>OY740720.1:129575614-130320849 GCA_963513945.1 Hydrotaea diabolus
GATAAGAGAAAAACTGTTTGAAACCATGTCTGCGTATGACATCCCTGCAAAACTTATACGCCTTTGTAGAATGACACTGAGTGACACTAAGTCCTCAGTAAAAATAGGAAGCGACCTCTCCGAGACATTCACCACTACAAGAGGTCTGAGACAAGGTGACAGCTTGTCGTGTAATTTTTTCAACATTCTGTTGGAAAAGGTACTAGAAAATGCAGTGGTTAATAAAACTGGCACTGTTAACACCAAAGGCCACATTCTCCTCGCGTATGCCGACGATATCGACATTGTCGGAAAAATAGAGCGAGAGGTAACTGCTGCATTTTCTAGAGTTGAGAAGGAGTCGGCAAAGATGGGTCTAGAAGTGAACGAGGACAAAACTAAGATTATGCTTGCAACTGCAAAAGAAACGTCGCGACGGAAGAAAGGCGACATTGTTGAGGCGGGCAGTTGCAAAGTCGAGGTATTTGATGAGTTTATATACCTCGGCTCCGCCATTAATACGAAAAATAATGTCAGCACCGAAATTAAAAGAAGGATCGTGCTGGCAAATAAATGCTACTTTGGGCTAAGCAAACAGCTAAAGAACAGAGCCCTCTCTCGACGTACGAAAATAACGCTTTACAACACGCTTATTCTACCTGTGCTTTTATATGGCGCTGAAGCATGGGTACTTGCGAAAGCAGACGAAGCGATGCTGGGTGTGTTCGAGAGAAAGATCCTTCGCAAAATCTATGGGCCCAGCTGTGCTAACGGAGAGTATAGACGTCGAACGAACCGTTAGCTGTATGAGCTGTATCCTGACATGAACGTGGTAAAGCGAATCAAAATACAGCGATTGCGCTGGATAGGACATGTCAGTCGAATGGATCAGAATGCTCCAGCTAGAAAGGCGTTGGACGACAACTACTACGGAATGCGCAGACGGGGTAGACCGAGGCTCCGGTGGAAGGACCAAGTGGATGAAGATATGAAAATCCTTGGTATTACGAACTGGAGACAGCACGCACAAGATCGAAGTGCTTGGAAAACATTTCTGACGCAGGCTAAGACCAACAATAGGTTGTAGCGCCAACTTAAGTAAGTAAGGTCAACGATTTATGTTGCCAGAAGATGCTGTTGAAGCGTTCAAAAACCATGTTTTGGAGGTGTCTCAATCGGAGTGGAAAAAGTGCTTCGACAATTGGTTTGAGTGCATGCTAAAGTGTATAAATCCTGCTGGAGAATACTTTGAAAACCAATAAAGCCATTTTTGATGATATAAGTAAATATTCGCATTTTCATTATTAGGCCAGATATATATGGCAACCCTCGTATAAATATTTAACAAGGTAATGTTCAGGAAGTGATACAATGTGTAAGTGCAACATATGGCTGCCTAGTCCCTCAGATGTAGGACACTTTGTAAAAGAGGTCTAGGCTCGAAATGGGGACTCAAACCAAATATGGCTCTACAAAAGCGTAATTACCCCTGTTCTAACCTACGCATCAGTAGTATGGTGGACAACGATGGAAAATTAGTACAAACTTAATTTAGTACGAAAGCCCCAAAGAATAATTTATGTCGGCGTAAGCGACGCGATGAGGACCAGAGGTCCCTACCGTGCGCAGACACAATTTTTTCTTGTCTAAGCATTATCTGCTTTGGAGACATCGCAGTAGTCATCTTAACCACCATCTCGTAGGTAGGATGCCTCTACCCAGGCAGATCAGGCACGAACTTCATGATCTAGGGAGAAATGTCCAGTAATACAAGAGAGATCCTTTAGATCATCCGGCAGGTCAGCCACGTAGCTTACCCCCAAGGTCTCTTTAGAGAGCTGGCGCGTTTTTTCCTTCCGGATATCGAAGCAGATCCCCTATATACGAACTGGACTTACAAAACAAAATATATTGTTTATAAAACAACATCAACAGTAACCGGTCCATAGCGATACAAATCGGATATGAGGCAGCCCTCACGTCAATGAGGTTAAAGGTGATGGGCGAATCACCATAATTGAACCGACGGTCGGAAACGCAGCTGACATTGTATCGGTAGATCAATCTAGAGGTATTTTTTTCAAAAGGGGTTTTTCCCTGATTACCCGTGAGTTTTGTTAAACTTAATTTTTTTCTTTTCAGTATTGTTTGCCATTTGCAGGAATTGAAGACTAATAATGTTTCTGCGCGTCACCGTTTCAGTGTTTGGGCAAAAGCTCGAAGAAAATCCGCTGTTTTCAACCAAAATGTTGTTCATTGATGAGACCCATTTCTGGCTCAACGGCAACGTCAATAAACAAAATTGTTACATTTGGGCTGATTAGCAACTAGAAGAGGTTCAAAAGGTGTATAAACCCAGAGAAAACATCGGTCCATATTTTTTTAAAAATTATGATGGTAGGAACATAACCGTGAATGGTTCTAGCGCAATGATATCGGACTTTTTACTACCTGAAATTGAAGCCCGTAATCTTGACATTTGGTTTCAACAGGACGGTGCCACTTGCCATGTAGATGCTTAAACAATGGATCTATTGAGCGGTCATTTCGAGTTGGCCGCCTAGATCCTGTGATATCACACAGGATCTACGTTAAGTCCAAAGTCTACACCAGCTACGATTCAGGTTTTGGAAGCCAGTATTACGCATGTCATTAACGCCATAACGGTCGAAAAGCTCGAACGAGTCATCTAAAATTGGACCCTTAGAAAGGAACCCCTGAGACTTAGTTGCGGCCAACATTTGAAGGAAATTATATTCAAAAAATAAATGTCCTTTCGAACAATCAAGATTCCACACTTGATTTGAATTTTTGTATTTTTTTATTTTGAAAAAAAAAAATACCTCTAGATTGATCACCTGATAGTAGTTTCCAATCGGATAATTAAGACGACCGTAAACGTAAAAAAAAATTATAGTTGGAATAACAATATTCAAATAGCATCGTACTATTGTTGGGTATATGGTTGTGGTACAACAAAATACAACAAATACAAGAGAGATCCTTTAGATCATCCGGCAGGTCAGCCACGTAGCTTACCCCCAAGGTCTCTTTAGAGAGCTGGCGCGTTTTTTCCTTCCGGATATCGAAGCAGATCCCCTATATACGAACTGGACTTACAAAACAAAATATATTGTTTATAAAACAACATCAACAGTAACCGGTCCATAGCGATACAAATCGGATATGAGGCAGCCCTCACGTCAATGAGGTCAAAGGTGATGGGCGAATCACCATAATTGAACCGACGGTCGGAAACGCAGCTGACATTGCATCGGTTGATCAATCTAGAGGTATTTTTTTCAAAAGGGGTTTTTCCCTGATTACCCGTGAGTTTTGTTAAACTTCATTTTTTTCTTTTCAGTATTGTTTGCCATTTGCAGGAATTGAAGACTACTGATGTTTCTGCGCGTCACCGTTTCAGTGTTTGGGCAAAAGCTCGAAGAAAATCCGCTGTTTTCAACCAAAATGTTGTTCATTGATGAGACCCATTTCTGGCTCAACGGCAACGTCAATAAACAAAATTGTCACATTTGGGCTGAAAAGCAACTAGAAGAGGTTCAAAAGGTGGCATTATACCCAGAGAAAACATCGGTCCATATTTTTTTAAAAATTATGATGGTAGGAACATAACCGTGAATGGTTCTCGCGCAATGATATCGGACTTTTTACTACCTGAAATTGAAGCCCGTAATCTTGATATTTGGTTTCAACAGGACGGTGCCACTTGCCATGTAGATGTTTAAACAATGGATCTATTGAGCGGTCATTTCGAGTTGGCCGCCTAGATCCTGTGATATCACACCTTTAGACTTTTTTCTTTGGGGCTACGTAAAGTCCAAAGTCTACACCAGCTACGATTCAGGTTTTGGAAGCCAGTATTACGCATGTCATTAACGCCATACAGCCGAAAAGCTCGAACGAGTCATCTAAAGTTGGACCCTTAGAAAGGAACCCCTGAGGCTTAGTTGCGGCCAACATTTGAAGGAAATTATATTCAAAAAATAAATGTCCTTTCGAACAATCAAGATTCCACACTTGATTTGAATTTTTTTATTTTGAAAAAAATACCTCTAGATTAATCATCTGATAGTAGTTTCCACGTATACGTAGAAAAAAGTATAGTTGGAATAACAATATTCAAATAGCATCATACTATTGTTGGGTATATGGTTGTGGTACAACAACCATACTATGATCCTCACAACAATAGTATGATTCACACATAACCATACTATGATCTCCACAACCATAGAATGATTCACACTCAACCACACAATGACCGTATTATGATCCTCACAACTAAAGGTATGTTTCACAAACAACCATAGTATGATACTCGCAACCATAGTATGACTCACAAGCAACCATGTTATGATCCTTACAACCACAGTATGATCACACACAATTTTACTATGATCCCCAAATTATTTATTACAATTGGGTTAAGTTGTCAACAATAGATTTATGAAAATTATTTAAAAAAAAAAAACAAATTCAAAAATTGGGGTGATTTATTTCACAGTCAGTTTAAAATTACTAAAAATTCTTCTTTTTATGTTAATTCTGAAAAAGAAACAACATAAAGGTCTCGAACCAGAATAAAAAACTGCTCAAGTCATAATAATGACAAAAGACCGAATAAATAACAAAAAAAAACGAACAAACTATTAAAAAAAAAAGATTGGTGCGCCCTAATGTGCAACGCATGTATGAGTATATGTACGCACAAAAAACATGCACACTTTGATTGTGCTATTTGCATTTGGGGTTTTCAACGAATACCATGCGAAACGGAATTGGTGGAAATGATATTGCGCGTTGAAGATTGCTCTACGCACAGTTCGAAGACTATACGCAAAGGGTAATTCTCATTAATAAAAATGAGTCTCCCGTATAAGTCATTTGATTTGTGGCCGAAGTAATCGTTGCCAAAGACTGCTGAAGAAAAACCATGGCGGGTTTAGAAACAGCTGTACAGTCTGCCTGGCAACCGTAGCAAATACATTTCACCAATTTCTTCTTTTTACGTTGATTCTGAAAAAGAAACAACATAAAGGTCTCGAACCAGAATAAAAAACTGCTCAAGTCATAATTATTAAAAATATTTCAGTTAAACAAAGCCAAAGAAGTTTGTTTGAAAAATTTTAATTCCCATATAAAAAAGTACCATTATTGTATTAGATCCGTAACAATAACATTGTTCTAAAAAGCATATTCAAATGAAGAAAAAATACAACCACACAGTATGATTACCGAAATCATATTATTGTTAACATTAACCCCAAAAAACAATACCTTTGCTGCACCAACCATATTTATATTGTTGCTACAACCGTAAATTCATTTTTTAATTTGGAATTAATAATATTGTTACATTTTAACAATGTTAATATTGCGGCAATCATACTATTGTCAAAATTAAATTCAATAAACAATACTATAGTTGCGACGAACATACTTTTATTGCGGAGAACACAGTATTATTGCCGTGAGCATATAGTTACCATATTTTTTCTCTGCGTGTAGTTGCCGAATGTGAAACCTTGGTACCGGTCCGACAATCTTCGATTGTTGGAACCCTAAAGCAGATGTCCGCTAGAATTAGCTGTTTTACAGATGGCTTGAATCGGAAATGTCGATACTGGGACTTAATATTGAATAACCGAAGATAAGTAAGATCATTCAATTTTCCATTTTCAAAAATCTATATGGACTATTGAACGCCCATTTGAGCCACTGTTGGTCGCCCATTTGAACCACTGTTGGTCTTCAACAAATTACTACTTTTATAGAAAATACTCAAAAAGTGTTTTACCGAAAACAAAAGTTTTTATCGATGTATCTTTGGTGCCTTAAAGGGGAACATTTTTCCCGGGCTGATTTCGCCTATTTATAAGCCATCATCATACAAATAGCAGGATCCTAGGTTTGTTTGTTTGACCGCTATCGTGCTTTCAGCAAACACTTGGACGAGCAGACACACAAACAAGCGGACGTAGATGACTAGATCAACTAAGCATTTAACGACGATCAAAAATATATATATATACTTTATAGGGTTCCCGATTAATATATTGTGGTGTTGCAAACGGAATGACAAATTAAGTATACCACTTCGGTGGAGGGTATAAAAATAACAAGATTTGCGGCTAATATAATTTTTGAACAAATGATTGATTTGATACTTTTCAAAGTTTCGATGACCAGAAATTATTTGGCCCTAACCTCCAATCAAAATGTCAGTTTGTTTTTCGCTTCCAGAGAGAGCCTCATATGCGAGAGCCTTGCCTGTTCTTCCACCGGGCTATTTAAATTATACGATTAAATAATTCCTGTTTATTTGTATAACGCTGATCGGGTTTTTTCACTTTTTACGCCATATTCAGCTGTGTTTATTTTGCTTCTTCTGTTGCTTCGGTTGTCATTCACAATTTTCCGGCGATGAGCCGGCATTTACATGTGTTAAAATTCACAGACCATCATACATTTAGGTTCAATGCATTTTTAAAAACGGACAAAAAAATATGCAACTATTTCCAGGCATTGCTTAATAAAATAACAAAATCGAACTGAAAATCAGGGAAAAAGTTACAAATTAAATTTTGTATGTTGTAATGTTGCAGTTTTTTGCGAGGAAGCTTTCACTATTCCCTGCAATAATATCAATTTGAAAAATTTATCAAAATTTTATGCAAGAAAAACACCTGTCAATTTCTCAGAAGCGTAGCAAACAAAAACGCCAGCAATACAAACTAAAAGGCTGCAAAAAATACAAGCACACGCAGCCACAGGCATACAGGCATTGAGCCTCTTTGGTGGGGATAATGCCATGTTTGCCACCCAAGAGCCACAGGAAAGGAAACTGTGCCGGCCACACACCACCAGGCTAGGCCAGACCAGGCCACCGTTCACCGTCATCAATTCTGGTAACATTTGTTTGGCACACTAAACCACCAACCAAACCAGATCCCATCGAATCGAATCCAATTCAGCCACCAGCCAGCCAGCCCACCCATCGAATCGGTGGAAATTTTATGCTCGGGCTTTGCAACAGTTAAACAAACAAATGGCGCTATTGCGATAAATTTGTCATATCCTTACTTAATGTCCTGCAGGATAAAATAATCCAAATTTATGGTCGATAGATGGTGGGTTTATGCTTGGTTTCTTTGTGTCTGTGTGCGTGTGGATTTAAATGGAATTCTGCCTCCTGCCCGGGGTAGGAGCAGGAGTGTTTATTCTTTTTTTCAGGTTTCTTTTTTTTTTGCAGTGCGTTTCCAATTTTTTTTTATGTTTGTCAGATCGGAAGTTTGTTGGTTTTTAATCTTTGGCCAGTGCCAAAAGCACATCACAATAAAAACAACAAAAATCGCTGGGTATTTCAGCGATATTCAGTTTAATATTTCAGTTCTAAAAAAAGAAGAAGAAGGTATTAATGCCACGAAGATAAATTTTTAGATTTAAATTATGTAGTTTAAATTGATTTTTAAAAATATTGAAACCGAATAAACATTTTTGTTGTAATTCAAGTTGAATTGAACTTGAATTACAACATACGAGTATTTTCCAATTCAAGGTTTGAATTATGATTAAATTACACTTAAATTCAATAGCAGTACCCAGCCATTGTAGCCCTTTTATTTAAATCGAACTTTCAAATGTAATTACAGCCAAATTTAAGCATTGAACTAAAGTGTGAATAAGTTCCAGCTGAACAAGAATAGGCGTTGGATTTCAATTAATACACACAGAGAACAGATTTGATGTCACAACCGAATGATTGAGGTTTCATGCACCTCGAGTATGCCATCAGTACAATCGAATGTTAGTTGCTGCTCTGTAACGTTCAGTAATTGAAACTGAAGTATGGGTAGAAACTACGAACGATCCGAACCTCAAAAAAAGAGTTTTTAGATCTAAAAGTCCACATGCTGCACTTGTTTAAAAAAAAGGTTTAAATTTTCAGTAGAGGCAAAAAAATACTGTTTTCCTATATGTGACGCGCAAAATAAAAAGGGACCTAAGCTTAAAACCCAGTTTTGTTCAGGAGAGCCATTTTAAAGATTAGGTCCCTTTCTATTTGCGCTTAGGATCGTCGACTTCACTTTCATAAAACGCACATATCTCTGGGTGGGAACACTTTTGGGGCATGGGATCGGTTTCATTCGATGCTCAGATGTTGTCCACATCAAAAAAACAGTGAAAAGTTGATGAAAAGTTTTGTTCAGGAGAGCCATTTTAAAGATAAGGTCCCTTTTTATTTGCGGTTAGAATCGTCGACTTTACTTTCATAAAACGCGCATATCTCTGGGAGGGAACACTTTTGGGGCATGGGATTGGTCTCGTTCGAGGCTCAGATGTTGTCAACATCAAAAAAAGAAAAAAAATTAAAATTGATTTTTTTTACCCTTAGGTCCCTTTCTCTATGCGCTGTCACATATACTAAATGTACTCTTAGGCATAGGGAGGGAGTCATGTCGAGGAAAAAGAGGAAAAGATGATGGACGATTTCTCCTGAAAAGATTACACTAACGATTTGCTTAAAGCAGTAATAAAAGAATTATTTTCGCTTGTAGTTATGGTGAAACTTAGACATCATTACCAATATTCGGTTACAACAACAAAATGTTGGCAAAACAATTGTAAGCCACAACCACCAGTTATGCATACTACGAGGGCTGCTATATATATACTCTGGCCTAATAATGAAAAAGCGAATATTTATCATCAAAAATGATTTTTATTGTTTTTCAAAGTATTCTCCAGCATGATTTAGACACTTTTGCATGCGCTCAAACCAATTGTCGAAGTGTTGCCTGGCGCCATCTGACATTTCTACTGGAAAGTTTGACATTTTTTAACACAAGCGTACTCAGAATGTTTTGTAGTACGACCATCATTTGTGTTGTTTACAGTGACTTGAAAAATCATTTTGGCAAAAAAAAATGGAATTAACTCGTAAACATTTTCGTGCGATCAATTTTCACAACTTGCGACGTGGATTATCACGACAAGAGTGCATCAATGAACTTAAAACTTTGTATGTCGATGAAGCACCATCCTATAGCACTGTGAAAAACTGGTTTAATGAAATTAATCGTGGCCGACGCGTCGGCCGTTGTGTCAGAGAACATTGATGCCGTGCGTGAACTGATAATGCAAGATCGTCATGTGACATACCGTGAGTTAGAGGCATCCTTGGGCATTTCTCCACCAGCATACATTCGATATTGCATGAACACCTGGCCGTAAAAAAAAGGTTTGTTCTCGTTGGATTCCGCACAATTTGACCATTCCGCCCAAAAAAAGGCTCGTGTTGATTGGTGCAAAGAAATTTTGAAAAAATACGAGCGCGGTGCTTCCAAAGACGTTTATAAGATCGTCACAGGTGACGAATCATGGATCTATGCGTATGAGCCCGAAACAAAACAGCAATCGACCGTATGGGTCTTCGAAGACGAGCCAAATCCAACGAAAGTTGTTCGTGGAAGAAGCACTTCGAAGCAAATGGTCGCCTGTTTCTTAGGCAAAACTAGTCATGTGGCGACTGTTCCGCTTGAGCATAGTAGGAGGTCAATTCTGAGTTGTACATCACAATTTATTTGCCTGAAGTCTTCGGAGAAATTCGAAAAACGAACAAGAGAAGACGAATCATTGTGCACCATGACAATGCGAGCTCTCACACGTCGGCTCACACCAGCGCCTTTTTGACCGGCCAAAACGTCGAATGGATGGGTCATCCGCCGTACAGCCCTGACTTGGCACCCAATGACTCCTGTTTATTTTCGCACATCAAGAAAAACATGCGTGGTCAACGATTTTCGTCGCCAGAAGATGCTGTTGAAGCTTTCGAAAACCATGTTTTGGAGGTGTCTCAATCGGAGTGGAAAAAGTGCTTCGACAATTGGTTTGAGCGCATGCAAAAGTGTAAAAATCATGCTGGAGAATACTTTGAAAAAAAAAAACCATTTGTGATGATAAATATTCGCGTTTCATTATAAGGCCAGAAATATATATAGCAGCACTCGTATTCATTTTTTTCGTTGAACAAGTGCGGCTTGTAGATTTTTTGATCAAAAAATTCTTATCTGGAGGTTTAGATACTTCGTATGTGGCACCGATACGAGTACTTTAGTTTAAACTAATGAAAATTGCAGAACACCAACTAACACTCTATTGTACTGATGGAATACTCGAGGAGCATGCAACCTCAATCGTTCGGTTGGCAAAAAAATCTGCTGTGGCAATGGAACTGTTCTCTGTGTGTAATGATTTGTTTAATTGTTTTGGTTTTGCCTAAACCTATCTCATACCCCCGTGATGTAGTTGTCTAATTATAGATTCTGTCCAGTTTTAACATTTATATATTTCTTCTCTAAAAATAACATTTCATATCTCTTGGTAGCAGAGGCGCTGTGTAACATGCCTTGAAACTCACATAATTTTCCTTAATTGAAGGAAGTTTAACCACGCTATGAATTTCCAGGGCCCAATGAGCCTAATAATTATGATTAAAATATATGCATATATATTCGAGCTTGATTATCCATTTAATCATTTAAAGTCAGCATAATCATAATAACGACTGCAGCACGTGCGTATGACTTATTTCCGCATCCGGTGCCATTTAAGTTTATTCCCCAACATATCCCAAGCAGCAGCACTACAGTGGCCAAATATTTATGCGCTTGTGTGTGTGTGTGAGTTTATGTGTTAAGTACAACAGCCATGGATGGCGGCGGCAACAAAACGGTGAAAAAAGAAATTAATTAAAAATCTACCAAAAAATTATTAAAAAGAACCGTTTTTCCGTTGAACCGATTTTCGGTACATGCCGAATTGTTTGTACAAATGCCGGTGTGAGCGAATAAATGAACGAACGAATGAATGAATAGATGAATTGGTTGTTGAAGAAAGAATGGCAAACCAAAAAGAAAAAAACTGAATTACAGATGTAAATGTGTGAGTGTGTGTGTGCAAGCGCAATGTTGTTGGCAGTCATGTTGTAATTTAAATACAACAAATTCAATTTCGATTTGGTTGCCGGTAGCTTGGATGCCTGTTTGTGCACTCCACTCTCTGGCTGCTGGGTGAGTGCAAATAATAGCACCGGAGAACAACTTAAAATGTTGTTCACACTCAGTACTCTCGGGCATAGACCCACACACACACCCAAACTGATGCGGAAACACACATCCTTGCGAACCCAAGCAACCACCGTACTTAGGCAAAGGTATAAATGTAGTTGATTTACACTGTGCTACAAAATTCAAACAAAAAGGGAGCAAGAAATGTCTAAAGTCGGCCAAACTGAAGACTGCGCACCTCTAGCGAAATTTTAGCACGGTCGGTCTTAATATTAAACTTCTAGAGCGGGAGGAACAGAGTAGAAACAGAACACTGCGGCTGCGGCGACGGAAACAGGTGCGGCAGGAAAATGTAAATTAAAAGACGACGGGGGCGGCGACGGTTTTTTTTGTCATTTTTCAGCTGTTTTTATTTATCATTTGGCCTTGAGTGATTTTGAAAAAATACAATAAATTTATTTGCAAACTAAACAAGTATTATTTTGAAATTTTCAATTGTTAATTGCAGGAACAATCAAAATATTTTTTATTTTAATTTAATTTTCTTATTTTGGTCTATTTTTTACCTTTTAAAACTTATGATTTCTTCTTCTTACTGCAAATATGCACAACAACTATTAGCCCATACGGGTTTTGTTTACAAAAAAACATGAAAATATGGCAACACATAGAGAGAGGCAGTAGCAAAAATTGAGAGCGAAAGAAAAACCGCAGAGAAAATAGAAATAGATTTAATTCAGTGCGGTTTTGCCTCTCAATTTTTCATATACATATATTTGACAACCGCAGCCGCAATGTTGTGTTTCTACTCACATACTGCTTAAGGGCTATGCGAAAACATAGACCAATAAAGTAAAATTTCACCTGGTTTAGTTAAAGGTCGCACATAACATGCTATGTTTTTTTGAGCTAGATGGAATTTGCTACGGCGGTTATTATATACAAAACGTGGATCCATACCTCCTAATCTAGGCTATCTTCAGCAGGATTGCGTTAACTGTTCTTATTACTGGGTTGACAATGCCCAATCCACAGTTTTTTCGAGATCGATTTTCTTTGCACTTTGATTACAAGTACGAGGGCGGTTCGGAAAGTTATTAGCCTATCAATGAAAGAGAATAGTTAGTTTTTCAAAAATATTTTTATTTTTCAATATAATCTCCTGAAACTTCAATACACTTAGTCCGACGCTTATCTAGCAATTCTATCCCTTGATTAAAATAGTTTTCCTCAAGGTCTTCAAAATAGTGGTTTACAACTGTAATTGCATCTTCATTTGAGGTAAAACGCTTGCCAGCAAGCAATTTTTTTAGATTTGGGAACAGGTAAAAGTCACTGGGAGCTAAATCAGGAGAATAAGGTGGGTGGTCAAGCAACTCGTACTTTAATTCGTTGATTTTAGCCATTGTTAAAACACTCATGTGCGCTGGTGCGTTGTCTTGATGAAAAATTATTTTTTTGTGTTGTAAGCCAGGACGTTTTTCTCGAATTTGTACATTTAATTGATCTAAAAGGTTGCAATAGTACTCTGAATTTATTGTTTTACCCTTTTGCAGATAGTCAATCAATAAAATACCTTTGAAGTCCCAAAAAAACGTTGCCATAACCTTACCAGCCGATTGAATTGTTTTTGCCTTCTTTGGGGCACTTCCTCCAGCTTCAGTCCATTGTTTGGATTGTTCTTATGTCTCTGGAGTATAGTGCTGGATCCATGTCTCATCAACAGTTATGAAACGACGCTTAAAATCCATTTTATTTCGCTGAAAACGATACAAACAAGCTTAAGAAATGTTCATTCTTATGCGTTTTTGGTCGACTGTTAACACGTCCGGCACCCATCTTGCAGAAAGCTTTTTCACCTGTAGTTCTTCATTCAAAATTAAATGGACTCGATCATTTGAGATGCCCATGATATGAGCTATTTCACGCACTTTTATTCGTCGATCATTTAATACTATATCATGCACTTTGGCTACAATTTCTGTTGTTGTTGCTGTTTTTGGACGTCCACTACGTGGTTCATCTTCAATGCTTGTACGACCACGTTTAAATTCAGCAACCCAATTTCTTACTGTTGCATATGAAGGAGCACTTTCACCTAACACATTCACCATATCATTATGAATTTCTTGTCCCGATAAACCTTTTTTATGTAAATATTTAATGACACCACGCATTTCTAATTTTTCCATTGTAAAAAAAATCGCGGATGCGTCTTTTGTGAACACCTGTTTCTATATGAAGGAGTTGCCAGATCGAAACCAAATTTAAAAAGTGTTCATAGCAGAGATGGAAGTTTCCAAAAAACTTAACTTTTATCTGTTTATACCGCGCTTTTTGTGCTAGGCTAAGAAGTTTCCGAACCACCCTCGTAATCATCAGTACAAAGTCATAATATCCTATACCACAGTGTGATATACTTACTTAAGTCCCGCAACATCCCATTAAGGAACACGGGGAAACTTCTCTCAAACTTTTGTGATGTAGAACAAAGAAAAAAGTCGGGCAGTTAGAGCAGCAGGACCTTAAAAACGGAAGGAAGGCATGCTCTAAAAGTCCTTTATATGGAGGCTATACGAAAATATGGTCCTATATGGTCCAGTTTCACCACTGTTCATTACTGGACGCTAATGACGTACAATGCAAAATCTGAGCGTGATCGGGTATAGTTTGGGGTTTGTAGAACTGCAGGGCCACTTAAAGGTGAGGGACCGTTGTGTGGAGTCTATTTGAAAACATGGACCAACATAGTACAATTTAAGCAGAGATAGATGTTGGTTGATCGTTAATGCATAATTTTGTCGGAATCGGATGTAATAAGTGGCTTTTAGAGCTGCGATCCAGAAATCGGTAAGGACTATTGTATGGGGGCTACACAAAAATATTGACTTATATGGCCCGTTTCATCAGATATAATTATTGGTCTCTCATAACGTACCATGTAAAATTTAGCGTGCTTGGGTTTACTTTGTGGCCTCTAGAGCTGGACCTCAAATTGACAGGGACATTTGTCCATTTTTACCAGAGATAGGTTGCTCGTAACGCTCTATGCGAAATTCGATCGGAATCGGATGTAAAATGTGGCTTTTAGTGCTGCTGATTCTGAAATCAAGAAGGACCTTTGTAGGAGGTCTTTACGAAAATATTGATATGGACTGGATCACATTTCATGGGATGTAAATATTGGTCTCTTGCAACGTACCATGCAAAATGTGAGCGTGATCGGTTGGCTTTACTTTGTGGCATCTAGAGCTGTAATTTTTCAAATCGGGAGGAACATTTGTATGGGAGCTATACGAAAAAATGGACCGGTAAATAAAAAATGACCAATTGTTAGTAAATTTTAACAGGAAAACAACAAATGACTAGGCATTTATTTTAGACTGTTTTATGGTAAAATTGGACAAGGGGGCGTGGCACCGCCACCACAACACTGAACTTAAAAAGCACATATCTCATGATGAATAGAGTATGTATGACGATTATATTAAAACCTTTGATGTTGGCATGACTTAAAACACATTCTGGAGGAAAATTGGGCGGTGTCACGCCCCTTTAAAAAATAAATATATATAACCAATATAATGGACCGATCGTTATGAATATTTAACAGATTGGAATCAAATGTTAGAATTTTAAAAATATTGTATTTGGTCCAAATCAGACACAAGAGTGTGGCCCCGCCCATTAAACCCTAAACTTTGAAAGTCATTTCTCATGAACTAATACCGATATGACGATACAAGTTGGATAAACGATGTTGGTATGAAATGAAACACACACTGATAGAAAGGAGGCCAGTGCCACGCCCACTTGACAACATTTGCATATTGGACTGTAATTCACGATATAAGCTTCGGCACGACTGAACTTAATTTATAAGCTATGTTATAAGCTAATCTTGTTATAAGCTATGTTATTGTAAAATATGACAAGGGGGCGTGGCACAATATTTCATAAGCTGTTGAGATATGACGATGGTACTTATAATATATGGTTATGGCCAAAGTAATGGACCGATCGTTACAAAATGTTAATTGAAATAAATAAATATATATAAGACAGCGTCGTGCTAAAATTAAATAAACTGGGCATGGCCCCGTCTGTGAAACCCTGGACTGTAAAAAGCTATATCTTGTGAACTAATATCGATATATAATGTTGGTATGAAAAGAAACACACCCTGATAGAAAAGAGCGCTGTTTCATCCCTCTATACATAATTCTAATATTAGACCATAATCCATGATGGAGGGTATGTAAGTTTCAACCTGGCCAAACTTATTTTGAGCACTGATTTTAAATGGCACACATCATTTCATGTATATTTAAAGGTTGTAGCACTGTGTTATTATATATGTACTATGTGTGAGTGTAGAGGCAGTATATGTCCTTCCATATACTGGTCGCTCTCGTATAACGGGCAATTTGTCGGAAGTGGATTCTAGAACTACCCAACCAGACAAAGGCTATGTCAAAATTCAGACACGGTTTATATATTCACAGGAATTTGTACCTGTAGTTGGTAAAGTGTTGCCAATTAAAACAAGTAACAATAGCTGATGTTGATCAGTTGCGGGCAACTTTATGGTAACCCTTACAACTCTGATATTCAGAAGAACAAGCGCCTCTGTGCGGAATTCGAGCATATGTGGTCCTAATATGTGACTGTCCAAAGCATAAGGGACATATTTCGTGTGGGCCACGAAATATCTACAGGAAATTGTGTGCGCTAAATTGTTGCCAATTTAAACAAGTAAAATCAGATGATGTCGGTTGCTGCCAACTTTATGGTACCCCTCACCACTCTAGTCAAAAGACCACGCAATCTTTCCGAAATTTGATTAAGGTCGGTCCTAGTGTATGACTTTCGACCAGAGCGTAAGGGGCATATTTAGTGAACGCCACTAACGTACTATGCTTTAAACTAGATCGAATTTGAAATGTGGCCAGTAGACGGGCCAACCCAAAAACCGGAAAGCATATAAGAGGACCAAAGCGTAAGGGACATATTTCGTGGGGACCACTTACCTAGTATGCTTTGAGCAAGATCAAATTTAAAAAGTGGCCAGTAGAGGGGCTATACCACAAATCGAAAAGCATCTTTGTAGGGGGACCATAGCAACAGATGGTCTAACTCTGGTAGAGTCTCGGTATGGTGATTAAGATAATAATAAAGAACTTGAAGGATTTCAACAAGATGTAAAATATAGCTGAAGGCCGGACCTGAAATCGGGACATAACATTGCATGGCGGCTATAAAAAAAAACGTGGACTGATATTGTTTAATTTCACTAAGGCTATTAATTGGTCAATCATAATGTACCATGCGAAATTAAAGTACGTTCGGCGGGTCCTTTAATCGAGTCGGGCCTTTGTGAGATGCTATTCTAAACCGTCCTCAATCGAGTTAGGCCTTTGTGAGAGGCTATTTGAAACCGTATGCCCGTCCTCAATTCGAGTCGAGCTGTTGTGAGAGTCTATTCGAATCCGTGGAGCGATCACGTTTTCGCACCTTGTTTCATCCGCGTTAACAAGGGCCACCTGTACTCCATAGAGTGTTAGTGTGTGTGTGTCAGTTTGTATAAGAATGCATGTTATTATGAACATTTTTGATGATGTTCGAATGTGTGTTTGTGTTTTTGTAGCCCTGGTATGTGGCGCTCTACCCGTATTCCTGTTGCATTGTGCGATATTTTCAAAAAAAACAAAAAACAACTCCACTTCTGTTGCCGACATATTTTTATTATTTTTTTTTTTATTTTTCTCCGTTCATTCATTTTTGTGCCAGCAACCGCAGGAAGGATGGAATGTACCTTTAGATATCAAGTTGGTCATCCTCTTTGGAAAACATAGGTAAGGTTAAAACCTTTCGGTTACTCTTTGGGTTACATGGGCTTTTATGGGATGCAGTCCACCAAACGAAAGTTTACTGAGTTGAGTTCAGAAAGGTATAACTTTTTAAAGAAAATTGTTAATGACCAAACCAATGGTATGCTATTAACATTGGCCGAGGTTGGGAACAGCACAATACATAATTCTCTTAAGAAACAAATGGGGAACTTCTCTGTAAGCAGTTATCTGTGCACGATGTAATTCTAATACTCACTGACCGAAACCTATTGTTAAATATTGTTTTAACAATATTGTTTACAGCTTATACATTGTATAAAGAGATATATAATTCAATTACTCATAAAGCCGTCGGCATTTACGAAATGGAAAACCCGCCTTATGATAATTGTTATTTGCCCCATTTCTTTATACAATCGGTTCTAAAAGGGTTTGTAATATTCGGCTTGGCCTAACTAAATTTCGTTTTCACTTATTTTTTATTTTGGTGTGTGTGCGTGTATCTAAATAGTGCAAAATATGTCGAATAAAGCCAACAACACTTAAGCAAAATATGAAAAATGTCCGAAAACCAACAAAATAAAATAATTATATGCAATTCAGGTCCGTTTTGGATTGCCATCCATGAAAGATCAAATTTTTTGGTAAAATTACAGTGGGTTCGACAGTTGAAAAAACCCGAAACCACATGTCTTCTACGTGAAACAAACAAAATTGGTTATCATTAATACGAGGGCGGTTCGGAAACTTCTTAGCCTAGCACAAAAAGCGCGGTATAAACAGAGAAAGGTGTTTTGGAAACTTCCATCTCTGCTATGAACACATGTTAAATTTTGTTTCGATCTGGCAACTCCTTCATATAGAAACAGGTGTTCACAAAAGACGCATCCGCGATTTTTTTACAATGGAAAAGTTAGAAATGCGTGGTGTCATTAAATATTTACATAAAAAAAGGTTTATCGGGACAAGAAATTCAAAATGATATGGTGAATGTGTTAGGTGAAAGTGCTCCTTCATATGCAACAGTAAAAAATTGGGTTGCTGAATTTAAACGTGGTCGTACAAGCATTGAAGATAACCACGTAGTGGACGTCCAAAAACAGCAACAACAACAGAAATTGTAGCCAAAGTGCATGATATGGTATTAAATGATCGACGAATAAATGTGCTTGAAATAGCAAATATCATGGGCATCTCAAATGATCGAGTCCAGATGAAAAAGCTTTCTGCAAGATGGGTGCCGCACTTGTTAACAGTCGACCAAAAACGCATAAGAATGAACATTTCTCAAGCTTGTTTGAATCGTTTTCAGCGAAATAAAATGGATTTTATGCGTCGTTTCGTAACTGTTGATGAGACATGGATCCACCACTATACTCCAGAGACAAAAGAACAATCCAAACGATGGACTGAAGCTGGAGGAAGTGCCCCAAAGAAGGCAAAAACAATTCAATCGGCTGGTAAGATTATGGCGACGGTATTTTGGGACTTCAAACAATAAATTCAGAGTACTATTGCAACCTTTTAGATCAATTAAATATACAAATTCGAGAAAAACGTCCTGGCTTACAACACAAAAAATTAATTTTTCATCAAGACAACGCACCAGCGCACAAGAGTGTTTTAACAATGGTTAAAATCAACGAATTAAAGTACGAGTTGCTTGACCACCCACCTTATTCTCCTGATTTAGCTCCCAGTGACTTTTACCTATTCCCAAATCTAAAAAAAATTCCTTGCTGGCAAGCGTTTTACCTCAAATGAAGATGCAATTACAGTTGTAAACCACTATTTTGAAGACCTTGAGGAAAACTATTTTAATCAAGGGATAGAATTGCTAGATAAGCGTTGGACTAAGTGTATTGCAGTTCCAGGAGATTATATTGAAAAATAAAAATATTTTTGAAAAACTAACTACATATTCTCTTTCATTGATAGGCTAAGAACTTTCCGAACCACCCTCGTATGTAGTCCGTCGTTGGCGGTGACGTCGCAGAATATAAAATCTATAACTTTATTTGAAAGCATAAACACTATTCTCGTTGTCGCGTTTATGACTCAACATTACTTTAAGACGACAGCACATTGAAAGTAATTTGGTATTTTAGACTGTTAATCGGTTCTTTAAATGACACAAAAATCACATATCTAACATCCTAGTCAAAATTTTGCACTAAAATGATTTTTTTAGCCAGTTCCTTTTTTTGAAGCCGGATCATAATGAATATATCCTTTGTATATCGTTGATATTGTCTCGTTAAAAGCTTTATGTCTTTCATTAATCATATTTGACTCCGAATTCAATTTCGTCTAGTTACCTCGGGAATCCGATTTTTAACTAAAACATTAAATTTAGAACAATAAAATCAATTTTTGCGGAAATTTCTCTCCCCCTTTCTGAAATTTTCTCTCTATGGGCTTCAAAACTAGCGAGTGACTCGTACAACCTCTTTTCTGACCCGCCTTAATATAAAGCATACTCGTACACTGCGCGTCATCAGGTTAGCACATTCCCTCGTGTAAGTGGTTTAGGATCGAAACTTTAAACACTAATAGTTTTAAAATTAATTTAAATTATTTTCGTTTATGGCCGATTCAATTCTGAGTTAAATAAAACAAAAAATACTGGTTTTTTGTTTTTAAAATATATTTTTTTGATTTTTTCGAAAAATAACAATTTAAATTTGGTCATCACGTTAGCACAGATCACTTTTTTTTCATTGTTGATAAGGTTTTTAGCCATGAAATTATTTATGAACTTTTATATATAGTTATTTAAACATTTTTAAACAAAATTTAATAATGTGTCGTTCCTCCTTTGTTGAGAATGACCTCATAGATTCGATTGGGAAGCGACTCATACAATTTTCCAATATAATTTAAAGAAATACTGGACTAAGCGTCCTTGATGCCAGACTCGTAAACTTTACGAGACAGCCATCCCCATACGTTTTCTATTATATTAATGTCGGGTGAATAAGGTGGCCACTGCATTAAACGGACCTTTTGGTCCTCTATCCATGACTTAACCACCCGGGCAGTGTGGATCGGGGCATTATCATGTTGGAAAGTCCATGGCAGATTTCCGAACAAGTTTTGAAAATGGGAAAAAGCTATTTCAAGTACTTTTTTGTAGGTGTTTGCACTCATATTTGTAGTCAAAAACTGTAACTCGCACGTACCATAATAGGAGATGGCTCCCCACACCATCACACCCCCAACCCTACTATGAAGGCGATCCAACTGGTGTTCCTCTTTGCGAAGATCATGGAAGTAGTAGTTGTATTCATCTGGACCTTCCAAATTAAATTTGTTTTCATCCGAGAAGACAACGTAGCGCCAATCAGAATTCCATGTCATGTGCTCCCGCGCAAAATCCAAGTGCACTTTCTTTCGAGCAACGTTCAGTGGGGGTTTTTTCTTCAATTTGAGTCTTTTTAAATGGGGTGCACTACGTATCACTCTTTGAATTGTAGATAAGCTAGCTTTAACATTAACATTTGCCCTGATCTTTCCGGTCGAGGCGTGGGAGTTCAAGGCTTCTCTCAAAATTGCTTTTGTATCAGCAGCAGAAATCACTCTATTATTCCCTCCTTGATTATTTTTGCCAGGAATGATGATATAACTTTACGACTTCTGCCCATTTTTTTTTTTGGATATTGAACTTGTTGACAGCCCTGCTTCCTTGTAAGCTTCAATTTTGGATTTCTCCTCTACGGATAGCGATTTTGCTTTACTCGTATTAAAGCTAATAGGCCACTTGAGCACTACACAAAATTTGGATGCAATACGCGTTCAACTGTTAAATATAAACAAAAAAGAATTTACATGTGCTAACCGGATGACGCAAAAAAAGAGCACACTTTTCCATCAAAAATAATAGAAAGTAGCAAAAACCAGATAACGGGATCTTTCCTTCGCATGTTCACTTTGCCAATGATGGAGTATACGAAGATTAGAAATATAGAGTAAAAAAAATTTGATGCATCTTAACAACAACAACTACAAGAGCAATTATATTAAGCGTATGGGGGTGTGCTAACCTGATGACGCGCAGTGTATGTTTAGAAGTACGAGGGCGGTTCGGAAACTTTAAAAAAGTTAAGTGTTTTGGAAACATCCATCTCTGCTATGAACACATGTTAAATTTTGTTTCGATCTGGCAACTCCTTCATATAGAAACAGGTGTTCACAAAAGACGCATCCGCGATTTTTTTACAATGGAAAAATTAGAAATGCGTGGTGTCATTAAATATTTACATTAAAAAGGTTTATCGGGACAAGAAATTCATAATGATATGGTGAATGTGTTAGGTGAAAGTGCTCCTTCATGTGCAACAGTAAAAAATTGGGTTGCTGAATTTAAACGTGGTCGTACAAGCATTGAAGATGAACCACGTAGTGGACGTCCAAAAACAGCAACAACAACAGAAATTGTAGCCAAAGTGCATGATATGGTATTAAATGATCGATAAAAAAAAGTGCGTGATATAGCTAATATCATTGGCATCTTAAATGATCGGGTCCATTTAATTTTGCTTGAAGAATTACAGATGAAAAAGCTTTCTGCAAGATGGGTGCCGGACTTGTTAACAGTCGACCAAAAACGCATAAGAATGAACATTTCTCAAGCTTGTTTGGATCGTTTTCAGCGAAATAAAATGGATTTTAAGCGTCGTTTCATAACTGTCGATGAGACATGGATCCACCACTATACTCCAGAGACAAAAGAACAATCCAAACAATGGACTTAAGCTGGAGGAAATGCCCCAAAGAAGGCAAAAACAATTCAATCGGCTGGTAAGGTTATGGCAACGGTTTTTTGGGACTTCAAAGGTATTTTATTGCACATGAGAATTAAAGTACGAGTTGCTTGACAATCCACCTCAAATGTAGATGGAATTACAGTTGTAAACCACTTTGAGGAAAACTATTTAAATCAAGGGATAGAATTGCTAGATAAGCGTTGGACTAAGTGTATTGAAGTTTCAGGAGATTATATTGAAAAATAAAAATATTTTTGAAAATATTTTTTTTTTGATAGGCTAAGAACTTTCCGAACCGCCCTCGTAACAAGTGTATTTGAGTGAATTTTTCGACCCCTGTTGACTTCTAATCACGATAATATTTGCTAGTTTGGCAATTGATAGTATATTTTTGTGATCGGTTTAATGAAAATTTAAAACTAATCTAATCAATTTCTAATGTAAACGGGTCCAAGGCCTTTTTGTTTCCTACAGACCACAGTGCTCCGTTGATAGCTGATGGATAAGCTAATGTGTAGGCAAAGGAATCAACTCCTATGTGTGTTTGTGCGAATACATCTAAATGCTTCTGGTTCTGAATCAGACTTTTGATTCATGCATGCTACAAAAATACAGAATACGTATGTATGTATGTATGTACATTTGTATGTGTGGAAGTGTGTTGAAAAATATCCCGGAATGTGGAATGTATTTATGAAATAATAATGTTTACTTGTATTTGACAGTTTTGTAATTAACTGCAGTCAATGCTCGTGATTCAAAACATACAAAAATGACTCTGGCTGGCTGGAATGAATGTGTCTCTTTTGCTCTCTATGCAATAGAAGAGACGCTGCTGCTGCTGTTGTTGTCATCATACACATCGTTGTTGTTTTTGCCTTTGTTCAGGTTTTGTTTATCGAAGGCGCTGTGTGGTTTTGTTTATTTTTACTGGTATTAGTGCTGTGGTGTTGTTATTGTAGTTTGCTCCCCACACCCCCCGCCGCCCGTGTTCTTTTTGAAAACTACAGAGCCACATTCACACCGACGCTCTCGGTGGCACATAACACACACACGCACACATACACCACAAACACTCGGGGACATGTGAAGGCCACATGGGGAGCAAGCAACATTGTTTTTGGGGAAAAATATTTCACTCACGTGTATGTACGAACGAGCGAGCGAACGAATGTTTCGGGAGCCATTGTTCGTCTGTTATGCCTGCTGGTGATGAGTTTTCTCGTTTTCTTCTGTTTTTTTGTGAATTTTCTATTAGTTTTTCGTTTTTGTTGTGTGCGTGTGTGTGTTTGTTTTCCTGCTATTTTTTGTCGGCTTACAAAAGGACCCCCATTTCTGCAATCTTGTGATATTTCATTTGTGTTATTTAAATGTGTCGCTGCAGCATATCGTATGTTTGTGTCTGTGTGTGCGGGTGTGTTTGTACGTATGTGTAAAAAAAATATATCAATTTCTGTTTGTGTCACATCAACTCAACCGTTCCGTTTCTGGTGTGTTTTGATCAAACTCTATTTAAATGGTGATAAATACAAAAGAAAACAAATGGTTAAAATTCACAAAACTAAAGTATGTATTTTGAGAGTTTGAATTTGCAGGTTTTTGCAATAATTTTAATCGAATATTAGTTGGGGCCCATTTATAGCAAAAACTTCTATTACCAAGTAATATTGAAAGTAAGAAGAATTGTCACAAATATAAAAATGCATGGGCTTGGAAGTAATTACTTGATCATTTATATAATTAAAATATTAATCAAATATGGGTATATCCAGGATGACGAACGGGACACTTGTACTCTTTTAATATAGAATAGAGGTATGAAAACATTGAAAAGTTTAAGCTCTTATTAGGAGCATAATTAATTTTCAGTAGCACTATATTTGAGTGCAAAATGAGTGCATTTCATCATGGAAAGACTTACGCCTCAACAACGTTTACAAAAAGTTTAACTTTATTACGAATGACAAATGATGACAAATTAAACTTAACAAATGATGACAAATTAAACTTTGAGCATCATATTGACGCTGTAGTTTCCCGAATTAATCTTACCCTTCGTCAACTTTACAACACAGACTTTGTGCTACCACTTTATGATCAGAAGCAGTTGTTGCATGCATGCCTTAGTAATAAATATATTCGTATAAATATTCTTTATTGTATAGAAGTATATGCTGGGACTGCAAAAACATATATGAAAAAAATAAAAATTGCTTTTATTTCAGCTATGCGCTATTTGTATCATGTGAGTCGTTTTTCGCATATTCAACCATTTGTAAAACAATTTTTAGGTTGTTCATTTGATCAACTTGTTGACATACGATGTCTTTTGCAGTTTTATAAGGTCTACAGAAACCAATGCCCTCAGTTCCTGGTTCAGTCGTTCACATTCACGCGTTCCACACGTAGTAATCAATTAATTATTCCTAGAGTTGACTGCTTGTTAGGAAAATCTTTTCAAGTCAGATTTGCTCGAGTGTTTAATAAGCTACCTGATTATCTAAAAACATTTAATATGTCCGATTTAACATTTCGCAAAAAGCTTCTTAGGCACTTTGAATCTTTGTAGAAGCATATATTACTTATACAACTGTTATTGTCTTCTTTTTAATAGTTTTTAAAATGCTCTGATTATGGTCTTTGTGAATTTTCTTCCCAGTAAGGGTGTCAACATTTTTTTCCTGTTTTCTTTAAATTGGGAACATTTACTTTAGTTTTTGATTATCATGTCATGAATTTGCATAAATGTACAACATTTTTTAATTCTTATATACATATAGTATTCTATATACATATATATATTTTTTCTACTACTATTATTGAGTAACTGTTGAACTTGAATTTTTGTTAAACTTGAATTTTTTTAATACTTTAAAATGTTTCTTTATATTAATTCTATCTAGGCTGTAGTTTACTGTAATTAGCTTTATCGGCCGAAAGGCTTCTTAATTACGGAAAATGTAAATAAATTAATTAATAATAATGGAAATTCACGTTCTGTAAGGAATATGTTTCGTGCACTTTGTTCAACTAAGGCCGGCCGCACACTGGATGCAAATTCGTACGAATTTGAATCGTCCGAACACGCACGAACGATCCAAACATAAGAAGTACTATGAAACCGCGCACACTGTATGCGAATTAGTCGTACGTATACGTACATGCAGTTCAGATGTACGAATGCAATCCCAACTTGTTTGGATTTTTATACGTATTCGCACGTGCTCGTTGAAAATTTGAAAGAAAGAAAAAGTGAAAAAAATATGATAAAAAAAATATGATGAAATTCACCGAATTCATCTCTTCTTAAATATATTTCACGCACCCATTGGGTTCTACGATAGTGACGACGCCGCTGCAACTGTCTACGAATAAGAAGCGAATTTTCTTGTAGATACAGATTAATATTATTCATAGCGCACTGAAGAAACTTTCGCGAATACGGTCTCACTGAAAAAACTTCCTACATTTAACGCAGAAAAACGTATTCAGTGCGCGCACTCAATTCGTACGACCAGAATCGTACGTTTACGTACGTTTTAAATTCGTATCCAGTGTGCGGCCGGCCTAATGGTCAACGTAATCGGCCTACTGAGTGTACTATTCGCAACACCATCGCCCATCTTGAGACCCAGCATTCATATTGGATAATATTCGACCGACTAGACAACGTCCAGCACGCAGTGAGGAAAATGTAGCGGCCGTAGCTGAGAGTGTACACCCAGACCGTGGAGAGTCGACTCGGCACCGTTCGCAGCAACTCGGACTGACGCATGGAACGACTTGGCGCATTTTACGTCGAGATCATAAATTGAAAGCGTACAAAATACAGCTTGTGCAAGAACTGAAGCCGCCCAACGTTCCCAAGCGACATCGCTTCGCTCTATGGGCTCTTGAAAACTTCCAAGAAGATCCGACGTTTTCAAGCCAGATTTTGTTCAGCGATGAGGCCCATTTCTGGCTCAATGGGTATGTAAACAAGCAAAATTGCCGCATTTGGGATGAAGAGCAACCAGAAGAGGTTAAAAAAATTCCACTTCATCCAGAAAAAACAACGGTTTGGTGTGGTTTGTGGGCCGGTGGAATCATCGCTCCATATTTTTTTAAAAATGATGACGGTGAGAATGTAACCGTTAATGGCGACCGTTATTGTGCCATGATAACCGACTATTTGATGCCTGAAATTGATTTGGTTTCAACAAGACGGCGCCACTTCCCGCACATCGCATCAATCAATGGATTTCTTAAGAGAACACTTCGGTGAGCACATAATTTCACGTTTTGGGCCGGTCGATTGGCCACCAAGTTTGTGTGATATCACACCGTTAGACTTTTTCCTGTGGGGATATGTAAAGTCTAAAGTTAATCCGGACAAACCCGCTTTGGTTCAGGCCTTGGAGCAAAACATCACGCGTTCATTCGCCAGTTACCAGTCGAAATGCTCGAACAAGTCATCGAACATTGGACTCAACGGATGGACCATCTGAGACGTAGCCGCGACAACATAATCTTCAAAAAATAAATGCCAAAGAATGTTCTTTTAAATGATAATAAACATTCCCCATTCAATTTGATTTTTCTGTGTTTTTTTTTCTTTAAAAAAGTTGGGAACCTCGAATGGTTCACGCGTTATAACTCCAACGTTCTCCAAATACTTATGATTAATAGTTGATCGCTAATGGGACAAAAAATAGAAGGCATTTTTGCCAGCATGTAGAAAAATTAAAAAAAAAATCAACGAATTTTTACGTATTATTTGGGAGTACAATTTGTTTAACTATATTTTTTGTTTTGTTTCTTTTTATAATAAAAAGATATTAAAGAAGTTGTTGTTGTTGTTTAATATTGTAAGGCATACGAGGGCGACCGCAAAACTAACTGGCCTGGCACTTTTTCTGTTTTACTAGCAACTTTTTTGTTTTGTTTTTTAAAAGCAATCTTTTATAAGCCATCTGTCAAAATTTCAGAAATATTTAATGATTATTTTCTTTGTTACAGGTGATTGAAGTAAACAAGTTTTATAATTTTTGAAAAATGGAAAATAAAGAGTTTCGTGCGGTAATTAAACACTTTTATATGAAAGGTTATACGCCACAATTAATCAAAGATGAATTGGATTCTGTTCATGGTGATAATACACCATTATACTCCACCGTGAAATCCTGGGTTCAACAATTTACAATGGGGTCGTTCAAGTACGGAAGATGAACAACGCTCTGGAAGACCGAAAACTGCTATTACTATTGAAAACATTAGAAAAATATTTAATGAAGTGACTAAAGATAGACGAATAAAGCTCAGAGAACTTGCTGATATACACGAAAAACAAGTTTGGAGTATTTTACATGATGAACTCCACATGAAAAAGCTATCCGCAAGAACGCTGCCGCGTTTGTTGACTTTGCCCCAAAAAATCGTCCGTTGGACCAATTCCGAGGAGCTTTTAGCGATTTATCAGCGTAATCCAATAGAGTTCTTGCTCCGATTCATAACTGTTGATGAAACATGGATCCATCACAACATTCCAGAATGGAAAGAACAGTCAAAACAGTGGATAGAAGCTGGTAAAAGTGGTCCCAAGAAGGCGAAAACTGTTAAGTCAGCAGGAAAAGTAATGGTCACTGTATTTTGGGATGCAAGGGGTATAATATTTATTGATTATCTTAAGAAAGAAAACACTATTAATATTGAATATTATTGTGCATTATTAGTCGAAATCAAGATAAAACGACCGTATTTAGATAAAAAAGTTGTTTTTCATCAAGATAATGCTCCTTCACACACTGCATTTTTAACTCAACAAAAACTGGCCGAATAACGATTTGAAATTGCTCCGCATTCACCATATAGTCCAGATTTAGCTTCTTCTGATTATTTCTTGTTTCCAAATTTAAAAAAAATTCTCGGTGGCAAAAAATTTTCGTCCAATTGCGAGGTTATTGCTGAAACTGAGGCATATTTTGAAGGTCTTGAAAAATCTTATTTTTCGGATGGAATTAAAAAAACTTGAAAAACGTTTGATGAAGTGTATTGAGTTGGAAGGAGATTATGTTGAAAAATAAATAATAATAATTCCAAAAAAAACGGGTCGTTTTATGTTAGGCCAGTTACTTTTGCGGTCGCCCTCGTATAATGTAAAGTTTGTTGCCATAACATAAATCCGTATGTAAGAAAAAAATTAAAACGAAATTTTAATAACAATTAAAATTTACATATTTAAGCATAATTTTAAGTTGAAGCCACGTGAATATTTCATTCATTAATAAGCGTCAGAAAAGTATTTTTTTTTTAAATATCAAAACAATTTTTTTTTATCTCTTTTACTTTTTTTGTCCCATTGGACCTTCCGCTGGAGATGCCCATATACAATTTTCTTTTTGTCTTTTTTTGTAGAAGTTATTGCATACTTTGGGGTTTACTAAATACCAAAATTGTCTCCGTATTAATTAATGTATGTGTTATACCCCACACCACGTTATGAAGGGTTTACTAAATTTGTCATTCCATTTGCAATACCACGACATATAGATCGCAGATCCCGGATTATCTTAAAATTCTAAGACAATGTTGCCATAACCATCCGATAGAGGTCAAACTGAGGTGGGATCATATATAGGGTGCGCCAAAAGTTACCATGGGGTTTAAAAATGTAATACCTTTTTCGTTTATATATTTTTCTATTTTTTTCAGATGATATTAATGAAACTTGGAGAAAAAATAATGGAAAGATTCACAACTGAACTATGAACCAGAAAAAAAATGTACGTCCTGCTCTTGAAAACAGACCTGAGATGTGGTTTCTGCAGGACGGAGCCACTGACCACACTGCCCGAGACACAATGGCACTTTTAAGTCAAATTTTTGTAGAGCGAATAATTTCCAGAAATCCGGAAATTGTTCGGCCCGCGTGATCGCCAGATTTGTCAGCACTCGACTATTTTCATTGACAGCAATTTTGGAAAAAAATTACCAATTCAGTGGAATTTTTTAATGCATTCAAATACAAAGGACACTGAAAAAATGTGTCTTATAAAACTAATGTGTCTTAGATGGGTTAACTTCTTATTAAGGAAATTTCTCTATCTTGGGTCTTTGGTTTTCAATTGTTAATATTTTATTAAATTTTAAACTTGATATAAAGTAAACAAAAACCAGAAAAATTGAAAATAAATGAAGGTAAGAAATGAAATATCAGCACTTCCATCTCAAGGTCAACCGAGAGGTATTTTTTCAGAACAAAAAAAATATAAAAATTCAAATCAAATTTGGAATCTTGATTGGTTATTTGAAAGGAAATTTTATGGCATTTATTTTTTGAATATAATTTCCTTCAAATGTTGGACGCAGCTACGCCTCGGGTTTTCCATTCTGAGGGTCCAATTTTGGCTTCCAAAACCTGAATCGTAGCTGGTTTGTCAGCATAGACTTGGACTTTACGTAACCCCAAAGAAAAATGTCTAAAGGTGTGACATCACTCGTCCAAAACGTGAAATAAGCTGCTCTTCGAAATGACCTCTCAATAGATCCATTGTTTGAGCAGCTGTATGGCAAGTGGCACCGTCCTGTTGAAACCAAGTGTCATCTAGATAACGGGCTTCAATTTCAGGTAGCAAGCGCAATTCACATGGCGCGATAGCGAGCACAATTCACGGTTACGATCCGGCCATCATCATTTTTAAAAAATATGCACCGATGATTCCACCAGCTTATAAACCGCACCAAACCGTGGTTTTCTCTGGGTATAATGACACCTCTTGAACCTCTTCTTGTTGCTCTTCAGCCCAAATGCGGCAATTTTGCTTATTGACTTTGCCGTTGAGCCAGAAATGGGCCTCATCACTGAACAAAATTTTGGTCGAAAACAGCGGATCTTACCGTTTCTCACCGAACGCTCATTTCCATAATACAGTTGCCAACATTTGAAGGTAATTATTTTCAAATAATAAATGCCATAAAATGTCCTTCAAATTACCAATAAAGATTCCACACTTGATTTGAATTTTTATTTTTTTTTGTTCTGAAAAAATACCTCTAGATGGATCACCTTATATATATATATATATATTTACATTCTTATCCAGTAGGCTAAGGGTGTAAACATGGCAGATGCATAGTTATTGTTCGCTCGTAATGTTTCATGCGTAGTATGTGAAAGATCGAATTTCATTTGTGATTTCTGGAGAAGCAGGATACTGCAGGTAAGTTTGTGTGAGGTCTATTCTAAAACAAGGACCGATAAGTTAAGGTTACACCCGACTTGGTGATTAATCGCCCAGACAGACCAGGTACAATCTTCATGATCTTGAGAGAGGTCCAGCGGTACACGAGAGAAACTTTTAATCATCAAAACTACCAGGCATGTCTGCACAACATTTACACTGGTAAAGTCGTAGCAGCAGTATTCAGCAACAGTGTGAATGTAGTGCTAAGGATACATCCCCCGAAGATTTCACCTGATAAGAAGGCACTTCCTCGGCAGACGCGCGTGGTGCTGGCTCAGCTGAGATCTGGATGATGCAGCCGCCTCATTGCTTATTGGGCACGAATTGACGCTAACGTTCCGGACATTTGTCTCGCCTACCATCAGGGACCACTTGCCAAGCTGGACCTCTTCAATTGTACGGCTAAGCCCACTCAGCTAACTCCAAGGTCTCTGTGGACGCATTTAGTTCAAATGGCGCGTTTTCTCACCTGGATATCGTAGCAAATTCCCTTATAGACGAACATGACTCAAAATTAAAAAATTGTTGTTACAACAACAACATTAACCGTTCATAATTTTCTATTGGAGAAGTTAATCAGTCAGTTTATGTAAGTGGCTTCTCCGACTGGACTTTTGTATTGCATAAAACCAATTTTTATGGGACTCTTGCTTGAAAAAAATCTGCTAAACGCACCAAATTTGTCCGAATCGGGTCATATTTTTGGCCTATACCCTATACTTTGATAAAAAAAAATAAGGGATGGCCTATAAAGTGGAGCCAATATATCACGTTTCGTTGTGGGGGCTCCACAGATCAAATATTATGTTGATTTTTGTTTAAGTTAAAGACGAAGAACTCTTATTTTTTCAGTTTAGAGGTCTGTTCCATAACTTCTACAGGTTTTTCCTAAAAAAAATGATTATTACACTAACCTGCTCTTCAAACATCGTATCCTTAAGTTCCATATCCGATTTTCCGGCGACATTTCCTCATTTCTTTTTTCCTTTGAGTGGCCACGGTTGCATCGGCCGGTGTGGACTCCAGATTTATTTGGCCAACCCAACGGTCTGAAGACTACTTAATTTTAATTTCCCATGGCAAATGTATGACAGATACGAAAATTTTGTCTGACGGCTTTTCTCTAAAACTCAAAACATTTGGTTTATGTAGAAACAGCTTTACTTCGTCCTATTTCACTTTTTTCGGTTAAAGTACAATTTTGTCCTTGAAATTTTTTATTAAGTATTCAGTCTTCCCGATGATTATAAATTATTAACTTACTGTGACAAGCTGATCATCAGTGCTGCCAACATACATGAGCATAGGAAAAACGTCAGAATAAGATGAAGCTGGTAATAACGTATATATTGTTATGTTTACATTAGTAATATAACCTTGATAATATTAGTAGTGTTTTTGATGAAGCATCGATAAATTAGACTCGCTGTCAAGGTGTGACGGAAGTGTGCCCGACAATCATACCAGGTGCAACCCCGGGGAAGAACATCTAACAATTTTCAGAGGCGGGCTTCCACCTCGGAATATCGACGACTTTATGAGTAAAAGATTTATATCTAAGCCATGTTAAAACTTCCCAAAAAAAGCATAAGACGTTAGAAGCCGGTGTTAAACTGTAGATCCCGGTAAGAGTGTATTAGAATTAAATCGTGTACAGCTCACTAATTTTAGAAAAGTTTCTCCTTGTTCTTAACGTTATGTTGTGGGACTTAAGTATTGGAGTTTTTTTAGATGTGTGGTTTTCAATATGGAGTTGGTCTTTTTGTCAGCTGTCACTTGATATATGCTCAGTTTGGTTTGCCACCAAAATAAACAGACTTACTCCAGAATAACGTTTGCAAATCATGGTGAATAGGTCCAAAACGAGATGGCCACAGATTCTGATGTTAACAAGAAAATTTTGTTCTGCGATAAAGCTCACTTTTGGTTGAATGAATACGTTAATAACCAAAATTGTCGCATTTGGAAAATAAAAATCCACAAGCCATTGTTGAGACCGGCGTACATGCCTAAAAATACACTATTTGGTGTGTTCGATAGGTCCATATATCTCAAAAAATGAAGCCGTTCATAATGTTACCGCCAATGGGGAATGCCATACAGCTATGATTAATGACTTCTTCGTGCTTGAATTGGAGAATGTTTATATGGACGACCTTTGGTTCCAAGAAGACTTCGCTACATGCCATACAGCTAACGAAACAATCAATTTATTGAAGGAAACTTTTGGTAAGTTCATTAACTCGCGTCGTGGGCCTGTGGCGTGGCCTCCAAGATCGTGCGACTTAAAACCTCTGAGATTTGTGGGGTTATACTAAGTCGCTTGTCTACGCAGGTAAGCCCGACACGATTGACGCATTGGAAGATAATATTAGGCGCGTTACGGTTAACATACGGCTCCAAATGCTGCAAAAAGTGGTCGACAATTGAACCTCTCGGCTGGAATTTATTCGAGCCAGCCGCGCCGGCCACTCTCCCGAATTAATTTTTAAAACATAATGTCAAACCCTTTTCTTTGTAATGAAGCTAAATTCTTGGCCATAACGTTAAATTATATTTGTTTTTCTTGAAAGCCACACGTCTGAATATATCACCCTTTAGTAGTAGCAAAACAGCAATGGTTACCGCTGCGTTTGCACAGGTCTACAGGCGAAATATAATTAAGAATATGCATTGGTTGTCAAGAAATGTATTAATTGTTCGTGAGACGTTGGACGTCCAGACAATTATGAATTATGCAATTGTGTCTCTTGAAGCGTGTGTAGGTTTATTGCTGTCCAATAACGAATATTTTTTATTGACAAAACCACTCAGCCCGAAATGAGTTGGAAGCGCTCTTAAAGTTTCGAACGCTGACTCCGAATTTCGGTAGTAATTTTTAATGATGAGCTTTACCATGATGGAAATGTTGACTTCGACTAACATTTTGATACTGAAAGATCATTAAAAATGTTTGATGTTGCGTTAACATTAAGGTACGAAATTGTCATGTCCCTATTGGAAAACACGTTAAATGTTCAAAATTGGCTCTTTTCTGTTAACAAATGACTTAACTATTGCGGTCTCGCTATCCATCTTAGTTATCGTGGCTTAACCAAAAACGTCACTATTAATTTATTTATCTATAAAATAAAACCTCTTGTTGTTTAAAGTAGAGTTCAAACAGGTGCGACACGACAAAACACTACCGCTGCGACAGTACTGCCTTTCAAGCGACAAACTCTAGTATATTGACATCAAAGATGTTTTGTCGCTGTAACTTTTTCTATGAAAACAATGTAATACATTTTTATTATAATTCCTTTTCGGATTTCTTTTTTGATTTGTTTACAATAAGCAGTGTCGCCAGCTGTTCCGAAGCAAAAATCTCTACGGATGAACTATGCAAAAACAAAACCGCTACAAAGCTTGAAGAAAAAACTCCAAAAAATCACTACAAAACAAATCAAAATAAAGTTTACTTAAACATAGCAACTCTGCTGTTTGATCTGACAGGTGTAAACATTTTATTGAGCTTCATTGATAAGAAGAAGAAAATAAATATAAAACTACCAGAAGAATTCCGCAAATATTTGAAACATTTTTAGGAAATTGAAAAAGAATGCAGTAATACCTAATATTATTTTGGCTGGTCCGGATTTTTTGAATGTACCAATTGGTACACTGGATTATGCGGTTGCAGAAATTGGTGAGTAAAGATTTTGGAAACTTTTTCGACAACGGCAACTGTATGCCAATCGACGGTCCTTGGCCAAAGGATTGCTGCTTCGGATCAATCCGGTATATACAGCCGGCTGTTTTTGGTATGTTCCATAGCCGACGATATTTTGAACTAGCGAGTTTAGCGCTCGTTTCAAGTGGTTTGGTTACGGTGTAAATACTAGAGGAGCTTTAGTTAAATAATGTGGATGAACTTTTATCATAGGGAGAGTGACCGGCACGGCTGGCTTGAATAAACTCCAGCCGAGAGGTTCAATTGTTAACCGTAACGCGCCTAATATTATCTTCCAATGCATCAATCGTGTCGGGCTTACCTGCGTAGACAAGCGACTTAATATAACCCCACAAATCTCAGAGGTTTTAAGTCGCACGATCTTGGAGGCCACGCCACAGGCCCACGACGCGAGTTAATGAACTTACTAAAACTTTCTTCAATAAATTGATTGTTTCGTTGGCTGTATGGCATTTAGCGAAGTCTTCTTGGAACCAAAGGTCGTCCACATCAACATCCTCCAATTCAGGCACGAAAAAGTCTTTAATCATGTCTGTATAGCAATCCCCATTGGCGGTAACATTATGAACGACTTCATTTTTTCAGATATATGGACCAATGATATTTTTTTCAGATATATGGACCAATGATATGGACCTATCGAACACACCAAACAGTGCATTTTTAGGCATGTACGCCGGTCTCAACAATGGCTTGTGGATTTTTATTTTTCCAAATGCGACAATTTTGGTTATTAACGTATTCATTCAACCAAAAGTGAGCTTTATTGCAGAACAAAATTTTCTTGTAAAAATCAGAATCAGTGGCCATCTCGTTTTTGGTCTATTCACCATGATTGCAAACGTTATTCTGGAGTAAGTCTGTTCATTTTGATGTGGCAAACCAAACTGAGCATAAATCAAGTGACAGCTGACAAAAAGACCAACTCCAGATTGAAAACCACACATATAAAAAACACCAATACTTAAGTCCCACAACATAACGTTAAGAACAAGGATAAACTTCTCTAAAATTAGTGAGCTGTACACGATTTAATTCTAATACACTCTTACCGGGATCTACTGTTTAACAACGGCTTCTAACGTCTAATGCTTCTTTTTTGAGAAGTTTTAACATGGCTTAGATATAAATCGTCGACATTTCCGGATGGAAGCCATCCTCTGAAAAATTGTTAGATGTTCTTGCCCGGGGTTGCACCTGGGTAAACGGGGTTTGGTTACGGTGTAAATTTTAGAGGAGCTTTAGTAAAATAATGTGGATGAACTTATTATCATAGGATGAAGTTTATTCTCAATGTCTTTCTGCTTGCAACACCGCGAGATATTGATCTGAGACCATATAACATCCAAAGTACATCCATGGAAATCTTGAACGTTCAAATTATCTAGCCATATTCACCCGTGTATCTGATGAAAGCACAATATCGCTTAACACATTTAAGATAGAAATCTGAAATTTGTAAATGAGCGAAATCGGCCCATGGAGAAAAAAGTTTCCCTTGAAGGGACTTAATGCATCTCTGTAAAGTATATATTCACAAAATATACATATGTTATTAGAGATGTCACCATTATTTGTGGATACACCAAGGCATCACTGGATATCGTCAGTGGCATTTTAACACATCCAAAATGGGGATGGGTTTAGACATATCTTGTTGTTTTTGTTGCGGCACAAAGTTGCGAGGTGACAGCCCTTGACCTGGAAGAACTTCTGCGGGTCGATCCGGTGCTGTCGTGGGATAATCGGGTATATTTCTGCAAATGGCCCGAAACACGATCCTTATACTTTGTAGCATTACTAATAAACAGGGCCATTTGGTAAATTTTGTTATTACTAGAAAGAAATATAAATATATGTTCAAGGTCTTCTTAAATTTCTTGATTTAATTGAAATTGACTCTCGACATCATTTACTTTTGGGGTTAAAAAACGGACGTTGTGGTAAAGACAGGCGACCAATTGTGTGGGAGTTAATTGAAATATGGTCCATTTTAACCAGAGATATGTGGAAACACCTTATGCGAAATTTGGACGGAATCAATTTTCACCACAGTACTTTACTGGTAGCTCATAACGTATCATGCAAAATTTTAGCGTTGTCTGGTTTACTTTGTGCCTTCTAGAGTTGCAAAACCTTGGAGCTTCTCGGAAACATGTACCGATGTAGTACAATTTTCTCACAGATGGGAGATGGTCGCTCCTAATACTTTGTGGGAAGTTAAGTCTTAACCGGATGTAATACATGGCTTTTAAAGCTTGATTTCTGAAATTTGGACAAACCTATGTATGATATCAACATATGTGACGCGCAAAATAGAAAGGGACCTAAGGTTAAAAACCAGTTTTGTTCAGGAGAGCCATTTTAAAGATTAGGTCCCTTTCTATTTGCGCTTAGAATCGTCGACTTCACTTTCATCAAACGCGCATATCTCTGGGAGGGAACACTTTTGGGGCATGGGATTGGTCTCATTCGATGCTCAGATGTTGTCCACATCAAAAAAAGAAAAAAAATGAAAATTGATTTTTTTTACCCTTTGGACCCTTTCTCTATGCGCTGTCACATATAGATCAATTTGGACCAATTTCAATAGGGTTATTTCTTAGCGCAACTTGAAGAATGTACGAAGTTGCATTGAAGTTGGTTCATAACTGCAACTTCTATTTTAATAATAACGACAGATGCGAGACGAACGGACATTACTCAATGAAATCAGGTAGTACGAGTATATAGTGATTCTAAGTCGATGGGTATACTTCAAATAGGGTATTTCTCCATTTCTTTGAGGTGTTGCAAACATCAGAACTAAGTCATAATACCCTAAAACATCACAATGTGGTGTCGGGCATACAAATGAACAATCGGTCGGCCCTTTAGTAGCAGGTTTGCGTCATTTTGTTGCTGCCATTGCTGATGATATTTTTAAAAAGGGCGCGCGATCATAGTTGGAAAGAGTTATGTCTCCTTTTAGAAAAGGCTGCCAAAGAGAGCAGGTTATGGCAAGATAAGAATATCATGTATTTTGTACGAGCTGCATGGTAACGGGTTTTCTAGTAGGGCATAACAATTTCATATCTTTATGTCATCGCACCCTTAAACATTTTTAATGATCTTTCAGTATCAAATCGTTAGTCGAAGTCAACATTTTCATCCTGGTAAACTTCACTTCTAGCAACGTTTGGAAGTCATTAAAAATTACTACCGAAATTCTGAGTCGGTGGTCGCAACTTTAAGAGCGCTTTCTCCAATTTTTGGCCGTAATAATCGTCCCAACCGACAGCCTGTACGTGCTAAAGTGGATAAATTTGGATCCAAATTTTCACTTTTGGATGTTCCGGCGCGAAAGAGACGCCGAACCGGCCAAAGCGACGAAGATATCGCAGCCGTAGTTGTATCCGTTCAACGATTCCACGTCGTTTTCAGAAATTTGGCATCTCTCAAACCACACTGTGGCGAATTTTGCGAAAAGATCTTGGCCTTCATCATTATAAGATAAAACAGATTCAAGTACTTAAGCCACTCGATCATTTGAAACGCCTAAACTTCTTCGATTGAGCTCTGGCAAAGTGTCACGTAAATGGAGAATTTTATCGAAAAATCATCTTCAGCGATGAAGCTCATTTCTGGCTGAGTAGTTTTGTCAATAAACCAAATATGCGTTATTGGACAGCAACAAACCCACATGTGCTTCAAGAGACACAATTGCATCCGCAAAAAATTACTGTGTGGTGTGATTGGGCCGTTTTTTTTTCGTCGATGAAAACAATCGTCATGTTACCGTCAATTGGGAGCGCTATCGTGCCATGTTGGAAAATTATTTTTGGCCGGAATTAAATGAGCTTGACATCGCCGATATGTACTTATGGTTTCAGCAAGAAGGTGCCACTAGCCGCCCAGCATGCTTTACTATCGATTTACTGAAAGGCAAATTCGGTGAACGTGTTTTCTCGAGAAATGGTCCGGTCGAATGGCCATCTCGTTCATGCGATTGAACGCCATTGGATTTTTTGGAGCCACATCAAGTCATAAGGTATGCCAACAACTTTAGACGAGCTAAGAGACAACATCAAACGCGAAATTGCAAGCGTTCCGTCGAAATGTCTTCAGAGAGTGGTGGGACATTGGGTCCAAAGAATAAATCGCTATACACGGGCTCGTGGTACTTATATCACCGAAATCGAATTTCATTCTTAAAATGTAACATTTGCACTACACCTGGAATTAATTTGAACTCTATATCTTAAAAATTCTGTGCTTTATTAACATTTAAAATTGTTATGTCCTTAATGGAAAACGCTGTATAACAGTGGATCATCTACCTCGATATTGCATCCACCCTGACAATATTCTCCATTTAAAATACCCAGCAACACTACTGCTTTTAATAATTACATATGAAAAAGTGAATTTTACAAAAAAAAGACTTTTTGAATACAAAAAATGTTTCATTTTAGCAACTGAATTTGACTTCAACTGCATTTTGGTGCTGCATATACTGTATCGCTTTTCAGTTGTTATAACTCCCTTTCAGTTGTACCGAATTTTCGTTACACTAACTAAAATGTTTAAAACAAAACAATTGCAATAACTAAATTCAGGTTGATCATTTCTATAGATAAAACACTGCTGTACTCGATTCTGGAAAAAATTAGAAAAATAATTTAATGTAGTCGTTTAAGTACTGAACCTGTATCGAGGCTTATACTCAATAGTTATCCAGGCTAAGTATTGAAATGACTACAATAAATTAATTCTACAAATTTTCGAATATTTTTATGAAAACAAGTACTTCTGTTCTATTTCTTTAGACACGAACAGAATTGACACTTTTTGCTAACAAATGACTAAACTATTGCGTTTTTGCTATCCAGTCTTATTTATCGAGACTTACTAAGGTTAAGCCTCGAGGCTTAGTAATTATCCTCTATAGAGGCTTATACCCAATAGTTATCCAGGCAAAGTATTAAAATGACTTGAATAAATTAATACTAAAAATTTTCGAATATTTTTATGAAAACAAGTACTTCTGTTCTATTTCTTTAGACACGAACAGAATTGACACTTTTTGCTAACAATGACTATTGCGTTTTTGCTATCCAGTCTTATTTATAGAGGCTTAACGAAAAAGAAACTACTAATATAACACAACGGAAATGGATTTAGTGTAAACCCTAAGATGCATCAAAGTTCTCCTTTGTGCCCTCCAAAAAAAAAACGAACGAGCATAAGTGTTGTACACATTCATTCAGTCATTGACACACAAAAAAATCCGCATGCTGCACTCTGTTGCTGCTGGAGGAGCACCCGATGTTCCGAGGATACTTTAAAACGATTTAATCTCATTGGAAGTCGCTCAACAGCTGTGCTCTACTGTATACCGACGGACGGACGAGTAATGTTTATAATGCTGCTGTTGTTGCCAAAACTACTCCCATACACCGGGGAATGGACCGGAACTCACAAAACCAAGAGAGGGAGGAAGAGCAGAAAAATAACGTAACGTAACGATACAAGAGCTTTCGAATTATTGGAAATTTAAACATTTTTTTACATGCGTGTAAATGGGCAACAAGACAAAATATAAATGTAAATACTAAAGACAAGCAGACGCAACAACAATAAATATGTGTGCAGTAGTAAAAAGTGGTAAATACAAGCACACCCATATACAACCAATGCTACCTAGCATAAGCACATAAAATATAGTAACCATCATGGCTCCCAAGAACACACTTCCTTTTCCTGTTTGGCCAAAACCACTTACAGTGGTTACTCCAAGCAAAATAAGGAACAGCAGAAGGATCTCTTCTCACAACAATTAAATACAATATTTTTTAATATGTAACGATGGACCCTTGTAGTACAGTTGGACTAATAGGTCCAATTTGGAGATACACATGGCCCAAAAGACGGTCATAATTACATTGGTATTTTTAAAACAATAGAATTTTCTTACTGATCTAAAAAGTTGTAACTTTTAAGTTCTGGAGGTATTTAGCAACCGATTCAAGGGCTCAAGGCCCAAGAAGCAGCTCTTTGTAAACATGACGGGTATTCACGTTGAGTTTTGTGAGACGACTTGATGTGCAGTCAATAGGAATCGCAGTAGGAGGTACTTTGCCTTATAAAAAACACCCCACTTAAACTCCTAAATCCTTGATTAAAATTGTAAGGGGACTGCGACCACACTTACCTACACGTTGTGTGGGCATATTCTCCCTCTTTTTAAATGATAAGGACCACTTTACATCTCTGCTGTTCTATGGGTCATAGCTGTTCTATGCGAAACATTTTTAAACTAAAGTGCAACGTCAAAGTAGTAGAAAAAGTTGCTAATCTTGGAAACGCCATAAACAAATAGATTGATATTAGGACTAAGATAAAAGTAGGATCATAATGGCAAATATATGATATTTTGGGCTCGGTATGCAGCTTGAAAACGGAGCCCTCTTACTCTGCTAGCTCTTCTTTATGGTGCTTGAGGGAAAGGCAGTGCAGACGTTAAACGAACCCATAAGCGGAATATTTGCTATGACACGGAGACAAATAATCCAGCCAACAAGGCGTAAGACAATAGCTACTACGAGAAGCGCAGACGGAGAGGGCCAAGACTCCGGTGAAGGGATTCAGTGGAGATAGCTGCGACAATCCTTGCTATTGGACATTAAAGAAAGAAACAAAAAGCTTAAGTGAGTTAGTAAGATTGAAAAAATTATATTCCTCTCCATTGTCTAAACTAGCTGAGTTGTTCAAATAAAATCGACACAAAATTGGCACTTTTAAAAAACTACTTCTTAGTTTTTGATGAGACTTAGTAGGGACATAAATACTGTTACACACGTTTTATGCTGTAAAATAAAAAGTACCGTATGTTCTTGGACCAAATATTTATTAATATATTTATTGATGTATATTGTATACAAAAATAATCTACTTATTCGAAATGTCCGCCTGTGGCTTTACACACGCCTTAAGTCGCACTGGTCAATCGTCAATAGCTGCACGAACCTCGTCCATTGGAAAATTGGCCACAGCTTGAACCAAAGCAGTCTTAAGAGATCCAATGTTGGGGTATCTTTTGTGCCAAACCTTGTCCTCTAAAACCACACAATTGTAATCCAATGGGTTCTAAATCTTGACTGTCTGAGGGCCATTCTTCAGTGGAAATGAACGCTGGCAAATTGTTTAGCCAGGCCTGGGACGTTTTAGCCTTATGGGCCGGCGCAGAATCCTGCTGGCTGGTTTTGGAATAGGGAATTGTAAAAAGGCTTCACAAAAGCTTCCAAAACGGTTTCTTGGTAAACTTTGGCCGATGTTTTGACTCCTTATTCGCAGAAATGCAGGTCAGTAACCCCATCCTGGGAAATGACTCTTTTTCACCCTTGGGATCAGTTCAGATGCTTTCTAAGATGACCGCGCATACACTCTTTCATTTTGCTTTTTAAATTTTTCCTGAACGGTAAAATTTTTTTCATCGGTGAACAAAATTTTTCTGTGCAAGTATCAGCGTGCTTCACAAAAAGACGTTTGCATTTTTCAATCCTATTTTTTTTAAAGCTGCAGTCAATAAATTTCCGGTACATCGTTTAAAAGCCCCAAGTCCCAAGTCTCTTTTAATGATTCTACTCATGGACTTTTGCGTGATATTCGTCTCACGGGCCATGATTTCCTGTTTTCGGAGCGGATGTCTGTGAATTCTTGATTTAACGGCTTTCAAGACATGCGGTGTTCGAACAGAGCGTGGGCGGCCCGACCGGTGGCGGTCTTTTACATCTCCAGTCTCCTCAAACAGTTTTATGCATCGGTAGACGAACATGCGGCTAATCCCTAGTGGCCGGAGCGTTTGCTTCACCAAAAGACGTTTGCCTTTTTTAAACCTATTTTTTTTAAGCTGCAGTCAATAAATTTTCGGTACGTCGTTTGAAAGCCCCAAGTCTCTTTTAATGATATGACGCATGGACTTTTGCGTGATATTCATCTTACGGGCCATGATTTTCTGTTTTCGGAGCGGATTTCTGTGAATTCTTGATTTAACGGTTTTGATGACATGCGGTGTACGAACAGAGCGTGGGCGGCCCGGCCCGACCGGTGGCGGTCTTTTACATCTCCAGTCTCCTCAAACAGTTTAAAGCATCGGTAGACGAACATGCGGCTAATCCCTAGTGGCCGGAGCGTTTTGAAAATATCGTTTTTTTTATTTCACACTTGAAAAGCGCTATTACGAGGGCGGTTCGGAAAGTTCTTAGCCTATCAATGAAAGAGAATAGTTAGTTTTTCAAAAATATTTTTATTTTTCAATATAATCTCCTGAAACTTCAATACACTTAGTCCAACGCGTATCTAGCAATTCTATCCCTTGATTAAAATAGTTTTCCTCAAGGTCTTCAAAATAGTGGTTTACAACTGTAATTGCATCTTCATTTGAGGTAAAACGCTTGCCAGCAAGGATTTTTTTAGATTTGGGAACAGGTAAAAGTCACTGGGAGCTAAATCAGGAGAATAAGGTGGGTGGTCAAGCAACTCTTACTTTAATTCGTTGATTTTAGCCATTGTTAAAACACTCTTGTGCGCTGGTGCGTTATCTTGATGAAAAATTATTTTTTTGTGTTGTAAGCCAGGACGTTTTTCTCGAATTTGTACATTTAATTGATCTAAAAGGTTGCAATAGTACTCTGAATTTATTGTTTTACCATTTTGCAGATAGTCAATCAATAAAATACCTTTGAAGTCCCAAAAAACCGTTGCCATAACCTTACCAGCCGATTGAATTGTTTTTGCCTTCTTTGGGGCACTTCCTCCAGCTTCATTCCATTGTTTGGATTGTTCCTTTGTCTCTGGAGTATAGTGGTGGATCCATTTCTCATCAACAGTTATGAAACGACGCTTAAAATCGTCGACTGTTAACAAGTCCGGCACCTATCTTGCAGAAAGCCTTTTCATCTGTAGTTCTTCATGCAAAATTAAATGGACTCGATCACTTTTATTCGTCGATCTTTTAATACCATATCATGCACTTTGGCTACAATTTCTGTTGTTGTTGCTGTTTTTGAACGTCCACTACGTGGTTCATCTTCAATGCTTGTACGACCACGTTTAAATTCAGCAACCCAATTTTTAACTGTTGCATATAAAGGAGCACTTTCACCTAACACATTCACCATATCATTATGAATTTCTTGTCCCGATAAACCTTTTTTATGTAAATATTTAATGGCACCACGCATTTCTAATTTTTCCATTGTAAAAAAATCGCGGATGCGTCTTTTGTAAACACCTGTTTCTATATGAAGGAGTTGCCAGATCGAAGTAACATGTGTTCATAGCACAGATGGAAGTTTTCAAAACACTTAACTTTTTTCTGTTTATACCGCGTTTTTTGTGCTAGGCTAAGAAGTTTCCGAACCGCCCTCGTACAGTGATACGGTTCTAATTATCTGACCACTCCATGATGGAGGTTGAAACAATTTTAAAATCCCGTTACAGACTAACGCTATTGAGGTTAGCTTTCAAAACCCATATGACATTAACGGGGTATGTTCAGTTCTACTATTGAAATGGGTGTGTTCAATGTGGTAACAGTATTTATGTCCCTACTAAGTATTGCTTGAATAACTTATTTTTCTACAAATTACATATTTTCAAATTAAACAATTTATAATTCTTAAAGACAATCAGTTCTTGTATATAAAGTAATTTCAAAAATTTCTAGTAACGTTTTGGAAGTTACTAAAAGAACACGCCTATATAAGTATCACTCGAAACGCCTAAGTCTCTTCTTTTTAAATCCATTGAGCAACTAAAAATCCATTGAGAAACTATTTTTATCTTTAGTTGCATTTTTAGTTCAAGTGCTCAAACTGGTTTTTAACCAGATTTCCATGTTATTGAGGTCTTGGTTTAGAACTTACCAAGTTTACCCTAGTACCCTCAGACCACCAATCGGAAAAGTTTCAAACCGCTGTCATTTTGCCCCCTTGCATTTTCGGACATAGTCGTAGAAAAAAGGACATATTTTCATGAAATAAGCCAAGGAATACGCTGGTGAAATTTGTCCTGTCGTGAATGAATCATCCTGCATTTTTTCACATTAAAATCAGAACGATTAAATCACAGAATATCATAAAAGGCAATAATGAAAACGAAAAATTGCCAAAACTGAATTGGCATGTATGAACACAAAAGGCGAGTTTAAAAAGGGAGTCACAAAAATTGGCGCAAGTAAAATTGCCTAGTGGAAATAACGACTTGTCTTTGTCTTTTTTTGTGTAGACAGATATGTTTATTCTGTGTTGGATTCTAGGACTAGTGTGTACCGATTATTCTTTTTTGTTTTTCTTTCCAATATTTTTACTTTAGAATACACTTTAAATTAGAAATTTATCCGTATTATCTCTCAACTGTGTTAACTTCGGTAAGACGCTAACAACTTACACGATTAAAATTGCTTATGGAAACATAGCTTAAGAGATATAGATTAGAGAAAGGTTTTCGTTTGATAGTACATGGACTTTTAAGAAAAGTAATGATCTGTTCAAATCCTGTGGTATGAGCCACTGTGCAGCCATTGTTTAGGTATACTCGCAGTAATTTTTTAACTTGCTGTTTTCCTCATTTTGCCACGTTTTCTTAACATTTCGCCATTAACTGCTTGGAGTTTGTGTCGTTTCCTGTCTCTCATCCTTGTGTATTTTTTTGTAGTTTGTATTACAACTTTTACTCTTGTATGCGATTGTAGTTGTAGTTTTTTATGTGCAACTTTGCCAACAACAAAATTATTCATTTCGTTGTTGTATCAGTACAGAGAACAAGAGAGAGATAGAAAAAACCCCACTCAACTGCCAGTTGTTTTCCTTTGCTGTGGCTTTACGATAACGAGTTACAATTTTTGCGCGCTCAGCTGTTTATTTTGGCAAAAATACCGTTAATGCTGCTTGCTTTTGTGTTGGAGAACTATTTCAAAGAGCAACAACGAGTTTCAGACAAATAGAAAAAGATGTACCTTCTGATATGAGGGTATGTCGGAAAGTACTCGGCCTCACCAAGAACAGTACTACACGGAGAAGAAAACAAATAAATGTTTGGGTCACCGCAATCTTTTATATGTTTGTAGCTATGTTCCCAAACATGCATATGCTTATGTACATATGTATGTGACGCGCAAAATAGAAAGGAAAAAACCAGTTTTGTCCAGGAGAGCATCATTCGATGCTCAGATGTTGTCCACATCAAAAAAAAATTGAAAATTGAATTTTTTTACCCTTAGGTCCCTTTCTCTATGCGCTGTCACATATGCACAGATGTGACAGCGCATAGAGAAAGGGACCTAAGGGTAAAAAAATCAATTTTCATTTTTTTTCTTTTTTGATGTGGACAACATCTGAGCATCGAATGAGACCGATCCCATGCCCCAAAAGTGTTCCCTCCCAGAGATATGCGCGTTTTATGAAAGTGAAGTCTAAGCGCAAATAGAAACGGGCCTAATCTTAAAAATGGCTCTCCTGAACAAAACTTTTCATCAACTTTTCACTTTTTTTTTTGATGTGGGCAACATCTGAGCATCGAATGAGAGTCGTAAATGAATCATCACGATGTGGACAACATCTGAGCATCGAATGAGACCGATCCTATGCCCCAAAAGTGTTCCCTCCCAGAGATATGCGCGTTTTATGAAAGTGAAGTCTAAGCGCAAATAGAAAGGGACCTAATCTTAAAAATGGCTCTCCTGAACAAAACTTTTCATCAAATTTTCACTTTTTTTTGATGTGGGCAACATCTGAGCATCGAATGAGACCGATCCCATGCCCCAAAAGTGTTCCCTCCCAGAGATATGCGCGTTTTATGAAAGTGAAGTCGACGATTATTAGCGCAAATAGAAAGGGACCTAATCTTAAAAATGGCTCTCCTGAACAAAACTTTTCATAAACTTATCACTTTTTTTTTGATGTGGGCAACATCTGAGCATCGAATGAGAGTCGTGAATGAATCATCACGTGGACAACATCTGAGCATCGAATGAGACCGGTTCCATGCCCCAAAAGTGTTCCCTCCCAGAGATATGCGCGTTTTATGAAAGTGAAGCCGACGATTCTAAGCGCAAATAGAAAGGGACCTAATCTTTAAAATGGCTCTCCTGAACAAAACTTTTCATCAACTTTTCACTTTTTTTGATGTGGACAACATCTGAGCAACGAATGAGACCGATCCCATGCCCCAAAAGTGTTCCCTCCCAGAGATATGCGCGTTTTATGAAAGTGAAATCGACGATTCTAAGCGCAAATTGAAAGGGACCTAATCCTTAAAATGGCTCTCCTGAACAAAACTGGTTTTTAACCTTAGGTCCCTTTCTATTTGCGCGTCACATACGTTTGCATCCAAACATTAATATGTTTGCATAAATCGATGCAGGCAACCAATTAGGGGCAATGCTTTGAAAACCACACCTCAACCCAAAAAATAAAATTTATGGATGTTGTAAAACAGCAAAAAATTATTACCACAACTCTCAATCTAGGAAATACAATTAATACTGAAGGATCCTAAGAAAAGGTTAGTTATAGAACTGGTCCATAATACCCTCAATTTTGTGCGAAGGCCCAAATTCACATGACGACATAGCTCCTTAAAGCATGATGGATTTTCCGCTGTTTTTTAATGTGGACCGAGTTTAACTTGGATCTCCATCGGGAGAGACTATTTTTGTTTCGTACGAAAATAACACTTTTTTTCTACTCTAAGCTGTTCAGATGCGTTATTTTTCGGCAAACTTTAAGTTTTTCTTTGATTATGCTTAGCAATAGTGGCTTCTTGAGAGTCCAGCTTTCCGCAAACATTGCATTACTTGTCTATGGATGGTTTAGTTCGATTTTCTCTAAAGAATGCAACTCGAATCTTATTTGCAGATTTATGCGGATTGTTTTTTTCGACTCCCGGACAATAAGATTGTCTTCTCGGAGTGTTGTAAATCGGCTTCTTTGTTTATGGAGCACATTTTCTGTGCTAGAATGCTTCTTAAATTGGGGTACACATATAGCGTTGTAAACCATTGTTTAAGATACGTTTAAGTTTGCTGCTATTTGTCGACAAGTTCTTCCATCCAGCATCAATATTTGTACTATAATATTACATGTACTGGCGTCACAAGATTTGTATTTACTCCTGGCAAACAACTGTCCTAATACACTACCTTGCAACGTGTACTCATCATAAGTAGAACAACTTTTTTAAAGCATTTTTCTAATTTGCTTCTGTAGCCAAATTTACAACTGTCCCTAAATTGGTGCACGATCAATCTATTTCAAACATTCATGATGCTTTTGTCTAGAGATATCAACAATTTTACTAAACGTTCGATGCACTGACAATATACCTATAAATTCCATATATAATCTTAAATGAAACTTTAGAAAAACTCAATACCATCTTGATATGTTACCGTTTCTGTTTAACTTAAATTTATTCTATCATTCTTATTTGGTCACCATGTGTACTGTAAACGCCGTAACCTATCCAATTGGCGGTGTTTTTTGAGGTAACTAGCTCAGTTACCTAGTTAGTTTGCCATATGGTAATCTAGCAACATTGAACAAACATGAGTTTAATATGGCAACATTGGTTCTCTTTATTTACACTAAAGAGAATTGATTAACAAGAGGGTTTATCGGCGAATTCATTAAAAGCAGACAATAATAAATCATTATACTCGTAAATCAATTTACATCTACACTTTTGCTCTGTAAAAACGTGTAAAATGTCTTTTAGCTATTTGTTTAAGTTGATTTTTATTTTTACTTATTCCATCTCGTGTACGTGTTCCCAATATGAATTCTCCGGTGAGACCTCTTCATTTTTCTTTTTGTATACATACATAACAAAATCCACATGTTTTTAAAAACGGGAAATGTCATGTTTGTTTTTTTTATGTTGAAAAAATATGTGTGGTAGCTCTTACTCTTTTGTTTAGCGCCTTGAGGGCAACTCACTTGTTAACCGAGTAACTTCCATACAAAAGCTAGTTTCATTACCTGAAGAGAACACAGCTAATATTTAACGTTTTTCTAGAACCGAGATTTCCAACATTGGATCCTCGCACTACAGCTTCGTTAATTTAATTGGTTCACTAAAATAGGTTGACGAACTGCTATGCTGTTTACTTTGCGATCCACTCTCGCACGTAAACAAGCACATCGTGCAATATACAACAGTGTGCAATAAAGTAGCAGGAATCTCAGACAAATGCAAAAAATAAATCCATATCGAACTATGGGTGATCAATTAAATTTTTTTTAAAAAAAAAATTAAATCAAGTGTGGAATCTTTATTGTTTATTCGAAAGGATATTTTATGCCATTTATTTTTTGAATGTAATTTCCTTTAAATGTTGACCGCAACTATGCCTCAGGGTGTCCGTTCTGAGGGTACAATTTTGGATGACTCGTTCGAGCATTTCGACCGGTATGTCGTAAATGAGACGCGTAATGTTGGCTTCCAAAACCTGAATCGTAGCTGGTTAGTCAGCATAGACTTTGGACTCTATCCCACGATCTAGGCGGCCAACTCACCGGTCCAAAACGTGAAATAAGCTGCTCTTCGAAATGACCTCTCAATAGATCCATTGTTTGAGCAGCTATATGGCAAGTGGCACCGTACTGTTGAAACCAAGTGTCGTCAAGATTACGGGCTTAAAGATCGATACGGTAGCATAAAGATCGATATCATGGCGCGATAGCGAGGTCCATTTACGGTTTCGTTCCGGCCATCATCATTTTTGAAACAATATGTTCCGATGATTCCACCAGCTTATAAACCGCACCAAACCGTGGTTTTCTCTGGGTATAATGGCACCTCTTGAACCTCTTCTTGTTGCCATTCACCCCAAATGCGACAACTTTGTTTATTGACTTTGCCGTTGAGCCAGAAATGGGCCTCATCCCTAAACAAAATTTTGGTCGAAAACAGTTACTCACCGAACGCTCATTTCTATATTACTGTTGCACAATTTGAAGACGTTGTTGCGGTGTAAGTCTTTCCATGTTGAAATGGCAAACAATACCGAAAAGAAAAAAAAATTAAATTAAGTTTAATATTCGTGCCGAATGTGCCTTTGCGGACGTTACAAAAAACGTAAATATTTTTGGACATCAACCTGAATTTGCATATTTCTCAGCAAATTTTGCGTAGTAACCAAAAAATCGATATATGTGACAGCGCATAGAGCAAGGGACCTAAGGGTGAAAAAAATCAATTTTCTTTTTTTGATGTGGACAGCATCTGAGCATCGAATGAGACCGATCCCATGCCCCAAAAGTGTGCCCTCCCAGAGATATGCGCGTTTTATGAAAGTGAAGTCGACGATTCTAAGCGTAAATAGAAAGGGACCTAATCTTTAAAATGGCTCTCCTGAACAAAACTTTTTTTTTTGATGTGGACAACATCTGTGCATCGAATGAGACCGATCCCATGCCCCAAAAGTGTTCCCTCCCAGAGATATGCGCGTTTTATGAAAGTGAAGTCGACGATTCTAAGCGCAAATAGAAAGGGACCTAATCTTTAAAATGGCTCTCCTGAACAAAACTTCTTTTTTTGATTTGAACAACATCTGTGCATCGAATGAGACCGATCCCATGCCCCAAAAGTGTTCCCTCCCAGAGATATGCGCGTTTTATGAAAGTGAAGTCGACGATTCTAAGCGCAAATAGAAAGGGACCTAATCTTTAAAATGGCTCTCCTGAACAAAACTTTTTTTTTTGATGTGGACAACATCTGTGCATCGAATGAGACCGATCCCATGCCCCAAAAGTGTTCCCTCCCAGAGATATGCGCGTTTTATGAAAGTGAAGTCGACGATTCTAAGCGCAAATAGAAAGGGACCTAATCTTTAAAATGGCTCTTCTGAACAAAACTGGTTTTTAACCTTATAAAGAAGAAAGCGAAATAAAGGGGTTTTCAATAGGGATATAACAATTTCTTTATCCCTTATATTTTTATGCCAACACACCCTTAAACATTTTTAATGATTTTTCAGTGTCTAAAACGTTAGTCGAAGTCAACATTTTCATCATGGTAAAATTCACTTACGAGCAACATTAAGAGCGCTTACTCTCAAAAATCATCATCAGTATCATGCTTCAAGAGACACAATTGCATCCGCAAAAAATACCGATTGGACCGTATTTCTTCGATAAAAACAATCGTCATTTTACCGTCCTGAAGAGCGCCATCGCGGCATGTCAGAAAACTATTTTAGCCAGAATTGAATTAGCTTGACATCGCCAATATGTGGTTTTAACTAGACGATGTCACTAGCCACACAGCACGCGTTACAATTAATGTAGTGAAAGGCAAATTCGTGTTATCTCGAGAAATGGTCCGGGCGAATGGCCACCTCGTTCATGCGGTTTAACGCCATTGCATTTCTTTTTAAGGGCCACATCAAGTCATTGGTCAACTTTAGACGAGCTCGGAGGCAACAAGCAAAAAATGAAAATGTGTGTGATTGGAACCGAAGAATAGATCGCTGTACACGGGCTCGTGGTAGTCACATGACCGAAATCGAGTTTTATTTTTTAAATGAAAAGTTTGTACTACACTTGGGATAAATTTGAAGTCTACTTATATACAGTGCGCTCGGGATAACGTCAACTAATTAAAACCGCGGGTGTTGACATTTACCAGATTGTTGACGTTTATCAATGTACAAATTTAAAATATTATTAATACTGTAATTTAAAGCGTTTTTATTGCTTATAAACTAAAATTAAACAAAAATCAAATCCAAAGAAAAACAAAAAAGGTTTTCAACCTAAATGCATGAGATGTAATATTTATTCTTAAACAGGTATTAAAATAGATCTGTTATTTTATTCTGCTGTTTTTTCCTCTCTAATAATTGAAATACAGTTTTTTCCCTTAAACGTCTTAATACATTTAGGTCATCTTGTGCAACATTCTCGCACCCGGCCCAATCCAAAGCCCGGTTAAAAATTTCGATGTAATAATACAAATAAAAAGGGGTTGACGGTTTGGGAATTTGACGTTATCCCGAGCTCACTGTATCTTAAATATTCTGTGTTTTTTAATATATAAAATTGTTATGTCCTTAATAGAAAACCCTATATTAAAGGATATTAAAATTGGTCTTTTAGGGTTAAAACATTTTTTGGTTCATCCAAAACTTTTAATTTCGTCTGTTGCGGGCGTTAGACTTTTCGACTACATACTCGTATTTATGTAAATATAACAACAGTATTCATTAATTACCAATTCAGTTATAAGGCAAACTTAGCAAAAAATATACATTTTTGGCCACGCCCATTTAGGTAAACTCTCAGCTCTTAGATTGATAATTGGACTCTAAGTACAAAATCTCGGCTCTTTATTTTATGTGACTTATTTTTTCTGATTCAGATTTGTTTGTGACTCGTTTTTTTCAACAGCAACAGTGATTTTAAGTTCAAATCCTCAAAGGTAATACCTAAAAGTCACCAAAAACGCTGCTTATTAAACTCGCACAACTGTTTCAATAAAAAAAGAAGACTTCCATCAGGTATTGGCAATGAATAAAACAAAATCCTGGCAGAATTGAAAACATTCAATACATCTTTTTGGCGGCAACTTTGGATGCACCACTCTCTGGTTGTTTTCCCATTACATTTTCATGTGTTAAGAGAAAATGGAAGTCGTGGAAAACTCGTGTATACGTAACACTTGTGGTGGTGGTTGTGGGTGCAACTTTGGAAAATGCCTCGTAAACCAAACGTAACGAGTATTGGCATCCATTAACGGTTTAAACTTCTTGCCGATACTTTATCGTTTATGTTCGTGTTTTGCAAGCCATTTCGTAACGATTTTTTTTAGTTTGTTTGGTACTCGTTTAATGTGACACATATTTTGTTGCCGTGGTTTTACTCAAGTTTAAAGGATAAGCTTTTAATGCCAAATTTATGACTTAGTAAAGGTTGGGAAGGATGCTGCAAAAATAAACCTTCAATGGGAGAGTTATGGATCCATTGGCATTTCATTCGATAAACACAAGCAGGATAGTAGAAAATAAAACACAAAGAAGAGAACTGTTGCTGATTTATGTTTCTTTCATAGTTTCCTCAAAAAACCCGCTCTTCATTTTATCTTATATCCCTAAAAGTAACTTCCTCCGTTTGGCCATCTTATATCCCTTTAAAAACCCTTGTAATATTCCAATAATATCAATTCCAATACAAAATATTGTCCTCTAGCTACGAAGGTTGCTATTTCTGGCCTAGGCAACACTAAGTGTTGCTTGGCGCCATCTGACATTTTCATTGGAAAGTTGGACATTGTTAGCATAAGCGTACTCAGAACTTTTTGACGTACGACCATCATTTGTGTTGTTTACAGTGACTTGAAAAAATCAATTTGGGAAAAAATAGAATAAACTCGTGAGCATTTTCGTGCGGTAATTTTTCACAATTTTCGACGTGGATTATCACGACAAGAGTGTATCGATGAACTTAAATCTTTTTATGGCGATGAATCACCATCCTATAGCACTGTGTAAAACTGGTTTAATGAATTCAATCGTGGCCGACGCTCGCTCAAAAACGAAGGTCGTCCAAAAACGGCCGTTGATGCCGTGCGTGAACTGATAATGAAAGATCGCTATGTTTCATACCGATATTGCATGCACACCTCCGTAAAAAGGGTTTGTTATCGTTGGATCCCGCACAATTTGACAATCGCTCAAAAAATGACTCGTGTCAATTGGTGCAAAGAAATTTTGACAAAAGACGTTTATAAGATCGTCACAGGTGACGAATCATGGATCTATGCGTATGAACCCGAAACAAAACAGCAATCGACCGTATGGGTCTTCGAAGACGAGCCAAATCCAATGAAAGTTGTTCGTGGAAGAAGCACTTCGAAGTAAATGGTCGCCTGTATCTTCGGCAAAACTGCTTATGTGGCGACTGTTCCGCTTGAGCAATTTGCCTGAAGTCTTCGGAGAAATTCGAAAAACGAAAAAGTGAAGACGAATCATTGTGCACCATGACAATGCGAGCTCTCACACGGCGCCTCACCAGCGCCTTTTTGACCGGCCAAAACGTCGAATCGATGGGTCATCCGCCGTACAGCCCTGACTTAGCCCCCAATGACTTCTTTTTATTTCCGCACATCAAGAAAAAAATGCGTGGTCAACGATTTTCGTCGCCAGAAGATGCTGTTGAAGCATTCAAAAACCATGTTTTGGAGGTGTCTCAATCGGAGTGGAAAAAGTGCTTCGACAATTGGCTTGAGCGCATGCAAAAGTGTATAAATCAGGCTGGAGAATACTTTGAAAAACAATAAAAACCATTTATGATGATAAATATTCACATATTGAACAGGGATTAAAACCGGCTCAAGACCTCTTGCTTCTATATTTAAATAGAAGACAAGTTTTTAACAAAATGGCAAAGTGACATTGATTTTCGTGGCTGCACACTACTTTTATCATGATTTCGGGTCCGTGACAACCCTCTTCAGAAAGCCTTGCTGCAATTGTTTTCATTATTAGGCTAGAAATATATATAGCAGCCCTCGAAACACTTATAAAGTAGCATGCAAAATTTAAGCACAATCAGGTTTATTTAAGGCTTCTAGAGCTACATGACCTTAAATCGAGAGGTGCCTTTGTGTAGAGGCTACTCGAACACATGGACCAATTTCAATAGAGATAGGTCCTGAACAATGTACGTTGTTCAAAGTTTATAAGTTGCATCGAAATCGTTTTACAATTGGGATCTGACATTGCTTAATGGAATCGTACAGTGATCCTGAACCAATAGGTATGCCGAACATGGGGTCTATCTCCATTCCTTTACGATGTTACAAACTTTAGCACTAAATTTTATTATCCTGTACTACCAAAAAAACCAACAAATTGTTAAAAGTATCAAATAAGCCCATATAAGCTATGATACTTTCGTTGCCGAATATCAGAAAAGAACAATTGTATCCCTGGATAATTGAAAATAATTACCTTCAAATGTTGGCAACTGTATTATGGAAATGAACGTTCGATGAACGGGATGATCCGCTGTTTTCAACCAAAGTTTTGTTCAGTGATGAGGCCCATTTCTGGCTAAACGGAAAAGTCAATAAACAAAATTGCCGCATTTGGGCCGAAGAGCAACAAGAAGAGGTTTAAGAGGTGCTATTATACCCAGAGAAATCACGGTTTGTTGCGGTTTATAAGCTGGTGGAATCATCGGTGCATATTTTTTAAAAATGATGATGGCCGGAACGTAACCGTGAATGGTGCTCGCTATCGAGCCATGATATCGATCTTTATGCTACCTGAAATTAAAGCTTATTATCTTGACGACACTTAGTTTCAACAGGACGGTGCCACTTGCCATACAGCTGCTCAAACAATGGATCTATTGAGAGGTCATTTCGAAAAGCAGCTAATTTCTCGTTTTGGACAGGTGAGTTGGCCGCCTAGATCGAGTGATATCACACCTTTAGACTTTTTTCTTTGGGGTTACGTAAAGTCCAAAGCCTATGCTGACAAACCAGCTACGATTCAGGTTTTGGATGGCAACATTACGCGTGTCATTAAAGCCATACCGCTCGAAATGCTCGAACGAGTCATCCAAAATCGGACCCTCAGAATGCAAACCCTGAGGCGTAGTTGCGGCGAACATTTGAAGGAAATTATATTCAAAAAATAAATGCCATCAAATGTCCTTTCAAATAACCAATAAATCTTCCACACTTGATTTGAATTTTTTATTTTTTTTTGTTCTGAAAAAATACCTCTAGATGGATCACCCTATACATACCTTTTAGCTCTTTTGAGAACAACCGTGTATTTATTGAAATTTTTTTGATCGGCATATGTGACGCGCAAAATAGAAAGGGACTTAGGGTAAAAACCAGTTTTGTTCAGGAGAGCCATTTAAAAGATTTATATACGTGTATCTTTGGTGTACCATCACTTTAATAAAACGCGCATATCTCTGGGAGAGATTGGGGCATGGGATCGGTCTCATTCGATGCTCAGATGTTGTCCACATCAAAAAAAAAAGTGAAAATTTATATTTTTACCCTTAGGTCCCTTTCTCTATGCGCTGTCACATGTGATGAAAATCGCAATATTTGAAAATCACATGCAATTTGTAAATCGCACGACTATTTTAGCTGTTTGTGAAAGAGTTCACGCGTTTTACTTACGCTTTGATTTTGTCCAATTTGTATTCGAAAATTACCTTAAGAATCCCCAGTGCATGAGGAAAATTATTAATAAAATCATTAAATGTAAATATTGTATGATAATTACTTGTTAACACTGTAGGCTTTTATCAAAAAGGAAAATGAACATATTTAATTTGTTGTTGTAGTGGCACATACGAGTAGTAACGGGTTGACAGCCCTTGGCCGAATAATTCGTCCTTCGGTTCAATTCGGTGCTTAGAACCGGCTGTCTTGGGATTGGAATACTTTTCGACATAACTGAATGTGCTGGTTCGAGGAATTTGAGTCGTCTGGTGCAGCTGTCACCATTGTTACTTACCCTTGGCATCTGATCATATTTTTTTTTGTCCTTCATTGTGGTGCCTCTTTGTAGATCTGTTCAAGAAAAATGCACCAGTTTACCTCATTGAGTGCTAGTGAGATCAAGTCGTTAGATCTTTGGCGACTGCAAAGTTCACCACACCTACTATGCAATTTGTAATCGTAATCGCAATTGTCATGCGAAATGCGATTGCCATTACATAGGCGTGTATTTCTCCCAATCTTCTGACTTCCTACAGAGCTGTTTCTCTCATACCATTCGGATCAGTAGTTATTCGAAGGACAAAGTTATTCATGCCATTCCTTTCATAACGTGTCTTTCACAAAAGTCCTGTGAATCCCACCATCCCTGCACCATTTGATGGAATACCATCATCCTTGTGTTGTCATACAGAAAAAGTATTCATTGCCTTCGAAACGAATTGAAACCTACTATCCATTTCGATTCGACTAGAATGCAATGATTTCAATTGATATTGTGTTTGTGTTGTTGTCTTGTTGTATTTAACATTTATTTTTGTTCGTTTTTTGTTGTTGTTATTTTTTGTTGTTGTTGTTTTTTGTATTTATTTATTATAATCTATTGTTTTTTTGGCATTCAATAACATGTACATATGGCTTAGAGACTAGTTTGTATTGTATATATTTTATGTAGAATAAGACCGTTCAAATGATACCTTTCACACCACTGGGGTCTTCTGCCCAAACATGGGCTCGTTCTGGCCACCTGCAATAGATTTAATCGGTGAGTAAATCTGGAGAGGCAGAAAATAGGTTGTAGGAATGTTGTAAAACTGTGCACCTAAGTAAAGTGTGTTTGGACAAAAATAATATTAACATTTCGGGTATACGAGTATCGTTGTCCGACTATGACTCTCCGACACTGGTTTAAACATTGAGAAACATTGCAATTGGTGACAGCTTTTTATTTCGTGGTTGGGATTCCTGTTTTACTAAATATTGTCGTACGGTCAAAATAGCCTTGAGACCATTAATCTACATTTAACATTATATCAGTGTTCATTAGAGTTTCTCTTTTGCCGGGAAAAATTTGCATTTCCTGGGATTCTTGAAACAGAAACAACATTAATGGAATCATCAGACAGTCTTTTTTTTATTAATTTTATTTGTGAACTGTTTAGTTGTAGGAAATATTCTTTCGCTTTCTTCATGCTGATGTCGGTCCCCATTTACACGGGGCAACTTTACTTGCGTCAATTTTTATTCCCTTTTGAACTCTCCTCTTGTGTTTACTCAAGGCAATTCGGTTACGACGATTTTTGTTTTCATTATTGCCTTTTCTGACATTCTGTGATTTATTCGTTCTGAGTTTTGTGTGAAAAATACTTAAATAATCTGCAGCCAACTTCACACAAAAGAAATTGACAGTACGGGCAAGTTTTTTCCCTTTCCATATCCCTACCACTCTCTCCTACAAACTGAGAGTTGCGGCAAGTAAAGTTGCCTTGTGTAAATGGAGACTTGGACTTATTGTCAGAAGAGCATTAAATAAATTGGCGACGTTTTTCTGCTTGCTTCATAAATCTCTTTTTAAGAAAATCCCTTTTTATTGAATTATTAGGTTACGATTTATGTTTTTTTTAAATATCCTAAAATTATTTGTAATGCCACTAATAGGAATATCTTCCACCTCCGCAACCTTCGGCACCACTGTTTTCATTAAAATTCCAAGAGTACATTTTTACCACGTACGCCAAAACATTTAGTTTTGAAGCATTTTGAAATATATTATCATTGTGATTTAATATTTTTTGATCTTTAAGATTCTTTAGTCAATTAGAAAGTCGCTTGTCTCTTCCTTCTTTAATAGCATATTTAAAGTTTCTTAATTTATTCAGCCAAAGGAGAAATTTGGTGATTTGAGAAATTTAGTGACATAAAGTTAGTATTGCATCCACGGTTTTTAAAGAATTTTCTAAACATACAAACTTTTCCAACATTAGCATCATCAAAATCCACCTGGTAAAGTCACGACTTTATTTATAGAAAATAATGAATTTCTCGGGAATCTCGGAAGCCAGAAAAGAAAAATTACCGGAATTCCTTGGCGGGAATTTCCGGGAGAGTAACTGTATTGTTCATGTAAATAGCTCAAATTCCAAATGATGCTAAATGGATAAAATGTGTTTGAAATAAATTTTTCTTTTCTTAAAATTTTTCTCAATCCCCCACCATAGATCTAAGTCAAACAAATGAAAGCGGCTTCAAATTTGGCAAGTCAAAGAATGCTATATATCCTTCACCCTGTATTGGAACTTTGCTTATATTTTTTTTAGCGAGTGCCTATATTCAGTGGTGCCAAAAGTGACAATTTTTTTTTTGCCAATTTCACGATTTTTTGTGAAATTTTACCTAAAAGACGATTTTTTATTCAAACCCCGTTATACTTTGGTGATTTTCTTTAAAACTTTAAATTTGATTAAAACTCAGAAAATACAACCAATTTAAAAATAGAAAGATTGATTATAGAGGTTAATACGAAAATAAAATTGTGTTCATTTATAATTATATTTTTAATTTATGTGTTTTAGTATGTCTCGTTCGTCCTTAACTAAAAGGCCGGTTCATATAAAAAAAATTGTTTGGAGAATTTGGGAAAAGTGTCTATATATAGCACTAATAATGGTACAGAATATCAAAATGCATTAGAGTAACGCTATACTTTGTTTTTTTTTTATTATTTTTAAGATTTCTGTAACAGTGGTACTGATTCCCAGTTATACTTAGATAATTTTATTAGCTATTTGACTCATCTATAATTTTAGCTGAAACTTCAAAATTCTATCGCACAGAACGTAGCGTTGATATAAAAAACAATTATCAATCATAACGCAATCCAATTATATTTCAGTTTATTTTTGAAGGGACATTTTTAAAGATTTTAATGGAAAAAAGGCAAAATATCGCAGTGTTAATAGCGGTTTGCAGTATGATTCATTGTACTTTAAAGACACTTCATGGCCCCAAAGGTCAGACAATACTTTAGATTTGATGATCCGGCCTAATAACTTCTGATTTGAGACCATGTTTCTAGTGAACATTTCATTCAAAATAATCCAACAAGTTATTCAAAAGGCAGTCGAATTCATAAAAGTGGTGTTTATTATGAAGTAGATAAGTCATTCGTAAACAAGGTGTACCGATCTCGTTCATGCATATTGGAAACGTCCTGCAGTACTTGTCTTTCCAAAAATTAATTTGTTCCCTGGATAGATACGTATACTTGATAGCTGTCGAGACAAACTACTTAAAATGCTATAACAAATTTTATTTCCTAAAATGTTGTTGAAGATTGAAATAAATACTGCAAGACATTTCCATTAAACATACTCGTAAAAACATTATATGAAAAAAAATATTGCGTTTTTGCTATCGAGTCGTAGATATTTAGGGTCTGAAAAAATATTTCTCAAACTTGAAATTTTGCGATCGAGAGTCCATCATTACAGTTCTAATGATTCCTTCCGAATTTAATTAAATTAAGCTAGAGAAATGCGGTAGACTAATTATTCTAATAATTAACATGCCAGAGTTAACTATTTTGTTTTAGTCTTTAGCAAATGACAAAATAGTTTGTTTAAATAACTGAAGTGTTTATAATAGCTGAACCTTTTTTGTTAAACACTAGTATACAACGAATATTCTAACGCTCATCTTATGAAAACGTTTTTTTCGTTACAATTTTTTTTAATGAGTCATCTACTAATGCTGCTAGCTACGAGCTCGCATCTATCCATGAGGATGTTGATATTCTGATTTCCCATTGAAGTTTTGATATATCTTTTCTGGAACAAGACAGGTACCGCAGAGATATTCTATGCCGATACTGTGTTATGAACTTTTGGTAAATTATGCATACTTGTTTAAAACTATTGGAAAGAAAGTGTTTTAAAGCGCTATTTCTTTGTAATAAACGTTTAAAAAAATTTTAATCTTTATTGCATTAAATATCTTTTTAAACTTTTAAAGATTTTTGTTCTCAAATTTTGACTATTGTTTTTGGAAAATTTACCTGGCAGCACTGTCCATATTTTAAAAGGTGTTAAGAAAAATATAAGAAATTCGCGATTTAGAACTAAAAGCGTGAAGTTTTGCTCTAAATGTACAGTACGGGCGATTTAACATTTTAAATTTGAATCGGCTGTAAAAAAAGGATTGATATCTATCTGGTTTTATTGGAAAGATTAAACTTTGTCATTTAATAATAGAACAAAATATCATTCATATGACTACTACGACTTGCTCGGCTGTACCGCGAATCTCTTCAATGGCATCATCGATTTCATGTTTCAACGCTTTAATTGACTCTGGATGTTATGCGTAGCATTTATCCTTAATGGCTCCCCACAGGGAATAATCCATAGAGCTAAAATCACAGCTCCCAGGCGGCTGTGATTATTCTAATGGGTGATCCAAGTAGAGATACTTTTTTCAATAGCCATTTTTGACAGATCACGTGTGAGTCGTGTCATGCTGTCATGTTATTTTTGATTAATATTGTTTGATATTTCATCAGGGAAAGACTTGCGCCTGAACTTTATACGAAAATTCACGTTCTGTGAGGAATGTGTTTCGTGCATTTGGTTCAACTTATGGTCAACATAAACGGCCAACATTTCTGGCTCAATGGGTATGTAAACAACCAAAATTGCCGCATTTGGGACGAAGAGCAACCAGAAGAGGCTTAGAGCTGCCACTTCATCCAGAATAAACAACGGTTTGGTGCGGTTTGTTGGCCGGTGGAATCATCGGTCCATATTTCTTCAAAAATGATGCCGGTGAGAACGTAACCGTCAATGGCGACCGTTAACGTGCCATGATAAACGACTATTTGATGCCTGAAATTGAAGCTCGTGATCTCGGCGACATTTGGTCTCAGCAAGACGGCGCCACTTCCCACACATTGCATCACACAATGGATTTATTGAGGGAACACTTCGGTGAGCAGATAATTTCACGTTTTGGGCCGTAATACGTTTTCCTGTGGGGATATGTAAAGTCTAAAGTTTATGCGGACAAACCCGCTTCGATTCAGGCCTTTGAGCAAAACATCACGCGTGTCATTCGCCAGTTACCAGTCGAATTGCTCGAACGAGTCATCGAAAATTGGAATTAACGAATAGACCATCTGAGACGCAGCCGCGGCTAACATTTGATAGACATAATCTTCAAAAATTAAATGCCAAAGAACGTTCTTTCAAATGATAATAAACATTTCCCATTCAATTTGAATTTTCTGTTTTTTTTTCTTTAAAAAAAGTAGGAAACCTCTAAATGGATTACGCGTTATTTTCAAAAACAGTGCGTAAAATATCGATGGTTGCGTTGGCTGTGTGACATGTGACCCCGTCTTGTTGAAACCAAATTCGTTGAGCATGACGCAATAAATATACACGATATACCTTAATATAAATCCTAATACCCTAATCTATTCTAACCTAATCTTATGTTTTATATACGAGTATGATTTCATCACAAAGTAAAAATATTTGTATAAGTACATTTTTGTGAATAAATCAATTGAACGCTATTACAAATAAGTATCTCTGTATGTAATCACTTACCAAAATAGTTTAGTGCGTTTTATAAAATTATTTAAAAAAACGTCTACATTTAAATGAAATTTTTTATTTTTAAATAAATTTAAAATAAACACGACGATGGCGCGGTAACGCTCACAGTTGACGGCAACTTGCTCATTTTCGAAGAAAAATGGCCCAATGATGCCACCAGCCCAAAATCCACACCAAACAGTTACTTGTTGTGGATGCATTGCCTTCTCAAGTCACGTGTGGGTTCTCTGAACCCCATGTGCTGCATTTTGCTAAATGACATAGCCACCGAGAAGAAAATGTGCTCCATCTGAAAACACAAATTTTTGGTAAAATTCTTCATCTCCTGCCAAACAATCTACAGCCCTTTGGGCGAAACGAAAACGCATTGGATTGTGTTCCATTATTAAATGGCAAACCTTTCAAATATCAGTACTTTTTTTAAAAGCCTATTCAAATTAAAATGTATTAACTATCAATTCCCAATTTTTGTTTAAGCAAGGGCTTTGTGCAGGTATTTTTTTAACAAAAGTCTATGAGACTATTACTGACTTCGAGTGAATCGAGGTGATTTACAAAAATGTCACCAACATTGATATTCCACGATCAAGTCTGTTGTTTCAACTAGAACAGTTTTTACCTTTTTGCAAAGGATTTTGTGTTGACTTGCCAATCCTAAAAAGGGTTATTGTTCCATTTTGCTTCTAATAAAACACCGATGATTCATCTGTCCCAAATTGCTCAGAAGACAGTTTGATATGGAGTAAATCCTACCGTAACACGTTCATAAGTAGGTTCCCCCATCGAGCACAATCTTTCGACACAGTTTTATTAAAATACCAATGTTTGTAGGCCTGCGTGGCCTTAAATCTCAGTAGGAGGACTTCACTCCCGTATATCAACAGCGTGTTTGTGTGTTCGCGGTAGTGTAAATATTTCAATCAAGTGTGTTCCAAAACTTTGTATGATTTTCTTAAAAAAAAAATAAAAAAAACAAAAAAAAATCAGGGAAAGTGTAGGGAAGTATAGAATATATATAGAAGAGTCCTTTACCTGTTCAAACTCAAGTGAATCCCTTAAGGTGATGCAAGTTGATCCTTTTGTAGTTTTATATGTGTATAATGCATGTGTTGTATAAAATCAGAAGCACTTGTTGTTGTTGTAGAACATAACATAACAGCATAAGAACGTTGTTTAAATATTGCCAATATTGCTGAACTGCCGATCAATTGATATACTATAGCGTCAAGGGGGGAAATCACGTGGACTGGATACAACACTATGATGATTTCGATTTTGTGATTTCTCATGGTTACCAATTGTCTTGTCGTTTTCATCGCCGCCATGTTCACAATGTTGTTGTACTTCATTAGCAATGGCAGACTTGTTGCATTGCTGCTCCCGTTCCAACTTACGTAAAGTCTGTACGTTATACACTACTTTTTCAATTCACCGTAGATTGACGTAGATTCAGACTCAATACTCTTCGTTGTATTTGCCGAATTTTTCACCGTCCTCTCTCTCTTGCGCTTGCTGTTCTTCAGGACATAGCCCGGATACAGTTCCATGTGCAGCTGGCGCTCTCGCCGAGACTTCTCGTAATATACACTTTGTTCTTCGCGGGAGAGTTCGTGCCATCGCCTGCCCAGAATTTGATTGATGGCCGCCGACTCTTTGAGAGTACACTCGGCGACCACTTTGGCCCGCATCTCCTTCATGTACAACATGAAGGCGTTCAAGGGCTTCTTGATATGCGGCTTCTTCTTGTCGTCGTTGCGTTGCGTATTCTTTGTGCTTGGTTTGGTGTAGGGGTTCTTAGAATATCGATGATTCACCGAAGCGGCATCTTGGTCATACTCCTCTTTGGGACTTGGTGCCAGCGGGAGGTGATGGGGGCCAATCATATTGGAAGGTGCTCGGTGTACTGAATTCAAAATATTGGGAATTGTAAAACTAGATGGTGGGGAATATACAGACGACGGATGCCACGAAGCAATCTGTGACAGATCCGGTCCCAGCATGGGATGCGGATATTGGCTGGGGTGAAGGGAGTACATGGCCTGTTTCGTTAGGCCCATCGATTTGGCATCCAGCTGGTAAGGCGGTATGCCACAGTGTGCGGGAGGGGGCAGGCTATCATAAAGGGTAATTCGATTTGCTATTGTTGCCGGCAATCCACCGATTGTGGCATTCGGATACGAGTACGGAGCGACTAGATAGCCCATATTGAACACAGACGGATCGTGTTCCATGCGGTTGGGCCCACACGGTGTTGAGATTTCAACGCTTTTTTCCTCACTCTCGGTTAAGTCAATTAAACTGGATTTCTCCTCGAACAGATTCTCCGACGAAATGTTCTCATCTTCGCGGCCACCTTCGTCTTTAAAAATCTTTAATTCATCGGTGCTGCCCAGATCATCGCTGGGTGAGCTTGCGCGACGCATATTGGCCATGATGTGATTTACTTTTAGTAGGGAGTATACAAATGTTTTTGATAGAATTTAATGTAGATAATAATATTATGCTATGGACATACACAAACTATATATTTATGGTGGGTGGGAGGAGGACACAGACACTATAACATACATATATTTCATTCAATATTGCTTTTTTAACTTTTGATTAAATTGACATTTTTTTTTTAAAAATAATCAAAGATTTAATTGAAAAAAAAAGAATAATAAAATTAAATGTAGTCAGAAAGAATCTGCAGTTAAACGCACGATATAAGTTTATAGAATTTTATCTCTCATCTCTTAAAAATACCACCGAATTTCAAGAATAATTGCCAAGAATTGCTTTAATAGATGTTCTTTAACTTTTAACCATAAACAATAGAATCAGTTGTAGCCAAATATGGCCTGTAGACCATTTAAGTAATTAAAAAAAAAAAAACTCAATAAATTTTAATTAATTTTCTTTATTTTCAAATCTCAAATTTATTTCACCAATTTTGATTGAATTTTATTTTCAAATAAATATAATCAAATTGTTTAATTTGTATATTTTAACTTATTTTAACTGAATGGTTCAGGTCGCTCAAATATGTTCATGAGATGGAAGTCCCCCAAAAATGCAAATACCCATGGATAATATATGTTTACCAAATTTAAGGCTGTAATGTATAAAACACAAATGTAAGTTAAAAGCCGGAATATGAAAATCAACCTATACGAAGGGCGCGCCTATACGAACTGGGTGGACATATGCTGAAATAAACTTTAGTTTGAAAAAACAATTAGATTGTAAACGAAAATACATTCAGGTCGTATGTGGGGTTTCTTTTACTGACGTGTCCCACTTTCCCGATATTTTTTGATTAATTGTTAGAGGAAGCACAAAAAATGCGTATATACTTAATAGACCCTATCATTCGATTGTCGATGAAAGTCATTGGACATGGACTTTTAAGTGCGAGTTTATTTTTCAGTTGTATTTGATTTCTTTTAACAGATTTTAGCTTTTTCTTGTAAAGTTTTTAAGCAAAAAGTGTACAAAAAACTTAAATAAGTTTTATTTCACTTGTGAATTCCATATAAAAAGAATTAAAATCCTAAACGAAAATGGTAGTAGATGTGTGAAACCACATTCTGCAAAACTGAGGATATTTTTTCGTCGGTAAAACCACATTTCGCAAAACTGAGGATATTTTTTTGTCCATCAGCGGTTTGGATAAGAAAGTTATTCTCCAAATTTGAATCGACCGACTTGGAATAAAAACAACATTTAGTTTTCGTCCCGATCGTTCAACTCAATATGTTTCCACTGTAAGTGAAGGCATTAAAGAAGTTCACAGGAATTTAGCCTATCTGGAACCACAATAGTAAGGATTTTAGATCAGTTGGTGCAAAATTTATAACCAACGATCTTCAGCAACGTCGAAATTCATTCATTTTTGTTTCATTTAAGAGCAACCGGATTGATCCGGACAATAATTTAAATGAGAAAGAAGTTCCTGGAAGCAATTCTTTAACAAGATTCTAAGGCAAGTTGGCAACTCAAATCACCGGAATTGGACGTCTTTAAATTATTATCGGATTGGGCCCATCAAAAATAAAGATAGAGTTTATTCAAATTTGATAGAAATCTTGTATCGCTCGTAAACTATAGGCACTACTACATACATATAATTATGCAGACAATTAAATTTTCGTTCTAAATGAGTGCTTAATTTGCATTTGAAAAATAAACATGAATTTATTTATGAAAATTAAATTTACCCTGCTATATTAAATTGAACAAAAAATAGTCAACAACATTTTTTTTAATATTGTAATTTTAGACATTTGTTCCTTAACTGTTTCTCTTTCAAGCTATCTTAATCCTTAAGGGACTTATAATCTGTTCCTTAACTTCTTCAATTATTTTTCTCCTTTTAAGGGATTCAATGCTTTAAATTCATTCTTGGCATGAATCTGCAAACACCCTTTTGTAACCTCATTTTATAAAATTGATAAAAAAAACCAAGAATTAGTCTTTCCGGCTAGATTGAAATATTAATCTCTTTTTCGTTGCATTAGTTAGATTTGATCGAAATCGCTATCCTATAAATATTTATGATTAACATACAATATAACAACCACGAAAGATTTATCGAAAACTCTATAAAGTATTATAGATCGTCGTAAATCTCTAAGGCGATCCAGCCATGTTCGTGCGTTACATAACTTCACAACTACTATACCGATCCTTTTTAAATTTTAAACACTTTCTGTACATAAATTACTAGGTTTCGTTAATATTATTTTGTTTACATATTATTTAATATTATTATTTTGTTTTTTTTACTTAAGAATTCCCATTAATTGAAATTCCAAAAAAAAACTCTTCTTGCGTTACCTGGATAAATCGATTATTTAACGAAAAATGTTTGATTTCTGAACTGCGGATGATCCAGCACCGTAATTTAACTTTTTTCTGAGACACTTCCAAAAGGATCCTGCCTTCAGCGTATTTCTTTAATGACTTCATAAAAATTTGTACACAATATCCTTTAAATCATAACAACCGGTTTTTGTGCCCTTTGGTTCATGAGTGGGATCATAATATTGTAGAAAAATTTGCTATAATTCAATTCGATTTTCCATTCAATGGTGAGCGCTGAAATAGCCACATACTCTAAGAAACTGTAAACTATTTTCAATTACTAGGATCATGTGTTTCTTGGCAAATCTTGCTTTATTTTATAAATAGTCAATTTAAAATAAACAAGAAAACGTTATGTTAATATTTTTTCGATTTTAAATCATCTTTCCATTATTGATCGGTCCATTATGTGAACGTTGTCCCTACGTCATGGGAACGTGGTCCCCTCGGTCGGCAGAGGCGGGTGTAAGGAACGTCCGTAAAGAAAAAAATCATACACAAAAGTAAAGTTAGTTTCTTATTATTATTTTTCAAAAACAATCGGAAAAAATTGTTATTTAGCCTCCAGAATGGGCATAGCTAAGCATCGAAGTTAAAGCACCGAAAAATCAATTTTCGACGAAAATTATCTTCAGTTGAGGCACGTTTTCACCTCAGTGGATTCGTCAATAAGCAGAATTGCCGCATTTGGGCGAATGATAATCCAAGAGTGATTGTCGAAAAAACAATGCATCTACAAAGAGTGACTGTTTGGCGGGGTTTATGGGCTGGTGGCATCATCGGGCCGTATTTTTCCAAAATGAGGCCGGTCAGGCAGTTTCTGTGTATGTTGTTTGCTATCGTGAGATGATAACGAATTTTGAATTTCCCGAATTGGAAGATATGGATGTGGACGATATGTGGTTTCAACATGACGGTGCCACTTGCCACACAGCTAACGAAGCAATGGCTCTTTTGCGCGACAAATACTTATACATGGCCGTGTTATCTCACGTCGTGGCGATGTAATTTGGCCGCCAAGATCATGTGATTTGACACCTTTGGACTTCTTTCTTTGGCGTTATTTGAAAAAGTGTAGGTGTAGGATGAGATAATTCGGCACATTAACAGCATAGAACCTCAATTATGCCTCAGCGTCATCGATTATGCCGCCCTGATCGATGGCCGATATTTTGTTCCATACACAATTGAACCATACCAATATTATCATAGTATAGTAAAATTTCCTAAATAATTTGTTTTATTCAAAATCAACATCGGCCCCTTAAATTTAACCACCCTTTACGAAGAATGAAAGAAAACAGAGAAAAAATTGAAAGTTTCAGAGATCACCATTGGACCATGACGAGTAATAAAAAAGTATGTTAACATCTCTACTATAAAGAAAGTCCCAAAAAGTAACAAATTTATTTAAACGAAATATAAAAAAAAGATTGGAATTAGCAAAGCAACATGTAAATTGACCGGTAAGCAAAATTTTTTGTTTAAAACGCAATCAAACGTTATTTTTGTATACCTATTGCAGCAGATTTCCTGTACCAAGACCCTTTCATCTCCAAAACATTATTAAAACTCGCAAAATGATACTTATTTTGGATTGCTGCTACAAGAGAAGCTTCCTTTTTTTATAATTATTTTAAAATAACACGATGACGTATAAAGAATCAGAAATGGGCGTTTCAACATGGTCAAGAACCAAAAACCAACATTGAGGTGGAGATAAGAATGGTTGGACAGTAGCCAGACTTTAAACATATTGACACCTTGTAGAAAGAAGGAAAAAATACTATCGGCGTAAAAAATATACCAAAATTGGCTTAAAGAAACTGGTGGATTTTAATCAAAACCATGCTTAGCAGTAATTACAAGAGATCGGAATTATATGCATATTTTATATTCATATTTTAAAATGAGCGAGCTAGTCTTGTTATATTTTTTATATATGTCTTATATATTTTATTCCCTGTACCCAATAATATTGAGAACATTTGAAAATTTGCACAATCTTCTGGAATCCAGAATAGTTGCCTGTAACGTCATAAATTTTGGCTAATGGTTAAAACCCTTTTTGCCCTTTGATTGACTGTGTTATAAATCCATAATTTGAATATGTAAACGCAAGTTTTGATCTGAGAATAAAAATTGATTTTTTTGGTAGAGACTTTATTTTATTTTTATTGGCGTATTTTTTTAAGTAGGATTAAAATTGGCTTGTCAAAAAAATGGTTTAGAAACTTTCAAATCATTAACATACGTGAGTGTATGAAGGAAAGCAAAATGTTCTCGTACTGAAAAACGTCGGACAGTCTGTCAACATGGTAGGAGTTTTTTCAATGAGTCGCTTGTGTCTCTCTTTTCGACAATAATACGAGTACTTCGCATATGCAAAATAAATGCATGCTTCGTATATATATAAATCGTTAAAGAGTAGAGGTCAGCAAACATAAATGGTATTGATAAGTCGCCCACGCCAACGACGAAACGCAGCGTCTACCAGATGGTGATGTGTTTAACTTCGCTGACTTTCTTTTCCTTCCTTCCCTCTATGACAAACAACAACAAAAAATTTGTTCTTTTTGGCTTATGGAGTAATTCAGGGCTGTCACAGAAACCAATGTTGTCACTATTGGTTTTGAAAACGATAAGAAAAAATCCTTTGGTGTCATGAAAACCAATGTTAACAGTTTTATCAGCAACAGCTGATTCGAACATTAGTTTCATTTACATTCGAAATGGATAAAACCAACTTGGTTTCATGACACCAACATTGGTCTGCAAAAATGACAATTAGCAAAGCCGACATGGTTTCTACGACAGCCCTGATTCACTCTTTCATAAAGTTAAAACAAATGATCACAACAAATTAAAAAACTCAAAGAATTATTTAAAATTGTTTTTATTTTTGGTAGAGACTTTATAATTATTTTATCAGTATTGACGTGTTTTTTAAGTGGGATAAAAATTGGCAATTTTAAAAATATGCTAGAAAAATAGTTATTTGAGCGAAACGCGCAATACAACCAATTATTTAAACAAAATTTGGATAAAATATGAATTTTTACCCAAATTTTCACAAAAATGCATTTTCGGTGTAATATGCAAAAGTATTGTCTTACAACTCAATGACAAAGTGCTTGATTTGCAAGATATTAACTCAGTCACTTTTAGATTTACGACAACAAATATGCATTTGCATAGAACTCCGATCCCTTGTAATTACAAAAATTGCTTAGTGCTTGTTAAAATGAGATGTAAATAAAATATCCTTTTTATTTGTTATTTCCGAGGGCTCAATTCATTCGACTATTTTTTAATTCTAAGCTAAACCTAGAAAACTTGAAGTATTTTTGGCTTTTAAAGGTTTTTAAATGCCACATCCGCATTCTAAACTATCTAATTTAAATTGAATACTAACTAAAAAATACTAACAAACTAAAGTTTTGTGTAGGTTAGGCCATTTAAAATTATAAATTTGAATCGGCTGTAAAAAAAAGGTACTGATTATTTTTCAAATTTCAGGTTTTATTGGAAAGGTTGGACTTTGTCATTTAATAATGGCACAGCATCCAATGCGTTTTCGCTTCACCCAATGGGTTGAAAAGTGTTTGGCCGGAGGTGAAGAATTTTACCAAAAAATCGTTTCATCTCGATGGCTATGTCAATAAACCAAATTGCCGCATATGTGGTGCAGAGAACTCACACCTGACTATTGAGAAGCCAATTTATCCACAACGATTCACTGTTTGGTGTGGATTTTAGGCCATTTTTCTTCGAAAATGAGCAAGAAGCCGCCGTTACCGTCAATGGTGACCGCGCTATGCTCAGCAAATTTTTGTTTCAAAAAATTCAACAAAATGACATTTACAAGATTTGGTTTCAACAAGACGAGGCCACATGTCACAAAGCCATCGATATTTTACGCACTGTTTTTGAAATTCGAATAATCAGCCGAAATTGTGATGTCAATTGGCCGCCTCGGAGCTGTGATTTGAGCCCTTTGGATTATTTTCTGTCGGGAGCCATTAAGGATAAATGTTACGCATCCAGAGACAATTGAAACGTTGAAACATAAAATCGAAGTTGCCATTGAAGAGATTCGACCCGAAACAATCAAAAATGTACTGAAAAATTGGTTTTGATCTAATGAGGTACTGCCGAGTACTGGTGGTCATATTAAAGATAGTGTGTTCCATTATTAAATGACAAAGTTCAACCCCATGGTGCAATAAAGAAGGTAGAGTAATGCTAACAGCTGATTTTTTTCTCGTAGAAATTTAAATTGTCAATTTTGAAATTATACAATGACGTTTGTTGAATATTTAAGAAAAAATTCTTTATCCAACATTCAAAATTATCATCAAACATTCACAAAATTGCATTTTTGGCGTTCTCTGTCAAGTGACTTTGACAATCTAGCGAACCATTTTTGTTATTGTTGGGCTAGTGATTATACCTTGTTTATTTTACCATGGTTCAACCTTTCTAATAATGGGTGATCCAAGTAGAGATACTTTTTTGAATAGCCTTTTTTTGACAGATCACGTGTGAGTTGTGTCATGCTGTCATGTTATTTTTGTTTAGTATTGTTTGGCTTTTCATCATGGAAAGACTTACGCCTGAACAACGTCTACAAATCGTTCAACTTTATTACAAAAGTTCGCGTTCTGTGAGGAATGTGTTTCGTGCACTTCGTTTAACATATGGTCAACAAAATCGGCCTACTGAATAGTACCGCAACCCATCTTGAGACCCAGCATTCATTATTGGATAATATTCGACCGAATAGATCACGTCCAGCACGCAGTGAAGAAAATGTAGTGGCCGTAGCCGAGAATGTACACCAAGACCGTGGAGAGCCGATTCGGCGCCGTTCTCTCTGACTGACGTATGGAGCGACTTGGCGCATTTTACGTCGAGATCTTAAATTGAAAGCGTACAAAATACAGGTTGCGCAAGAACGACAAGCGACATTGCTTTGCTCTATGGGCTCCTGAAAAGTTCCAAGAAGATCCGACGTTTTCAGGCCTCATTTTGTTCAGCGATGAGGCCCATTTCTGGCTCAATGGGTATGTAAACAAGCAAAATTGCCGCATTTGGTACGAATAGCAACCAGAAGAGGCTCAAAAGCTGCCACTACATCCAGAAAAAACAACGGTTTGGTGTGGTGTGTTAGCCGGTGGCATCTACGGTATATATTTATCAAAATTGATGACGGTGAGAACGTAACCGTCAATGGCGACCGGTTTCGTGCCATGATAACCGACTATTTGATGCCTGAAATTGAAGCTCGTGATCTCGGCGACATATGTTTTCAACAAGACAAGACTTCCCACACATCGTGTTACAATCCCACGACAGTCGGTTCTATGCACCGGATTGACCCGAAGCAGCAATTTTTCGGCCAAGGACTGTCACCTCGGCACTGTGTGTGCCGCTACAACAACAACACATCGTATCAATCAATGGATTTATTGAGAGAACACTTCGGTGAGCAGATAATTTCACGTTTTGGGCCGGTCGATTGGCCACCAAGATCGTGTGATATCACACCGTTAGACTTTTTCCTGTGGGGATATGTAAAGTCTAAAGTTTATGCTGACAAACCCGCTACGATTCAAGCCTTGGAACAAAACATCACGCTTGTCATTTGCCAGTTACCAGTCGAAATGCTCAAACGAGTCATCGAAAATTGGACTCAACGGATGGACCATCTGAGACGTAGCCGCGGCCAAAATTTGATAGACATAACCTTCAAAAAATAAATGCCAAAGAATGTTATTTCATTTTGAATTTTTTGTGTTCTTTTTTTTAAAAGTAGGGAACCTCGAAATGGATCACGCGTTAGAACGAAAAATTTGAATAAAATCAGCAGAACATTTTTTTACAGCCGATACAAATTTAAAATGTTAAATTGCCCACACTTTATATTTCGAACGTTGAAATTTTAGGTCAGTGACGACTCTATTTCATTGCACACCGCTGTACATTCCCTATTTGAGTAAAGTGCTTGGTTGGATATCTTAAGGACACGTTATTGAATGTTTTATATTTTAATGACAAAATATTAAAACATTTTTAGATCGTCTCGTATGACATGATTATGTGAGCATACTGTGTATTTAATGTGAAAGGGTGCACAATAATCTTACCAGAAGCCAAATAGTAAGAATTGAACTGAGTTTGTGTGGCAGTACGATGTACGATATAAGGCCAGTACAGAGTTGAACTGAAAATGTTTACGTCTACAATTTTCCTTTTATCAACTGTAGGTGTTTGTTTCAGTTGGTTCTGCTTTTACGTACAAGTGCCAGTAATGGCCACCCAATAGGTCTGGTTAGAAACCACCGACAACAAATGTTTTTAAATCTCAAATATTTCTATACAAACATTTGTAAGTTTTATGGAGAACAAAATTTAACGTTGAACTCTATACTGGCCTATAAGGGTTAACAAGACTCAATTCAATTCGAATGCATTGTTGCGAGTGTTTACAAATAAATTTGGGTTCCAATGGTTTTATGCGAGCATGCTAGACTTACCTGAATGATTTATGGTCTTGGTAAACTTTCCAAATGAAACAAAAACTATACACATTTTGGCAATAAACTCTATGCTTACATGTATTGCTATTCCATACAATATGCGTATGTGTGTGTGTGTGTGTGAATGGATAAGTGTCCATACACAATGCTGGTTACATACCATAGAAAGAGTCCTTCAACGAGACAAGATTGGAACGTTTTGATTTTTTTAGCCAACTAGTGAGTGCACCGCCAAAAGTGTCAACTCGGTTGTACAAGAAATCTACTGCCCACACTCAATTTTAATTTGGGCTTACTAAACTCTTCTTATATGAAAGTAACTTGCTTGGCAAGGGAGTTTTTTCTTAAAATGCACTTACAAAAGGAGTAAGGGCTACTAACTTTGGCTTGGCTCTTGATGTTGCCATAAATCTAGTGACACCATATGCATCACACTTAAAGTAATAGAGGACTATCAAATCTATTTTTGTTTTACATTTTTAAAATAATACTTTTTGTGGCATATCGGACATATTGCGGACTTACTAGACAAAACTACTCGAATATGTCCAATCGATAAAAAAAAAAACAACCATGTTTATGGTGTATATCCAGCACAAGACATCTATGTATGTCGTTATTTAGTTCAAAATCTACGTATATATCTATAATATTCACTGGTATTTGTTTTTTTTTTTTTTTTAATGCATGTACTCAAACCGAAACGGAGCCAGTCATTGTCCAGCCAAAGACCGATCCTTGTGCCACTATTGCGCCACTTTCATGCGGCATAACACCGTCGGCTATGATCTTTGGGAAAATATCGGCGGCCAAGACGAGATGCACCTCATCCGAGACATAGAAGTCCGGATCGGCTAGCAGCACGGTGTCGAATGGCGAGGTTACCTTCAGATCTTGGGGATAGGGTCGCAGAGGCAATACATCTGTCACCAGTGCCTGCACATCTAGCATCCAGTTGACATTCTGAACTGTGCCTAGTTGTATGGCACACATACTCTTGCCATCGACGCTGGCCGTTGCCAGTTTGCACTGCTTAACGATTGTCTCCGAAATTGTTGTAAACGGCTGAGATGGATTGATCAGAGCCCGAACAATTCGACGTATGCCATTGTAGACTAGAGCCAGGCGTACGGTTGGAATAACTACCTGTTTGCGAACTATGGGTGGTGGTGGTGGCGGAGACGCTATAGCTATCGCTTTCTCACCGGGTTTTTCTATGGGTTTCAAGGCGCCATTGTGGTGTAGTGAGCTATGGTGGCGCTTATGGCAGTTGACGCATGTTTTCGTTGACTTGCAATATCTGATGGTATGTGAGACGGCCAGACAGTTCACACAGTATTGCAACTTACGTATAAATTCCAAACGTTCGTGTGTGCTTAGTTCTTTGTACTTTTCGCATGTGGCCAAGCGGTGTTCCTTGCGGCAAATCATACATGGCCACCTTCTAGCGTGCTTCTTTGAGACGCCAGCTAAGGCGGCACGACTTCTACGCTCATATAATTCCGGTGACTCGTCTCTGTCACGGCTCGATCGAGACGAACTTCTAGATGCTGGCAATGTTAAAGCAATGGCGTTTCGCCGATTCGGGGTCACTGTAGCGGGAAGAGCAAGTTAAGGGTTGTATGGAAATACAAAACAAAAATTGAGTTAACAGGGGTTTAATCGTTGTCCCAGCGGGACAACATGTTTCATTTAAGATTTCAAGTGGGTGTGATATATATAATACATACATACTATATTGAATTTATTAATTTTATTAAATTCGACTCTGGTGTGAGAGTAATTTGACAAAGTGTGTAATAATCAAAGGTACTGAATTTAGGGTACCTTTGATAGAACTTTTCACTTTAAGGGTCGACGAGTTCCATCTTGGCCTTTAAAGGGGTCTAGCGTATGAAGCACACATGCTAAAGTTTGTGGCACATACATTTGGCAGTAGATATAGGGTTTGATTGTCGCACTGTATTTAAGTGATAAACAATGCTGTTTAAGAGTTGCATAATAGTTGATGCGGGTGATCCTTAATCTCTTTTATTACTCTTATAGCCATATTTAATAGAAATATCAACGGAATACGGGAATCCAATTGACTGATTTTAAAGGGGTATAGGGTTTAAGTCACAATTAACGAAAAAGGATTTTCTGTTTTCAGGAAGCAAAATAAATAAATGTTAAATATTTCCTAATCCTAAAGCTAAGTCGTTTTCGAGAGCATTTCAGAAAACTATAATTCATTAGCATTCTCAACTATGCGGCTGGAGAATAAAAGTTGTTTTTGTGAAACAAGCCTAGTGATAAGAATGGACTCGGAAAAATTTCGATACTTTTCAATTGACACGGATACTTGTTTACTCGATACCTTCATGTACGAATATGTGGTACTTTTCAGCACGACAGTCAGTTCATTGGACCAATTTTGACCCGAAGAGCAATTCTTCGGCCAAGGTCTGTCGACCTGGCACACAGTTACCGCTGCAACAATAAACTAAGTATGTATTGATTCAGAATAAATTCAAAATAATATCTTAGATTCTTCACCACTTACGCGCAATTTTTCCGAAGTTGGATTTAATGGTATGGATTTGTAAATACTTTAGTCCAACCTGTCGATAAATCTTGCCATAAGAACAGGGTATTGTAATAGGTTTGCTATTATTTTCCTTGTTGTCTTTAAGACACCTATAAGTAAATACTACTGGCATTGATAGTTCATTAAATTACATTAGGCGTGTTCTGTTGGTACTCGCTTATTAAGCGAGAAGCTCGCTAAAACGATAACTCAAAACTTTACAAGACATCTTTAAAAATTTCTTGGTATACAAGAACTAATAGGTTTTATGCATCAAAAACCGTTTGATTTAAAAAATGTGCAATTTGTAGAAAAAAAGTTATTTAAGAAATACAAGAAGCGAGTAATAACTGAAATCGCTAAAACTTTGCAATTGCTCGCTGCTATTGTTCGTTTCAATTAGTCCGACTCTCAATTTCAAACACATCTTAAAAATGTTTCATAACTGAATTCGTATTAATATTTGGTTTAATTACTTATGCCCATGTTTATTGTTGGTCATTTCATTGACCATAAGGTCCGGTTTCATAGACCCTGGGTGTCTTAAGCCGAAACGTCCAGGTTTTGTGGCATTAACTGCGTCTGAACTATCTGTTGATTTTTGAGTTTACCCACTAAGTGTACTTTTTTTGAGGAGCCTTTAGTCAGTTAAAGGAAAACTTATCGCCCATGGGCCCATTACGGACATAAACCATTTCAAACAACTTATAACGAGTTTTCCAATAGGGACATGACAGTTTCGTATATTTATGTCAACGCACCCTCAAACATTTTTAATAACCTTTTAGTGTCAAAACGTTAGTCGAAGTTAACGTTTTTATCATGGTAAACTTTGAAATTTTAATGGCGCACATAATCGTCCATGTGCAATCATTTTCTAATCTTAATCTAATGCTCTGAGCTTACGAATGTAAAAATTAAATTAAAAATTAATATTTGTTATAAAGGGTGATCCATCTAGAGGAATTTTTTTCAGAACAAAAAAAATATAAATTCAAATCAAGTGTGGAATCTTTATTGGTAATTTTAGAGGACATTTTATGACATTTATTTTTTGAAAATATTTAACTCAAATGGTGGCAAATGTATTATGGAAATGAGCGTTCATTGAAAAACGGAAGATCCGCTGTTTTCGACCAAAATTTTGTTCAGTGATGAGGCCCATTTCTGGATCAACAGAAAAGTCAATAAACAAAAAACGCGCATTACGCGTGTCATTAAAGCCATACCGGTCGTAATGCTCGAACAAATCATTCAAAATTGGACCCTCAGAATGGAAACCCTGTGGCGTAGTTGCGGCCAACATTTGAAGGAAATTATATTCAAAAAATAGTTGCCATAAAATGTCCTTTCAAATTACCAATAAAGATTCCACACTTGATATGAATTTTTATATTTATTTTTGTTCTGAAGAAATACCTCTAGAAGGATCACCCTATATTTAGGGTTTTTCCCGGGAATTTTTTCCGAGATCCCGGGAAATTTACTTGTCTCTTTGACAAGATATGTCTGTTAAATCTGAATTCAGTTAAAGTGCACTTCGTTTTACTTCACTCGTTTTCATTTTGTTGTCAAAAATAAGCAGAAAACAGAAAATGACACTTAGAGGCATCTGAAGCATTTTCCTTTAACAATATGATTCTTGAAAGAGAATTCTTCGATCATGTTTTTCTCTTTTGGGCTGCTATATTTCTGGCCTAATAAGGAAAATGCGAATATTTATCATCAAAAATGGATTTATTGTTTTTCAAAGTATTCTCCAGCATGATTTATATGCCTTAACATGCGCTCAAACCAATTGTCGAAGCACTTTCTCAACTCCGATTGATACAACTTTGAACGCTTCAAAAGCATCAAGTCAGGGCTGTAAGGCGGATGACCCATCAATTCGACGTTTTGGCCGGTCAAAAAGGCGCTGGCCTGAGCCGATGTATGAGAGCTCGCATTGTCATGGTGCACAATGATTCGCCTTCTCTTGTTCGTTTTTCGAATTTCTCCGAAGACTTCAGGCAAACAAATTGTGGTGTACCACTCAGAATTGACCGTTGCTCAAGCGGAGCAGTCGCCCCATGACCAGTTTGGCCGAAGAAACAGGCGACCATTTGTTTCGTAGTGCTTCTTCCACGAACCAATTTCGTTGGATTTAGCTCGTCTTCGAAGACCCACACGGTGGATTGCTGTTTTGTTTCGGGCTCATACGCATAGATCCATGATTCATCACCTGTGACGATATTATAAACGTCTTTTGAAGCACTGCGATCGTATTTTTTCAAAATTTCTTTGCACCAATCGACACGAGCCTATTTTGAGCGATTGCCAAATTGTGCGAGATCCAACGAGAACAAATCTTTTTACGGCCAGGAGTTCATGCAATATCGAATGTATGCTGGTGGAAGAAATGCCCAAGCATGCCTCTAACTCACGGTATGTCACATGACGATTTTGCATTATCAGTTCACTCACGGCTACAATGTTCTCTGGCACAACGGCCGTTTTTGGACGACCTTCGTCTTTGAGCGAGCGTCGGCCACGATTGAAGTCATTAAACAAGTTTTTCACAGTGCTATAGGATGATGATATGGATGGATAGCCATACAAAGATTTAAGTTCATCGATGCACTTTTGTCGTGATAATCCACGTCGATAGCTGTGTTGTGTTGATCGCACGAAAATGTTCACGAGTTATTCCATTTACTAGCCTGAGTACGTTTATGATAAAAATGTCAAACTTTCCAATGGAAATGTCAGATGGCGCCAGGCAACACTTAGTGTTGCCTAGGCCAGAAATATATATAGCCACCCCTTATACAGCTGTTTATTTATTTATATTCCGACATGTATTTTCAACGTAAAAATACATAATTTTGCACTGGTTTGAAATAAACTAGGATTTTTTCTATTGTTGTTGTCTTTTTTTAAGGTAATCTATTAACAAAAACCTTGGTTTATGTTTCTATTTTAACAAAGTGCTATTTTTAAGATGGAAAACTCAATTGTATGGAAGTAACTTAAGAAAAGACCTGATTTTCAACAAGCATGAAGGAAGAAGTATATGAGTAGTTTCATACACTTTTAAATACACAGCAATTGGATTTGATGAAAGTATTTGTAACCGACTTTTTAGGGCTTCTTATAACATTGAAAAGGGCTTCATATATATTGAGGAGGTTGAACTTATTAATATTGGAGAAAATGCAGCTGCAGAAGAAACGTTTAAAGAAGTAATGAACGCAGCAATCGATAATGCAAATGTGTGCACTCATCAAAATATTTTGATATATTCCTTAAAGAACGAACTCAAGTATTTTAAAGGAAGCGGTCAGAAATCTCAAAATGTTAATTATTTGTTAAACGCTCTCCTAATTATTCGGCCGACTTCGTTAGAGTGAAATAGTATTTTTCGTAACAGGACAGTTTGTTAGAAACCAGCCTTCCGGGCGAGTCTATTAACGCATTAAGCGTTTTAAAGAATTATTTACTAAACCAAAAAAAACTTAGTTTATTAAATTCTCATTTTTTAATATTTAAATAAGTTTTTATCAATTGAATTGTTTTGTTTTAGATCTCATATGTAAAGCTTTAGAGATACTTTTTAATTTTTTTAATAAAAATGATTTCATAAAAGCATATATTATTTACATTTAACGATTTCCCGGAATCCCGGGAAATGAAAAAAAAATCCCGATTTCCCATAGAAAAATACTAATTAAATTTTATAATTTGTATCAGCCTTAAAAAACAACCGATTTACTGTGTAAATCAGCCATCGAGTATAGCAACTTGCCTACGACGCACAGTGCTCCGTTCCCATACTAGCATTGGACAAAAATAGGGGTTCTCAGAATACAATGAAACTTCATTTCTAAACGAATTATGATACGCAGATTTCAAAAATGTTTTTATGTTACATTCGCGGGTTTCTTGTAAAATGCAATTTTTTATTGCTTTTACTGAACCATTTTGCATATCAAATAGGACCTGAATTGACACGATGGTCTGCTCTCCGAAAAGTTCGATGATATCCTAAATTTGATGAATTTGAATTCCAAACTAATTTATTTGGCAAAAAAAAAATTCAACGAATTTTTTAACGCTTTCTTGGAATCAAAAATTGAGATTTTTTTGAATAAAAATTTTTAAAAAAAAAAAACGAAAATCAAAAAGAAATTTCGAGTTTTTCGAATAAAAAAATTCATCATAGCCACTTTTAAAAAATTAATCGGACAAAATCGGTTAAGATTTGGGTATTTTCCTAATAGATAAAAGTCCAAACTAATTTGTTGTGCAAAAAAATTTCACCGAATTTTTGGTGTTTTTGCTTTTTTAAACCAAATATTGACAATTTTCGAACAAAAAATTGAGAATTTTTCGAACAAAAAATTGAGAATTTTTCGAACAAAAAATTGAGAATTTTTAGAATGAAAAATTGAGAATTTTTCGAATAAAAAACTGAGAATTTTTCGAATAAAAAATCGAGAACTTTTTGAATCAAAAATTGAGAATTTTTGGAATAAAAAATTCATCATACACAATTTTCAAAAATGGAAATCAAAAATAATCGGACAAAAACGACAAAGATTTCATTTTTTACTTAATAGACGAAATTCCAAACTAAACTAATTTATTGTGCAAAAAAATTTCACCGAATTTTATGATGATTTTTTTTATTTTACTATCAAAAATTTAAAATTTTTTACAGATTCATCTAAAAAAAAATAAATATAAAAAACTCAAAAGTCAGTTCGAAATATTAGGTTATTTAAAATTAAATAAATTATAAAAACAGCAACATTTGTTTTTTGCTTATGACCTCAAGCCTAACAATAACTGAAAAGTGAACAACAAAAGGTCAAATATACATACTTTTATATTAAAAACTTTAAAAAAATTAAAAATAATATTTATCAGATTTAAAAAAAAATTAAAAAAAATATTTATAAGATTTTAAAAAAAAATAAGAGGTTAAATTTGTACCACTTCTTTCTTAACTATTCAAAAATTATAAGCCTATTCGAATCCGTTGAGTCTGACAAATATTTTCATTCAGCTACTCAGGAACGAAACTTTATTATTAAATAATTATTTCTGGATACAAATCGCTCACTTAGATGGGCTCTGGAGCCCAGAAAAACTACTCGTACATGAATAACTATGTGCGGATTATTCTTAGTTGGAATATCTTAACCTTACACACAATTTTCAAAAATGAAAATCAAAAATAATCGGACAAAAAGGTTAAAATAATACCAAAAAAATTAAATTCAAAGCAGGTCAGCTTTCTGATTTTTGTCAATGAAACGGAGCACTGTGCAACGTCCTGACTGTAATGTAAAGGGTGATCCATCTAGAGGTATTTTTTAAGAACAAAAAAATATATAAAAATTCAAAGCAAGCGTGTAATCTTTATTGGTATTTTGAAAGGACAGTTTATGGCATTTATTATGTGAAAATAATTTCCTTCAAATGTTGGCAACTGTATTATGGAAATGAGCGTTCGATGAGAAACGTAAGATCCGCAGTTTTCGACCAAAATTTCTGGCTCAACGGCAAAGTCAATAAACAAAATTGCCGCATTTGGGCTGAAGAACAACAAGAAGAGGTTCAAGAGGTGTCATTATACCCCGAGAAAACCACGGTTTTGTTCCGTTTTGTTCTGGTGGAATCATTGGTGCATATTTTTTTAAAATTGATGATGGCCGGAACGTAAATGTGAATGGTGCTAGCTATTGCGCCATGATATCGATCTTTATGCTATCTGAAATTGAAGCCCGTAATCTTGACGACACTTGGTTTCAACAGGACGGTGCCACTTGCCATACAGCTGCTCAAACAATGGATCTGTTGAGAGGTCATTTCGAAGAGCAGCTAATTTCATGTTTTGGACAGGTGAGTTGGCCGCCTAGATCGAGTGATATCACACCTTTAGACATTTTTCTTTGGGGATACTTAAAGTCCAAAGTCTATGCTGACAAACCAGCTACGATTAAGGTTTTGGAAGCCAACATTATGCGTGTCATTAAAGCCATACCGGTCGAAATGCTCGAACGAGTCATTCAAAATTGGACCCTCAGACTGGAAACCCTGAGGCATAGTTGCGACCAACATTTGAAGGAAATTATATTCAAAAAATAAATGTCATAAAATGTCCTTATAAATTACCAATAAAGATTCACTCACCACTTGATTTGAATTCACTCACCACTTGATTTTATATATTTTTTGTTCTGAAAAAATACCTCTAGATGGATCACCCTATATAATGGGGCACATTATTTACCGTTTCACCGAAATAATTTTCAAATTTTAATGCAGTATATTGAATTTTCGATTTTTTTTTTAATTAAATTTTTTTTTAAATGAATTTTTTTATAAATTTATTTTTAAAAAAATTTTACTGATATTTAAAACCCCATATGCACTTTATAATTTGCCATCGATTCCCACAACTTTTAGACGACGACTACGTGATTTTAATAATTAATGGCTCGTAAAATTTGCAATTTGTCTGAAATCATTTTCAAGTGTTAATGCCGTGAATGGACCTTCGAATTTTTTTTTTATTAAAATTTATTATGTTTTGTAATTTTTAAAACATTTAAATAAATATCATTCTAAAAAAACGCCTAATTTACTTTGAAAGGCCGCTGGTTTGGAAAGTTTTAAATTAGCGGAAAAAAGTTATTTTTAAGTTGATTTGATTAAGTCCACTTAAGTCTGGCTTAGCCAGCTTAACGAGTTTTCATTAATAATTTTTCTACAAAATTAAATTTTCACAACAATATGGTTTATATTCTTATGGCCAAATATTTCTAATACTCGTAAATAAAATAGTACACACCTCCCAATATTCCTGTAATAAATTGCAATATACCACGAAAATAAATGCCCGGGAAACCACAAAGCCTAACGCAGATAAATCATTCCACTTTTCTGCTCACAAGTTTTAAATATTAAATGGTCATATTTTTAATGTCCACCAGGTTTTAGTAAATACTGCAATAGTGGGAGCAGATCACAACTTTTTTGTCGTAGAGCACGTTGGAAACATTTTTTCTTTCAGGGTCAATGAATAATTTACGGCAAAGACATCAGATTTCAAGTGATAAGTTTGGTACTGATATGTATGTAGCATAATTTCCCGCTGTGAATGCCCTCTAGGGTGGGGTGTTATTGTACTACAGGGTGCATAATGTTTAAAGTACACATGCTTCCAGGTGAATGAACACTAGTTTGTGGTACAGCAGGAACTTCAACGAAAATGCAAAATACCACAACAAGGATAACTATTAAATTACTTTTTAACAAGGATCAACAACCAACTACATACAGAGGAGGGGATACATGTTTCTTCATTCAGGAATACAAGTTTATAGGTTATAATAAATTCAGCTCTCGCCGCACCAAACAACACAATTTTCTCACTTTTTAACTTGCATGCACTTTTCCGCGTTTCCCATTAATCCCGAGTCTATTAATTGCAACAATTCTGCTATAACCGCCAGAATGTTAAACAAACAAAAAAAAAACGGCAGGAAAAAAATAGGAAATTTGAGAACTTAAAAATACCCTGTATCTGGGGAGCAGCAGCAACGCCATGGCTGTAACAAGGAAACAATAGAGTATTCCTTGCACCCCCACCCAAAAAAAAAACGCACGCACATCCATCCATTGCACATCACTATGCATGTGTACATAGGCGCAAGTAAGTACAGAGACGAGAGGCAGGAACTTTGGATATTAAAACATGCATGTACACCATTTTGCGGGCGGCTGCTGTGGTTATTATTTGTTCTTACCTCTAGAATAACTCATTTGTTTCACCGATAATTGTTTATTTTCGGTAGAATAATTGATTGTTATTAAATCCATTAACAAGTCCTTCCTTCCGTTTTTTATTCCATGTATAATTACTTCGATTGTTTTCAACGCGAGACGATTTATTAATCAATACCGTCTGGTGATGCCAGACTACTGCCACAAATGCATTTGTGACAGCAAGTCGGGGAACTAAGCCCAAATGGCAAGCTTAAAATTAAAGGATAGAAAAATCCCATTTTTTCTCAGAAAAGTAGTGGTGTTTTGGTTTAAGCCCCCTTAAATTGAGATTAAGCAATCATTTGGTTAAAGAAACTGGCAATATTTATCAGATCTATAGGATTTAAAAAAAATCAGAAAAGTAATTTGTTTTTTAATGAAAACCCGAGCATATTTGCTAAAAAAAAAGTTTCTGCTTTAAAAAAAAATGTTACCCACAATCGGTGTTTTACGTTAAGCCTCGGCAAATAAAACTGAATAGCAAATACCCAACAGAAAATTTTGAGTACGTCTATAGGAAAAGCATCGCTGTAATCCATTCTGGAAAAACATCTTAGAAAAATAATTTGTTGGAGCCGCAATAGCAAGTATAAAACATGTCTATAGGAAAAGCACTGCTATACTCGATTCTGGAAAACACATTTTAGAAAAATAATTTGTTGGAGCCTATATACAGGATGTTCATCGGGAAGCTATACTACTTTGTTTGTTTGAAATTTTTGTTTAAATGAAAGAGAATGGAAATTATATCAATAAATGTTTTATTTAAGGTCGGCAATTATGTATGGAATACAATATGAGATAAATGTCCGCCTTTGTTAGCCTCACAAATGCGAGCCCTTTTGAGCACATTTTTCATTGTTCAAAGTTATTCATTGAAGACCAAGCCTTTGGGCAGGGCGTCGAATTGAGGTTGATGGATTGTTTTGAACACTTTCTTGAGCAGCAGTAATGTTTTCAGCCGATCTTGCAGTACGTTGTGGTCCATGCTTGGGCCTATCAGCTACAGACCCTCTTCGAAATCAATCACTACACGATAAATAGTGCGTTTTGTTGGCACGTTGTTTCTCCCAAAAAATTCATGTTACTTTCTCAACGTCAAGGTAATCAATAATTGATTTCGATAAAATGTTTTATCGATTAAAACACGTCGGTTTATCGAAAAATTTTCCATAATAAATTCTACTTCACGACTGCTAAATATGAAGACTAATGTTAACCAAAATGGCGGCAAAACAAAGTAGTATACCTTCCCGGCGGACACCCTGTAGTACTAAAAAGGACACAAACAATTAATTTTACTATTCTAATTTTTTTTAAACACGAACAGAAATAGCCCTTTTTGTTGATAAATGACTAATTTTAGCGGTTTTGCTATACAGTCTTATTAATGGACTGGACTTAACCAATAATATCCCGCACTCCAACGCTTTTAAATGATATGACGTATTTAGTTTGTGTAGCGTCTTAAATAAGAAATCAGCATTTTAGCGGGTTATGTATAGCAAATTTTTCGTCGTTGACATTTAGCTATAAACTGTAAATATTTAAACAAATTTTGAAAAATTGAACAATATCATATCATGGCTGCGTATTTTTCAACTACCGGCAGTCTAAAAATCATTGAAATACGCTTCCAAACCCCACAAAAAAAAATTATGACAGGGATTTTCTATGCCGACAATGCAATAGCATTATTTTTTTGTTATTTTTTAAACACATATTTAAGTGGTTTTTTAGACAACCAAAAGTTAAGAAAAAACGCGGCGTAAGAAAACCTTTAAGGTTCGGACTCAGATCTAAACATCATGCATGTCGGGCAAATCTAGAGCTGACTGTATCTGAGGCAACATATCCTGCCAGCAACGGTCTAAAATCTTGTCACAAGAACAGGCGAGACTTATTGAATAGCGCCACAAAAGTTGCATATGCTCGGACTCTTAATCGGGTCAGGAAAATACAGTCAAATCTACTAAAGTCTATTTCAGGATATCGACGGGTTTACTAATCTGAAGAAGTTGAAGAAGAAGATGAACTGTGCCACGTCGAAAAGACTTGTAGACACCGAGGAATACATTTTGCGAACAGTAATTGTTATTTGTTGCGTCATTCGCATATACGAACAAAAGCCATCAAACTTTAACTTTTGCAAAAAAAAAAAACAAGAGTAAAATAAGAAAAAAATATTTAAGGTTTAACTTATTTGTCCGGCTGAAGTGAAGTTTATAACGTGTTGCGGAAATTAAACAAAAAATATGCCGTCGGCTTAAGATTGGACGAGTATTTCGGAAAAAATAATGAATAAGGGCGCTCAGGTCCAGGGGTTCTCAGGATCTTTGAGATTTGCTTGGGTACAAAGGGAAAATGCTCAAGGATGCCACAATCCAAAAAATGTATGGATATCGCACTCGACGGCTCTTAAGATCGAAAATAGTAGATCGTTAGGCCCTTAGGGCCACCAAAAACAGTCGCATACGTAAAAAGTTCCGAATTATAAAAGATTTGTAAGCAGCAATATTTAAGTTTTTAGTTAAGGGCTCAAATGAGCCCTTGTCCCGAGCATCCTTGTTCATTACGTTTCACGAAATACCCACTCCGATATTGCGGGCGAGGTATATTTTTTTAAAACAGAACGCTTCAATAGTGGTGTTTCTGGTTGAGCCTCGATAAAATAGACTGGATAGCAAAACCGAAATAGATGAGTCACTTGTTAACAAAGAATGTTAATTCTGTTTGTGTCTTAAGGAAATATCCAGAAGTACTAGTCTCCAAAGAAAAAAAAGTTGAAAAATTAATTGTTTGTAGCCATTTTATTACTAAAGTCCGTCGTCAACCGTCAAACTGTAATTATCTCCCTCTAACACATGCAAAATGCGACACCAACTGAAACAGCTGATTGCCTACCGTCAGGACTAATTGGAGCTAAGTCTGCATAACTATCGAGTTTAAGCCTCTAGACAAGCTAAGTACTTAAACTGCTTTTTTTCTAAGAACGTTTTTCCAGAATCGACTTCAGCAGTGCTTTTTTACAGACATGCTCAAAATTGGCACCATTTGTTAACAAATTGCTTAACTAATGCGTTTTAGCTATCATGTCTCAGTTATCGAGGCTTAACCAAAAACATCACTAATAATGCCCTCAACTTCAACATATTTGATTGATTTCATTCTTCAAGATTGCAACATCTGGTAACGCAGGGAAAGTTCATCGCTACTGTTGCACCGACATGCGCATTTGACAGTAACTGTACTACCGACATAAATATATATATGTACTGTTTTGACACTTGCTGTTTGACATACGACTAGTTTTAGTGGAAAATACGGTTCTTGCACTTGGCTGCCTTTATTCTAACGCAATTCCGCAGATATGCCCGAATTATCCCAGGCCGAAAAGGACTTCTTGCTCCGAAAACATGAGAATACAATGAAATTGCGTTCCGAGTTCATAAAACACATTTCAAATCCTCACCGCCATGCCTTGGGTGAAGGTGGCACTGTTGTAAGTTAAAAGCGTTGCGGTGTTATGTCATCTGTTTACTAAAAAAAATACATCCTATGGGACAAGGGAATTCATTTCTTTTCATTGTTAATTTTCAGTTTGATGCCGGCCTAGCCCGTTTTCAGGCCATGCGAGTATCCAACTTTGAACATTTCAAGCCTAGCGGGCATTCCTTTCGCGTTGGCATGGGTTTGGTTGTCTTGCCCATTGTACTGTATGCCTGGGCTATGAAAAAGGAACGTGATGGCCGCGAACAGCAGTACCGCAATGGAGAAGTTGCCTATAAAGATCGCCGATTCAAGTTCATTTAAATTAGTGTTTTTGTTTGACATCTGGAAAAGAAGTGTACACTGTTTGATAGAGAAATGAAGAATATTGGCATTGAATATAGTAAAATTGTTTATTTCGAAACGAAAAAAGAACTTAATATGTGTGTCTGCATTTATTTCTCCTCCAATTGTTTGTCACGGGCTATAACGAAATCCTCAAATTTCACCATGTACGTGGTACCTTTATGCCAGTGGGCCGTCACCTTGCAGGGCTGCAGAAGAAAAGGAAAGTTGTAAGAAGTATGGAGTATGGGAACTTGTAGTTATTCATAGTTATTCTTACAAAGCCGCAATGTGTTAAGACAGCCTCCACAATTCCTGCCGTAAAGTTGGCACAATTAAGGGTGCCCTTGTCTTTGGGCACACTGATGAACGTATTGACCAACGGCTGCTTTTCAATGATGTAGTAGGTACGCTCATCATCGTTGGCATGTTCGAGTTTTTCCGCTTCTTTGCCAAAGAGATTTTTCCACACCGTGGTTTTAACAAACAGCAGCATTTGTGTCAGTTTGGTTTCCCTTTTCGAGCTGCGTTCACGCATAAAGTACAAATCAATAACCCGTGTACCCACATCTTGGCCCAATTCATGTAGACTGGGAAAGGACCATCGTTACTGATAGTTGGATTGTAAAGAGCACAATTTCCTTACCGATTTTGCAGTTCTGGTACCGTGTAAACTTTGCTTTGGCAATATTGGACAATTTCACTGAACAGCAAGGCCACAATGCTTTGTGAAACTTCCGATTTTCCCTTCGATAAAGGACGATCAAGTATATTTGTCCTTGGCCGCATTGAGGACATTTTTAGAACTTCCAGCTTTTCCATTTTCTTTGTTAATTAAGAGAGGTTAATAAATTAGTTGAGTACTTTTTGGGGCAATGTTTTTTTCCCCTCAATGGTGCATAAAAGAAAATTACTTTATTTTTTATTTCCCAACTGGCACACCGTACTTGTGGCTCTTCCTACTGTTACTGTTTGGAAACCAAAATAAAATGACTGTGTGTAGGAAGAGCCACAAGTACGGTGTGTACAGAAGAGCCATCAGCAGAAGACACTTTCATGCGGGTCATAGAACCAGCCACCAATTTTGATTTCCTCTTGCAATGCCTGGGGGTAAGCCATGGGTTCTCAGACCTTGGAAATATTACGTCAAGGCGTCTGGGCCTCTTTAACTGGTAACTGGTTCTATGACCCGCATCAAAGTGTCTTCTGTAACATATTCCACCTGAACTTGTGGCTCTTCTATGCACACCGTACTTGTGGCTCTTCCTAATGTGTTCCTACCAACTACCAAAATAAAATGACTGTGTTTCTTCAGTTTCCTTCCTTGCGCTGCGCCTGTTTTTTAACTAACGAACCACCATTAATTGACAGTCAAGTGTCAAGTATACCGCTCTCGCTCTCACACTTCAAAGATTAGAAAGTCGAAACAAAGCTGAGAATAAGAATAGAAAAATCAAAACAAAGCAGAGACAAAGAATAGAAAATCAAAACAAAAAAGTAAGAAAAATAAACTCACCACACCACTACAATATTTTCTTGTTTTTCAACAAGCTGACAGTTGGTGATGTACATTGCAAGTAAACAAACATTTGCACTCGGTTATTTTGCATTACCAAAACGATTTCATTGAAACCGGTTCATAAGTTGCCGTAAATTTCAACACAGTGCCATCTTAAATGTTTATGTTTTGCTACCTATTTTCAAACACAATTAAAACATATTTTTTTTAATAAAATATTTATTTTTCTAAAATAAAAAATAACATCAATTAAATTTTATTTGGTTTAAAGTGTTATTTGGTTACTTGCTTTCTCATAATTGCAACAGCACTATAGCAATCGGCAGAGTTCTCACTTGGCTTAAGGGCAGTGAGAAAGTTACCAATTTCAAGTTGAATCACTTTTCTTACAGAAACACTTTTTTAAGCCATTCCTATTGAAGTAGAATCGGAACAATGTCATATTACCGATTTGGAACGAGTGAATGGAATAGGAATCGGCAATTTTTTTTACAGAAACAGGTGAGAATGACGTTCAATCGGTATTTCAGTCGGTAACTGCCATCGGTACGAGTTACAGAAACGATTTACAGCTAGCATTTCGCGTTCGTCGGTAATGTGTTGCCCACATTTGATGCTGAATCCGACTTTAAGTAAGACTAAATATGTAACTTTAAAATTGGATTTCATCGGACCATGTTTTCATAGAGATCCCACACAAAGTTCTCTCCCACAACTTCAAGCCAATCTTGCTCAAATATAACATAGTATGTTCAAAGAGATCTTTAGCTATCCTTGGAAAAATTACAACACATCGGCCCATGATGAAATCCAATATGGTAAAATGGGGACAATATAGACCAATGCATTCGTATGGCCCTATCAATAGAATCCCTCCAGTTTTTTTTGAACCTATCAGTCTAGAAGTTGTATTTTTAGATCGTACGTACATAAGCGATAAGTCGTCTGTACACCACAGTGGTATAGGGTATCATAAAGTCTTTCATTTCGAATTATATAAGTAGTCTTTTATGGTTGTTTTTAATTCTATTATAAATTCAACATCTTTAAAAATATATCCTTACAACAACATCCTTAGATCAAAATAAATGCAGGCAGTTACAACCTCAAGATGGTAGAGTTTGTTTATCTCGGATCGGCCTTCAACAAAGAAAATAAATTCAGCCAGAAAATAGCGAAGAATCATATAAGCTAATAGGTTCTATTTTGGGCTTTACAAGCAGAAACAAAGTAAAGATTTTACACGGTGAAAACAAACATCACTCTACAGCACGAGTAAACTGCAGAGTGGGTTATTTAAAATATGAATTGGCTTTAAAAAAACGTAGAGATCATTTTTTTTAAATTAGAAAGGTTTAACTTTGTCATTTAATAATGGAACACAATATCATTCATATGACTACCACAACTTGCTCGATAGTACCTCATCCGATCAACCCCATTTTTCAGTACATTTTCGATTGTTTCGGGCCGAATCTCTTTAATGGCAACTTCGATTTTATGTTTCATCACTTCAATTGTCTCTGGATGATTTGCGTAACATTTATCCTTAATGGCTCTACACAGAAAATAATTCAAAGCGCTTAAATCTCAGCTCCGAGGCGCCCAAATGTCATCCATGTCATTCTGTTGAATTTTTGGAAACAAAAATTCGTGCTCATTTTTGAAGAAAAATGCCCCATTGATGTCACTAGCCCAAAATCCAGACCAAACAGTGACTCGTTGTGGCTACTCAATAATCTCTTGTGACTTCTTTGAACCCCATATGCGGCAATTTTGCTTATTGACATAGCCACCGAATCGAAAATGAGGTTCACCTGAAAACACGATTTTTTGGTAAAATTCTCCATCTCCTGCCAAACAATCTTCAGCCCAGTAGGCTAAGCGAAAACGCAGCGGACGGTCATGAGGCTTCAGTTCTTGGGCCAATTGAACTTTGTAAGTCTTCTTACCTTACTTCTTCTTTATGCAAAATTCTTTTCAAGAGAAATGTTCACTTCCTGAAAACGATGACGAGTTGATGTTGATGGATTCTCTATGTTTTTGATTAAACGCACTGTACGAGGACGCTCTCGCGTTAGTTTGTCCAATAACGATGCATTTTCATGAACTCGCTTCACTATTGACTCACAAACTAAACTCAAGGCTGGTCTCTTTTTCAAAATTCCCCACGTAAATTTATTACAGTTTGCGTTAAAGGCTCTCTACCTTGAAAGTAAGTTTTTAATATTTCCCAATTTTGTTCGAGCGTGTATCATCCTATTTTGCTAATGTCAAACATAGACCTGAAAATAAAAAATAATGTTATTCTACAGGGTGGAGCGCGGTTATTTGCTTTTTTGCACTGCAGGCTGTGGAGGCACTGTTGTTCGAAAAGAGTTGAGAATGAACGTGGCTGACGGGAGATTTGTATTCGTTTGCCTTTTAGTTGCCATCTTGCATTGGACACGTGAGGAGAAGTCATTTTTTAAATGCGCACTCACTCGTTGCAGTGCAGCGTGCTTTCAAAAATTAAATGTTATTCTACAGGGAGGAGCGCGGTAATTTGCTTTTTTGCACTACAGGCTGTAGCGGCACTGTTAGTCGAAAAGAGCGGACAGTGTGCCTGGCTTATAGTGGCAGGCGGGAGATTTGTATTCGTTTACCTTTCAGTTGCCATCACGCATTGGACACGCGAGGAGAGGTCATTTTGTGTTAAAGCGTATTTTTCAAATGCGCACTCGATCATTGCCGTGCAGCGTGCTTTTCGTTTACGATTCGCTGTTCCCCACGAGGACGTGTTCCTGGGCGGAAATCAATTGTTAATTGGGTAACTTCATTGAGAACAGCAGAGAATGTGTCATATGTACGAAGGGGACCTGAGAAAAGGATTACAACACCACAAAACATCGAGAGAGTTAGAGCAGCAGTACTGCAATCTACGAAACGCTCTGCTCGGAAGCAATCACTTGCTCTTGGCATTTCCTGGACGTTTTTTAGTCGACTCTTGAGGCAATGCAATTAGAGGATACATGGTGCCAACAGGATGGTGATACAGCATACAAAGCGAGGGTTACCATTTGAATTGTTTGAGGCAAATGTATCCTGGATGGCTTATCACTTTGAGGGGTGATGTAAACTGGCCGGCACGCTCACATGATTTAGCCCCATGTGATTTTTTTCTTTTGGGGTTACCTGAAGTCAAAGGTGTATATCAAAACAAATTGGGGCTGAAATTGTCAGAATACCAGTCGATATGGTTGTTAGAGTTCATGAAAACTTCAGAAAACGTATGCAGCAGTGTGTGGATAGCGAAGGTCGACATTTGCCAGATACACTATTTAAAACCATGCCCATGCTATTCAAAAATTCCCTTACTGTTCAATATAACTAAAATATAGGATGGTTAAATTTCAAGGGCCGATGTTGATTTTGAATAAAACACAAATTATTTAGAAAATTACCCAGTAAACCATGTTTGCCGACAATGTCTGATAATAGACAACTATGAACAATATCTGAACTCAATTGATAATTCATGATATTTGCCTCAGGATTTTTTAAAGAAGTAGTCAGAATTTTTGTCAATCCTCTCATATGTTTTTTGTTACGAATCGGAACATTTTACTGATTGTCGTACAGAATTCTTAAGGTTTGATTTGCTAGGTATTGTTATTTCTTTTCATTATGATAATATTGGTATGGTTCAATTATGTATGGAACAAAATATCGGCCAAATGGCCGCCGCGACCTCGGCGGCACACCTCCATCCGATGGTCCAAATTTTCGATGACGCTGAGGCATAATTGAGGTTCTATGCCGTAAATGTGCCGAATTATCTCCTCCTATAGCTCTTGAATTGTTGCTGGCTTATTGATGTCCTTTTTTTCTCTCAAATAAAGCAAAAAAAAGTCCAACGGTATCAATTCACATGATCTTGGCGGCCAATTAATATCGCCACGACGTGAGATAACACGGCCATTGAATTTATCGCGCAAAAGAGCCATTGCTTTGTTAGCTGTGTGGCAAGCGGCACCGTCCTGTTGAAACCACATATCGTCCACATTCATATCTTCCAATTCGGGCCAAAAAAAGTTCGTTATCACCTCACGATAGCGTAGACCTTTCACAGTAACTGCCTGACCGGCCTTATTTTCGAAAAAATACCGTCCGATGATGCTGCCAGACCATAACCTGACCAAACAGTCACTCTTTGTGGGTGCATTGTTTTTACGACAATCGCTCTTGGTTTATCATTCGCCCAAATTCGGTAATTCTGCTTATTGACGAATCCACTAAGGTGAAAATGTGCCTCATCACAGAAGATGATTTTCTTCGAAAATTGATTTTCATTTTCATAATAAGCCTGAATAACTTTAACGCGTTGCTCGCTAGTGTATCTTTCCATGGTTCAAATTGAGTTAGTCTGAAAGTGAGAAATATCAAATGAAATGCTGAAAAAAACTTGAGGTTTAGGTGTGGTTCACATTCAACATCGGCCCTTAAAATTTAACCACCTTTATAAAATAATTTTTTTTTAAGGTTCATAATTTTTTTTATTTCATTCCCAAAAAAGATAATTACTGCGCTCCACCCTGTTCATTTTTAAAGTCTATTTTAAATGGTCCACGCCTTACAACGTTAGCGATGGCTAAGACATGTTATGCAAATGAATTTACATCCATTTCAGCAGTGAACATTTTTTCGCAGTAGCACCCACTCGCACTGAGGAAAGACCGAGGCCACGGTAAAAAAAACCAAGTCCAGGAGGACCTAAGGAATCATGAAATAAACAACTAATTAACATGAGCTCAGGATCGCAGTGCGTTTAAACTTCTAGGAAGCATCCGACACTAAATTATCGGTTGATATTTTTGTACATTTTTTTGTTAATGGGAATTTTGTTTCACTTAAAAAATATCCCTTGAATTTTAAAATAAATTTATATTTATTGTCTTTGTCGTGCAAATATTCTTAAGAATTTAGATAATAATTAAAAAAATAACATTTATGGCATCACCAACAAGCAATGCCATTATCGTAATGACTACAATTAATCAAAAACTTGCTGTTTCAAAACAATTAACATTTCGTTCAACTTAGCGGCAAACTTATATTTACGTAGGGCACTCTCCTCTTTGTACCTCGTACAGGAAGTATTCAAACAAAAATGTACAAAAGTACATACTCGTTTAATAAAAAAAAAACAAAAATAAAACAAAACGATCTGACTAAACGCTCTTTTTACAAGCTCAGACATATGTACATCCAACAATCAGCATACGGATACGGTCGCCCGTTCTTTATAAACCCGCTAAGCCATTTTGCAAAGCTTCAAATTGTTCAGGGGTCAGTGGACGATAGAGACCATCCTTGTTGAGGTAGTACAGTGGATCGGTGATACGGTGCAGGTCAAAACTCTCCAACATCAGATCTCGTTTCTTCATTTTGAAGGTGGCTGTACGTGGTATATGATCCATGACACGTATAAACAAAGGACGGGCATACGGCGGCAGACTGGCACGTATGCCTACCGACAAATGCTGGAAATCAGTTTTGCGATCGGGATCCTCAATGGCTGCCATGCCGGCCTTACCCTCAACATGAGGAATCTGTTAAGTAAGGGAAAGTAAGAAATGAGCTCAGCTACATAGAAAAAAAACGTTACTTACCTCCACACCGTACACCACACAGTCCTGCAGGCCGATCACATTCGTTATGATTCCCTCAACCTCCTGCGTGGAGACATTCTCGCCGCGCCAACGGAATGTATCGCCGGTCCTGTCTTTAAAGTAGTAGTAGTTCAACAAATCGCCAACGAGCATATCGCCGGAATTAAAGTAAACATCGCCCTTTTTAAAGACATTGCGTAACATTTTCTTTTCGGACGCCACCCTATCGGCATATCCATGATAGTCGGTTAGGGCATTGCCAACATCGATTCTACCGAGCAGCAAGCCCGTCTCACCAGGCTGACAGCGTACGCAGAAACCCTTAGCATTACGAATGGGTTCACCCGTCTCCTCGTTGACATGTACAACCTGGAGGTGACTAATTTTACGTATGGCAATGGGTATAAAGCCCACGGCTCCAACTTGATTGGACATATTTACTGGAACGACAAATGACAATGCTAAACCATATAGTAAACCTTTTATAGGAAAGAACATCGACACTTACCCAGATTTGCATTTCCCTCGGTCGAACCGTACAGTTCACCTATGGACGGTATATTGAAGCGTGTGGTAAACTGTGACCAGATCTGTGGTCGCAGGCCATTGCCGTACATAAGACGCAACTGATGCTGGGTATCTTCGGGTCTTGCCGGAGCCGTCAACAAATAACGACACAGCTCTCCAATGTACTGGGCACAGGTGGCATTGTACTTAATGCAATCCTTCCAATAGTTGGAAACTGAAAATTTCTTGCGCAGCGCCACAGTACAGCCGTGAATTAGGGAGACACCCACGCCCACAACACCGCCAGCGGTATGATAGAGCGGCAGGGCATTGTAGATGATATCATCTGCATGGATATCGACCATATGATGAGTAGCCGTGGTCATAAACAGATATCTGAAAGACAGAAGGGATCAAGAAATGGATAAGCACCTCGCGAAAGTGTTGTATGACCCAAAAGGTAATTACCTTTGGTTTGTTATAACAGCTGCCTTGGGTAGTCCTGTGGTGCCGGACGTATAGATATACAACATTTTATCTTTGGGCTTACAGTCGTTAATGTGAATTGAAAGGTTTTCGGGTTTCTGATACCTTAAATCGCCCGTCAAATCGACTGCACCTGAAAAAAAGATTAGAATTATTAAATGATAAGGAACAAGCGTGGTCAGGCCGAAGCTTTTGCAGCCTTCATCGTGAATTTAAATTCAAAATGGTTATTAAAGGTGTAATTATATTTAATCGGAATTTAAGCCAACTGCGGCGTAGTGAAAATCTCCAAAAGGGTCTTCATTCCCCCTTTTTTTGTAAATTTAGATTTAGAATATCTGTGGTACTGTAAGTCTTATTCATCTATGGGGGATCTGCTTCGATATCCAGATAAAGTAAACGCAACATTTGAGCTAGATGCTGAGTGGGCTTAGCCGGAAAATTGAAAAGGTGCAGCACGTCATGTGGTCCCTGATGACAGGCGGTACAAACGTCCTGGTTAGCGTCAATTCGCTTCCAATACGAATTGAGGCGGCTGGCTGCACCACCCAGATCTAAGCTGAGCCAGAACCACTCGCGTCTGCCGAGGTAGCGTCTTCTCCTTTGGTGAAATCTGCTTCGATATCCAGATAAAGTAAACGCAACATTTGAGCTGGATGCTGAGTGGGCTTAGCCGGAAAATTGAAAAGGTGCAGCACGTCATGTGGTCCCTGGTGACAGACGGTACAAACGTCCTGGTTAGCGTCAATTCGCGCCCAATACGAATTGAGGCGTCTGGCTGCACCATCCTGATCTGAGCTGAGCCAGAACCACTCGCGTCTGCCGAGGTAGCGGCTTCTCCTTTGGTGAAATCTGCTTCGATATCCAGATAAAGTAAACGCAACATTTGAGCTGGATGCTGAGTGGGCTTAGCCGGAAAATTGAAAAGGTGCAGCACGTCATGTGGTCCCTGGTGACAGGCGGTACAAACGTCCGGTTTAGCGTCAAATTGCGCCCAATATGAATTGGGCGGCTGGCTGCACCATCCTTATCTGAGTTAAGCCAGCACCACTCGCGTCTGCCGAGGTAGCGTCTTCTCCTTTGGTGAAATCTGCGGGGGATGTTCCCCTAGCGCTACATTTACGCTATAGCTGTTTGCAGCTACTGTGACTTTATCAGCATAAATGTCGTTTAGACCTGCCTGATAGTTTCGATGATCTAAAGGCTCCCTCTTGTACCGCTGGATCTCTCTCTCTATCTAGATCATGAAGATCGTACCTGATCTGCCTCCCACGACTGCCGTTTCTATGAACTGGATTGATCCGAAACAACCACTTTTCGGCCTGGGGCAGTCACCTAAACAATATGTTTTTTTTGTTCGTAAATTTGAAAGTGATCTTTTCTTTAGTCTCTAGGGTTTATGAGTCAAGACCTTATGCCAAATAATATATACATAATCACGCTCATCATGAAAAACAATTCCTCCTGAAATGTTATTCCCTCAATTTGGGGAATTTTGGAAGATATTTCTATGAGGGGTATTATGAGTTTGTGCAAAGGGTTGATGTTTGTAATGCCTAAAAAAAAGTGGAATAGCATTTTTTCACATACCTATCGACTCTATTCTATTCAAAACCTTTTGCAGAACCCAAATGTAGTAAAACTTTGAAGAAACAACATAATCACGCTCATCATGAAAAAAAATTCCCCCTGAAATGTTATTCCCTCAAATTGGGGAATTTTGGAAAATATTTCTGGGAATATATTTCTTGTTTATGGGGTTGATGTTTGTATTGCCTAGAAAAAAGTGAAATGGCCTCTTTTCACATAACTATCGACTCTATTCTATTCAAAAACTTTTGCAGAACCCAAATGTAGTATAATTTTAAAGAAACAAATATAGTCACGCTCATCATGAAAAAAAATTCCACCTGAAATGTTATTCCCTCAATTTGGGGAAATTTGGAATATATTTCTTGTTTACGGGGTTGATGTTTGTAGTGCCTAGAAAAAAGTGAAACAGCCTCTTATCACATACCTATCGACTCTATTCTATTCCTGTAATCAAAGTCTAGGTCGCAAATAATATCCGATTACTATGTTGGTTTACGGATTATATTGTTTTAGGCTAATGACGGTATTAAAATTTGGTGAAGGAATTTTAAAATATAGGGTGGTTACATTTTAAGGGCCGATGTTGAATGTGAACCACAGCTAAACGTCAAGTGTTTTGCATTTCATTTTATATTCCTCAGTTTCAGACTAACTCAATTTGAACCAATGAAAGATACACAAGCGAGCAGCGCGTTAAAGTTAATCGGGCTTATTATGAAAATCAATTTTTAGAAGAAAATCATCTTCAGTGATGAGGCACATTTTCACCTAAGTGGATTCGTCAATAAGCAAAATTGCCGCATTTAGGCGAATGATAATCCAAGAGCGATTGTCGAAAAAACAATGCACCCAAAAAGAGTGACGGTTTGGTGCGGTTTATCCTGGCGGCATCATCGGCCGGTATTTTTTCCAAAATAAGGACGGTCAGGCAGTTACTGTGAATAAAGTTCGCTATCGTGAAATGATAACGAACTTTGTATGGCCCGAATTGGAAGGTACTCGTATGGATGTGGACGATATGTGGTTTCAACAGGACAGGTCGGTGCCACTTGCCACACAGCTAACAAAACAATGACTCTTTTGAGCGACAAATTCAATGGCCGTGTTATCACACATCGTGGCGATGTTAATTGGCCGCCAAGATCATGTGATTTGACACCGTTGGACTTTTTCTTTAAGGTTATTTGAAAGAAAAGGTGTACGTCGAAAAGCCAGCAACAATTCAAGAGCTATAGGATGAGATAATTCGGCACATTTACGGCATAGAACCTCAATTATGCCTCAGAGTCATTGAAAATTTGGACCATCGGATGGAGGTGTGGCGCTGAGGTCGCGGTGGCCATTTGGCCGATATTTTTTTCCATACATAATTGAAACACACCAATATAATCATTATAAAAAGAAATGACAATAATTTCCTAAATAATTTGTGTTTTATTCGAAACACCTTAAAATTTAACCACTCTTTAGAATCGGCTGTAAAAAAGGACTAATATTTAATTGGTTTAATTGAAAAGGATGCGTTTTCGCTTCGCCCAATGGGCTGAAGACAATTGTTTGCCGTGGTTACAACCCTTGGCCAAGGAATTGCTCTTTGGGTCAATCCGGTCCTCAGAACCGGCTGTCGTGGGATTGATTTTTTGCAGGATGAAGAATTTTACCGAAAAATCGTAAATGTAGGTCATTTTCATCTTGGTGGCCATGCCAATAAGCAAAATTGCCGCATATCGGGTTCAAAGAACCCTCACGTGGCTATTGAGAAACCAATGCAGCCACAACAAGTCGCTGTTTGGTGTGGATTTTCGGCTGGCGGCATCATTAGGCCATTTTTCTTCAAAAATGATCAAGGAGCCGCCATTAGCGCCAACGGTAAGCGTTAGCGAGCCAATCTCAAACGAATTTTTGTTCTAAAAATTCAGAAGAATGACATAGACGTCATTTGGTTGCAACAAGACGGGGCCACATGTCACATAGCCAACGCAACCATCGATATTTAATGCACTGTTTTTGAAAATTTAATAATCAGCCGGAATTGTGCTATCAATTGGCCGCCTCGGAGCTGTGATTAAAGCCCTTTGGATTAATTTCTGTGGGGAGCCATTAAGGATAAATGTTACACAAAGCATCCAAAGACAATTAAAGCGTTGAAATAAAAAGTCGAGGTTGTCCCTGAAGAGTTTTGACTAGAAACGGAAATGTGCTGTCAATTGACCGCCTCGGAGCTGTGATTAAAGCCCTTTGGATTAATTTCTGTGGGGAGCCATTAAGGATAAATGTTACGCAAAGCATTCAAAGACAATTAAAGCGTTGAAACAAAAAGTCGTAGTTGTCCCTGAAGAGTTTTGACTAGAAACAATAGAAAATGTACTAAAAAATTGGGTAGATCGGATGAGGCACTGCTGAGCCAGTTGTGGTAGTCATATGAACGATATTGTGTTCCATTATTAAAAGACAAAGTTTAACCTTTCCAATAAAAACCAGAATTTTAATCAAATTATCAGTATTTTTTTTTACAGTCGCATCAAATTTAAAATGTTAAATTGCGCACCCTGTAGTAGGTGGGTTTCCTCCAGTACTTTTGTCTAGCGGTAAATTTCACCAGATTGCAACGAAATTTGGTTTGTGGCGTTATTTTGCAAGCAGGAAAAACATTACTAAAAATAGACTATATCGGTCCAAATCCTAATACAACCCTTATAGAAATGAATCTCCCGATTTGGGGCCTTACCGGCCTAAAAGTGGTAAATTTCATCACATTTCAACGAAATTTGTTTTGTGGCGTTATTTTGCCTACAGGATAAACGTCGCTGAAAATAGATCGATTTTGTCCAAATGTAGATATTGCACCCATGCATATATTCCTCCCAATTAGGGGTTTAACCGACCTAACAGCGACAAGTTTTATCAGATTTCAATGTACTTATAATTTGGTTGTATTACATGCAGGAAAAACATATACGAGGGCTGCTTAATATATTTCTGGCCTAATAATGAAAATGCGAATATTTATCATCAAAAATTGTTTTATTGTTTTTCAAAGCATTCTCCAGCATGATTTATACACTTTTGCATGCGCTCAAACCAATTGTCGAAGCACTTTTTCCACTCCGATTGAGACACCTCCAAAACATGATTTTTGACCGCTTCAACAGCATCTTCTGGCTATGAAAATCATTGACCACGCATTTTTTTCTTGATGGGCGGGAATAAAAAGAAGTCATTGGGTGCCAAGTCAGGGCTGTACGGCGGATGACCTATCAATTCGACGTTTTGGCCGGTCAAAAAAGGAGCTGGTTTGAGCCGTTGTGTGAAAGCTCGCATTCTCATGGTGCACAATGATTTGTCTTCTCTTGTTGGTTTTTCGAATTTCTCCAAAGACTTCAGGCAAACAAATTGTGGTGTACCACTCAGAATTGACCGTCCTACGATGCTCAAGCGGAACAGTCGCCACATGTATGGACTCTTGAAAAGTTCCACGAAGATCCGACGATTTCGAGCCAAATTTTGTTTAGCGATGAGGCCCATTTCTGACTCAAAAGGTGTGTAAACAAGCAAAATTGCCGCATTTGGGACGAAGAGCAACCAGAAGAGGTTCAATAGCTGCCACTTCATCCAGAAAAAACAACGGTTTGGTGTAATTTATGGGCCAGTGAAAACATCGGTCCATATTTCTTCAATAATGATGACGGTGAGAAGGTAACCGTCAATGGCGACCGTTATCGTGCCATGATAACCGACTATTTGATGCCTGAAATTGAAGCTCGTGATCTCGGCGACATTTGGTTTCAACAAGACGGCGCCACTTCCCACACATCGTATCAATCAATGGATTTCTTGAGAACACTTCGGTGAACAGATAATTTCACGTTTTGGGCCGGTCGATTGGCCACCAAGATCGTGTGATATTCATAATCTTCAAACAATAAATACCAAAGAATGTTCTTTCAAATGATATATGTACTTAAAATAATTCAAATGATCTTTAAAAAAGTAGGGAACCTCGAAATCGATCACGCGTTACTATTAAATTTGGGCTTAAATACTGGAGAGTTTGGAATTGAAATCAAAATGCAAAAAAATGTGGTCCGAAGTTTTTGTAGTTCCTCAAAGTGAAACTTTTTACTCTAGTACTTATTTTGGTCAAAGATTTACTTTATAAAGTGTGGTTCAACGGTCCAACCATAATGCACGATGTAAATTGTAAGTAAAACCTTAACGTCAAGTTTTTTGTCCAACTAAATTTGACATTTCTTTGTTTTAGTGTTTGACAAATTCAACCATGGAGAGATACACAATTGAGCAGCGGTTGTTGAAGCCTTTTACGAAAATACGTGTTCAAATCCAATATGTATTTCGTGCACTTCGTGATTTTATTGATCAGAATAATCGACGAAATGTGTCCACAGTGGATTTGCAGAATCGCCGCATATGGGCAAATGAGAATCCACGAGTGATTGTTGAAAAGCCGATACATCTACAAAGAGTGACTCGGGGCCGTACTTCTAAAATCAGGTCGGCCAAGCAGTTAACGTAAATGGTGTTCGCTTTCGCAAGGTGATAACAAACTTTTTGTGGCCAGTAATTGAGGTTATGGACCTGGGCGACATGTGGTTCTCAAAGGATGGTGAAACTTGTCACACAGTCAACGAAACAATGGCTCTTTTACGTAAGAAATTTAATGGCCGTGTTATCTCAGGTCGTGGCGATGTTAATTGGCCGCCACGATCATGTGATTTGACACCGGTGTACTTTATTATTTGAGTATATTTAAGAGAAAACGGGTACGTCAATAAGCCAAGAACAAATCACGAGCAAAAGGATGAGATAATTCGGCACAATAACGATATTGAGCCGAATTATGTCTCGAGAAAATATGACCATTGGACAGAGGTATGTCACCAAAGCCGTGGCAAGGATTTCGCCGATATTTTGTTTCACACATAATTGTCATAGATTCTTCTATCATTTTAAAAAATATATAGATAATTCTCCAAAAACTTTTTGTTTTATTTACAAATAACTTCGTGGGTTTTAGCGGGACCACCCTTTATTAGACATACTTATATATTTGATAACTAAGAAGACTCTAGGTCTTCTCGTTTAAACAAAATCGTGCTTTCAAAAGTCAGGTGGTTTGTGCCTAGTTCGTCTTCGTTTTTCGAGGTGGTTCACCACTAAAATTCGTAAGCTGCTTCTGACACTCTTAATACAAAATTTTGCCCTTGCATGCAGAAATATATTTTTTAATTGATTGTACAGGGATTCACTGGCACGAGAACGCTTGCATCAACATTTCAATAGCAGACAAGTTATTAACAGAATGACAATTTGATATTGGTTTTCGTGGCTGCACATTGATTTTATCGCAATTTCGGGTCGGTGACGATCTTCATCAGAAAGCTTCGCAGCAATTATCGAAAGGAAAACTGAACTCTTTAAGACCCGGTTCTCACCAAACGTAAGAGAACTACTTTAAAATCTTACTTTTCAATAATTTCTACAAACAATTGCCCACGACAATACAATTTACTTTTACCACCTCAACAGAGACTCCAAATTCAGAGCCTTCTATAGACCGTTTACAACGTGTTTTGTAAAAGAAGTTTAGTTGGCGTTACCCCACGATAACCGATGTCAATCTGGCATTTTGTAAAAAACTTTTCTCCTATTAAAATGTAGATGCAGGAGCTCTCGAGCCGTTTAATCCCTGTTCAAAGGGTTAAAACAAAAGACCGAAATAAACAAACGAGCTAAACAATTATGGATTCTTCAACTTACCCTTCAACAGCTCCAAATTATCATTAATCCTTTGCTCATCATCACTATACTGATAAATCGGCAGAGTTTTGATGTCTTCATTTTCGGCGATATCTTTCAAGGCATGCGTCAATTCCGTTCCAACGATAATCGCTTTCGAATCTGCCACCTTAATCGAATGCAACAGGGTATCTCGCCTCTGATTCGAATTGATAAGAGCAGTGATAACACCAATTTTCGACAAACCCAACCATATGCAAACATATTCCGGCCGGGTCTCCATGAGCAATGAGACACAATCGCCTTTGCGCAGGCCCTTGTCTTTGAAATAACCGCCAATTTTGTTGCTATAATCCTCGACATCCTGAAATGTTATCCGGCGATCATCGATGAGAAAGCAGGTCTTCTCAGGGTGTTTCTTCAACGTCTCCTGGAACATGCGGGCTATTGACCAGTTTTTACGTTGCATTAGAAAAATGAAAATATTCATTAACAAGAAACGATATCCGGCTCTGTGGCGATCAAATTGAATGTGAATTAATAGACAAGCGGATGATAATCTGTATGAACTTACACCAGATCTCGATTGAGAGTATTATAAACGGCATAGACGAAGGTGGGACTCTTAAGCATTAAGGCTAATATCGCTCCCAAGGCCAGACTGAAATTGGTATTGTCCTTTATCAGTAGAAATGTAAGGAAACCCACGAAGACCGTAATGAAGCGGGTGGCATTTCTCTGTTTGAAATTCAGTTCCAAGAGTAAATTCATTTTGAACTAAGTAGATTCTGAAATGAAAAGAGTTTACATTGATGAAATTTTGTGGATTGAGGTTTAAAAAGGGTAGTTATAGTAAAAAAGGAAGTAGAAAAGTTGGTCAACCCAAATTAGACAATTTCGATTGTAGTTACACAAAAATTGTGCGTAAAGCAATCTTCATAGTGCAATATCGTTTCCACCAATTCGGTTTCGCATGGGCTTTCGTTGAAAACCACAGATGCAAAACTACTAAAAGGATAAATTAGTTATGACAACTGAAACGTGAGAAAGCACACGATTCTACTAAAATTCAGTTTAAGTCAAATTTAGTTGCAACAATAAAATTGTAGTCTATTTGTAAAGTCTAATTTGGTTCATAAACTATAGAAATGTACCTAAATGACTAAATTAACAGTATTTTCTAAGAACGTAGCACGTATTTAATATCATAGACAGTCTATAGTTTGCAGACGTACTAAAACTTCTTAGGTCGTTGTTGTAGCGGCAAACCGTACCGTGGTGACAGCCCTTGGCAGAAGAATTGGGGCTTCGGGTCGATCCAGTGCGTAGAACCGGCTGTCGTGGGATCGCTTAGGTCGTCATTTTCCCCTTCGATTGTCACTGTTTTAAGTGACACAAAATCGATTAAAAATGCCTGCAAATGGAATCGAAAACAAAAACCTCGCACCCCAATCCCAACCCAAGTCTATCAGCTTTCTAAAAGGTCTTTCCACAGGTTTACATACACTGCCGCTCATCTGAATAGGTTTGGAGTTTTTGAAACATTAAATGCTGGATGTTTCAATTTGTGTTTTGTGCACACCAAATTTTTTTCTGTCCATTGCGAGATTATATGTGACAGCGCATAGAGAAAGGGACCTAAGGGTAAAAAATCAATTTAATTTTTTTCTTTTTTTGATGTGGACAACATCTGAGTATCGAATGAGACCGATCCCATGCCCCAAAAGTGTTTCCTCCCAGAGATATGCGCGTTTTATGAAAGTGAAGTCGACGATTCTAAGCGCAAATAGAAAGGGATCTAATCTTTAAAATGGCTATCCTGAACAAAACTTTTCATCAACTTTTTACTTTTTTTTTGATGTGGACAACATCTGAGCATCGAATGAGACCGATCCCATGCTCCAAAAGTGTTCCCTCCCAGAGATATGCGCGTTTTATGAAAGTGAAGTCGACGATTCTAAGCGCAAATAGAAAGGGACCTAATCTTTAAATGGCTCTCCTGAACAAAAATGGTTTTTAGCCTTAGGCCCCTTTCTATTTTGCGCGTCACATATATGTACACTCAACTGGGAGAAAAATCTAACGGTAAAAATCAACCGTTATTTTCCTGCATTGTTTTTTGCTCATTCTTCGGTAGAATCATAGCAATTTTTTGGCTCATCACAATAGGTTCGAAATCAAAACCTTTATTTTTTTCTTTGTGAGCGGTGGTCAAAGCAAAATAATTTGTGAATTATTATTTTTTGAAGTATTTAGCATAATTTAATTTAAACCATTGACGGACGAAGAAAAGGACAAAATTAAAGCCTTTAGTGAATGTGGCCTAAATCATCGGGGTATCGCAACAAAAATTGGACGAAGCCAAAATGGTGCCAGCAATTATTTACGGAATGAATCAGAATATGGAAAAAATATGAAAGGAGGTACATGCAGAGCCACTACGAGTGCTAGTATGAGAGCCATCATCAGATCTGCTTCTAACTCGCTTGATTCTGCTTCAAAAATAAAGGAAAAAACTGGTGTTTGGTTTGGTCTGGCTACAGTAAAACGTGTTAATTGCAGTACCAGTCACTTAAAACGACTAAAACTAATGAAAAAGCCACCGCTTAACAGCACTCGCAAGGAAGCACGACTTCACTTTTGTCGTCAGCATATGACCTGGAATAAAGAATGACAACATGTAGTCTTTTCTGATGAAAAAAAATTAATTTAGATGGTCCGGATGGATATAACTACTAGTTCAATGATTTGCGAAAGGAAGAACATCATTTAGCTCGTCATCATAGTTGTGAAGGTGGTGTGATGGTGTGGGGAGCCATTTCCATTTCTGACATCTAGAATGAATGTGAATAGCTACAAAGCCGTAATTGAGGAGGCTTTTCCGTACTTCTCTAACATTTTTGGACCCCTAACGTGGACTTATCAGCATGATAATGCTCGCATTCACACTGCGCGGGACGTAAAACAGTGGCTTAGGAGCCAAAATGTGGCATTATTGGAGTGGCCGCCATATTCTCCAGACCTGAATATTATTGAAAACATGTGGGGAATGCTGCCACATAAAGTATACGAGTCCAGTAGACAATTTGAGAATAAGGAGTGTTTAGAACGAGGGCGGTTCGGAAACTTCTTAGCCTAGCACAAAAAGCGCGGTACAAACAGAAAAAGTTAAGTGTTTTGGAAATTTCCATCTCTGCTATGAACACATGTTAAATTTCGATCTGGCAACTCCTTCATATAGAAACAGGTGTTCACAAAAGACGCATCCGCGATGTTTTTACAATGGAAAAATTAGAAATGCGTGGTGTCATTAAATATTTACATAAAAAATGTTTATCGGGACAAGAAATTCATAATGATATGGTGAATGTGTTAGGTGAAAGTGCTCCTTCATATACAACAGTAAAAAATTGGGTTGCTGAATTTAAACGTGGTCGTACAAGCATTGAAGATGAACCACGTAGTGGACGTCCAAAAACAGCAACAACAGAAATTGTAGCCAAAGTGCATGATATGGTATTAAATGATCGACGAATAAAAGTGCGTGAAATAGCTAATATCATGGGCATCTCAAATGATCGAGTCCATTTAATTTTGCATGAAGAACTACAGATGAAAAAGCTTTCTGCAAGATGGGTGCCGCACTTGTTAACAGTCGGCCAAAAACGCATAAGAATGAACATTTCTCAAGCTTGTTTGGATCGTTTTCAGCGAAATAAAATGGATTTAAGCGTCGTTTCATAACTGTTGATGAGAAATGGATCCACCACTATACTCCAGAGACAAAAGAACAATCCAAACAATGGACTGAAGCTGGAGGAAGTGCCCCAAAGAAGGCAAAAACAATTCAATTGGCTGGTAAGGTTATGGCAACGGTTTTTGGGACTTCAAAGGTATTTTATTGATTGACTATCTGCAAAAGGGTAAAACAATAAATTCAGAGTACTATTGCAACCTTTTAGATCAATTAAATGTACAAATTCGAGAAAAACGTCCTGGCTTACAACACAAAAAAATAATTTTTCATCAAGACAACGCACCAGCGTACAAGAGTGTTTTAACAATGGCTAAAATCAACGAATTAAAGTACGAGTTGCTTGACCACCCACCTTATTCTCCTGATTTAGCTCCCAGTGAATTTTACCTGTTCCCAAATCTAAAAAAATCCTTGCTGACAAGCGTTTTACCTCAAATGAAGATGCAATTACAGTTGTAAACCACTATTTTGAAGACCTTGAGGAAAACTATTTTAATCAAGGGATAGAATTGCTAGATATGCGTTGGACTAAGTGTATTAAAGTTTCAGGAGATTATGTTGAAAAATAAAAATATATTTGAAAAACTAACTATTCTCTTTCATTGATAGGCTAAGAACTTTCCGAACCGCCCTCGTACGTGGTATAAAACAGCTTGGGCTAAAATTTCTCTTCAATATATCCAAAAATTATATAATTCAATTTCAAATCGAATTTATGAAGTAATTTGAAACAAGGGCGGGAGTACCCATTATTAATTAAGTTCAAAATATTCCTAATTATTTTGTTTGTAAGTGAAAATATGAATAAACTTTTTATTTTTATGTTTTTTTTCAATTTTTGCTCCTGAACCTATTCTGATGTCCCCAAAAAATACATCATTTTTCAGCGAGTTACCAAATCTGTGTTTTTTTTCGAGTAATCCTAAAACTGACTATAAATTTTTTTCTTTATAAAATGATACCTAATAGGCTGTTCTATAAACGACATAATTTTAAAAAATTTTCATTTCACTACTTCTTGAAATAATATCATTTGAACACAAAACGATTACTGAACCTATTCAGATGAGCGGGAGTGTATACCACGGCGATGGATATTTCTAAGTGCAATAGGGAGTGCGTCCAAAAAATTAATTCATTTAATTTGTGTACAATTTGTATTATTCAAATAAACAAGATAGACATTATCAATAAATACTCATTAAAGTTCAGTACAAAAGCTATGAAACATTAAATTCACTGATAAATGGTGTGACCGAGGACTTATCGGCTAATATGAAACGAAATAAACAACAGTATGAATTAATCATACGAATGTGGCCATAATGTACTTTGTACATACATACATACATACATACATACATATTTACTAATGCATGTAGAATAAGTGAAATGAGATATGGGTTAAATTGAGCTCAAAACATGTTGTATTGAACTTTGGATGGAAATAGTTTGAAATAAAATTATTCATAATTTCTGCAAGAAAACTTGGCAGAAGAATGCAATTCTACGAATGTTTTCGATATCAATAAAGAACTTTTAATTGAAAATTAAGAAACTTCCAATTAAAGTATAAAAAAGTCATTTGAATTCGAAGACTTGTATTGAAACTCCTTATTTAAATGAAAAATTAAAAAAATTTTAAATGAAATTTAGAATTTTCATCGGAAATTGTGAGATTTCCAATATAAAATTAAAATTTCTAGAATGCAATGGCTTCAACAAAGATTTTTGATTTCAATTAGGAACTTTCAATTAAAATGAATTCAATGAAATTAGGAATATTCATTTAAAGTTCAAAGACTCCAATTGAAACTCCTAATTTAATTGAAAAATTAAGAAAACTTGAAATAAAATTAAGAATTTTCATCTAAAACGGGATAATTTCCAGTAAAAAATGAAAATGTCAATTTGAAAAGGAGAACATTTTCGTTGAAAATTTTGAAATTATCCATTTCAAATAAAGTTCCGATTCACGCTAGGCAATTTGCGGCATTTAAACGTGCATTTAGTTTCAACAAGGCAATTCGGTTTCGGTATTGCCTTTTCTGACATACTGTGATTAATTCGTTTTAATTTTGTGTGAAAAGATACATGAAAATATAAAAAAAATGTATATTCAAGTAATTATAAGGGTGGTGGAAAAATATTTATAAAAAGCGTTCTCAAATTCTTCCGTTTTCTCTTTAGCTCCTCCAATGATATATTGCCTATAAACTCCTGCATCTCTAACAAAGTTGTATTGTATGCCTGCACCAGCAATGCCCGGTCCATGTACTCTGCAGATTTAACGTTTGCATTTTTACACTAAAGGCTGTGGCGGCACTATTGGTCGAAGAGACTGGAGAATGTGTCTGGCTTTTAGTGGCTGACGGGAGATTTGTATTCGTCTGCCTTTCAGTTGCCATCGCGCATTGGACAAGTGAGGAGAGGTCAATTGAAGTGATGAAGTTTATTTTTTTGAATGCGCACTCGATCATTGCAGTGCAGCGTGCTTTTCGTTTACAATTCGTTGTTCCCCCACGCGGACGTGTTCCTGGGGGGCAATCAATTGTAAATTGGGTAACTTCATTGAGAACAGCATGGAATGTGTCATGTGTACGAAGGAGACCTGAGAGAAGGATTACAACGCCACAAAACATCGAGCAGTACTGCAATCTTTGAAACGCTCTGCTCGGAAGCAATAACTTGCTCTCGGCATTTCCAGACTTTTTTCAGCCGGCTCTTGAGGCAATGCAATTAGAGGATACATGGTTCCAACAGGATGGTGCCACTGCACACACAGCGAGGATTTCTATGAATTGTTTGAGGCAAATGTTTCCTGAACGGTTTATCTCTTTGAGGGGTGATGTGAACTGGCCGGCACTTTCTAAGGTTCATAATTTTTTTATTTCATTTCCAAATAAGCAAATTACAGCGAGGATTTTGCTGCACACAAACAATAAAATGTTCTATTCGTTCTCTATCCTACTTTATTGACATTTAATCTTTTTTTAAAGATTTTACACAAGGTTTTACTATTTTAATTAGATTTTTTTGCACAAGAAATGTCAACAAATCTGCAGCTAAGTTCACACTGCGAAAATCCAAAGGAATTGCCAGAACGAGCAAGTTTTTTCCTTTCCATTTCCCTTACCTCTCTGTCTCCTACAAGCTGTGAATTGCGGCAATAAAAAATTGCACAATTAATTTAGAACCGATTTAAGTCTTAGGTTTATTGTTTAATATAGTCCCCGCAAAACTATCTGGAAGCCGAAAAATGGCTTCCCATATACATTGGCATATGGCTTTAAAATAACTATATTAAGTTATAAGTATATATAAGAACAAAACTATTTTTTTTGCAGTTTGGCTAAATTTGGGTGGCGGTCTTTATTTCCAAAAAACTCTGAACACTTAACTTGAACATGGTCAAATTCAAATATGACCTTTTATTAAAATCTAGGAAAATTTAGAGCTGTTCCAGCGCACTATTACTGTACTTCTGAAAATAATTTCCATTCTAAAGCAATAGGCTAAAAACGGAAAGTCCATTAATGGCGGCTTTAAATTAAAACAAGTAAAAAGTGTAAAGTTCGGCTGTGCCGAACTTTGGATACCCTCCACCAGATTCCCAAATAAAACCAAATTTTGTGTGGAAGTGTGTTCTATATAGAAATCTTTATGTGCAAAATTTCATTTCGATAGGTCAAGCTTGTGGTGAGTTATCGTCATATTATTTCTCAAAGCCCATGAGACCGTTTGAGTGGGAGGTTCCAGTAGGACTATTACGATCTCAACAGAATTTGGCGCAGAGGTGTGTTCTATATAAAATTCTTTCAGTTCGATAGGTCAAGTTTGTAGTGAGTTATTGTCATATTGCCCATGAGACCGTTTGTGTGGGAGGTACCAGTAGGGCCTTTCCGATCATAGCCAAATTTAGCGCAAAAGTCTGTTCTATATATTAATCTCTATGCCGAAAATTTCGTCTCGATAGGTCAAGTATGTGGTGAGTTATTGTCATATTATTTTTCAAGGCCTATGAGACCGTTAGTGTGGGAGGTACCAGTAGGACTTTTCCGATCTCAACCGAATTCAGCGTAGAAGTGTGTTGTATATAGAAATCTTGATGTGCAAAATTTCACTTCGATAGTTCAAGTTTGTGGTGAGTTATAGTCATATTATTTCTCAAGGCCCATAAGGCCGTTTGTATGGGAGGTACAAGAAATGGTGGCCCAAACTAAATCAGTTTTACATAGATGATTGCGCCTATATAGATTATTTGCAAAATTTCAGTGATTTTGCTCAAGAAACTGGACGGATATTTCCAAAAAAAAATAATTTTTATGAGGTAAGGTCGGTTGAGGGTCTCCAACACCAACTTCCCGTAGAGCTGTATAGCTTTTTTTCAATACCATCCATGCTAGGTTAACTACACATGTTTGTGCCAAATTTCAGCTCCCTAGCTGTTTTCATGCAGGCTCTATTTTGTTTTCAACAGACGGACAGCCGGACAACATGGCTAGATCGTCTTATTTTACGAGGATCAAGAATATATATATATATATTTTGTTGGGTCTCCGATGATTATTTCAAGGTGTTACAGACAGAATGACAAAACTAATATACCCTCCATTGTATGGTGGAGGGTATAAAAAAGAAACAACAATGGGTTTTTTCAATCCTCGGTTTTGAAAAAAATCCGAATTGCCGTTTTTTTTTGAAACTCTAGTCTGTTCTCATGCACTTAAAATGTTGCCAAGAATGAATTCGCCCTTTTTTTGAAATAAAATACCTTCGGTAGTTCTACCCTTCTACGTGAATCCATATGTACATGAACTCGATCAGCCCACTTTTGATTTCTGAATATCACATAATTAAGTTTCGATTTCTGGCATATCATTATCGCACGCATTTGTACAAATTTGTCAAAGATAAGTGGAAATTGCGTGCCTTAATTATAATTAAATTTTAGCCCACTCACACGTCATTCGTCACTGATGAATGGACATGAGCGAACACATAATTTACATATGTTTATACATATGTAAGAACATGTCTACAAAAATATAGATAGCTTTATAAAGGGTGACCACTTAGTAATAATAATTTCAGAAGCGTTCAAAGTTATCAATGCCATTCTCATGGAAAAATACTCAGTAAGGCTTGGTTGGCTTCATATAATGTCAGAAAATGAGCTTCCGACGACAAGTCGGTTATTAATAAAACCAAACTTAAGTTTTACAAGTTATCACTTCACTTTATCATTCTTTACACCCTTTACCACACGGTGTTACAAGACGTTATGACGCAATGCTGATGTTTCTTACATCAACAAAGAAAAAAAATATATCCCATGTTTACCATCCATCGATGCAGAATTACTATCTTATTTCAATCTTTGTAATCAAAGTAGGAATATAAACCGATATTTACGAAACTTTGTGCATTGCTCAAGATGACGCTATGATCGAACCCTATTAAAAAAAATTATTTTCCAATTCCCAAACCAGTAGCTTACCTACTAACGGCATTTTCCAATAGGGACATAACAATTTCGATTCTTTATGTCAACGCGCCCTCAAACATTTTTAGTGATTTTTTTTTGGTGTCAAAACGTTTGTCGAAGTCAACATTTCACATCATTAAAAGTTACTACCGAAATCGCAACTTTAAGAGCGCTTACTCCTATAATCGTCCCACCCGACAGGATGAGCGATGAAGCTCATTTCTGACTGAGTGGTTTTGTCAATAACCGAAATATGCGTGTTTGGACAGCAACAAACCCAACTGTGATTCAAGAGACACAACTGCATCCGCAATAAATTGCTGTGTGGTGTGGATTTGATGCCGGAGGTGTGATTGGGCCGTATTTTTTCGTTGACGAAAACAATCTTCAATGTACCGTCAATGGAGAGCGCTATGATGCCATGTTAGAAAATTATATTTGGCCAGCGTTGGATGAGCTCGACATCGCCGATATGAGGTTTTAACGAGACGGTGCCACTAGCCACACAGCACGCGTTGCAGTCGATTTACTGAAAGCAAATTCGGTGAACGTGTTATCTCGAGAAATGGTCCGGTCGAATGGCCTCCTCGTTCATGCAATTTAACGCCGTTGGATTTTTTTTATGTAGCCACATCAAGCCACTGGTCTATGCCAACAAATCAACAACTTTAGACGAGCTCAGAGACAACATCCAACTTAATGTGTGCAAGAGTGGTGGAAAATTGGGTGCAGAGGATAGATAGCTGTACGCGGGATCGTGGTGCTCATATAACCGAAATCGAAATTTATTCTTAAAATGTAACATTTGCACTACACCTGGAATAGTTTTGAACTCTATATCTTAAATATTCTGTGCTTTTTTTAATATAAGTATATAAAATTGTTATGTCTTTAATGGAAAACCCTGTAATTTTGGAATTTCCTAGCCAAAATTCGTATTAACCTTTTCAAACTACCAACAGCCAACTCCAGGCTATGTTTTTGAATAGCCTCCACACGAAGGTCCCCTTCTGATTTAAGGTCCTGCCGCTTTAGAAACCTCTAATTAAATGTGATCTTGCTCAAATTTAGCATGGAACGTACGTTATAAGCGACCAATTACACTGTGGAACATTTTTGGGGTTATTGTATGGGGGGTGAGAAATTCCAAGTCAGGGTGATGGTACTAGGTCAGTATATTAAAACCCTCAAAGGGTTTTGCGTTCGTATGTGCCAGTTTTTTTTATGAGTAACTTTAAGTAACTTCACTTAATTGTAAATAAAAGCAGAACGCGTTAATCGATTTCTATGATCTATGTCGCATTTTGTTTATAGGTTATGTGACTTTACGTGAAAGTTATAAGACTCTACATGTTTTTCCGTTTGGGATTTATATGTTTAAAAAAAAAAAAAATTTTTTTTTGGCAAAATTTTCTTCATAAATTTATTTCTAATTGCAAAAATGTTGATTTGGTAGAGAAACAGTATATTATAGATTAAAGAAAATGTAATTATTAATTTTTCTCAATTTATTTCAGCAAAATCGAACTAGTCGTTCTCGAGTTATGTCAAACTACGTTTTTGCCAACATTTTACAACTAAGCGAAAAAACATCAAGATAAGGAAAAAATGTAAAAGGTCATAAGAAAAACTCGCACATACGAACGCAAAACCCTTTGAGGGTTTTAATATACTGCCCTAGTACCATCACCCTGACTTGGAATTTCTCACCCCCCAGATTGGCTGTTGTACTGTGTTATTAACACTGTTGGACCATATTGGTTTCATGTTGCCCTCATAAAAAGTTCATCTCCAAATTATGGCCACGCCGCCCTAGAGGTCACACTCTAACTTAGAGCCTTATGGTACTGCCCATGTAAACGCAAACTTCGCTTCTTAACATTTTTCTCAAAAAATATTCCGGAATAGTTTTAAAGACAAGTGTGCCAATATAAAAAACGATTATCGAATGTACGAAATCCGTAGCAATTTCAAAATTCACCTCTTCTATTGAACAGATCTCGTATTTTCATGACATCATATTTTCTAAGAGAGTTGGGCTGTACGCATAAATCTGGAGACCCAAAATGGATTAAATTTTAAGATCTGCCTGAAATAAGGGCTCGTACCCATTTACTCTTGTGGCCATTGCCATTGTAGTTCATACAAGCGACCTATTGTATTTGAATTTAAACAAATTTTATAAATTCCATTTTAAAATGTAAACAAATTTTAAAATGGATCTACTATTGAAATGGGAGACGACATTTTAATTGTTAATGGTAGGGGTTTTTAAAATTTGTACTGGCCAGTTGAGCTTTGTGAATATTATGAGTACAATAAAACAATTTTTTAAATACGATACGTCAAGTGTTTCTTTGTGCTGTGTTTAAAATGATTTGTATTTTGTTTATTTGATATCAAAAACGTTGATTTTTAAAAATACACTCATGTTGTTGTCAATTTGGTTCTCTCGCTTTAGGCAATTGGCTAAAAAAAATAGTAAGAAAAGAAGTAAATTTAACAGGAGTTTTAATAAACATTTAAAGAAATAAAAATTAAATTTTTGTTATTATAAAAATTTAAAAAGAGGAGATTATTTTTGAAAGGGCGAATTACTCCACATGCTAATAAGATCAGGTTTGTTGTTTCTCATAGAGGGAAGAAAAAGGAGTCAGCGAAGTTAAAGCAAACACATAACTGTCCGGTAGACACACTTTTCGCCGATGGTGTGGGCGGCTTATCAATACCATTATGTGTGCTGCCGTTTAACGATCTACCGCCTTACAAGCTCATATAAGACGTTCCATAAGAACGACTTCTTCTTGCTGTTAAAAATCGCTTTGGTATGTAAAGTGTTTCAAAGTACGTTTAACTTTGAGTGAATTTTAAAACAGGTTAATAATTGTTGAAAGTGGTATCACTATTTCGAAACCAGGAGATCGTTAGAATTTTGGTAATATCTCGCAAACCTGCAGGCTTCTCGGAAAAGTAATAATAATTTTAAAATCGGTATGCACAATTTGCTTGGCGACTTCTTGCGAACTAAATGCGTTTCGGGAAAATTATCATTGACAGTTCAAATTAGCTAGGCAAAGGGTTCTCTTTCTGTATACATATTATTTTTTTGTGTTAGAAGGTTGAAAAGAACAACGACAAGAACAAAAATTTGTCCACCACAAATTACTCAAAAATGGTTCGTATTGCAAAAGTTGGAAAATATAAACATAGATATGAATTTGGGAGCTCAAAACCTATGGAGTTTGACTAACTTAATTTCAAACAGATTATACAAGGGAACAAATCGAACTTTTTTGTGTTGACTAGAACTATCGCCGATTTTAAATCTAATCTTCAGTTTTCTCTATAAGCTTGACTTGAAAACTGTTCATCATATTAAAGTTGTTTAAAAAATCTCTAAAATCGCCAACAAAATAATCTTTTGGCCGAGCTTACATTGGTTTAAATTTGCGCAGTAGTTTCAGAGATATGGTTGATATTTTTTTATAAAAAAACAAAAACAATTATGCCAAAGAATAAATTGTTTCCTTTAAAATTTTACAAAAATCATCACAGTTTTGGTCTATAAACATTTAGTTCAATATATTTTGAATAAAGTGATTTTTATTTCATTGAAATCGTTGCACAACTTCTGATTTTGTTCACAACTTACTGAGAAAACTGAATTGATAAAAATCGCGGTTTCCATACAAAATTAACATTTATAAATAAATTGTAGAAATTTCATCACTACATAATGTTTTAATGCTGGTTGTTTGTGCCTCTTAGTCTTAATTACAATTATGGAGTTATAAGCAAATAAAGATTTTTTTTTTATTTTTTTAATTTTTTTTTTTTTCAGTTTTCGTACTCGTATTAAATTGTGAACAAAAAAGTACCGATTGCAATGAAATAAATATAATTACATTTGAAATGTATTATAACAAAATGTATTTTTGACCTAAACTGTGATTTTTGTCGCATTTAATTTTTTATAAACTTTTAAAGAACAAAAAAAGTTTTTTTTTTGGAAATTGTGTTTTTTTATATGATGAACGGTTTTCTAGTTGTTCCAATATATGTAGTAAAAGAGCCTTCATTTTTGACATAAATGTACTTATATATCTCAAAGAGTCGAGCTGATGGAAAAAACCCAAGAGCAGATTTTGACTTAGTGTCCCAAATAAAATTCAAACCAACAGTCAGCTCATAATCATCAAATTCCTTGTTCCCTTGTGTTATAATCATCAAATTCCTTGTTCCTTCGTCTTATCAATTAGCATAAATCCTTCATGAAAAATGCGGATATTATATTTTCCATTAGTAATAATTTCAATATCGGTTCATAAGACAAAACTTCGATATTTTGGATTAAATTTGGTACTCAAACCGCTGTTTCATTGAATTTTTTGACCATTGTTAAAAATTTTAAGTTTTCACATATTGAATACGAGGGTTGCTATATATATTTCTGGCCTAGGCAACACTAAGTGTTGCTTGGCGCCATCTGACATTTCCATTATAAAGTTTGACATTTTTTAGCATAACCGTTCTCTGAACGTTTTGACGTTCGATTATCATTTGTGTTGTTTACAGTGACTTGAAAAAATCAATTTGGCAAAAAAATGAAATAAACTCGTGAACATTTTCGTGCGATCATTATTCACAACTTTCGACGTGGATTATCACGACAAGAGTGCATCGATGAACTTAAATCTTTGAATGGCGATAAGGCACCATCCTTTAGCACTAAAAAAACTGGTTTAATAAATTCAATCGTGCCCGACGCTCGCTCAAAGACGAAGGTCGTGAAGTCGTCGAACGGCCGTTGTGTCAGAGAACATTGATGCCGTGCGTGAACTGATAATGCAAGATCGTCATTTGGCATGCCATGAGATAGAGGCATCCTTGGGCATTTCTTCCACCAGCATACATTCGATATTGCATGAACGACCGGCCGTAAAAAAAGTTTGCTCTCGTTTGATCCCGACCAAAAAAAGGCTCGAGTCGATTGGTGCAAAGAAATTTTGAAATAATACGATCACAGTGCTTATAAGATCGTCACAGGTGACGAATCATGGATCTATGCATATGAGCCTGAAACAAAACAGCAATCGACCGTGTGGGTCTTCGAAGACGAGCCAAATCCAACGAAAGTTGTTCATGGAAGAAGCACTGTTCCGCTTGAGCAACGTAGGACAGTCAATTCTGAGTGGTACACCACAATTTGTTTGCCTGAAGTCTTCGGAGAAATTCAAAAAACGAACAAGAGAAGGCGAATCATTGTGCACCATGACAATGCGAGCTCTCACACATCGGCTCAAACCAGCGCCTTTTTGACCGACCAAAACGTCGAATTGATGGGTCATCCGCCGTACAGCCCTGACTTGGCTCCCAATGACTTCTATTTATTCCCGCACATCAAGAAAAAAATGCGTAGTCAATGATGTTCTTTGCTAGAAGATGCTGTTGAAGCGTTTAAAAATCATGTTTTGGAGGTGTCTCAATCGGAGTGGAAAAAGTGCTTCGACAATTGGTTTGAGAGCATGCAAAAGTGTATAAATCATGCTGGGGAATACTTCCAAACAAAAGAAAATATTTTTGATGATAAAATATTCCCATTTTCATTATTAGGCTAGAAATATATATATAGCAGCAGAAATATATATATAACAGTCCCCTATTAAATCGTACATTATTATATTTTATAAGTTCAACTTACAACTCCGGCAACAGGTTCGGGCAAGGGTTCAGAGTTGGCAAACGCGGCAAAAACAACCACAAGGCTGGCAATAATCGCAAACAATTTCATTTTTGTTGTTTCGTTTTTTAAAAGACGATCTAAACGTTTTAAAATTTAGATTGGAACTGATAGTCTACATTATAAAAATCCAGCTTTTATAATAATTTCTCTAGATCGAAAATATTCGATAACAATAGTGGAACAATGTAAACATTCTACTGCATAACCAAAACAGATCAACAACACCTAACATTTCCCTAAATATTTGTATTATTACTCGTATTTAAGTTTGATAGATAGACAAAGTCTCTGTGAACACTATTTTGTGGACAAAAGGAATACAAGAATTGAAACCATAGCAATTCAGTGCTTGTTCAGTTGTTTAAATTCGAAACTTACTATGCTAAGAGCTGACGAAAACCAAGTCGACAATTCCTTAAGCTCAGCCGGTTCGAGCTGTTGTCCCCTCCGCCGCCGCACAGTGTTTGAAAAAAAATAATTCGAAAAAGGTAAATCGAGACAAGGTTTATTCAAGTTTACTGAAAAATTTTACCTCTGGCCAGAAAAGGGGTTATGTGGCAATTCTCCGAAGTTGATATCCTTGAAGCTTTGAATGCTCGCCAAAACCATAGCTTTTTTTATCCGATGAAAAAATAAGTAAAAAAGTTTTAGTCTTGTGATCCGACTTACGAGGGCGGCTCGGAAACTTCTTAGCCTAGCACAAAAAGCGCGGTATAAACAGAAAAAAGTTAAGTGTTTTGGAAACTTCCATCTCTGCTATGAACACATGTTAAATTTTGTTTCAATCTGGCAACTCCTTCATATAGAAACAGGTGTTCACAAAAGACGCATCCGCGATTTTTTTACAATGGAAAAATTAGAAATGCGTGGTGTCATTAAATATTTACATAAAAAAGGTTTATCGGGACAAGAAATTCATAATGATATGGTGAATGTGTTAGGTGAAAGTGCTCCTTCATATGCAACAGTAAAAAATTGGGTTGCTGAATTTAAACGTGGTCGTACAAGCACTGAAGATGAACCACGTAGTGGACGTCCAAAAACAGCAACAACAACAGAAATTGTAGCCAAAGTGCATGATATGGTATTAAATGATCGACGAATAAAAGTGCGTGAAATAGCTAATATCATGGGCATCTCAAATGATCGAGTCCATTTAATTTTGCATGAAGAACTACAGATGAAAAAGCTTTCTGCAAGATGGGTGCCGGAGTCGACCAAAAACGCATAAGAATGAACATTTCTCAAGCTTGTTTGGATCGTATTCAGCGAAATAAAATGGATTTTAAGCGTCGTTTCATAACTGTTGATGAGACATGGATCCACCACTATACTCCAGAGACAAAAGAACAATCCAAACAATGGACTTAAGCTGGAGGAAGTGCCCCAAAGAAGGCAAAAACAATTCAATCGGCTGGTAAGGTTATGGCAACGGTTTTTTGGGACTTCAAATGTATTTTATTGATTGACTATCTGCAAAAGGGTAAAACAATAAATTCAGAGTACTATTGCAACCTTTTAGATCAATTAAATGTACAAATTCGAGAAAAACGTACTGGCTTACAACACAAAAAAATAATTTTTCATCAAGACAACGCACCAGCGCACAAGAGTGTTTTAAAAATGGCTAAAATCAACGAATTAAAGTAAGAGTTGCTTGACCACCCACCTTATTCTCCTGATTTACCTCCCAGTGACTTTTACCTGTTCCCAAATCTAAAAAAAATCCTTGCTGGCAAGCGTTTTACCTCAAATGAAGATGCAATTACAGTTGTAAACCACTATTTTGAAGACCTTGAGGAAAACTATTTTAATCAAGGGATAGAATTGCTAGATAAGCGTTGGACTAAGTGTATTGAAGTTTCAGGAGATTATATTGAAAAATAAAAATATTTTTGAAAAACTAACTATTCTCTTTCATTGATAGGCTAAGAACTTTGCGAACCGCCCTCGTACATATACCCTAACCCATATAAGGAATTTATATTTTATTTCCTTCCAAAGTATAGTGCATGAAACAAAATTCAAGAGGAATTCATGTACAAGGAAAAAAGTTATGTTGGTTCTAATCTACGCTCGGATATTACCATGTTTGTGGAAGGTCCAAGAAGGAGAGTGGCCAAGGCTCCAAATATTCGTCAGCAAGTCTAATTTACATTCATATGCAAATTACTGATTTTCAGCATCATCGTATAAAAAGAATTAAAATTTGTATGGAGGTACCAGAATGGGGAGTGTCATTCACTCTTTAAATACACATTTATAAAGCCCTTATAAAAATATAATGAAGTTCATATTTTAAGGGAATTTAACGCACTGGGTGACAAGTTATGTGGGCACTTAGACAGTGTCATTTATGGGGGAGCTACCAAAAGGGGCGGGCTAGGAATTCCATTATTTGTCAGCACGTTAACCTTATAATTGTGCTCTTAAGTATCGATTTTGGATAAGATCGTACGAGTATTCAAGATATTTCGGAAATAAAAATGTGGGCGGAGTGAAGCATTTGTATGGGAGGTACCAGAATAGGGTGTGTCAAACCCTAATTGTACATTTGTGAGGGAGCTACCAGAAGAGTTGAGACAATATGGCACATTTTCAATTACATAAGCAGTTTGGAAAAAAATTTACGGCTTCCTAAATTTAAAAACTATTGCAAGTTCCTTTCGATAGTTATCGTGCGAACAAGCCGCACAGACGAACTGGGTTCATTTGATTCTAAAGTAATGAAACGTATTTGGTAAAAACAAATGTAGGGCCCTACAGACCGTTTTTGTGTGGCCGAAACAAACAAATTACGATTTTTAAAGCAAATATTCAAAAAAGTGTATTTTTCTCCCAAAGCCGATTTTTCCCAAGCAGCTTATAACTTTTAACTATCATTCTAGAAACTTTAACGATCCTAGGTTAAAAAGTTCGCTCTGTGCTTTCAGCAGGCACACGAACGGGCGGACATCATGGCCACTTCGCCTTAAAATTTTAAGAAGATCAGTAAATTGTATAATACATACTAAGTACACGCAGAGAAAAGATATGGTTACTATATGGTCACGGCAACAATAGTATGTTCTCAGCAGTAAAAGTATGGTCGTCGCAACCATAGTATTGTTTTTTGAATTCCATTTTGACAATAGTATGATTGCGGCAATATTAATATTGTTGAAAAATGTAACAAAAGTATTGTTGTCAAATTTAAAAATGAAAATATGGTTGTAACAACAATATAAATATGGTTGGTGGGACAAAAGTATTGTTTTCATGGGTTTTATGTTAACAATAACATGATTACGGCAATCATACCAGCAAACCCTTAATTTTTTTTTTTAATTTGACAATGTTATTTTTACGATTCCTACGCAATAACAGCAAAAAAAATTTAATTTTTTCAAAAAAAAACTACGGATTAGCATAACTAAAATATTTTTAATAAATTAATTTTTTTACTGTTAAATAAATCACTGCTATTGTTACATAACTTACTTAATAAAATTCTTTATTGTTGAATAACAACGTATTCCAGTCTTTACAAACAATTTTGGGGATCATAGTATGGTTGTGCGTAAGTCATACTGTGGTTGTACGTTAAACATACTATGGTTATGAGGATCATAATATGGTTGTGGGGATTATAGTATGGATGAATGTGAATAATAATATGGTTGCGGGTATCATAGTATGGTTGTGTGTGAATGATTCTATTGTTGTGAGGAACATAATATTGTTATAAGGGTTAATAGTATGATTGTGTGCGAACCGTACTATTGTTGTGATGATAATAATATTGTTGTGCCATAACCATATAACCAACAATAGTATGATGCTCTTCGAATATTGTTACCCCAACCATACTTTTTTCTGCGTGTATATAAGGTCTCCAATCAATATTTAGTGGTGTTTTGAATGACAAATCGAAGCTGTATCGAAGCTGAAGAGATTCGACTCGAAACAATCGAAAATGTATTGAAAATGGATGAGGTACTGCCGAGCCAGTTGTGGTAGTCATTCATATGAACGATATTGAGTTCCATTTTTAAATGACAAAGTTCAACCTTTCCATAGAAATTTGAACAAAAAATGTTAAAATTAAATATCTTTTAGATAATCTATAAATATTTAAGTGAATTTATAATTCCATCTAAATCGAATGCAAATAAGCGAGACATTGTAGTTCCAACTTTAAAAAAAAATATATTTCATTTATTTTAGCCGCCAAATTTAGGCACTTAGTTAAAAAAAAATAATCGCCAATAAATTATAATCACTGTAAAGTAATCCGATAATTTTATTATCGCATTTAACATTGATTAGAGCATTCATTTTCGAAATCAATTGATCATATGAATACTAAACTACTCACTTATATTCGAATATAACCATTTCGAGATTATTATCGTATTGTGTATAATCTTGTGTTTCTATCCTTACCAGGAAAAAGTTTCCATTGAAGTGGCGGAAATTTTATGTCAACCGGACAATTTTACTATCGCCGGTCACTTAAGTTATTTAGCAGTTGTATATGGGTCAGAACAGAAGGGGCTATAGCTATGATGTTATCGTTTTCGACATTGTGTTTATTGGCTACTTATGATTACGACGATATCTCGTTTTCGGCGATGTGAGAAACAATGTTGTACATTGCAATAGAAAAGATAGGCGTTATCAAAAGAAAGTTATGTAGTTGATAAAACAATGCAAGTTGGCGGAACCGCTAGAGCCGCCTTCAGTTCGATCCGAAAGATAAGGCAGAAAATAACTATAAGAAAGTAATGCACTTGATTAGGCACTGGAATTTGAATGACCACTTCAAAGTCGCCGTAGGTTTGGTCGAAGTTTCGATACCGAAGGAAATAAACGCACAGACAAAACACATTTGTTGCTACAGCCACCAGGTGTGGTGCTACTATTTTCAGACCCCTTGAGGTTAGAACTACAAAAATTCCGTTGCACAAGATAAATTTCCGTAGTTATCACAGTAATAGTGGTGTATACTCGTATTTGATTCGACTTTTTGTACTTTTTGCCGAGGTACCTTTAGTTCATTTAAAAGGAAATTTTCCCCATTGCCGGATTTCGCCCATTTACAATCCCAAACAGCTGATGACCATTAGCTTTCATGGTGAAAAACGATTTTTTAAGCAGGTGCTTAAAAACGTGTACTTTTTACCAAGGTACTATTAGTCCCTTAAAAGGAAACTTTTTTTCTATTTCTGCTGATTTTGCCTTTTTACAATCCCAAAAATTATTAGAATAAAATCAAATGCAGTAGGCACGGATGGTCTCAATCCAAAATTTCTAAAAATTATTCATCCTAAGTTGCTGCCCTACATCACTTTTTTGTTTAATACTGTCCTCACTAAGTCTATTTTTCGGAAAGTTCTTAGCCTATCAATGAAAGAGAATAGTTAGTTTTTCAAAAATATTTTTATTTTTCAATATAATCTCCTGAAACTTCAATACACTTAGTCCAACGCTTATCTAGCAATTCTTGCCTTGATTAAAATAGTTTTCCTCGAGGTCTTCAAAATAGAGATTTACAACTGTAATTGCATCTTCATTTGAGGTAAAACGCTTGCCAGCAAGGATTTTTTTAGATTTGGGAACAGGTAAAAGTCACTGGGAGCTAAATCAGGAGAATAAGGTGGGTGGTCAAGCAACTCGTACTTTAATTCGTTGATTTTAGCCATTGTTAAAACACTCTTGTGCGCTGGTGCGTTATCTTGATGAAAAATTATTTTTTTGTGTTGTAAGCCAGGACGTTTTTCTCGAATTTGTACATTTAATTGATCTTAAAGGTTGCAATAGTACTCTGAATTTATTGTTTTACCCTTTTGCAGATAGTCAATCAATAAAATACCTTTGAAGTCCCAAAAAACCGTTGCCATAACCTTACCAGCCGATTGAATTGTTTTGCCTTCTTTGGGACACTTCCTCCAGCTTCAGTCCATTGTTTGGATTGTTCTTTTGTCTCTGGAGTATAGTGGTGGATCCATGTCTCATCAACAGTTATGAAACGACGATTAAAATCCATTTTATTTCGCTGAAAACGATCCAAACAAGCTTGAGAAATGTTCATTCTTATGCGTTTTTGGTCGACTGTTAACAAGTCCGGCACCCATCTTGCAGAGAACTTTTTCATCTGTAGTTCTTCATGCAAAATTAAATGGACTCGATCATTTGAGATGCCCATGATATTAGCTATTTCACGCACTTTTATTCGTCGATCATTTATACCATATCATACACTTTGGCTACAATTTCTGTTGTTGTTGCTGTTTTTGGACGTCCACTACGTGGTTCATCTTCAGTGCTTGTACGACCACGTTTAAATTCAGCAACCCAATTTTTTACTGTTGCATATGAAGGAGCACTTTCACCTAACACATTCACCATATCATTGTGAATTTCTTTTCCCGATAAACCTTTTTATGTAAATATTTAATGACACCACGCATTTCTAATTTTTCCATTGTAAAAAAATCGCGGATGCGTCTTTTGTGAACACCTGTTTCTATATGAAGGAGTTGCCAGATCGAAACAAAATTTAACATGTGTTCATAGCAGAGATGGAAGTTTCCAAAACAGTTAACTTTTTTCTGTTTATACCGCGCTTTTTGTGCTAGACTAAGAAGTTTCCGAACCGCCCTCGTACTTATCTCCAAACTGAAAAATCTTTTCTTTTTTTCCAACACTGCTTGCAATCTTTTGTCCTCGTACTTATCTTATCGATCACAAACTGTTATTGTTGGTAATCTACACTCGAATGCTCTAAGTGTCTCTCGGGGCGTCCCCCAAGGATCCATTCTCGGCCCACTTCTCTGTTCAATCTACATAAACGACCTCCCTGGTGTTCCGGAACCATGTAATATGCAAATTTATGCCGACGATGTGCAGCTCTACACTTGCGCTAAATCAACAGATGTTCATTCACGCATTTGGCTCATAAACAAAGATTAAGATTTAATTTATAAATGGGCTAATAATAACGGACTGCGCCTCAATCCCTCCAAAACAAAATTAATTGCTATAAGCAGAAGAGCTGTTCCTATACATTACAACGTTATGCTTGACAATACTATGATAGATTGTATTCAGACATCATCAAATCGGGGAATAACCTTTAACTCAAAACTTACATGGACAAATCACATTAATGGAACTGTCGGTAAGGTGCGAGGAATGCTGAGAAATTTATGGGCAGTTCGAACTTCTACTCCGTTTCAAATTAGAATGTTGTTAGCAAAATCATATCTAATCCCAACACTTCTCTATGGGTCAGAAATATTCGCCAATTGCGACTCAGAAGACAGACGGAAACTAAATGTGGCTTACAATGATATTGCAAGATATGTATGTATATTTTTAACAGAAAGCGATACGACCGAATTTCTGAGTTTTCATATCAAATATTTAACATATCGTATGTTTTGAGAATTTACTCAAAGTCAAATGTCTTTAAATACTCCATAACATCATTTATAACAAAGAGCCTGAGTATCTTTTTAATCGCTTAAAATTCGCTCGATCCAATCGGGGAATGAAACTGTTATATCCGAGAATTAAGAGTCTAACATCTGAACGACAATTCTTTGTGTATAGTACACGTCTCTGGAACAATCTCCCGTCAAGCCTTCAAGTCATAAGCAATGTAACAGCTTTTAAAAAGGAGCTACTTAATTTCTATAAATAGAAAATTTGTATATTATTAGTTTTAGTACAACCTAATTTAAACTATGTAATTGTAATTTGATTGTAATATTGTTAAAATTTCCCAAAATGTTAATCTTACAATCCACTAAGCCCGCACTGGAATATATAGGATGTTACATCCTGTAGTGCGTGGTTAAACAAAATAAAATAAAGTGTCTGGAAACTTATTTTAGTATACTAGGTTAATTCGTTTGCCCGCTATCGTGCTTTCAAAAGACACACTGATGGACGAATGGACATGGCTTTCTAGGGTCTTCGATCAATATTTCGTAGAGTTGCAAACTGAATGACAAATTTAATATAGGGGGAGGGTATAGAACCTCACTTCTATACCCTCCCCCTATATTAAAGGGTATAGAACCTAACTTCAGGCCGAGCCAACGATATCATATCCGGCTCCTCTCAGAATATGCAACTGAAAAATAAGGGCATGTTCATTGTTTGTATACCCTCTACTTAAGGGTGGACGGTATACTAAATTTGTCATACAGGTTGGGCGATTTCACATTTTAATTTAAAACGGCTGTAAACAATCTTCGGCCCATTGGGCGAAGCGAAAACGAAAAAAATAGGATGGTGTTCCGTTATTAAATGACAAAGTTAAACCTTTCTAATACCAGAAATTTGAAAAAAATTATCAGTATTTTTTTTACAGCCGATTCAAATTTAAAATGGCCCACCCTGTACCTTGTGCAACACCTAGAAATTTTGATCGGAGACCCTATTAAGTATATGAGTTAAATCGTGGTGAAATTTAAAACGCTGTAACGTGTACCTGTTGAAAGCATGATAGCGGCTAAACAAATCAACCTAGGTACTAAAATATGATATTGCGCGTTGAAGATTGCTCTACGCACAGTTCGAAGACTATACACAAAGGGTAATTCTCATTAATAAAAATGAGTCTCCCGTAAAAGTCATTTGATTTGTGGCCGAAGTAATCGTTGCCAAAGACTGCTGAAGAAAAACCTTGGCGGGTTTAGAAACAGCTGTACAGTCTGCCTGGCAACCGTAGCAAATACATTTCACCAATTTCTTCTTTTTAAGTTGATTCTGAAAAAGAAACAACATAAAGGTCTCGAACCAGAATAAAAAACTGCTCAAGTCATAATAATGATAAAAGACCGAATAAATAACAAAAAAACGAAAAAACTATATTTTAAATTGTAAATGGGCGATATCAGTCGAGATGGGGAAACATTTCTTTCAAGGAACTAAAGGTTCCTCGGTACAAAGTATGCTTTTTCGAGTACATACTTGCTTAATAAATCGTAATTTTTTGTGGACGGATAATAATTAAAATTTTGTTACTGTTAGTGGAGACGCACTTAATACCTCAAAAAGGGTACATTTCGGTCCACAACAATGACCAAAAAACGTCCCGCATAGTTAAAAGGGGTCAATAGTCAATATGGACATATTGGTACTCAAATTTATGCAAATTTTGCTACGAATCCAAATATAATTTTGGACTTTTGGTTCAGATTAGGGAAGGACACATGGGGCGAAAGGGCCTAAAAAACGGACGATTCTTTCACTTTTTTTTATTTTCTTTAATAGCACTTGTACGAAAGGCGGTGGGTTCCTCCTGGCCGAAAATTCAACTTAACGACGTTTTTTGTTGTTAACATCATCTAAATTTGAACCGTTTTTCTTCAATAGCACTCGACCATGGACCTGAAAATAGTACTTTTGTACTTTGGAAAACAATTGCTACCTTTAGTATGATTATAGGTATGATACAGATCGTTAGTTGGTCGGTACTGATGGCTGATGTGTTAAGGCTGGATGATACCCTTCACTGCTGTACGAAATTTAACAGAAAAAAATTGAGGATTGAACCCATATGACGAAATTTTGCCAGGATTTGTTACCAGTTCATCGTTATATACTGTACCAAATTTGATCGAGAACGTAATAAAGAAGACACTTCTATGGGGTTGTACATAAAATTGGGACGGACCTTTGAACATTGACTATAACAATATGTGACAGCGCATAGAGAAAGGGACCTATAGGTAAAAAAACCGATTTTCCTTTTTCTTCTTCTTTTTTTTGATGTGGACAACATCTGAGCATCGAATGAGACCGATCCCATGCCCCAAAAGTGTTCCCTCCCAGAGATATGCGCGTTTTATGAAAGTGAAGTCGACGATTCTAAGCGCAAATAGAAAGGGACCTAATCTTTAAAATGGCTCTCCTGAACAAAACTTTTCATCAACTTTTCACCTTTTTTTTTGATGTGGACAACATCTGAGCATCGAGTGACACCGATCCCATGCCCCAAAAGTGTTCCCTCCCAGAGATATGCGCGTTTTATAAAAGTGAAGTCGACGATTCTAAGCGCAAATTGAAAGGGACCTAATCTTTAAAATGGCTCTCCTAAACAAAACTGTTTTTTAACCTTAGGTCCCTTTCTATTTTGTGCGTCACATATATGGACTGATTCTCATCAAATTTGTTAATATGTGGTCTTAGAGTAGTATGACTTTAAGTCAGCTACATCTAAATCTGAACCGTTTTTCTTCAATGTCAAAAGCATTCGTCCATGGACTGCAAATAGTACTTTAGTACTTGCGACCTTTAGTCCGATTAAAGGTTTAAGATGGATATCAGAATGTACGGAATTTAATATATAATATATATAAAAATATGTACCGATACGATCCTATTTCATCAGGGTTGGTTTTACGTCGAAAATTACGTTCTATGCATAATTTGAGCAATAGAGGACATAAAATGTAGCTTCTATAAATGGCAGCTGTATAAAAACATGAAGGCTGCTATACATATTTTTGACCTTATAATGAAAACGTGAATATTTATCATCAAAAATGGTTTTATTGTTTTTCAAAGTATTCTCCAGCATGATTTATACACTTTTGCATGCGCTCAAACCAATTGTCGAAGCACTTTTTCTACTCCGATCGAGACACCCCCAAAACATGGTTTTTGAACGCTTCAACAGCATCTTCTGGCGAAGAAAATCGTTGACCACGCATTTTTTCTTGATGTGCGAGAATAAAAAGAAGTCATTGGGTGCCAAGTCAGGGCTGTACGGCGGATGACCCATCAATTCGACGTTTTGGCCAGTCAAAAAGGCGCTGGTTTGAGCCGATATGTGAGAGCTCGTATAGTCATGATGCACAATGATTCGTCTTCTCTTGTTCGTTTTTCGAATCTCTCCGAAGACTTTAGGCAAACAAATTGTGGTGTACCACTCAGAATTTACCGTCCTACGTTGCTCAAGCGGAACAGTCGACACATGACCAGTTTTGCCGAAAAAACAGGCGATCATTTGCTTCGAATTGCTTCTTCCACGAACAACTTTCGTTGGATTTGTCTCGCCTTCTAAGACCCACACGGTCGATTGCTGTTTTGTTTCGGGCTCTTACACATAGATCCATGATTCGTCACCTGTGACAATCTTATAAACGTCTTTTGAAGAACTGCGATCGTATTTTTTCAAAAATTCTTTGCACCAATCGACACGAGCCTTTTTTTGAGCGATTGTCAAATTGTGCGGGATCCAACGAGAACAAACCTTTTTTACGGCCAGGTGTTCATACAATATCGAATGTATGCTAGTGGAAGAAATGCCCAAGGATGCCTCTATCTCACGGTATGTTACATGACGATCTTGCATTATCAGTACACGCACGGCATCAATGTTCTCTGGCACAACGGCCGTTTTTGGACGACCTTCACGACCTTCGTCTTTGGCCGAGCGTCGGCCACGATTGAATTCACTAAACCAGTTTTTCACAGTGCTATAGGATGGTGCTTCATCGCCATAAAGAGATTTATGTTCATCGATGCACTCTTGTCGTTGTAATCCAAGTCGAACGTTGTGAAAAATGATCGCACGAAAATGTTCACGAGTTTATTCCATTTTTTTTGCCAAATTGATTTTTTCAAGTCACTGTAAACAGCACAAATGATGGTCGTACGTCAAAACGTTCCGAGTACGTTTATGCTAAAAAATGTCAAACTTTCCAATGGAAACGTTAGATGACGCTAGGCAACACTTAGTGTTGCCTAGGCCAGAAAAGACCTTCGTATTGTCCTGTTTTATGGGTTTGTTAACGATCTCCAGTAATGTGAAGTTGCTGTATCCAAATATGCTAAGGACCTTTGGGTGGCATAGTATAAGTAGTAAACCACTTTCTATAGGATTCCCCCTGCAACGCTCTACAATTGCTTGGTAATACGTAAGTATTGTGAGCTTTACACTTTTTAAATTTTCAAGCTGTTACGATGATTCCAAAGGTAAAGCCTCTAAAAGTCCAATCATTACAAAAGTAGAGCACCTATTATTCAAATGGATGGGCACTTGTTGTAGGTTTGCGCGTCAATTAAATGCGACGGTAGATACAAATGGGTTATTCACGATGTGCCGTATTCGATACAGAGTAATTCTTACATCTTCACTAGGGTTGTAAAAAGCAGACACAACGTGAATAGTCTCACTATGAAATTATATTAATTTGCCGCGACTATTATGCATGTCATAGTACCCAGTAATTGCTACTTGAGAAAGGGAATATACAAATGTAGGTCCGTACATACAAAGATGAGATGGGTGGTAGGTTGGCATTTATACATACAAACATAGGATGGTATATACATACATACATAGGTTGCTATATAAATACATACGTTCCTATGTATGAAGATAAGGTTTTAAGTCGCGTGTCGCAATATTGTGACAATAGTTTTAGCTTCGAAATGTAATGGATATTTATTTTGTTCTCACTGATTTCTTCAATGACATAGACTTTGAACTTGTATTTTTACCCTACACCACACTGTGGTACAGGTACCACCACACATGTAGGTACCATCTTAAAGGAGTGGAAATAGACATGCGGTCCCTTTCCATTAGCCGATGTCAGCCCGTCCTTTAGCTAATGCTTCTGCCCAGCTATCGTTGTAATTTAAGGACAGGTGGCAATTATGAACTGAATTTTGGTACCTTCTTCAACTTTGAGCCAAGAATGAATCCTATTGAAATTGGTGTACATCGCTCAATGTTTCGATATTAGACATACGGTTTCAGAACGTACAGCTCTAGAACCCACATAATACATCCGATCCCGACCAAATTTCCAATTAGAGTGTTACGAGCAACCAACATCCATCCTCGGTGATATAGAACCATATCGAACCATGTTTTCGAATAGCTCCCACACAAAGGTCCCTTCCGATTTGAGGTTCAATAGCTTTGGGTGCCACAAATTAAAGCCGATCACTCTCAAGTCGCTACGAGCGACCACTTATAAAATTAATAGGTCCAAATTTGCGTATAGCACCCACACGTGGATTTAAAAATCTGCACTTAAGAAGGCACATATAATATCACGAGCGGCCAACGCTCACCTCTAAATGGACCACATACGTCATTTTTTTAATTGACGAACTCAGGGATTTTCCCTACATATGCATTGTATTGGTTTGGAGTACAGTACGGACAGTACGACTGAAAATCTAGTTCGATCTGTAGTGGTTAGAGCGGTCAATTGGCCAATCGATAACAAATGGGAGTGAATTTCTGAAAGTCGTGTATACCTGCCGAACACCCCCACACCAGGAATAAGACCACGAATATCTGAAGAGCACACACCATGAAAGTAACGATAGAGCAGCGACAAACAACCCACACTCCGATGATGCTCCAGGGAAACAATAGAGTTTGATACCCTACTGCCACATATCAGTACCATCGCTCTCCTTTGGACGCTTAGACAAGGGCGCGGAATCTTTTAAAATAGGGTCTCTAAGGTCGACTACGAAAAATGTTAACCTTTTTCGTCGCACAGAGGAGCCTAAAAATTGTGTGATCAATCTTATGTAATGTGTAGTTTGAAACTAAATCCATACTCTGGGAGAAATAACACTTTGTGGACCGATGACTTCAAACGATATGGTCCAAGTTGGGAAGAGTTTAATATTTGTCGCTCGAGGTTCACTTTCAGGAGTCCAAATCGGGAGTAATCTTCCGGTGGTGGTCACACGTTACGCTCTACGCGAAGTATAATATGGAACAACTAAAGCAACAGGCTTTGAAATCGGAAAAATCCTATGATATTAAATCATTCACAGACAAAGAACAGTTTTGATTGCGTTGGTCCTTGGCTTAAAACTGAATAATGAACCAAACTTCATTAAAATCGTTTCATAATTAAGAACTGTACTTTGATTATAATTCTAGGTGGACAGATGGTTTCGCTGTCGCGCAAGCAGTCAACCCAATTTTCCTAGGCCTGGTTGACGGTTCCTGGCTCAATCTCACGAATGGTTTGCTCGATTTTCGACTAAGGGCGGATTGTTAGCATAACTTCGGGTTTTCAGACAAATTACAAAAAAGTCTAACGGCGTGTGACTCCGGGGAGACACATTGTCATCGCCGTCCAAATTTATTTCTTATATATCTGGCCGCCAAAAATAGTTTAATACGTCCCTGTAGCATTTTTAAAGAACAAAACTGCCACCCTTTGAGTGTGCCTTGTACTTGACGATCTTTAAATGCGGCATAGCTGCCAAGATTCGAATGCTCTTCGTCAGACGTTTTCGTGCAAATTGCAGTTAGAACATGGAAACAATAGCCATTTTCTTTTGAAGTAACTAGCTTAGTTACCTGGTTAGTTTGCAAAATGGTAATCTGGCAACGTTGAATAAAATTGTAAGTAATGTGGCAATATTGTTTTTTTGTTTACACCAAAAGAAAATGAGCAGCAAGAGGGTTCTTCGCAGAATTCTTCGAAAACAGGCAAAAAAATTCTATAAATTGTAATAAAATAATCCAAGAAATACAATTAATAATTAAAAATATATGTTTTGTATAGCAGGGTGTGTCACTGTTGATTTTTTGTAGGAAAAATAAGTGTGGTAACTCTAACTCATTTCTTTAAGGAGTTGAGGCTAACTCGCTTGCTAACAGAGCTACTTTAATGCAACTGCTAGTTTAGTAACCTAAAAAGAACATATAAGACCTTGTAAGCAAAGAATTCAGAGGCATTGGACAAAATTCGAATTAGTCTGTTTCGTGAAGTGCTAAATTGCTGAGATCGATGGCGAGCCTATGTTTCAAGATTGAGCCAACTCTAAGCCAATGCAGCCACATTCTTATCAATTGGAATCGTACGACGGTACAGTGTTTTTCGCTAGCATGCCTGGTCCCCAAACGCCCGTACAGCAGGCTCGGTGTGTACTCTATTTCGGCCAAAACTTCCTATAATAAAGATTTCGAGCCGGAAAAAACTGTCATTGTCAAGGTAAGATATGAAACGAAAAAAAATCTTTAAATGGACTACCCAGTTCATGTATTTTTAAGAACTGTTGGTTCTTTGGACGAACGCATACTTTCAGTTGCTGATCCATTATAACTTGTTTCCAAATCGAGGTCTTTGGGCAAGATTCAAATTAGTCTGTTGCGTGAAATGCTGAATTAAAAAAAATTGAATTGAAAACGAAGGCGAACCGATGCTTCAAGACTCTCAGCCACGGCATTCACATTCATATCAATTTGAATCGTACTACAGAACAAAAATGTCCAGTTGCATGAATGATTCACGTCCGTACAGTAGGCTCGGTACCTCATTTCGGCCAAAACTTCTTTAAAAAAATCGAGCGGGAAAAACTGTCATCCACGACAGCCGGTTCTATGGACCGGATTGACCCGAAGAGCAATTCTTCGACCAAGGCCTGTCACCCCGACACACAGTTGTCGCTACAAGAACTCTCAAGGTAAGATGTGATTTAAGAAAACCAATAATGGATAATCCCGTACCTGTATTTTTAAGAACTGTTTAATATTAGTACACGAACATATCAAAAACGACCTGTAGAAAATACAAAAGAATTAAATTAAATTTCACTACGAGTCCAAGTACGGATTTATCATGAAGTTAAAACCAGCGACTAACAGAGTTAATACGAGTGTGTAGTAAGGAATCCAATTATGGACTTATTTTTAAGATTTTGCGGAGATTGTGGCTCGGACTAATGGCACGTTGGGTGGCCCAAAACGGACCCTTCGGTCAGAAAAGTCGACAATTGTAAAATATGAACTATTTAATTTAAGGAAAATGTCGTTACAAACAAAGTGATTTAAAGAAATTTTGTTACCAATTCAAATATTTATTTAAAAAACTGAGGTTTATGAGTATGACAATTGTCATATCTCCCATTTTAATAGCAGAATTTGACACCGTGCTTACTTATGTCTTTCTCCAGCCGACCAACTGAAATTGACTATTTATGGCAACTTCGTACCTATTCAATTGTTGCGGTATTTATTTTTTGGTTTTCAAAGTGACCCTGACAAATTCGTACATTATTCATGCACATACATAATTCGGCGCTAAGCGCCAAAGCCAAATAAATTGTGTTGATTAAATGAAATTGATAAATACTCTCTTATTCGTATCAAAAATATACCTAAGCGCTGTCCAGCTCAAACGAACACAAAAGAAAAACAATAAAAAAAAGACTAAAGAAGGGCGGCACCGACTAAGTGATATCCCACACCACTCTGTTTTTAAGAAGTCACACTCCGGCTCGTTTCGGTATATGTGACGCGCAAAATAGAAAGGGAACTAAGGCTCAAACCCAGTATTGTTCAGGAGAGCCATTTTAAAGATTAGGTCCCTTTCTATTTGCGCTTAGAATCGTCGACTTCACTTTCATAAAACGCGCATATCTCTGGGAGGGAACACTTTTGGGGCATGGGATCGGTCTCATTCGATGCTCAGATGTTGTTCACATCAAAAAAAATGAAAAGTTGATGAAAAGTTTCGTTCAGGAGAGCCATTTTAAAGATTAGGTCCCTTTCTAATTGCGCTTAGAATCGTCGACTTCACTTTCATAAAACGCGCATATCTCTGGGAGGGAACACTTTTGGGTCATGGTCTCATTCGATTCTCAGATGTTGTCCACATCAAAAAATGAAAAAAATGAAAATTGATTTTTTTACCCTTAGGTCCCTTTATCTATGCGCTGTCACATATAATTATGAAAGGGCAATGAAAGTTATACTAAACATAAGCGCGATTGATATTTATTTCAGATACTTGGCGGCCATTACAGCAAATTTATTGATGACAGTTGGCGAATGGATCATGAGAGACCGAAAATCCCGCCACTAAAACATCCTGGAAACATTAACGGGTTTCGCATCAGACCGAATTCGGGAAGGGGCAAGTTTCCTACCCCAAACAGAAATCCCAAGCAGAGTCCTAGTCAAATGGATCCCTTGTATTAAACAAACCGTCAGCTCGAAATTAAACTACAAAACTGGAACTGCGTTCTACACAAAAAAAACTGTATCAAAAAATATTTCCTACTACCGGCCCTTAATAAGGGTTTTCAATAAGAGATTAAGGCCATCACGGAGTGCGTACGATGGTTCAACTTAAATGACAAATACGATAATGTAATGATTGAGGCACTGCCCGGATTAATGATCGAAAGTATGGCTTTGGTAGAAATCGCTCTATGGGCGACCTGATGGCTTTCTTATCGCAGCGTTGGAGTTGCTCTATCCAACAATTTGTTGAGAGTAAGTTCGTAGCTCTGGATATCTCCTAGGCATTTAAAAGAGTATGGCACGGTGCACTCATATCAAACCTGATCGTTTTTGGTGTCGGAGGTTTTTCGTTTTTAGAGTTGCTCTATCCAACAATTTGTTGAGAGTAAGATCGTAGCTCTGGATATCTCCTAGGCATTTAAAAGAGTATGGCACGGTGCACTCATATCAAACCTGATCGTTTTTGGTGTCGGAGTTGTTTCGTTTTTGGAGTTGCTCTATCCAACAATTTGTTGAGAGTAAGATCGTAGCTCTGGATATCTCCTAGGCATTTAAAAGAGTATGGCACGGTGCACTCATATCAAACCTGATCGTTTTGGACACCGTGCCAGAGCTACGATCTTACTCTCAACAAATTGTTGGATAGAGCAACTCCAAAAACGAAACAACTCCGACACCAAAAACGATCAGGTTTGATATGAGTGCACCGTGCCATAATCTTTTAAACCAAAAACGATTTATATCGAGCTCTCTCAGAGATCAAACTATACGAGTTGTTGTATATGGGTTCTCGTCCAATAAACATAGACTGATCGTAGGTGTACAAGTCTCTGTCCTACCTCCCTATTTATTTCTTATTTTCATTGACGGTCCATTGGCTCAGACTGTAAATCAATCTATTCCTTGGCGGATGACAGTATCCCCTATCATTCATATTCATTCGACCGAAGGCCGAGCCTTCAAAACATTGAACACAAAATGACGAATTATGGACTAGGCACTTGACCAGGATTTACTGAATATTTCCGATTGAAGTCGAGTGAAAAGAGTAGGCCGGTTGACCGATCTATGCACTACAGATCAAATTTGTTTTTTGCCCCAACAGTCCGTATATGTGACGCGCAAAATAGAAAGGGACCTAAGGGTAAAAACCAGTTTTGTTCAGGAGAGCCATTTTAATGATTAAAATATGTGTATCTTTGGTGTACCATCACTTTCATAAAACGCGCATATCTCTGGGAGGGAACACTTTTGGGCATGGGATCGGTCTCATTCGATGCTCAGATGTTGTCCACATCAAAAAAAAAGTGAAAATTGATTTTTTACTCTTAGGTCCCTTTATCTATGCGCTGTCACATATTGAATCGACTTCCGGCAAATGTATTTCTCATCATTTACGACATTTTTTACATTGTTAATAAACATAACTCCCTCTTTCCCCCCTTCGCTTCCTTTCTTGTCTGGGGGAAAATCCCTAGGTTTTGGTCAATTAAAATAATTGACATGAACTGCGCCATTACCTTTTAAGCAATAAGAGCTGAAATTAAATCTTGGGCCTTGGATGCCCACAAAACGCTATGAACTGCCAGCGGGCGGCAAAATCACCAAAACGCTTTGGGGAGCCTCGCGGATGAAAAAAGAACAAACAAGCTTTATATTGTGTGTTGGGTTATGTTGACTAGTTGTTGCATTTTCGATTGCAGCGAAGTTTAGATTGAAATTGTTGGACTACCTGCATTACAATCTCACAGGTTAGGAATGAACGCTAATTTTAGTTAGCACTCAGTTATACACTTTAATGTTTTAATATATAAGTGAACAGTAAAGTAGATTCAATCTAGATATACGTAGTTAGTCTAAAATCATTACTCAACCGAAGAAGACCTTACAAATCTTCTTCAAACTAAAGTATGAAATTATTACTCAACTGAAGAAGACCTTACAAAAATTCTTCAAACTAAAGTATGAAATCGTTACTCAACCAAAGAAGACCTTACAAATCTTCTTCAAACTAAAGTATTAAATCATTACTCAACCGAGAAAGACCTTACAAAAATTCTTCAAAAGGTATTAAAATAAGGTATGAAATTATAATTCAACCGTAAAAGACCTTATAAATAAATATCGAATGTTCAATGGCCCTTCGAGAAGTAAAGATAAACTTCCTGAGAAAAATTTGGGTTATTTTTTAGGATAAAAACGAAAGCCTAGCAAAACGATACCCAACAAAAATCATGCAGATCTGAAGTTTTTGAACCTGGTTTTTGCAGTAAATGTGATGTTACTCGATATGGCGGAAAAAATCGAGATATAATCGCAGATTAAGTTTGCCGCTATACTCGAACCACAAAGACCAACCATACCAAATTCGATGACACAGGAAAAAATTTGCAACTTTGGAATGTTGGATTTTTTTTAAAGATGATTCATAACTGGGATGAGCTCCCAGATGCTATGAAGTTTATTTATTTTAAATGTGCTTAGATCAAATCAAAGATGCAGTCTGCCGCCATACTCGAACTACAAAGACCGTCCATACCAAAATTCGTTAGCTCAAAAAATAATTGACAACATTTGTTGGAATTTTTAAAGAAATGGTCTATAACCGGGATGAGCTCTTAGCTACTATAGAGGGCGGTTCGGAAAGGTCTTAGCCTATCAATGAAAGAAAATAGTTAGTTTTTCAAAAATATTTTTATTTTTCAATATAATCTCCTGAAACTTCAATACACTTAGTCCAACGCTTATCTAGCAATTCTATCCCTTGATAAAAATAGTTTTCCTCAAGGTCTTCAAAATAGTGGTTTACAACTGTAATTGCATCTTCATTTGAGGTAAAACGCTTGCCAGCAAGGAATTTTTTTAGATTTGGGAACAGGTAAAAGTCACTGGGAGCAAAATCAGGAGAATAAGGTAAGTGGTCAAGCAACTCGTACTTTAATTCGTTGGTGCCTTGTCTTGATGAAAAATTATTTTTTTGTGTTGTAAGCCAAGCCAGGACGTTTTTCTCGAATTTGTACATTTAATTGATCTAAAAGGTTGCAATAGTACTCTGAATTTATTGTTTTACCCTTTTGCGATAGTCAATCAATAAAATACCTTTGAAGTCCCAAAAAACCGTTACCATAACCTTACCAGCCGATTGAATTGTTTTTGCCTTCTTTGGGGCACTTCCTCCAGCTTCAGTCCATTGTTTGGATTGTTCTTTTGTCTCTGGAGTATAGTGGTAGATCCATGTCTCATCAACAGTTATGAAACGACGCTTAAAATCCATTTTATTTCGCTGAAAACGATCCAAACAAGCTTGAGAAATGTTAATTCTTATGCGTTTTTGGTCGACTGTTAACAAGTGCGGCACCCATCTTGCAGAAAGCTTTTTCATCTGTAGTTCTTCATGCAAAATTAAACGGACTCGATCATTTGAGATGCCCATGATATTAGCTATTTCACGCACTTTTATTCGTCGATCATTTAATACCATATCATGCACTTTTGCTACAATTTCTGTTGTTGTTGCTGTTTTTGGACGTCCACTACGTGGTTCATCTTCAATGCTTGTACGACCACGTTTAAATTCAGCAACCCAATTTTTTACTGTTGCATATGAAGGAGCACTTTCACCTAACACATTCACCATATCATTATGAATTTCTTGTCCCGATAAACCTTTTTTATGTAAATATTTAATGACACTACGCATTTCTAATTTTTCCATTGTAAAAAAAATCGCGGATGCGTCTTTTGTGAACACCTGTTTCTATATGAAGGAGTTGCCAGATCGAAAAAAAATTTAACATGTGTTCATAGCAGAGATGGAAGTTTCCAAACACTTAACTTTTTTCTGTTTATACCGCGCTTTTTGCGCTAGGCTAAGAAGTTTCCGAACCGCCGTAAGTATGAAGTTTAATTATTTGAGAATGTGCTTAGAAGGCGATGACAGAGCCGTTGTTCCACATATATCGTACGGTGGGACGGTAAATTATGATGCAGCATTTCAATTACTAATTCAAAGATATGAAAATTAACGGAAAATAGTTAATGGCGCGCTAGATCGGCTGTTGGACTTTAGAAACCACTGTGCAAAAATTTATCGACAGCATAAATAAAGCAGTGCATAGCATAAAGAAAAACTTACAAATTGGGGACGACTCGGAATTATCGGCAATTTTCGTTCACATTATATTACGGAAATTTAAGAGGAAAGAGTTATAAGTACTTAGTAGGGACATAAATACTGCTACACACGTTTTATGCTGTAAAATACTTATAAAAAAGTCCTGAATGCTTTTGGACCAAATATTTTTTAATGGCCAATGCACGAACCTCGTCCATTGGAAAATTGGCCACAGGTCGAACCAAAGCAGTCTTAAGAGATCCAATGTTGGGGTATCTTTTGTGACAAACATTGTCCTCTAAAACCGTCCACAATTTTTAATCCAATGGGTTCACATCTTGAATGCCTGAGGGCCATTCTTCAGAGGAAATGAACGCTGGCAAATTGTTTCGCAGCCAGGCCTGGGACGTTTTAGCCTTATGGGCCGGCGCAGAATCCTGCTGGAAAGTCCATGGCTGGTTTTGGAACAAAGAATTGTTAAGTGGCTTCACAACAGCTTCCAAAACGGTTTCTTGGTAAACTTTGGCCGATGTTTTGACTCCTTGTTCGCAGAAATGCAGGTCAGCGACCTCATCGTAAGAGACACCCCACCAAACCATGACTGAAGCTGGGTGATGACCCGTTTCCACCCTTAGATGACCGCGCATACACTCTATCATTTTGCTTGTTAAATTTTTCCTGAACGTTGAAAATTTTTTCATCGGTAAACAAAATTTTTCTGTGCAAGTTATCTGCGTGCTTCACCAAAAGACGTTTGCATTTTTCAATCCTATTTTTTTTTTAAAGCTGCAGTCAATAAATGTCCGGTACTTCGTTTAAAATCCCCAAGTCCCAAATCTTTTTTTGTTGATTCGACTCATGGACTTTTGTATGATATTCAGCTCACGGGCCACGATTTTCTGTTTTCGGAGCGGATTTCTGTGAATTCTTGACTTAACGGCTTTGATGACATGCGGTGTTCGAACAGAGCGTGGGCGGCCCGACCGGTGGCGGTCTTTTACATCTCCAGTTTTATGCATCGGTAGACGAACATGCGCCTAATCCGGCCGGAGCGTTTTGAAAATATCGCTTTTTTCATTTGACACTTAAAAAGCGCTATTACAGCGATACGGTTCTCATTATCTGATCACTCCATGATGAAAGTTGAAACAATTTTAAAATCCCGTTACAGACTAACGCTATTGAGGTTAGCTTGCAAAACCCATATGTCCCATATGAAATGAGTGTGTTCAATGTTGTAACAGAATTTATGTCCCTACTAAGTATGCAACGGGTAAAACCAGTCTATCGGTTATGTGTCGAACCGAATAACCATTGACGTTTTAAACATTGGGTTATTACAACGATTTTTTCTTGTTTGAACAAGTTTTAAACTGTTTTTTTCTCAGTGTGCGTAAATGCTGGAAGCCTACTTTAGAGCCCATGCATACTAGGTTCAAGTTCTTTATTTAAAGGTTTAAAACACCTACATACGTATATAGATCTAATGGTTTGAATATTTAATGTAAGAAATTACACCTTCAAATCAAAGTTAAGTGGGTGGTCACGAATCAATGGCACTGAGTCAATTACACATGCGCAAAGCATAACAAAGCAATAAGACTCATAAATATGAGACCATATATATTCCGACAGACTTACATTTATAGCTACAAACATAGTACAGACATGGTATGTTTTTACAACAGTCTGCCAATAAGGCAGTATTTTTAAAAGTTTTTAGGATTCGCGGTAAGACATGCTTAGAATAATAGAAAACGAAACCAAATCCACAAAAGCAAACCGCTCGCACACATACACGCAGGCAAAACTTTAATTGGCAGAAATTAAAATCTATTTAAATTTATCGTTTTTTGCCTTGTTCAATGTTAAGGTTGACATTAAGGAAAAAACGGAAGGTTTGTTTAAGTATTTTATGAATTGATGATGATCGTTTTTTGTTATCTTTCAAGTTTTGTTGGAATTGTAATTGTGTGGACTGTTTTCATCATTTGACATACGAAGTAACACTACTCGTATTTAATCTGGATTTTCTTTATCTGTTAGGATTTCAAAAATTATTTCATTACAACAATCAGATGCTTTTTTATTTCAAAGCAAATAGATATGTATAAGTATTAAATCGCACGCGATAATAGCGCATCCCACCCTTTGTTTATAAAAAGTGATGCCAATGTTTAAAAGTAAAAAATAGCCATAAAATAAGTGATTTAAAGATATAGCCGGCAAAACGCAGATTCTATTGTTACATTTTGTTGTGATGACCTTTTTAACGGGGGGCTACATGTAAACATACAGTAACGAATATATGAACATCTCCAAAAAACGTATATACACGCAGTGAAAAGATATGGTTGTTACATGGTCACGGCAACACTAATATGTTCTCTACAATAACAGCATGTTCGTCGCAACCATAGTATTGTTTTTTGAATTTAATTTTGACAACAGTATGATTGCGGCAATATTAATATTGTTGAAATGTAACAATAGTAATATTGCCAAATTTAGAAATGAAAATGTGGTAGTAACAACCATATAAACAGGGTTGATGCAAAAAAAGTATTATTGTTTAAAATTTACATAATAACATGATTACGGCAATCATACAGTATGGTTGCGACTATGAACAAAACAAAACAGGTTTTATAGAGCACACATGTATGTGTGTGCGTATCCTTTTTTTGATAAAAAAAAGACATACGCACGTTACAGTGCATGGTTGTTGTCCATTATAAAAAACAACAAAAATTTAAAGGTTATTCGAGGGATTTTTTTTGTGTTTACTTTGTTCGGTGAAATACTCGACTACCGACTGGTTCTCGTTTATTTAAAATCTGCCTGCAATTAATAAGTATAAAGCCATTGATCATGGTTTAATCACATTCGTTACTTGGTGTCTACGGATGGTGAAGTAGCATTCACCCCTGTTGGCAACTAAAAGTATTTTGTTCTTTTTTTTATGAAATGTTCAATAAAAACATGGCCTCATATCTGTCTATGAACTAACAGTAATGCAATTTAAAATAATTTGCTTGATAAAAATCTCTATTTTTGAATAACAACACCCAATCCTAATAAATAATTTTGGGGATCATAGTATGGTTGATTGAATCACACTATGGTTGTAAGAATAATAGCATGGTTGCGTGTGAATCATACTATGGTTGTTTAAGAAAAATACTATAGTTGTGAGTATCATACTATTGTTGTGGATATCATAGTATGGTTGAGTGTGAATCATATGTACTATGGTTGTGGGGATCATAGAATGGTTGCGAGTGAATCATACTATGGTTGTGAGGATCATACTATGATTGTGAGGATCATGCTATGGTTGTATACGAAAAATACTTTGGTTGTGAGGATCATAATATGGTTGTGATGATCATAATATGGTTGTGAGGATCATAATATGGTTGAGTGTGAATCACACTATTGTTGTGAAGATCATAATATTGTTGTGACATAACCATATACCCAATAATAGTATGATCCTCCTCGAATATTGTCACAAGTTTTGTAAACACCGTGCAATTATAAGTGTTTTGTTATTGCTTATAAGAAAAAGGCGCGTATATGATAAAATTATTGTGGTTGTATTACTTGACTTTCTTAAATCCGTTATCTAAAGAAGTCATTGGGTGCCAAGTCAGGGCTGTACGTCGGATGACCCATCAATTCGACGATTTGGCCGGTAAAAAAAGCGCTGTTTTGAGCCGATGTGTGAGAACTCGCATAGTCATGGTGCACAATGATTCGTCTTCTCGTGTTCGTTTTTCGAATTTCTACGAAGACTTCAGGCAAACAAATTGTGGTGTACCACTCAGAATTGACCGCCCTCGTTGCTGAAGCGGAACAGTCACCACATACATACATGACAGGTTTTGTCCAAGAAACAATTATTTGCTTCGAAGTGCTTCTTTCACGAACAACTTTCGTTGGATTTGGCTCGTCTTTGAAGACCCACACGGTTGATTGCTATTTTGTTTCAGGCTCATGCGTATAGATCCATGATTCGTCACCTGTGACGATCTTATAAACGTCTTTTGAAGCACCGCGATTGATTTTTTCAAGTCACCGTAAACAACACAAATGATGGTCGTACGTCATCTATAATATATATACTTTTACGGAAGGACTCCATCCTTCGAGGGAGGATGTAAAAAAAAACGCCAAATGATGAAAAATAACGCCGAAATCGCCACATTGCACATAAACAACCACTTGTTGGCTTTTGAAAAATAAAACAGAATAATAATAAAAAATTAAAAAGAATCGTCACAGCTACAATGCATATCGATGTAAACCGCCAACAGTGTATGGCCGGCGTGGAGCAGAGGGGTTAGAGGTGTTCGTGTTGGCGTTAACCCGTATGAACTGATGATACTCGTATGCATAACAAATTCTTCTCGCACGTTATCAATTGGCAATTGGTTTGGCGGAGCAAAACACAACACAGAGCCCGAGTATTATGGATGAAGGCGACAGACAATCAAAACCTCATCCACCATTTCAACTCGACTCCCCCACATTCACTCACCAGCAAAACAATCAATAAGAATGTCTTTTTTCTCTCTACACCCCCTCGTTCTTTGCATTCAATTGTTTGGATGTGTTGCACTTTTTTCACTTTGCACTACAATCGATTTTTTTGCTCCTCTTCTTTTCATTCATTTTGCTTTTATATCGCATTTGCCATAATACCTTTTATTTGTTGATATCTTGCTTTAAATTTTTGATTAATCAATACTAGCACATATGTATGTATGTACATATGTATGCATGTATTTTTCCACCGTTCACAACGCGTTCGTTCTTGTTCTTTTATTCTTAATTAATACTATTTATTTGTTTGCATCACTGCGTTCGAATTTCCAGAAGAACAGCTGGCAGCCGTTCTATACGACTCTCGCGCGCTTACTGACTGAGTAGCTGGTGTGCTTGTTTTTTTTCCGTGTGGGGTCACTCGAATAGCGATACGTTTTCGAAGCACCGCCGCCGCAACGTCAGACTGTTTAGTTAAAAAAAAAACAACAACAAAGTGTTTTGTTTGTTAGACCTGACGTAGCTAGGTTAGCGCTGACTGACTGCCTAACTGAGCGAGTGAGAGTAGTGTGAGCGAGTGATTGAATCGTTGCTCGAATTTGGGGCAAGAGATAAGCATTTTTCATACACATTTGCACCATCACATGTCGCTCATTTCGTGCAACACCACCGTAACTCAATAAACGATGGCGTTGCGAGTATATGTCTTTTACGTTTCTTTTTATTTTGTTTGTCTCGCAAGGCCAAAACTACAAAATTAAAAGTGTTCCTATACCGTAGCTCATAATCGTAAATGTTTAATGTGTCATGCTAAGATTTGAAAGTGTTCTCTCAGCCGTTTATTTTCAAGTATTCAGGTCAAAAATGACGAATTTTTAGTTATGATTTTCTTTAAGAGAATGACTGATGTCTATAGTGCGATTATGTATTCATGTACAGACAGACACTTAGTTAGCATTGTTTTGGATGGTAACAAGTAGTTGTTTACTCAGAGCGCAATAAGTAATGAGTAATGAAGAAGGTTGTCAGATGGTTGCAATATCAACAGTGTTGCCAATCCGTCTAGATCTAGTCTTTTTTGTCTCCATCATCAGGGACATTTTATATATTGCTTTTAGATGGAAATAAAGCCATTATTTTATTTGAGTATGCAAAGATTTTTCAATAAAAAAGATAGCACTTGGTAGATCCGTTTCGTCGTTGTTAACCGTGTTTGACGGCTCCTTTTTATTTCGTACTGTCATACACACATTTCACGAGCTATATGCAGCCATCTTTGCATCAACTTGCTTATGAGAATCAGTATCAATATCCGAAGAGCGAGAATACGACACACTCACTGAGCCGTTCTTCGTTTGCCTGACTGGTCGACTTACTTTTTTATTTCATTTCATAAGTGCCATTGTCTACATAAGTAATTGTATGGCATTTTATAAGTAATTAGTTTTGAAGTACATTTCGAAATCAAGTTTTGACTGAGGTTGCAGATTTAAATGTAAGGTCAGTTTTGTTAACTGGAACCAACACACTGTATTATTTAGAAAAAAAGTCTAAGCTAGCGTTTTAAATTAAAATTTTGTCAATTATTATTATTTCTTTGTTACAGTTGATTGGAGTAAACAAGTTTTATAATTTTTTGAAAAATGGAAAATAAAGAGTTTCGTGCGGTAATTAAACACTTTTATATGAAAGGTTATACGCCACAATTAATCAAAGATGAATTGGATTCTGTTCATGGTGATAATGCACCATCATACTCCACCGTGAAGTCCTGGGTTCAACAATTTAAAATGGGTCGTTCAAGTACGAAAGATGAACAGCGCTCTGGAGGACCGAAAACTGCTACTACTATTGAAAACATTAGAAAAATATTTAATGAAGTGACTAAAGATAGACGAATTAAGCTCAGAGAACTTGCTGATATTGTTAAAATACACGAAAAACAAGTTTGGAGTATTTTACATGATGAACTCCGCGTTTGTTGTCTTTGCTCCAAAAAATCGTCCGTTGGACCAATTCCGAGGAGCTTTTAGCGATTTATCAGCGTAATCCAATAGAGTTCTTGCTCCGATTCATAGCTGTTGATGAAACATGGATCCATCACTACATCCCAGAATGCAAAGAACAGTCAAAACAATGGATTGAAGCTGGTAAAAGTGGTCCCAAGAAGGCGAAAACTGTTAGGTCAGCAGGAAAAGTAATGGCCACAGTATTTTGGGATGCAAGGGGTATACTATTTATTGATTATCTTGAGAAAGGAAAAACTATAAATAGTGAATATTATTGTGCATTATTGGATCGGTTGAGTGAAGAAATCAAGATAAAACGACCGCATTTAGAAAAAAAAGTTCTTTTTCATCAAGATAATGATCCTTCACACACGACGATTTGAAATTGCTCCGCATCCACCATATAGTCCAGATTTAGCTCCTTCTGATTATTTCTTGTTTCCACGTTTAAAAAAATTTCTCGGTGGCTAACATTTTCTTCCAATAGCGAGGTTATTGCTGAAACTTAGGCATATTTTGAAGGTCTTGAAAAATCTTATTTTTCGGTTGGAATTAAAAAACTTGAAAAACGTTTGATGAAGTGTATTGAGTTGGAAGGAGATTATGTTGAAAAATAAATAATAATAATTCCAAAAAAACGGTTCTTTTTATGTTAGGCCAGTTACTTTTGCGGTCGCCCTCGTACTGTGTGCATTTTTGAGTATTGTGGTGATCTATGTTGATGGCAACTTTAGGTGACAATAGGCACTTGCATGAATGTTTTGTTTAAAGGCCCATTTAGTCTCGACGGTTGACGGTGGACGGTTGACGGTAGACAATCAGCTATTTCAGTTGGGGGTTGCATTTTGCATGTGTTAGAGGGAGATAACTACAGTTTGACGGTTGACGACGGCCTTAAGGCCCATTTAGTCTCGACGGTTGACGGTTGATTCTGCAACCTGCAGAAGTCTACCGTCGTCAACCGTCAAACTGTAGTTATCTCCCTCTAACACATGCAAAATGCAACCCTCAACTGAAATAGCTTATTGCCTACCGTCAACCGTCCACCGTCAAGACTAAATGGACCTTTAGTGATATGTGTTTTTTTGTAGAGACTTTGTGTCAACATCAGTAGCGTGTGAATTTTGTTTACGATAAAGATTTTATATAATTTTCACATCTTAGGTGATCACATAAAAGGGCACTGACTTTTGATGAAGTTTTCAATGAATTGGAACTTTCGAATGATAAAGAATTTACCGATATAGTGCTCATTCACCAGTAGAAAGTGCAGCACAAATCACAGATATTGATTCTAAAAAATCTAATGTTAAAGTTGTTGGAGACCTAGAGGGATAACTTCGTCCAATTATGAGGACTGAAGCAGCAAAATCCAAAGATTTTGTAGTCGGCACTGGGCAAAAGAAAGTTCCTCCACCGAAAACCCAAAAGACTTCTATTCGAATTTTAAGATTTACATTGTGCAGACAATTCAAAATTCATTGAAAGGGATCGATGTGCAAAGTTCGTCCAATTTTTGAAAACTTATTAAGAATTTCAAGAAGATACATCATATTGATTTTTTAAGTGTTGACGAGAGTATGATTCCGTTTTATGGTAGACACGGAACAAAGCGGTATATGTGACAGCGAATAGAGAAAGGAACCTAAGGGTAAAACAAATCAATTTTCACTTTTTTTTTGATGTGGACAACATCTGAGCATCGAATGAGACCGATCCCATGCCCCAAAAGTTTTCCCTCCCAGAGATATGCGCGTTTTATGAAAGTGATGGTACACCAAAGATACACGTATTTAAATCTTTAAAATGGCTCTCCTGAACAAAACTGTTTTTTACCCTTAGGTCCCATTCTATTTTGCGCGTCACATATATGTACATACGTGGAAAACCAATTAAATTTGGGTTCAAGCTGTGGTGCTTGGCGGATCACAATGGTTACATGATTCATGCAGAACCCAATTGAGGATCATCTACAAATATGACACCTCTCGGATTTGACCAAGGTGGTGACGATGTACTTGGCCTAGTAAAATAACGGCTAGAACACAGTTATTTTTTGGCAACTTATACACTAGCGTAAGTTTGCTTGAAGAGTAACACAAGCGCGGTATCGGAGCTACTGAAGCATTGCGCGAAAACCCTGTATCGAAGGAAATAAAATTGTTACCTAAACCCATGTTTACAAAAGAACCCTGAGGTACTTATGATATTACTTGCACAAAAGAAATAAATAAAATTCTATACTACCGTTTAAACTATGTATTTTCAATTTGTTGGTTATCTGCCCAGTGGCATCTTAAGTTGCCGGCCGAAAACTACAGCCTACCCACCTTTATTCGCAAAGTTGCTGAACAAAGTATGTTTTTAAGCCCTCAAGGAACATGTGTGCAAAATTTCGCCCCAAAATTCCAGATTAAAAGTTCTGAGCATAAATGGGTTAATTGGACATTACGCGTGTCATTAATGCCATACCGGTCGAAATGCTAGAACGAGTCATCCAAAATTGGACCCTTGGCATGGAAACCCTGAGGCGTAGTTGCGGCCAACATTTGAAGGAAATTATTTTCAAAAAATAAATGCCATAAAATGTCCTTTCAAATTACCAGTAAAGATTCCACTCTTGATTTGAATTTTTATATTTTTTTTTGTTCTGAAAAAATACCTCTAGATGGATCACCCTATATATAAAGAACGGCCAAACGGCAAAATATCCATATGAACAATTCCATGTTCTCTGGTTCAAAAGAACCATAATCAAGCCGTTTTTATTTTTAATCTAACTATATTTGCTCATCGGTAGTTGGCAACAAGTGGGTAAATCGTTGGTAATGGGGTTTTCATTACTAGTTGTGTTTTTCAGGAAAAATCAATTACTAAGACTAGAGAGCAAATACGCCACATATAAGCCAAAGGTGCCTAATTTGTTCATGTACAACGCAGCCCAAATCCAACTAATTTGTCCAAGAGTCCGAAAAAAATTCGAAAAATTTGTATTTAATTTTTGGTGACCAAATCTGAAAATCAACTTTCGACCAACTGATCAACTAATTTAATTTCGATTTTCTTAATCGATTTATTGGAAACCAAATTGACTCCAACTAGCGATTAAATTATATCCATTTAACGTAAAAACTATATAAAACAAGTAAACACATATCATCCATCTCTTCCTGCACATATCCATATGGGGTTCAGAGAACCCTCGTGACTAATGAGAAGCCAATGCGTCTACAAGGAGTCACTGTTAGGTGTGGTTTCTGAGCTGGCGGCATCATTTAGCCATTCGTTCTTCGAACATGAGGAAGGAGCCGCCGTTACCGTCAACGTCGAGCGTTACCGCACCATGTTCAAAGAATTTTTGATTTCAAAAATTCAAGAAAATTACATGGACGACATGTGGTTTCAATAAGGCGGGGCCACACAGCCAACGCAACCATCGATATATTGACGCACTGTTTTTGAACATCGAATAATCAGTTTTAATTCCATTATTAAATAACAATGTTTAACATTTCCTATAAAACCAAAAATTTGAAAAAACTTATCAGTACTTTCTTCTACAGCCGATTCAAATTTTAAATGGCCCACCCTTAAAAAAGTTCATGAATTAACTATTTTAAGAAATAAAAAAAAGATCTAAAGCTGTCGCGATTTTACCTTTTCCCTTTTGAAGTGCAGGTCATATGATTTTGAGTTAACCATGTGGCAACGCAATCAGAACTGAGGTGAATTTAGTAAGTATCCGATCACTTTGGTTCTGAGCCACACTATGATTTTTAGCCTGTACTCAAACCACACCTATTCATTTCCTTATCAACTTTGGTGGCAAATCGAAGATTTTATACCTTGATGAGTGAAATTGGACTTGACTATGCGTATGCATGTGTGTGTGTGTGTAAACATATGGCCAGCCCTTTGTTGTTTAATGCAAAATTCTGATTATTTATTAACCACACATTTTTCTGACACTTGAATAAAAACCGAAAAATTTCAACAATATGTGCTGTTAATTTACAAATTTCTACATGAAATTTCAATAACTTAACACCGACCGACTCACAGCAGCACAGCGTCAGCAACGACAAAGAGAGAAAAACGCAACCGATAAAGAAGAGCAGGGAGGGAGCATTTGACTGTGAAGCTAAATTAGTTCTGTCAATCAAACTCATAAAAGGCATCGTTCGCACGTATGCCTCGGCATGGATGTGTGGGTTTATTTGGCAAAATATTATGTGACAAAATAAAAGCCGATTGTTGACGATGAACACACATACCATCGGATAAACATACATACTCTCCCTGCAAACAATTGGACAATTTATGAAGGATTAATCCACTATGTGAAGAATTGGCGATACTTGGCGATCATTGGCGATCATTGGCGCCAACATTACTTGGGCAGAAGATTTTGCGAAGCAATTGCAATTCGTCTCGAACTTGTCGTCACCATCGCTTTAGTAGAAAAATTAGCGATTTATTTACGATTCGTCCCGAACGAACATAAAATCGCTATGGCGTAGGCAGAAGAATTTGCGTTTCGCTTTGGCGATTATTTATAACAGAAATATTTTAAAGCAGACAAAAACAAGCAACCAAAAAGAGTATTCTGGTTTTAAAGGGTGGTCCAACCATAATGCACGATGTTAATTGTAAGTCACACCTTAACGTCAAGTCTTTTGCCCAGCTTTAAATGGCATATCTTTGCTTCAGTGTTTGACAAATTTAACATTGGAGAGGTACACCTGCATAAGAGCAGCGCGTTAAGATTGTTTAAGCCTTTTTGCATTTCGTGATTTTTTTGGTCAGCATAATCGACCAAATGTGTCTACAATCATGAGAATTGTGCGCTCATATCAGCAAACCGGGCTTGTAGGAAACGCGAAAACACCTGTCCAGTTCTTTCTGCGGAAAAAATTGACGTTGTTTGCGATAGTGTGACAGAAGAGACTTCAACCTCGACTTGTCATGTCAATATACAAATAAAGGGTGGTTAAATTTTAAGGGCCGATGTTAAATGTGAGCCACACCTAAACTTCAAGTCTTTTTCCGCATTTCATTTGATATTTCTCAATTTCAGACTAACTCAATTTGAAACATGGAAAGATACACAAGCGAGCAACGCGTTAAAGTTATTCAAGCTTATTATGAAAATTGTCGTTCGAATCAAAATGCATATCGTGGACTTTGTGATTTTTTCGGCCAATTTAGTCGTCTAAATGTGCATACAATCGGAAAAATCGTGCAAACATTTAAGCAAACCGGGTCTGTAGGAGATGTGAAAACACCAGTGAATGCTCGTACAGCTCGTACTGCAGAAAATATTGCTGCTGTTCGCGATAGTGTGGGTGAAGAGCCATCCACCTTAACTCGCCGTTGTGCCCAACAATTGCACCTCTCACGCTCGTCGTTGATAAACATTATGCGTAAAGACTTGCATTTACACTCTTACAAGGTGCAATTGACTCAAGAACTGAAGTCTCTTGACAATTCCAAACGACATCAATGGTCAGAATGGTGGCAAGAAATGACATCGGCCCTTAGAATTTAACCACCCTTTACAATTAAACATCGCACGAACATCACTGAAGCGAGTTTTGATTCAGGATTTGAATTTACACGCTTACGAGGTTCAATTGATTCAAGAGCTGAAGTCTACTGACCATTTCAAGTTTCGTCAATGCGGCGAATGGTCAAAGAAAATCATCTTCGGACGAGGCACACTTTCACCTTAGTGGATTCGTTAACAAGCATAATTGCCGCATTTAGGCAAATAAGAATCCACGAGTGATGGTTAAAAAGTCGATGCATCCACAAAGAGGTGCTGTTTATAATCTGGCGGCGTCATCGGGCCGTACTTCTTCGAAAACAAGGTCGGCCCAGCAGTTACCGTGAATGGTGTTTGCTATCGCGAGTTGATAACGGATTTCTTGTGGCCGGAAATTAAGGATTTGAAAGTGGACGATATGTGGATCCAACACGACGTTTCCACTTGAAACACAGCCAACGAAACATTGGCTATTTTGCGCAAAAAATGCAATCACGTCTTGGCGATTTAGTTGGCCGCTACGATCATATTATTTAACACCGTTGGACTTTTTTCTTTGGGGATAGTTAAAAGAGAAAGTGTACATCAATAAGCCAAGAACAATACAAGAGCTATATGATATGATAAGTCGGCACATAAACGACATCGAACCTCCATTAGGTCTCAGAGTCATTGAAAATAAGGACCAGTGGATGGAGGTATGCCACCGAAGCCGTGGCGAGCATTTGGCCGATAATTGGTTTCAAACATAATTGACGTATATCTTTCTATCATAATGTCAAGGTAACTGTCTGTAAACTTTTTGTTTTATTTCTAATTAACATCAAGCGCTTTAGTTTTGTTTCAGAAGTTAAAAAAGAAGTTTAAAAAAGTAATAATTAAAAACGGGTCAAAAAACAATAAGAAAAAAAGTAGAATAGAAACTACGAAATTAGAAGAGTAACTGCGAAATGAAAGTCAATGTGGACAAACGATTAAAGTCTCGTTTATGCTTCTATTATTTGTTAACGTTTCTTAAATGTGAAACTAAAGTTTATACATAACTTAACTTTACAAAATCGAGCCATAACCACCGTAAGCGCCAAAAAACAATTTTACAGAAGAGGGTTTTTTGTCCAATTAATCTAGATTATTTCGATACAATTGGATACAATTATACAATCGATACAATTTTCTATCGAATTTCATTAAAAAGGGAGTTTCGAAGAAAATGATTAACCAGAAAATGCTTAATACTACCCAGAAAAACTATCAATGAATCATTTGGAGGGTAATTATTACCGCGGCCATAATAGTTGGCAAATAATGCGCTAATCCCCATTCTTTTGTAGATGTCCGTTGCAAAGTGATTTGCCTGAATGAATCTCCTGTTACTCCCGCATGCGATTCTGCGGCGAGTTCTTTCACCAATCATACATGAATACTCATTCGTGTGTGGTTGTCCGCTGCAAAACAAATGGTCTAAATTATTCGCATGTAATTTATCCGGAAGAATCGCATGGATAAATCATAGGCATGGATAAATCATAGGCGATTCGCTTTGCTCCCGATTGCCACACACGAATGGGTATTCGCGTACTATTCGCCAATGATGATAGCCGCGATTCGATTTATCGTCCACATGATTCGAGATGATTCAACCGCCATCAAAAATGTTTGCAGGGCTGCTTATATCCAGCGAAGCGATTGATTTCTGAGGCCTGGGAAAAGGCCTTTTATGGAATGCAAAGACTTATCCAGCCAAAGTGACTTCTATAAGTACAAGAACGCCTTACCCGATCTTATCAAGATCAAATTTAAGTAAGCTACAAGATTAAGCCCAATTTGCTAGTGTATTAAAATATATTAGTCGTGTTCGATAACGATCAACTTCATATTAAATCATATAAGCCGTGTTTGATATATCAGTTTATGCCTTTATTCGATGCGGTCGGTTTCCACCCTTTTATAAGACACATATGATGTTCGCTGTTGCTTGAGTTTGAAACAGATAATTTGACATTTGTGTTTGTATTATGCACAACATACTGGGTTGGCCAGTATTAAATTTGAATCGGCTGTAAAACAAAATTACTGATCATTTTTTCAAATTTCTGAGCATTTCTGGACCATTCAAAATTTTTAAATTTAAATCGGCGGTAAAAACAAAATTATTGATCATTTTTTCAAATTTCTGGTTTTATTGGAAAGGTTAAACTTTGTCATTTAATAATGGAAAACCATCCGATGCGTTTTCGCTTCGCCCAATGAGCTAAAGATTGTTTGGAAGGAGATGAAAAACTTTATCGAAAAATCGTGTTTATCGAAAAATCGTGAAGTTCAATTTCATCTCGGTGGCTATGTCAATAAGCAAAATTGTCGCATCTGGGGTTCAAAGAACCCACACGTGACTATTGAGAAGTTAATCTACAACGACTCACTGTTTGGTGTGGATTTTGCGCTGGCAGTATCATTGAGTCATTTTTCTTCGAAAATGAGCAAAAAGCAGCAGTACCCTTAAAGTTGAGCGATACCGCGCCATGCTCAACGAATTTTTGTTTCAAAAAATTCAAAAGAATGACATAGACGACATTTGGTTTCAACAAGACGGGGCCACATGTCACACAGGTAACGCAACCATCAATATTACCAGCACAGTTTTTGAAAATCGAATAATTAGCCGAAATTGTTGTTGTTGCGGCAAACTGTACCGTGGTGACAGAAGAATTGCTGCTTCGGGTCGATACGGTGCGTAGAACCGGCTGTCATGGGATCGCCAAAATGGTGTTGTCAATTGACCGCCTCGGAGCTGTGATTTTAGCTCTTAGGATTATTTTCTGCGGGAAGCCATTAAGGATAGATATTACGCAAAGTATCCAGAGACAATTGAAGCGTTGAAACATGAAAACAAAGTTGCCATTGAAGAGATTCGACCCGAAATAATCGAAAATGTACTGACAAATTGGGTTGATCGGATGAGGTACTGCCGAGCCAGTTGTGGTAGTCATATGGATGATATTGTGTTCCATTATTAAATGACATAGTTTATTCTTGCCAATAAAACCAGAAAATTTAAAAAATATCAGTACTTCTTTCACAGCCGATTTAAATTTCAAAGGAGCCAAGACTCGTTCTCTTTCTAACCCACCTATGACTGCACACGCTTTTAAAAAATAAATTAATATCAGCAGCAATGGCAGCTGCAATAGCAAGAAAATAACGCGAAACTGCTCCTTAAGGGCCCAATGATTGTTCATTTGTAAACCCTGCACCACATAGCGGTGTGTTGAGCATTATGACATTGCTTTAAGGAATTGAGATTGACCCCATATTAGGTATACCGATGGAGTCAGAATCACTATCTGATTCCTTTGAGTGACGTTCCATTGAGTGACCTTCTTTCGTTGTTAGCAAAGTACAGGTTGCTGTTATGAACCAATTTCGATTCAACTTGGTACATTATTTAAGTTTGGGCTAGGGCATAATCTTAAAAGTTTGGAAATTTTGTAAAATTTATTTTTCTTTGCGATTGTGGTACATTTTATTAAAATATTGTCTGTAAAAATGTTGTGAATATGTAAATAAAAATAAATCATCGCTCGAAGCAACACCAACGACGGACGCTAAAAAGTGTATTGCCTTCATAATTCTCTGGACGCCAACAGGTTGCTGCTATGAACCAATTTCGATTCAACTTGGTACATTCTTTAAGTTTGGGCTAAGGAAGAACTTTTTTGAAATTGGTTCATATGTTCATCTCATACATAGTTTTTTTTACCGATTTCAGAACCTATGGCTTTATAAGTCACATATTACCTCCTATTTCGACTTAATTTCTAAAAAAGCATAATGCCAACACCCATTTCTGGTGAAATTTTACCATCTCGCTCTATGTTTTCCAGTAGCTCCCACACAGAGGTCTGACTCGATTAAAGGGTGTGAAGCTCTAGAAGCCACGAAGTAAACCCGACCACACTCAAATTTTGCATATGTTATGAGCGATCTTAAATTAACTGTAATGAAAATGGACCATATAATTTTCATACTTATGAACTTATGGATATTAAGCCGTATATTACACCCGACGCACATAGCGTAACCATATATCGGTTCATATCTTCAAAAAGCTCCTACATGAACGGCCCCCGCTATCTATACTCGTATTTGCGATTGGTCGCTTTTCTTTACCATAACGGCCGTTTTTAAGCCCTAAAAGTAGATGAATCTCAATTAAATCAAAAAATTTAAGAAGACTCTGAAAATATATAATTATTCTTATATGTTTGTAGGCATATGGGGTTAATTTTTCGGGCCATTATATGCCCAAACTTATCCCAGTTTTGGTATGATAAGTGCGCCTCCACTAACAATCACCCACGACAGCCGGTTCTGTGGACTGGACAAGGTCACTCCGCTACAACATTACCAGTTAATTGTATGTATATCCACAAATACTTAGTAGGAACATAAATACTGTTACAATATTGAACACGCCCATTTCAATAGTAGAACTGAACATACCCCGTTAATGTCATATGTGTTTTGAAAGCTAACCTCAATAGCGTTAGTCTGTAACGGGATTTTAAAATTGTGTAAAGAAAACTTGAAAAGTAAGGTTTACAACAGTAGTTCTCATTCGTTTGGGGAGAGCCTGGCCTTATAGAGTTCGGTTTTACTTTCAACAATTGTAGCAAGGCTTTCTGAAGAGGGTTGTCACGGACCCGAAATCATGATAAAAGTAGTGTGCAGCCACGAAAATCAATGTCACTTTGCCATTTTGTTAAAAACTTGTCTTCTATTTAAATATAGAAGCAAGAGGTCTTGAGCCGGTTTAATACCTTTTCAATTGTTTCAACATTCATTATGGCGTGGTCAGATAATGAGAACCGTATCGCTGTAAAAGCGCTTTTTAAGTGTAAAATGAAAAAAACGATATTTTCAAAACGCTCCGGCCACTAGGGATTAGCCGCATGTTCGTCTACCGATGCATAAAACTGTTTGAGGAGACTGGAGATGTAAAAGACCGCCACCGGTCGGGCCGCCCACGCTCTGTTCGAACACCGCATGTCATCAAAGCCGTTTAATCAATAATTCACAGAAATCCGCTCCCAAAACAGAAAATCATGGCCCGTGAGCTGAATATCACGCAAAAGTCCATGAGTCGAATCAATAAAAAAGACTTGGGGCTTTCAAACGACGTACAGGATATTTATTGACTGCAGCATTAAAAAAAATAGGATTGAAAAATTCAAACGTCTTCACCATTCAGGAAAAATTTAACAAGCAAAATGATAGAGTGTATGCGCGGTTATCTAAGGAAGCATCTGAACTAATCTCAAGGGTGGTGGGTACCTTAAGTCCCTTAAAGGGAAACATTTTTCCATTGGGGCGATTTCGCCCACTTACAAATTTTAGGTTCCTAGCTAAAATAGTTTAGGCGCTATTGTGCCAGTAAGTTATGCACGGGCAGGCATTGCTAGACCATTTAGACTTTAACAATGACCAACAGATCAACACTTCGCGGTGTTGGAAACGAAAAGACATTTGGTAAAAACTTCAAGATTTCTTACTAAAGATCCTCTAATATGTACACCGTAATCAACCCACTTGAAACAAGTCGCTTGTTGAAAATATCGTTGGCTAAGGAACTTACCATAAACAGCCGGCTGCATGTACCGGGTTGAACCGAAGCAGCAATTCTTAAGGCAAGGGCTGTCATCTCGGCACACAGTTGCGTCTACAATAACATCCTTAACAGAATTTAGCCGTTGTCAAAAAAATTTGCAAAATCTGTACTTACCAGTTCTTACAACCGCATCACCCAGAATTTCAATTGGTACATCCAAATAATCCAGCCAAGCCAACAAATTATTAAGTATTATTGCATTCTTCTTCAATTTCCTTAAAATGTTTCAAATATTTGAGGAATGCTTCTGGTAGACTTAAAACTATTTTTTTATATTTATTATCTTCTTCTTATCAATAAATCTCAATGAAATGTTTACATCTTTAGTGTCAGTCCAAACATCAGAGTTGCTATGTTAATTTTAGCCAATGCCGGCGACAATGTATAGGCGGGTTTTTTAAGGATTCAGATTTTTACGAAATTTTTGTCTAAATCTGGCGGATAATTGGATGGTAATTATTTTTTATACATAAATACCGGCAAAGGTCCACAACGGCTATAAGTCGCATACTCCGTTCCATTCAGTCTGATTTTTACTACTTTTTTAATAAATCAGGCTGTCTTGCGTGACTGTTGGCTTGAATATTGGCTTTAAATACAAGAGTTGCTGGTTTGTCGACATAAACCATTGACTTAATGTAGTAAAAAAGAAATCATATTGTTTCTGTTCTCTTACCATATACGATAAAAGTACTTGATTAAAAGTAATTGTTAAATTCTATTCACACACGTCCTTACGAAAGCCAAAGCGAGACGTATAAAAATCGACAGTGGATGAGCGACGAAAAGTAAAAAACGGAGCTTCCTGCGTTTTTGACTTTTGTCGTACCTGTTTTTGTATTGCAAAACAAATTCAAACAACTAAAAAAATTCAATATACTCATGTCCATTCTTTTTTTTTATTTATTGTCACAATGTCAACTTAGTGGTTTTCCAATATTAAATCACCAAAATTATAATTCATTTTAAACTTCATTCGCGTAGCGCCTGTGAATTTTTATTTAAAAAACAATTTTTTTGTATTTGGCATGTATTGTCCTTAAAATGTTTACGGCAGTTATTTGTCATCCCATTAAAATAACTTAAAATATGTATGATGCCAAAAAAATATCTGGGTTGCTAAGCATTCGCTTGCAAACGGTTTTCAAAAATCTGAAACTTCGTTATGTTTTTTAATTCTAACTAGAAGTACAAGATTTTGTACAATGTTTAGACTTTTTTTAGTTGTTTAGCGATTATTTTATATTTTTTCTTCAAGCTTTGTAGCGATTTGTAGCATTTTTCCCCAACATATGTAAATAAATCAATAGTGGTGCTTTAGTTAATTCTCGAAAAATATGACTGGTTAGCCAAACCGCAATAGCTAAGTCATTTGTTAAAAAAAGTGCCAAATTTGAGCTTGTCTTTAGAAAAAACCCTGCTATACTCGATTCTGTAGTTTTTCTTTTCAAAAAAATAAATTTTTTAGTACTTAGCCATGAAAGAGGATTATACTCAATAGTTATTCAGACTAAGTACTAAAATGGTTACAAAAAATTCTTGTACAAGTATTTCTAGGTATTTCTTTTAGACATGAACAAATGATAATGCTGCGAAGACAATTGCAATACATTTAGCCTTTTTCACTAACTCAGACCCATGTAACTTATTATCTTCGTCACTGCCTCTGTTCGTTTGAAGACTGTTAATTACACAAGCAATTTGATGTAAGCGGCCAACATATCATAATGGTAAAAGCTGAAAATTTTGTAAAAGTTATTTCTATTTGAGATTGTGGTATATTGTTTTAAAATATTGTTCATAAAAATGTCAATGCAACATGATCAGAGTGCGAAACGACACCAACGACACTTGCTAAAAAGTGTACTGCCTTCATAATTATCTGGACGCCAACGTCATACGCACAAGTTATTCCTTTTTTGACTAATGCATATTAAGTGTGTTCGTTTACTTGCAAATTTGTACACATTCGTGAAAATTTTTACTGGATCGTGTTCGTTTACACAAAAAGTCCAGTAAATGAGAGCCAGAGAGATACAATTTTGACAGTTCGGTGTTAGAGAGTTTGCAAATTTTGGTTGGAGAAATTTTAGCCAACCAAAATTTGCAAGATAGAACGGCTGATTGCGCGTCACATATGTTAATCACTGAAATTAGAAAGAAGAAAAAAAGTTTTCTTTTGCTCATTTTCTTATTACAAATCTTAACGCTTTAAAATTCAAAATAAAATGAAATGTAATGCAAACAGTAAATAAAATCAGCTGTTTAATTGCAAACTTTTAATGGAAGCTGTTCGTTTACTTTTCTTGCAATTTTTTAATAAAGATGGTAAAATTGGTCTTACGCTCTCAAAAGTAGAAACTTGCTAATTTTTACAGGGAAAGTAAACGAACCCACTTATTATCAATTGTCTTTCGCCAATTGCCCCGTGTAAACGCAGTGTTAACTATTGCCGTTTTGCTAATACTACTTAAGTCACACAATATCTTATTAAGGAACAAGGGGAGACCAACTGTTTAATGCCGGCTCCGAACGGATAATGCATTTTATAAAGAAGTTTTTACATCGCTTAGAAGTAAATCTCTTATGCGTAAAGTCACCGGCATTTACGAGGTGGAAACTTCCCGATGAAAAATTGCCGATGTTTTTACCCGGGATTGCCCCTGGATTTAGTGGCATGATAGTCGTGCACACTTTCATTACCGTATGGCAACCAGTCTTATAACGGGTGATCAATCTAGAGGTATTTTTTCAATATGGTTTTTTTTAACAGATTACGCGTGAGTTGTTTTAAGATTTATTTTTATTTCATTTCAGTATTGTGGGGCATTTCATCATGGAAAGACCTAACGAAGTTTCTTTGCGTCGCCGTGTCAGTGTTCGGGCTCTTCAAAAGCTCGAAAAAGATCCGCTTTTTCCGACCAAAATGTTGTTCAGTGATGAGGACCATTTCTGTCTCAACGACAAAGTCAATAAACAAAATTGCCGCATTCGGGCTGAAGAGCAACCAGAAGATTTTCAAGAGATTTCATAATAGCCCGGAAAACCATGGTTTGGTGCAGTTTATGGGCTGGTGGACTCACCGGTCCATATTTTTTCATAAATGATCAAGACCGGAACGTAACCGTAAATGGTGCTCGCTATCGCGCCACGATATTGGACTTTATGCTACCTGAAATTGAAGCGCGTAGTCTTGGCGACATTTGGTTTCAACAGTACGGTGCCACTTGCCATACAGCTGCTTAAACAATGGATCTATTGAGAGGTAATTTCAAAGAGCAGCTAATTTCACTAGATCATGTGATATCACACCTTTAGACTTTTTTTCTTTGGAGCTACGTAAAGTCCAAAGTCTAGGCTGACAAACCAGCTACGATTCGGGTTTTGGGAGCCAACATTACGCGTGTCATTAACGCTATACCAGTCGAAATGCTCGAACGAGTCATTTAAAATTGGACCCCCATAATAGACACCCTGAGGCGTAGTTGAGTCCAACATTTGAGGTAAATTATATTCAAAAATAAGAAGCATAAAATGTATTTTCGAATGAGCAATAAACATTCCACACTTGATATAAATTCTTGTATTTCTTTTTATTTTCAAAAAAACTCCTCTAGATGTTTTACCCTATATATCAACGATTAATCAAAAACACCAATATTATAATCAAGGTTAACTTACTAGTGTAAACATAGCAATATATACGCTTTTGCCAACTATATTATTCTACCGCTTTTCCCCTGCTCATGTACGAGTACATTGGCCGCACTGAAGATCAGCTGGTAACATTAAATTAAAAATTAAAATTCATGAAGTCAGGAATCAGGAAAAAGCTCAAATTAAAGATTGTTAAGGAACACTTTGTCAGAAATAGATGCGGAAACATTATCCAAGCTATTTAAAAGAGTACTTAAACCGGAAAAAGTGAAATAAGACAAAGTAAAGCTGATTCTACTATAACGAACTGTTTTGAGTTTTCGAGGAAAGCCCTTAGACAAATGAATGATGTATTCAGGTTTGTCACGTTCGCCTTTGGAAATAAAAATGAAGATTTGTGCAGACCCTTGGTTTGGCCAAATAAATCTGGAGTCTACACCGGCCGAAGCAACCCTGGCAACGCAGAGGAAAAACGGAAATGTCGCTGAAGAATGGAATATGGAACTTATGATGAAAGAGCAGCAGGTAAGTGTAATAATTATTTTTTTTAAACAAAATCTGTAGAAGTTGTGGAAAAGATTTCTGAGAAGTAAAATTTTTCGTTTTTAACCTAAGACAAAAATCAACATAGCAAAAGATCTGGGGAGCCCCACGAAGTAACATGCTATTCTGGCTAATCCACTTAATATGCCATCCATTATTGTCATGAAAAATAGCCCTTAAATATGACCTGATTCCTACAAACTTCGTGCGTTGAGCATTTTTTGTTCAAGCACGAATAACATAAAAATCCATGCTTTTATGCAATACATAAGCCTAGTCGGAGAAGCCTCATATAAAAAATCTTACTAATTAAATTTTCCATACAACATTACTGGCGATTAATTACCAACTCTAGTCTAACCTTACCTTATTGGCCCATGATTAAGAATAGACCCCACACATAGTTTACCTTTGGTATTGAGGTCCTGCTTCTCCAGAAGCCCCAAATGAAATCTGATCTTGCTCAAATTACGCATGGAACATTACACGCAAACAATAACTGCCCCTGTTTAAACCCTCAGCCTACTGGATAACAAGGTAAATACGAGGGTTGCTATATATATTTCTGGCCTAGGCAACACTAAGTGTTGTCTGGCGCCATCTGACATTTCCATTGTAAAGTTTGACATTTTTTTTTAGCATAAACGTACTCAGAACGTTTTGACCTACGACAATCATTTGTGTTGTTTACAGTGTCATGAAAAAATCAATTTGGCAAAAAAATGGAATTAACTCGTGAAAATTTTCGTACGCTCATTTTTCTCAACTTTCGACGTGGATTATCACGACAAGAGTGCATCGAAGAACTCAAATCTTTGTATGGCGATGAAGCACCATCCTATAGCACTGTGGAAAACTGCTCAAAGACGAAGGTCGTCCAAAAACGGCCGTTGTGCCAGAGAACATTGATGCCGTGCGTGAACTGAGAATGCAAGATCGTCATGTGACATACCACCAGATAGAGGCATCCTAGGGCATTTCTTCCACCAGCATACATTCGATATTGCATGAACACCTGGCCGTAAAAAAGTTTTGTTCTCGTTGGATCCCGCACAATTTGACAATCGCTCAAAAATGGCTTGTGTCGATTGGTGCAAAGAAATTTAAAAAAAATATGATCGCAGTGCTTTAAAAGACGTCACAGGTGACGAATCATGGATCTATGCGCATGCGTCCGAAACAAAACAGCATTTGACCGTGTGGGTGTTCGAAGACGAGCCAAATCCAACGAAAGTTGTTCGTGGAAGAAGCACATCGAAGCAAATGGTCGCCTGTTTCATCGGCAAAACTATTCATGTGGCGACTGTTCCGCTTGAGCAACGTAGGGCGGTCAATTCTGAGTGGTACACCATAATTTATTTGCCTGAAGGTAGGGAGAAATTCGAAAAACGTACAAGAGAAATTGAATCATTGTGCAACATGAAAATGCCAGCTCTCACACATCGGCTCAAACCTGAGCCTTTTTGACCGGCCAAAACATCGAATTGATGGGTCATCCGCGTACAGCCCTGACTTGGCACCCAATGACTTCTTTTTATTCCCGCACATCAAGAAAATGCGTGGTCAACGATTTTCGTCGCCAGAAGATGCTGTTGAAGCGTTCAAAAGCCATGCTTTAGAGGTTTCTTAATCGGAGTGGAAAAAGTGGTTCGACAGTTGGTATGAGCGCATGCAAAAGTGTATAAATCATGCTGGAGAATGATGGAGAATGGAGCCGATAAAATCAGTACCTACGAATCCAGTTGTATGATAAGCTGACAAACAAATTAGATTTCCAGTTACACCCTTTGTGGTAGCTCCCACACAAATGACCCCGAATCGGTGCAAATTAGAACCCACAAAACTTGTCACCTTCAGCATGAAATTCGCTTAAATATAGGACCTCTCTAATGTTTTATTAAGACTTTATGCGCGCGTACGAACATATTTTTTGGGTTGACACGCTCAATTCTAATACCTATTGTTCAAATGCACCATTCCGCCCACTTCTGGTAATCGCCTAGTATTTATATTACCAACCAAATATTCATTATTCAAATAAAGCATTGAATGGAATCGCAGTGAACTTGTTTCCACCTCGTAAATGCTCGCAACTTTACAAGTAAGTGATTTATCCTTAAGCCAAGTATAGGAAATATACATGGGGGAAGCTCAGTGATTAGAAAGAAGTTCTCTGTTTGTTAATAAAAATTTAATATTAGGGGAAATTAGGAAGTAAATAAGTACCGAACTTCCTCAAAATTTAACTATATCGGACCAAGTTTTCATTTAGCCAGCGGGTTTTTGCTGTTTCTGTTAGTATGACTATTGTAGCAACACATTAAATCTGATCTTTTTAATTTCAATACAGAAGACGTGAGAGTTATGTCTATGGCCTTCTGGTCATCGTAACAGGCCTTCCAAAGTCCTTTCTACGTCGCTGGTTAATAAACTTGCACAAAACTCTCGCAAATGTTTATATGCTTATAGCCATGCACACCTATAGAGAGCCTAAATATTCTGTTGATGTATTAAAGAATTCTATGTATGTGGAATGTGTTTTTGTGTTGAAATCTGCGAATGACATGAAATTCAGGCATACAATGCGACTCGATTTACAATATGACGACTTAATTACCTTGGTGCATATTAGGAACCCACCGAAACACCTGAAACCGGCCGAAATGCAGATAAGCGATACGATTAGGTACACAAAGTAATTTGGACATTTACTTATACTTACTCGTTCTACTTCCATAGGTCGGACGATTATTTTAAAACCAGGGACCTGATTCGTTTAAAACTGATTGGCATACAACGACGGGCAAAAATTTGCTTTTATTTGAGCATATTTCTACCATTCACCACTCTGTGCAATAGGGTTTTATAAGTTAGTTTTGTGGCAAATGTTTGTAACTACCAAAAATATTTGAGTTGGACCCACCTTAAATTATGCCGATCAAAGTATAAGTACAATCATCTGCTGTCCTTCCATCTGTCTGTTCATCAAAATACATGTCTCAAGTGTTGTCCGATTTTTATGAAATTTAGCAGAAGTAAGTTTTTTGACCAAGGACGGACGCTATTGAAATTCAAGAAAATCCGTTTAGATTTAGCTCCCACATATGTGTTCATCCGATTATTAAGTGTTTAGTTCTAGAATCCAAATCTTACATCCAATATTGATGATACTTACCACGAGTAAGCTTCATGGACGGACTTTATTGAAAGTGAAGAAAATCGGTTCAGATTTAGATATAGCTCCCACTTATATGTTCATACCATTTTTTGTTTTTATTTCTAGAAGCCACAACTTATATCCAATCTCAATGAAATTTTGGACCAAAGAAGGACGTTAGTAAAATAAAAGAAAATCGGCTTAGGTTTATCTATAGCTCCCATATATATTTATATATATGATTTTATGTCTTGAGCTCTAGAAGCCACATAAGTACATCCAATCTCAATAAAATTTGGCACCCGTTGCTTTTTGGGCCTGGAAAGGTCGTTATTAAAATTTAAGAAAATCGGTTCAGATTTATATATGTGACGCGCAAAATAAAAAGGAACCTAAGGGTAAAAACCAGTTTTATTCAGGAGAGCCATTTTAAAGATTTAAATACGTGTATCTTTGGTGTACCATCACTTTCATAAAACGCGCATATCTCTGGGAGGGAACACTTTTGGGGCATGGGATCGGTCTCATTCGATGCTCAGATGTTGTCCACATCAAAAAAAAGTGAAAATTGATTTTTTTACCCTTAGGTCCCTTTTTCTATGCGCTGTCACATATAGCTTCTACTTATATGCTCATCCGATTTTTCTGTTTTAGCTCCAGAAACCACATGTTTCGTTCAATCTTGATGAAATTTAGCACGGGTACATTTTTGGGCCAAGGATACGGCAATTGATTTGGATATAGCTTCCGTACATACTTATATGTTCATCCGATTTTATGTGTTTACCTCTAGTAGCCACCTATGACATCTATTCCTGATAAAATTTGGCACAAGTATAGGGTGAACCATCTAGAGGTATTTTTTCAGAACAAAAAAATATAAAAATTCAAATCAAGTGTGGGATCTTTATTGATAATTTGAAAGGACATTTTATGGCATTTATTTTTTGTATATAATTTCCTTCAAATGTTGGCAACTGTATTATGGAAATGAGCGTTCGGTGAGAAACGGGAAGATCTGCTGTTTTCGACCAAAATTTTGTTCAGTGATAAGGCCCATTTCTGGCTCAACGGCAAAGTCAATAAACAAAATTGCCGCATTTGGGCTGAAGACGAGGTTCAAGAGGTGCCATTAAACGGGTCCGTGACGATCTACATAAGTAAGCTTGGCAGCAATTGTTGAAAGGAAATATTAACTTTTAACACCAGGTTCTCACAAATCGTATGAGAACTGCTTCTGTAAATCTTACAGTTTTCTTCAAACAACTGCCCACAAAAATACAATTCACCTCAAATATGACATATGTTTTAAAAGTTGGTTAAACTTGGTCCAAAACCGATTTTATGTTGGCTTTTCTGAAAATTCAGAAGTACAGGATATAATAAAGTCCATCGAGCCCGCTTTAAGCTTTTTTCTGCTAGTTTATTTTACATTTTAACGCTCGTTTGATTATGTAGGTCTTTTTTGGACCTTTATTGTCCACACGCCCGAGAGCTAATTTTAGGCAAGCGCCAGTATGACTGCCCCACTTCTTTGAAACAAAATTTTATATTTTACCGAATATTCGGTTTTTCAACATCGTAAAGGAATTTTTGCCAAAACAAGCATTACTCACACTTTGCTTAGGTCAGTGTTCGCATACAAAAACAATTTTGAAAATTATTTTATCCTAAGGCTAATTAAATTGTCAACTAATGAACATGTTCGCGCAGACACACACACAAAAACTCCATCACATATGACAAAAAAGGACGATCTTAAATAATGCAAAATAGGTACATACGAGTATTTCGAGAATTTATTAGAAACAGTGAGTACTGTTTTGAACGAACTTTCCGAAAGGGTTGACCGCAACGGCGGCAGCAGGGAGCAGAAAAAACGACAGCGACAACAGGAATCGGAGCCAAGCAAAGGCATCACTGGGGGTGCCATAACAACAATTTATTTTGGACCTCATCACTACATTAAAATGCAAAAACAATCTGTCAAAGTTCAATAATCGTCGTAAGCGGGTAGCACCGGAATGTGTTATGGGGATGTGAGGCGCATACCACATGTGATGTTGTGACAATAGCCCGCTTTTATCCATCTCTCTCGGTCGGTGTAGAAAAAATCACTCAAGCAACATACAGTAGAGGATTTTTGTTAAAAAAAACAGAAAGGAAAGTCCTTAGTAGGGCGCAACCGACTACATTATATCCTGACCATACGCTTCAGATGCATTTCTGTTCCATGTGCAGTCTGATGCCACACATTAGGTTTTTTGGAATCTTATCAAATTTGAAACAAAACATATGAAGGCTTTATCAAAACATGTACCGATCTTGTCAATTTTTAAGAAATGTGTTTTCTGTGTGAAAAATAATGCTAAAAACCAAACTGCATTGAAATCTGATGAAATTTAGACCCAAAGTAAGGAGGTACATTTCCATGGGGTCTATACAGCGTTGCCGTTTTGGGTGTTTTTCCGACCAAATTTGGTCGGATGGATTTGAAATTTTAAGATTTGGTCGGATGGTCGGTCCAATTCGGTTTTGGTTGGTTCTTACCGTAATCGTCAATTTGATATTTGTATTTCCAGGGTTGCAATATATATTTCCCATCTGACATTTCCATTGGAAAGTTTTACATTTTTTAGCATAAACGTACTCAGAACGTTTTGACGTAGGACCATCATCTGTGTTGCAGTGACTTAAAAAAAATCAATTTGGAAAAAAATGGAATTAACTCGTGAACATTTTCGTGTGATCATTTTTCACAACTTTCGACGCGGATTATCACGACAAGAGTGCATCGATGAACTTAAATCTTTGTATGGCGATGAAGCACCATCCTATAGCACAGTGAAAAACTGGTTTAATGAAAACTCAAAGACAAACGTCGTAAAGGTCGTCCAAAAACGGCCGTTGTGCCAGAGAACATTGATGCCGTACGTGAACTGAAAATGCAAATTTAATGAAAACTCAAAGACAAACGTCGTAAAGTCGTCCAAAAACGGCCGTTGTGCCAGAGAACATTGATGCCGTACGTGAACTGAAAATCGTCATGTGACATACCGTAAGAAAGAGGCATCCTTGGGTATTTCTTCCACCGGCATACATTCGATATTGCATAAACACCTGGCCGTAAAAAAGGTTTGTTCGCACAATTTGACAATCGCTCAAAAAAAACTCTGGTCGATTGGTGCAAAGAAATTTTGAAAAAAAATACGATCGCGGTGCTTCAAACGACGTTTATAAGATCGTCACAGGTGACGAATCATGGATCTATGCATATGAGCCCGAAACAAAACAGCAATCGACCGTGTGGGTCTTCGAAGACGAGCCAAATCCAACGAAAGTTTTTCGTGAATGAAGCACTTCGAAGCAAATGGTGGCCTGTTTCTTCGGCAAAACTGGTCATGTGGCGACTGTTCCGCTCGAGCAACGTAGGACGGTCAATTCTGAGTGGTACACCACAATTTGTTTGTCTAAAGTCTTCGGAGAATTCGGAAAAACGAACAAGAGAAGACGAATCATTGTGCACCATGAGAATGCGAGTCTCACACTTTTGCTCAACCCAGCGCCTTTTTGACCGACAAAACTTCGAATTGTTGATAGGTCATCGCCATACAGCCCCAACTTGGCACCCAATGACTTCTTTTTATTCCCGCACATCAAGAAAAAAATGCGTGGCGTCAAAAACCATGTTTTGAAGGTGTTTTAATCGGAGTGGAAAAAGTGTTGCCACAATTGGTTTGAGTGCATGCAAAAGTGTATAAATCATGCTGGAGAATACTTCGAAAAACTATAAAACCATTTTTAATGATAAATATTTTCATTATTAGACCAAAAATATATACAGCATGCCTCGTATTAGGTCCCAGATCAGTATTTTAAAATGTAAGAAACGCATTGCCATTTTTATATACAGGGTGGCGTCCGAGTCGTGCTACAATAACAAAACGTAATATTTTTTTTTCTGTGTGAGCAATCGGCATATTGTTTATTTTAGTTAAATGGTTAGAATTTAGATTTATTAAAATTAATGCTTGGGATACCGAAGAGAGGATTTGGTTAGTGCAGCTTTGCCATGCTTTGCAATCCTGCATTTTCGTCTAAAAGGAATTAAGGCGGGAGTTTGGCGGAACTCTTCACGCACAAAGACCTTACCATCGAGATCTTAATGTTCGGGTTCAAGACATCATCGCGGCACCAATATTTTCTAGTTCGAAGGTGATTCTAAACATGCTCCCAAATTTTTCTCAATGTGCAATGTAGCTGCTCCCTTATCGAAATAAAACCCTAGTCAAAGGCCGTGTTAAAAGTGTTTTGGAGAGCCCAGTGTTTCATGGTTTATATACATATGTACGCCGTACCAGAGCATTGTGATGCTGTATGGAAATTGTTTTTACAGCATTCATCCGACCACCAACAGCAACAGCCACAATAGCACCAACAGTGGAAGCTGGCAGTGGGTGTGTGGTGGGTGTTTTTTTTCGCAGCTTCTGTTCCATCGAGCGAGTACTTATCGTCAGCTGTCAATTGCATAAATCGAGTGAATACATCTATACGCTCATGGGGCCGACAAACGAACTATACGGGGTCGCACACATATACGAGTAGAGTGCGAGCATATTTTTGGTTTAGTTTTACATTTTGGGCTGATTACAAATGCTCAGAGGAATTCGGTAAATCAATGCTTTTTCTCGGTCGCAGGCGAAACTTTTCCAAAAACTGTGTGGACGACTGTAGGTGACATGTGTTGCGCGCTTTGCGAACATTTTTCAACGAATGGCAACAAATAAAATTTATATAGCACCCTACCCCGCCCTACCATCCGAAGCGAACAACCTCCTTTCACTCAATAGGTAGAGTTTTTTTTTGTGAAATTTTCAATTTTGTGGTTATTTTTGTTTTTTTTTGTTGTTGGCTGGAATTGTTATTAAGGCTGAACAAAATGTGGCAATTACAAGTGGAAAGTTATGATTTTGAACTCGGGAAATAAAGTTGTTGCGGCCAGATTTGTATTAATATTTTCAATAGCGTTGATTTTATAAAAAAAGAAAGAAAAAGTGATTACTTCCCAAAAGGGCTTGTCGAAAACACACTAAGAAAACAAATTCAATAGAAAATATAATGGATACAATGGACTTCTGGCTAATACTGTTTATGCTACCGAAAAAATGGTCTTGCTTAAATAGTGACTATCTCAAAAATCATTAAAGGATCAGGATTTAAAAAAAAACTCGTGAGGGGCCCAAAATCGGACACATGGGTATTAAAAACCATAAAAATTTCATCATGGATCCGAATATCATACTCATTAAAGGTCTTTGACCCATGGATCTATAGTTGCTAAGGATCCTTTCGAACATGGATGTATTGGTACTCAGCAACAGTGGCATTTTATGAAAAATCTTATGAATCTTTCATGAAGATTAATTTTACGATTTGGATGAATTGGAAGCCTTTTGGCCTATGGGCGTAGTCTATGTGCTCTGGGTCCCAAAACCCCTCCTGTAATGTTCGGAGGCATATGGGTAAACATATATACATATATTTAAGATGTGTGCCAATTGGGAATCCTAAACGGACCATATGAGCCCTAAAGGCTAAAAAAGCGGCCTTCTTAAACTATGGAAATACGGGTATTAAAAAAAATTAAAGGTGGTAAGAGTGAGTTGTATTTTCGTGGGCAATTGTGTGAAGAAAACTTGAAAAGTAAGGTTTACAAAAGTAGTTCTCATTCGTTTGGGGAGAGCCTGGCCTTATAGAGTTCGGTTTTACTTTCAACAATTGCAGCAAGGCTTTCTGAAGAGGGTTGTCACGGACCCGAAATCATGATAAAAGTAGTGTGCAGCCACGAAAATCAATGTCACTTTGCCATTTTGTTAAAAACTTGTCTTCTTTTTAAATATAGAAGCAAGAGGTCTTGAGCCGGTTTAATCCCTGTTCAATGTGTATTAAAAAACATTAAAACTTCTACACGGATTTTAAAATTATAATTATTTTACGATTCGATTTATTTTAAGTCCTTGACTTAAAATAAACCAATTTTTCGGAGTGCCGAAAAATTGGTCCTTTCGATCATGGACATATGGGTACTCAGAAACAGTGGAATTTTATAAAAAAAATATGAACAAGACCTTTTATTAAAGTCAAATATAGTCTTATGAATAGTCGAGGCAACAATATGTATATTTATATTTTCGTCGCAACCATACGAGGGCTGCTATATATATTTCTGGCCTATTAATGAAAACGCGAATATTTATCATTAAAATTGGTTTTATTGTTTTTCAAAGTATTCTCCAGCATGATTTATACACTTTTGCATGCGCTCAAACCAATTGTCGAAGCACTTTCCCACTCCGAAAGAGACACCTCCAAAACATGGTTTTTGAACGCTTAAACAGCATCTTCTGGCGACGAAAATCGTTGACCACGTACTTTTTTCTTGATGTGCGGGAATAAAAAGAAGTAATTGTCAGGACGTTTTGGACGGACAAAAAGGCGCTGGTTTGAGCCGATGATTTGTCTTCTCTTGTTAGTTTTTCGAATTTCTCCGAAACTTCAGGCTAACAAATTGTGGTGTACCACTTAGAATTGGCCGTTCTACGTTTCTCAAGCGGAACAGTCGCCACATGACCAGTTTTGCCGAAGAAACAGGCGACCATTTGCTTCGAGTGATTCTTCCACAAACAAATTTCGTTGGATTCGGCTCGTCTTCGAAGACCCACACGGTCGATTGCAGTTTTGTTTCGGGCTCATACGCATAGATCCATGATTCATCACCTGTGACGATCTTATAAACGTCTTTTGGAGCACCGCGATAATATTTTTTCAAAATTTCTTTGCACTAATCGAGCCTTTTTTGGGCGATTGTCAAATTGTGCGGGATCCAACGAGAACAAACCTTTTTTACGGCCAGGTGTTCATGCAATATCGAATGTATGCTGGTGGAAGAAATGCCCCAGGATGCCTCTATCTCACGGTCTTGACGATCTTGCATTATCAGTTCAAGCACGGCATCGATGTTCTCTGGCACAACGGCCGTTTTTGAGCGAGCGTCGGCCACGATTGAACTCATTAAACCAGATTTCCACAGTGCTATAGGATGGTGCTTCACCGCCATACAAATATTTAAGTTCATCGATGCACTCTTGTCGTGATAATCCACGTCGAAAGTTGTGCAAAATGATCGCACGAAAATGTTCACGAGTTAATTCCATTTTTTTTTGCCAAATTGATTTTTTTCAAGTCACTGTAAACATCACAAATGATGGTCGTACATCAAAACGGTCTGAGTACGTTTATGCTAAAAAATGTCTAACTCTCTAATGGAAATATCAGATGGCTAGAAATGTATTAACAACAACCCTCGTATTATTGTTTTTTGAATTCCATTTTTACAAAAGTATTATTGCGGCAATGTTATTATTCTTCAAATGTAACAATAGCATTATTGCTAAATTAAGAAATGAAAATATGGTTGTAACGACCATATAAAAATAGTTGGTGCGACAAAAGTATTGTTGTTTGAGATTTATGCTAATAATAATATGATTACGGCAATCATACCGTATGGTTGTGACTATGAACTAACCATAATAGGGTCTATAGACCAACGGACATACATGTATGTGTGTTTTTTTGATATATCAAAAAAAAAAAACATGCGGTACTGAACTTGCAAACGCAACACAATTTCAATCATAGTTCTATACAGAGCCTTGTTACTGGTTATTGGTTGACCCTCCTCATTTTCAAAAAACTATGAACCGATAACTTTATCAACCATAACACCTCACCAAACAGTACATTTGTGGGGGGAGGGTGGTGTTGTAATTGACTATAATGTAATACCCTTGGATTCTGTCACTGATCTCTGTTCCTCAAACGGGAGGTTAAGTTCATAGTCATGTTGTTACTAGGTGCTGTTCTGACTTTAAGTTGAGATAATAGACTTGCCAGCAGAATATTAAAATTCAATAATTTTGACTGGTTGCTTACATCATATATAGCCATCATTCGAGGTTATATCAAATATTCCGTGACTCTTCCAACTTCCCTCGTAGTTATATGAAATGCAACACTACTCTCATCAAGTACCATCTAGACAACTGTCAAATTTTGATAGAGTTCCGTCATTTATTTTGTGTTTAACAGCTGTTCAAAACATACAACCTCGTAAATTTTGTTAAAAATTAAAGAAAAAACGGACGAAAAAAACGCCGTCAATTAAACCAAGGAAAAGCTTGATAAATACTATAGGACTCTTCACCATCGATTCCAATGGTAAAAAGTGGTATACTGACTTTCGTTGTGATCGCACAAGTACAAATAACGCTGAACGTTCTGGTCGGCCAATTGAGGTCAATACAACCGAAAATATCGAAAAAATCCGTGATATGGTGTTGGCCGATCTACGAGTAAAAGAGTGTGAGATTATTGATGCCATAGGCATTTCATATGGCAGTGTGGTTTCGATTTTACATGAACAGTTGGGTTTAAGAAAGCTGTCTGCAAGTTGGCTGCCGCGTTTGCTCTCAATTGACCATTAACGTATGACAACTTCACAGGTTTGTTTAAAGTTATTTAACCGCAATTCGAATGCGTTTTTGCGCCGTTTTTAAACTGTGGATGAAACATGGATCCATTTAAACGCTCCGGAGACCAAGCAGCAGTCTAAACAATGGGTTTCTCCTGGTGAACCGGCTCCGATGAAGGCCAAGGTGAATTTGTCGGCCAATAAGGTGATGGCAACAGTTTTTTTGTGGGATGTACGCGGGATAATCCACCTTCGAAGGGTAAAACAATAAACGGCGAATATTATGTCAAGCTATTGGACCGATTTAACGAGGATTTAAAAAAACGACCCCATTTGCCCAGGAAATTTTCATCAAAATAATGCACGGGTGCACACGTGTGCAGTCTCAATGGTAAAATTGTATGATTTGGGTAACGAATTGGTAGCCCGTCCGCCATATTCTCCGGATTTAGCCACCAGTGACTATTTTCTATTTCCAAACCATGGCTCGGTGGAAAGAAACTCAGCTCCAACGATGAAATTATTGATCAAAGAAATGCCTATTTTACGGACCTCGAAAAATTCTATTTTTTGGAAGGGATGCAAACATTGAAACATTGGACTAAGTGTATTCAGCTAAAAGGAGATTATGTTGAAAAATATTTTTTTTTTGCAAAAAATGTGTTTTATTTGTATCTCCATAAAAAACTATTTAAGCTGCAAAAGAGAAAAAAAGTTATAAGCAAAAACGTTATGAATATTTTTAACTCTTCAGTCTTATTTGGTTCATCCAGTACTTATAGAACTGCATACTTAGGTTTGCGTTTTATGATCTAGCTTTCTTCTTAAAAGACATTTAATTTTTCAATTTTATTTATAAAGGAGTGTACATTGAAAATTTTATTTTTGTATGCCGCAACAGTTTTTTGTTTTATAAATTTTTTAAATTCTTAAAATAAAACTTGATGTTGGGCCACCATGTATGTTAGCATTTCCTTTGTACTCGGCTAAAATATATTTTAAAATCATATTTAGTACAAGCTGAATTTTTACTTTGAGTGTACACAACATTACTGGGATTGCAGGGATGTCTTGTTTTGTCATTTACTTTTGATGTCAACATTTAAAATGTCCTTTGAAATCAGCAACAGATGTTTGTTTAATAATCGCAATACTTGGGGAGAAGGCATGAAGGGATGTGGCAGACGAATTTCTGTGTAATTCATTCCACATTCCATAAATAAATGTAAGGCGTATCCATTGTGTGATTATTTTAATTACTGATTTTTCAATTATTATAATTCAGGGGACCCCGAATTAATATTTCGATTTTTAATGCATTTAAATTACACTTTAAGTGGGCGATGACATACGAGGGTGACTATTTATATTTCGGCAATAAAAACACAATAATTTATCATTGGAAATGGTTTTATTGTTTTTCAAAATATTCTCCTTTAAGATCAATACACATTTGCAGGCTTACAAACCAATTTTCGAAGCACTTTTTTCATTCCAATTAAGATACCTCCAAAACATGATTTTTGAATGCTTTTACAGCTGCTTCGGGCGATAAAGAAAACGTTTACCACCCAGTTTTTCCTTGATGCTAGGGAATAACAAGATGTCATTGGGTGCCAAATCAGGGCTGTACGGTCAATTTATCATCTTGAGTGGTCAAATAGCTCATCGTTTTAGCTAATGTGTGATTGGATCATTTTGCATTGTCGTGATGCAAAATGATCCGTCTTCTCTTATTATCTTTCCTTATTTCTTCGAACACTGTTGGCAAACGGATGGTTGTACTAAAGGCATTGTGGCAACATGGCCGGTTATACCGAATAAAAGCAATCATTGGCTTTTATGTACTTCTTCCAAGAACAACTTTTGTTGAATTTGGCTCGTCTAAAAAAACCCCATACGCTCGATTGCTGTTTTGTTTCGGGTTTATATGCATAGATCCATGATTCGTCACCTGTGACAATGTTATACGCCAGTAATACGGAAAAAAACGCAATTATTTGCTTCGATGTACTTCTTTCACAAACAACTTTTGTTGGCTCGTCTTAAAATACCCATAGGTCGATTTTTGTTTTGTTTCGCGTTCATACGCATAGATCCACGATTCGTCACCTGTGACAATGTTATACAGAGCCTTAGAGCTACCGCAGTTAAACATTTTCAACATCTCTTTGCACCAATACATACGAGCCTATTTTGAGCATTCGTCAAATTATGTGGGATCCAACGAGAACAATTTTTCAAGGCCAAATGAACATGCAATATCTTATGGATGCTTGTCATACTAATGCCCAAGGATGCCTCAATCTCACGGTATGCCACATGTGGGTCTTGCTTAATCAGTTTACGCACAGCATCGATGGTTTCTGGCAAAATGACCGAAGTTGAACGTCCTTCACGAAATTCATCCTGGAGCGAACGGCGTCGGAGACTGAACTTTTGGTACCAGCGACTAACATTGGTTCTTCGCCAAAAGTCGCAACAAGTTGATTTAAACACTCCTGTCTCGATAACCCATGCCGAAAATCGTAAAAAAGCATCGCACGAAAATGTTCACAGGATAATTCCATTTTTTGACTGAGATGAATTTTTCAACACACTGTAAACAAAACAATTCGCCCTTAAATGACAAAACGTTTTGAGTGAAGTTATGCTAAAAAATGACAAAGTTTCCAATGGAAGTTCCAGTTTGCGTCTGGGAACACAAGTATTGTCTGGACCCGAAATCTTACATAATTTTACGCATGCTTAAAAAAAGGCTCGTATGAATTGGTGCAAAGAGATGTTGAAAAAGTAGAACTGCGGTGGCTCAAAGGCAGTGTATAACATTGTCGCAGGTGACGAAATATGGATCTATGCATATGAACCCGAAACAAAACAGCAATCGACCGTATGGGTCTTTTAAGACGAGCCAAATCAAACAAAAGTTGTCCGTGGAAGAAGTACATCGAAGTACAGTGCCTTTAGTGGAACGTAGGAGGTCAATTCTGAGTGGTATACAACCTTATGTTTGCCAACACTGTTCGAAGAAATAAGGAAAGATAATAAGAGAAGACGGATCATTTTGCATCACAACAATGCGAGCTCTCACACATCAGCTGAAACGATGAGCTATTTGACCACTCAAGATGTCGAATTGATGGGCCATCCACCGTACTGCCCTGATTTGGCACCCAATGATTTCTTCTTATTTCCTAGCATCAAGAAAGAAAATGCGTGATCAAAGTTTTTCATCGCCCGAAGCAGCTGTTGAAGCGTTCAAAAATCATGTTTGGAGGTTTCTCAGTAGGAGTGGAAAAAGTGCTTCGAAAGTTGGATTTGTGCGCACGCAAAAGTGTTTTGATCTTAAAGGAGAACATTTTGAAAAACAATAAAACCATTTCCAATGATAAATTATTGTGTTTTTATTGACGGACCAGGAATATAAATAGCAACTCTCGTACAACCTACATCCGGCCAAAGATGGAATACAACTCCCATATAGGGGCAGGTGCTCCAAAATCATGCTTGGAGCTACTTGATCGTGTTCAATGAAGAGGGATGGTACTGATAGGTGACAGTAGGGTATCCAACTCTATTGTCCCCCAGGATCATTGTCGGAATGTAGGTTGTGTGTCGCTGTTCTATCATTACTTTCATGGTATGTGTTCGTCAGGCATTCGTGGTCTTATTCCCACTATCCACTACAGATCAAATTCGTTTTTCGCCCGTACTGTCCGTATGTGGAATTCCGGCGAATGTATTTCCCACCCATTGCGACATCCCGAAATTACAGACAAATGTCAATAAACATTACTCCCTCTTTCCCCCCTGAGATCCCTTAATTTCCACTCACCAACCCCTGAGTGTTGGTCGAAAAAAATCAATAAAAGGCTCTGGAAGCCACATAGGTACGAGGGCGGTTCGGAAAGTTCTTAGCCTATCAATGAAAGAGAATAGTTAGTTTTTCAAAAATATTTTTATTTTTCAATATACTCTCCTGAAACTTCAATACACTTAGTCCAACGCTTATCTAGCAATTCTATCCCTTGATTAAAATAGTTTTCCTCAAGGTCTTCAAAATAGTGGTTTACAACTGTAATTGCATCTTCATTTGGGGTAAAACGCTTGCCAGCAAGGATTTTTTTTAGATTTGGGAACAGGTAAAAGTCACTGCGAGCTACATCAGGAGAAGAAGGTGGGTGGTCAAGCAACTCGTACTTTAATTCGTTGATTTTAGCCATTTTTAAAACACTCTTGTGCGCTGGTGCGTTGTCTTGATGAAAAATTATTTTTTTGTGTTGTAAGGCAGGACGTTTTTCTCGAATTTGTACATTTAATTGATCTAAAAGGTTGCGATAGTACTCTGAATTTATTGTTTTACCCTTTTGCAGATAGTCAATCAATAAAACGCCTTTGAAGTCCCAAAAAACCGTTGCCATAACCTTACCAGCCGATTGAATTGTTTTTGCCTTCTTTGGGGCACTTCCTCCAGCTTCAGTCCATTGTTTGGATTGTTCTTTTGTCTCATCAACAGTGTTGAAACGACGCTTAAAATCCATTTTATTTCGCTGAAAACGATCCAAACAAGCTTGAGAAATGTTCATTCTTATGCGTTTTTGGTCGACTGTTAACAAGTGCGGCACCCATCTTGCAGAAAGCTTTTTCATCTGTAGTTCTTCATGCAAAATTAAATGGACTCGATCATTTGAGATGCCCATGATATTAGCTATTTCACGCACTTTTATTCGTCGATCATTTAATACCATATCATGCACTTTGGCTAGAATTTCTGTTGTTGTTGCTGTTTTTCGACGTCCACTACGTGGTTCAATGCTTGTACGACCACGTTTAAATTCAGCAACCCAATTTTTTACTGTTGCATATGAAGGAGCACTTTCACCTAACACATTCACCATATCATTATGAATTTCTTGTCCCGATAAATCTTTTTTATGTAAATATTTAATAAAAACACGCATTTCTAATTTTTCCATTGTAAAAAAATCGCGGATGCGTCTTTTGTGAACACCTGTTTCTATATAAAGGAGTTGCCAGATCGAAACAAAATTTAACATGTGTTCATAGCAGAGATGGAAGTTTCCAAAAAACTCAACTTTTTTCTGTTTATACCGCGCTTTTTGTGCTAGGCTAAGAAGTTTCCGAACCGCCCTCGTACATTTAATTACGATCGATGAGTAATCAGCTCATTTAAAAATGGGTTCACATTTTAAAATAGCCCCCGTGCAAAGATCTCTTCCGATATAACATACAACCGACCTCGAACCTCTATTTTAATTCCGATTTCAATTAAATTTGGTATGGTATATTTCGTTTGTACCTTATTTTTGTACCGATTTGAGTCATATTCACACAGAGAACCGATTTGTTGACAGAACCGAATTTTTTGCCAACCGAATGTTGGTGGTTGCAAGTACTATTCATGTATTCCATTGTTGCTACCGAATGTTGTTTGGGAATACAACAATGTTCAGGGGAGGGAACTGACACTTTAGGTTGAGAAAAACAAGTATCGGTAATCCTACCAGACTAAGATGTTTATTGGAACTAAATTTGTACTTGTGTTGGCTGTTGGTATAGATTGTTGGTTATAAGTTCTTTTTAAAAATATAATAATATTATTTATATTTTAACGCCTTGCAGTCCCAATCTAAGACGAATTAATTAAGGTATATACAAATTTTTATTGTGGAAAAATGGGTCGCCACCATAAAAACTTGGTTGCTGTTTTGAATAATAAGGAGGTCTATCTATGGCGAAAATTCTTATAAAGTCTGAGTAATGCCGCTAAACTAAAGTTAAGCTTTTTATTTATAGTTCGTTTATTTATTGAACAGGGATTAAACCGGCTCAAGAGCTCTTGCTTCTATATTTAAACAGAAGACAAGTTTTTAACAAAATGGCAAAGTGACATTGATTTTCGTGGCTGCGCACTACTTTTATCATGATTTCGGGTCCGTGACAACCCTCTTCAGAAAGCCTTGCTGCAATTGTTGAAAGTAAAACCGAACTCTTTAAGGCCAGGCTCTCCCCCAAACGATTGAGAACTACTGTTGTAAACTTTACTTTTCAAGTTTTCTTCGTTTATTTTTATGGCAGTATCGTTTGGAAGCATTCACCGTCTAACCCAAGAAACCTAAACTGTCAATTTATTTGATTTAATACCTTTTTTTGGGGATTTCGAAATTTGTTTTTGTCATAAAACAAACGTTTTGTTGTGATTAGAACCGATAAGATAAAATAGGGTTTATTTTTTATTACAGCAATGCACAATATTTACACAATATTATGTTACAACAGCCAACTTCACAGCGTTTGGTCACTACAAAGACTAATCTGTTGTCACCACCAATTATTGGTACTAAAGTAACATGTACATCACAATTGGCTGGTTGCCATAACCGATAACAATAGTTTAACTGAATTCGGTTTGTAAAACTGTGTTGTTGACTGTGAATACCGTGATATGGTTGTAGCAACCATCATATGATATCTCGAACACATGTTACCATCAATACTATGGAACTTTGGTCATTGCAGCAGAAATTCGGTTTATCCAATCGAATTTTTGTAGTTCGGACCGACTTTCTACTGATCCTACATACCTTCCTTCATTACTACATACAGAGAAAAGTATGTAGGCTTATTCTTTGATATAGTCCCCATAACAATTGCCTGGGGCCCAGAAAATGGCTACCCATGTATATGGACATATGGCTTTATAATAAATATTAAAAGTTATAGATAAAAATAAAAATATTTAAGCAGTTTGTCTAATTTGGGTGACGGTCCCTATGTCCGTAAATCTGACCATTTAGACATGGTCCTATGGGAATCAAATACAGAAATTAAAATTTGACCTTATTTTTCAAATCTGGGTCATTAAGAGCCAGTTTCAGTTAACTATTTCTTTACTACTGATTCGGAAAATAATTTTTATTCTTAGGTAAAAGGCTAAAACCGGAATGTCGGTTAATGCCGGCTGTTTTATTTTAAAAATCCAACATTCATTTTTTTTTAACACACGGTTTTGAAAAAAAACGATATGCCGGTTTTCTTACAACCTAAGAAGCGAAAATATTTGAAAAAAGTATATTTGATATAAAGCATAACTGGTTAAAGTAAAGGGGCACAGATCGAAGAGTACAAACCCACTTACTCATCCTAGACCCAGGATATCTGGGCAGATCCTTATTCTGGGCTGGCTATCAATGAATGTGCATAATTCGAGCTAGTGCGTTAGGCAAACATTACCCATTTTTTTACTCGTGGTTTAATATTAAATTCCCTTTCCGAATGAAATCCTTTAATAAATTTCAACGAACGGTTAGCTGGAGTTTTCTTTTTTTTACCCATCAAATATTTGTGCTTCAAATTATGCTAATTTTCAATTCAATTTTTAATACATTTTCAATTAGTTGTCATCGTTCATTCTACTTTTTTTTTGTTCGAGTATGTGTGTGCTTATGTGGGCTGGGTGTGCGGTGATATTGGATATTCGTTCGATCTAAATCTGCGCCAATATTTGTTGTTCTCATCGAAGGACTGCAGCAGCAGTTGCCTCCACAGCACCAGCAGTAGCGCCAGTGTAATCACAGTTGTGCAAACATTGACAAACACATTAAATTCAAACACACACACACACGCGCGCACTTACCCATTCATTCACAAAAATTCCTATGTAAACATATACATACATACAGGCATACTCAGCGCTCAAACACGCACGCACACACACAGATGCGAGCATAACCATTTACCCGCATTTACGGATTTCCACATCTGTAAAAAGGATTTTCGATTGTAAATTTATGGTAAATTTCTCCAAATGCTCACTCGCTCGTACGCTCGACTCGTCCTCGCACATTCTGTGGTTACAGTGTGAAATAAACAGGGTGTGCTGACGGCGCTGGTGCCCCTTCTGCTACATACCCCTGCACCCTGCGTTGGGTGGGCAACCTTCATTCATATCCATTCGCTCGATGGTGCTAAGCTTTATTAAAGGCAGTAAAAACGTGTCGTGTTTACATCAGGGATGGGAGTGTAATATGTGTACACAGATTGGTGCAGGTTACTATGAGTAAAATTCATGGCAAATGTTAGAAAATACCAAAAATATTTGAGCTTAACCCACCTTTAAGTATAGCGATCGGAGTATGCTCACATGCTTAACGATGTCCATTTTACGGTGACTGTCTGTCCGCCAGTCCGTCCATCTAAAGCTTATGCTCAAACTACAATCGCAATTGTTGTCCGATATTCATATTCAAAAGTATGTTTTTTGGACCAAGGACGGACCATATTAAAATTTAAGAAAATCAGCTCAGATCTAGCTGTAGCTCTAGAAGCTACATCTTATATTCAATCTTGATAAAATTAAGAACGAATAAGTTCTTTGAGACAAGGAAAGTAAATAAAATTGAAGAAAATCGGTTCCGATTTCGGTATAGATATAGCTTCTACACTGAGGGAAAAAACAAGCTAAATTTAAGAAAAACGGGCTTAAAACAAGCCGAAAACGTCATAAAAGTCTGTTAAGCTCGAAAAAGCTAAAATCAAGCCGATAATCTTAATTTTAGAACGAAAATTCTTAACCTGATTTCAAGCCGCTTCATTCTTCTTTTAAGAATAAAAATCTTATTTTAATAGTTTTGCGTTCTTGAAATACGCTTTATATAAACTTATTTCAAGTATGACTCAGGCTAAATTTAAGAATGTTTAGTCTTATTTCGAGAATGTTTAGTCTTATTTTAAGAATGTTTCCTCTGAATTTCAAGCTCTTCGAAATTCGAAATTCGAATGTATTTTATCTCACAAACCCAGCAAACAAAATGAAAGATAATTAATAGTGTTTTTGAAATTATTGTAGTTTTATTAAAAAATTCATTTAAAATAAAGAAAACTCATATACATTTGTGTTCGTAAATATACTTATGTAAACTTAAGCGCAGCCCTAATGGAGGAATAGCTTCCTTTATGTCCTCTTTTCGCAAGAACTGTAAGCTTCTAAAAGTCACTTGAGCAGCTTGAAAATATCATAAAAATGAAAGATGTATAGAGCATATAATAAACAAATACTTACCCTTTAAATATTCAAAGAAAGGTTCCAAATGGAATTCTTTCAATAGTTTTCTCAAATTTTCCTCATCTTGGTTTTCGCCACAATGCTGAGACTGTTCGTTTTCAACATTCAATAGCACAAACTCACGCGAACTTTTTTCCATACTTTCTTTCCCCGGAACATACGACGGGTTTTCTTCCGCCGGAATAACTTCTTCAAAGGCCAAAGCCATCCAATTACCTGCGGTGCTTTCATCAATATTGACTATTCGACAATTTTCCATTACCACAGTTTATTGTTTCTCTTCTTTAATTTAATTAGTTTTCACTATAGCACGTGGACACTCTGAAAGAATAGCAAAATTAAAGAAATCACCGCATACTGAGAGTGTTTTTTTTTTATTGTAAAATCGTTTCGGATTAAATTAAGCATGTCAGGCTTGTTTTAAGAATTTTTAGTTTTAAACTAAGAATTCCATTCTTGATGTAATCTAAAATTGAGAATTTTATTCTCAAATCAAGATTATTCTACTTGTTTTAAGATTTTAATCTTGTTTTAAGGTTGTCGTTCTTAATTTTATCTTCATTTAAGTACTATGCAGGCTTGATTTCTTTAAAATTAAACAATTCTAAAAACAAGCACGACACAGCTTAATTTTAGCCCGCAGCTTTTCTCTTAGTGTACAAATATGTTCATCCGATTTTATGTCTTTAGCTCTAAAAGTCACATATTACATCCAATCTTGATGAAATTTGTCACACATTTGTTTTATGGACGAAGGATAGAAGTTATTAAAATTGACAAAAAAAATCGGTTCAGATTTAAATATAGCTTCTGCATACCTATACATGTTTATGTGATTTTTCTTTGTTTAGCTCTAGCAGCCACATCTTACATCCAATCTTGATGAAATTAAGCACGAGTAACTTTTTTGGGCCAATGAATAACGCCTTTTTAAATTGAACAGTTCGATTTTTGGAAATTGAAGAAAATCGGGTTAGATTAAAATGTAGCTCCCATAAATATCATCATCCATTTTATATTTTGTAAGCTCTAGAAACCACTAATCACACCAAATCATGATGAAATTTGGCACGAGCAAGGTTTTTGGGCCAATGTACAGGGTGGGGCGCGGTAATTTGCTTCTTTGGGATTGAAATAAAAAATTGTGAAACTTAGAAAAATTTATTTTATATTTTAATTATATTGAACAGTAAGGGAATTTTTAAATTACATGCTTTTAAATAGTGTATCTGGAAAATGTCGACCTTCGCTATCCACACACTGCTGCATACGTTTTTTAAAGTTTTCATGAACTCAAACAAGCATGCCGACTGGTATTCTAGCAATTTCAGGCTCAATATTGTTACTGAGGTCTTCCAAGGTGTTGAAACGGTTGATACACACCTTCGGCTTCAGGTAACCCCAAAGAAAAAAATCGCATGTGGCTAAGTCTGGTGAGCGTGCCGACCAGTTCACATCACCCCTTAATAAGATAAGCCGTCCAGGAAACATTTCCCTTAAACAATTCATGGAAACCCTCGCTGTGTTTGAAGTGACACCATCCTGTTGGAACCCTGTATCCTCTAATTGCATTGCCTCAAGAGCCGGCTGAAAAAATCCAGTATCTTAGTCAATTACCGTTCGGAGTTGACAGTTACGGCAAGACGGTTATCCTGGAAAAAGTAGACCAATGATGCCTACTCGTGATATGGTGCACCACACAGTAACGTGGTCCGAATGCAGAGTTCTCTGGGGTTTGTTTCACTCCAGTACCGCATATTTTGTTTGTTTACACACCCACTAAAGTGACAATGTGGTCGAGACCGCATTTTAAAAGAACGCTTCAACGCATGATGGCAACTGAAAGGCTGATGAATACAAATTTCCCCTCAGCCACTATAAGGCACGCACACTCTCCACTCTCTTGGACCCACAGTGACGCCACCGCCTGCAGAGCAAAAAAGCAAATTTCCGCGCACTACCCTGTAAAATGCTATTGAAGTTAAAGAATTTCATTTCTGGAATTTGGAGAAAATCGATTCGGCTTAAGATATAGCTCTCACATATATGTTTAACCGATTTTACCAAATGCAATGGAATTTTCAAATATGATATTAGTTTAAAAATCTGGGTAATTTGGTGCCGGTGCAACAGGTTCACGCCTGACTTTAGCCTCTCTAACTATTTTATTATTAAAAGAACGATTTAATTTAGGGGATTTTGATTTAATCCGTCTAAACTTTAAATTTTTGAAAGTGACTTGTGAGGCTTGGCATAGATTGCACATAGTATAATATCGGGTGATCCATCAAGAGGTACGAAAATCAATTCAAAAATCAAATCAATTCAAAATCAATACAAATACAAAAATAAAATCGAGTGTGGAATCTTTATTGTTCATTGGAAAGGACATTTTATGGCATTTATTTTTTGAATATAATTTCCTTCAAATGGTGGCCGCAACTACGCCTCAGGGTGTCCATTCTGAGGGTCTAATTTTAGACTCGTTCGTGCATTTATGTATTTTTGACGGTAATGACATGCGTAATGTTGGCTGCCAAAACCTGAATCTTAGCTGGTTTTTTAGCATAGACTCTAGGTAGCCTAAAAGAAAAAAAATCAAAGGTGTGATACTAGGGTTTCTATATATATTTCTAGCCTAGAAAACACTAAGTGTTGCCTGGCGCCATCTGACATTTCCCTTGGAAAGCTTGACATTTTTTTAGCATAAACGTACTCAGAACGTGTTGACGTACGACCATCATTTGTGTTGTTTACAGTGACTTGAAAAAACACATTGGCAAAAAAATGGAATTAAGTCGTGAACATTTTCGTGCGATCATTTTTCACAACTTTCGACGTGAATTATCACGACAAGAGTGCATCGATGAACTTAAATCTTTGTATGGAGATAAAGCACCATCCTATAGCACTGTGAAAAACTGGTTTAATGAATTCAATCGTGGCCGACGCTCGCTCAAAGGCGAAGGTCGTGAAGGCGGTCAAAAAACGGCCGTTGTGCCAGAGAACATTGAAGCCGTGCGTAAACTGATAATGCAAGATCGTCTTGTGACATACCGTGAGATAGAGCCAACCTTAGGCATTTCTTCCACCAGCATACATTCGATATTGCATGAACACCTACCTGACCGTAAAAAAGGTTTGTTCTCTTTGGATCCCGAACAATTTGACAATCGCTCAAAAAACGGCTCGGGTCGATTGGTGCAAAGAAATTTTGAAAAAATACTATCGCTGTGCTTCAAACGACGTTTATAAGATCGTCACAGGTGACGAATCATAGATCTATGCGTATGAGTACGAAACAAAACAGCAATCGACCGTGTGGATCTTCGAAGACGAGTCAAAACCAACGAAAGTTGTTTGTGGAAAAAGCACTTCGAAGCAAATGGTCGCCTGCTTCTTTTGGCAAAATTGGTCATGTGGCGACTGTTCCGCTTGAGCAACGTTGGACGGTCAATTTTGAGTGGTACACCACAATTTGTTTGCCTGAAGTCTTCGGAGAAATTCGAAAAAACGAACAAGGAATCATTGCGCACCATGACAATGCGAGCTCTCACACATCGGCTCAAACCAGCGCCTTTTTGACCGGTGAAAATGTCGAATTGATGGGTCATCCGCCGTACAGCCCTGACTTGGCACCCAATGACTTCTTTTTTTTCCGCACATCAAGAAAAAAATGCGTGGTCAACGATTTTCATCGCCAGAAGATGCTGTGGAACCGTTCAAAAACCATGTTTTGAAGGTGTCTCAATCGGAGTGAAAAAAGTGCTTCGACAGTTGGTTTGAGCGCATGCAAAAGTGTATAAATCAAGCTGGAGAATAGTTTAAAAAACAATAAAACCATTTTTAATGATAAATATTCGCATTTTCATTATTAGGCCAGAAATATATATAGCAGCCCTCGTGTCATATGATCTAGCCATCCATATCACCGCTCCAAAAAATGAAATTAGCTTTTCTTCGAAATAACGTCTCAATAGATCCATTGTTTGAGCAGCTGCTGGGCAAGTGGCACCGTAATGTTTAAACCAAATATCGTCAAACTTACGGGCTTCAATTTCAGGTAGCAAAAAGTCCGATATCATGTTTTGGCCATCATCAATTTTGAAAAACTATGGACTGATGAGTCCACCAGACCATAAACCACACCAAACCGCAGTTTAAGTGTATAATGGCATCTCTTTAACGTCTCTTGGTGGCTCTTCAGAGGCAATTATGTTGTTGTAGCGGCACATAGTACCGGGGTGACAGCCCTTGGCCGAAGAATTCCTCCTTTGGGTCGATCCGGTGCTTAGAACCGGCAGTCGTGGGATCGAGGCAATTATGGTTATTGTCTTTGCTGTTCGAGTCAGAAATGGGCCTCATCACTAAACAAAGTTTTGTTCGAAAACAGCGGATCATCATCGAGCTTTTAAAGTGCGCAAACACTGAAACGGTGACGCTCAGAAATATCGTTAGGCTTCTATTCCTGCAAATGCAAACAATACTGAAAAGAAGAATGAAGTTTAAGACAACTCACGCGTAATCTGTAAAAAAAACCCTATTGAAAAAATACCTTGTTGATCAAACGTTATATTTTGATGGTCTCCATGGCTTTGTTGGCAAGACGTGATTCATGCCCGAGTACTAGATCCAGCTGGCGAGTTTTCTTGACAAATTAAAAGCTAACATTACCACCATCCTGGCAGTACGATGAATTGGAAAAATAGTGTTTTAAGGAGAACTTAATAAATGTCAGGGATGGACTTCAAGAGATCAGTAGATGGATTATTTGAAACAGCAAGGCTATAGAAAATTTGCCAGTTGCCAGATCCCAAAAAAATCACAGGCGATGTAAGAGTTATACCCCTTTAGCCAACTGGACGATATATGACCTCACGCAGCAAATTACAAGCAGCCCAAAGAGTCCTATACTGACTGTATCGGCGTATCATGTACTTAGTAGGGACATAAATACTGTTACACACGCTGTAAAATAAAAGTACTGAATGATATGGACCAAATATTTTTTAATATATTTATTAATGTATATTGTATCCAAAAAGAATCTACTTATTCGAAATGTCCGCCTTTTGCCTTTACACACGCCTTAAGTCGCACTGGCTGACGATTGGCCAGTGCTGCACGAATCTCGTCCATTGGAAAATTGGCCACAACTCGAACCAAAGCAGTCTTAAGAGATCCAATGTTGGGGTATCTTTTGTGACAAACCTTGTCCTCTAAAACCGTCCACAATTTGTGATCCAATGGGCTCAAATCTGGACTGCCTTAGGGGCATTCTTCAGAGGAAATGAACGCTGCCAAATTGTTTTGAAGCCAGGCCTGAGACGTTTTAGCCTTATGAGCCGGCGCAGAATCCTGCTGGAAAGTGTATGGCTGGTTTTGGCACAGGGAATTGTGAAGAGGCTTCACAACAGCTTCCAAAACAGTTTCTTGGTAAACTTTGCATGATTTTTTGACTCCTTGTTCGTAGAAATGCAGGCCAGTGACCCCATCGTAAGAGACACCACACCAAACCATGACTGAAGCTGGGTGATGACCCTTATCCACCCTTGGGATCAGTTCAGATGCTTCCTTAGATGACCGCGCATACACTTTATCATTTTGTTTGTTAACTTTTTCCTGATAGGTAAAAATTTTTTCATTGGTGAACAAAATTTTTCTTTGCAAGTTATCTGCGTGCTTCACCAAAAGACGTTTGCATTTTTCAATCCTATTTTTTTAATGCTGCAGTCAATAAATATCCTGTACGTCGTTTGAAAGCGCCAAGTCCCAAGTCTTTTTTAATGATTCGACTCATGGACTTTTGCGTGATATTCATCTCACGGGACATGATTTTTTGTTTTCGGAGCGGATTTCTGTGAATTCTTGATTTAACGGCTTTGATGACATGTGGTGTTCAAACAGAGCGTGGGCGGCCCGATTGCTGGCGGTCTTTTACATCTCCAGTCTCCTCAAACAGTTTTAAGCATCGGTAGACGAACATGCGGCTAATCCCTAGTGGCCGGAGCATTTTGAAAATATCGTTTTTTATCATTTTACAATTAAAAAGCACTACGAGGGCGGTTCGGAAAGTTCTTAGCTAATCAATGAATGAGAATAGTTAGTTTTTCAAAAATATTTTTATTTTTCAATATAATCTCCTGAAACTTTAATACACTTAGTCCAACGCTTATCTAGCAATTCTATCCCTTGATTAAAATAGTTTTCCTCAAGGTCTTCAAAATAGTGGTTTACAACTGTAATTGCATCTTCATTTGAGGTAAAACGCTTGCCAGCAAGGAATTTTTTTAGATTTGGGAGATGTAAAATTCACTTGGAGCTAAATCAGGAGAATAAGGTGGGTGGTCAAGCAACTCGTACTTTAATTCGTTGATTTAAGCCATTGTTAAAACACTCGTGTGCGCTGGTGCGTTGTCTTGATGAAAAATTATTTTTTTGTGTTGTAGGCCAGGACGTTTTTCTCGAATTTGTACATTTAATTGATCTAAAAGGTTGCAATAGTACTCTGAATTTATTGTTTTACCCTTTTGCAGATAGTCAATCAATAAAATACCTTTGAAGTCCCAAAACACCGTTGCCATAACCTTACCAGCCGATTGAATTGTTTTTGCCTTCTTTGGGGCACTTCCTCCAGCTTCAGTCCATTGTTTGGATTGTTCTTTTGTCTCTGGAGTATAATGGTCCATGTCTCATCAACAGTTATGAAACGACGCATAAAATCCATTTTATTTCGCTGAAAACGATCCAAACAAGCTTGAGAAATGTTCATTCTTATGCGTTTTTGGTCGACTGTTAACAAATCCGGCACCCATCTTGCAGAAAGCTTTTTCATCTGTAGTTCTTCATGCAAAATTAAATGGACTCGCTCATTTGAGATGCCCATGATATTAGCTATTTCACGCACTTTTATTCGTCGATCATTTAATACCATATCAAGCACTTTGGCTACAATTTCTGTTATTGTTGCTGTTTTTGGACGTCCACTACGTGGTTCATCTTCAATGCTTGTACGACCACGTTTAAATTCAGCAACCCAATTTTTTACTGTTGCATATGAAGGAGCACTTTCACCTAACACATTCACCATATCATTATGAATTTCTTGTCCCGATAAACCTTTTTTATGTAAATATTTAATGACACCACGCATTTCGCGGATGCGTCTTTTGTGAACACCTGTTTCTATATGAAGGAGTTGCCAGATCGAAACAAAACACTTAACTTTTTTCTGTTTATACCGCGCTTTTTGTGTTAGACTAAGAAGTTACCGAACCGCCCTCGTATTACAGCGACACGGTTCTCATTATCTGACCACTCCATGATGAAAGTTCAAACAATTTTAAAATACCGTTACAGACTAACGCTATTGAGGTTAGCTTTCACAACCCATATGACATTAACGTGGTATGTTCAGTTCTACTATTGAAATGGGTGTGTTCAATGTTGTAACAGTATTATTGTCCCTACTAAGTAGAGGAGTACCAACGTGCTCTTTATTTTCAATGCGAGGAAACCCGCTTCCATAAGGGCCTTTAGAAGAGCAGAACCACGGTCCGGGATGTTGCTCTGCACCGGCACGGACCAACAGAGCAGTCACTTCATAACAGAATAGCCAAGAAATAGACATGGCCTAATAGTTGTTGCTTCGGGGCAGCGCCCGAGTATTTAACTTGATTTTCGCTGTGAAAGTTTCAACCATGGTGCGCCATCGCTACTGGAGCCAATGCCAAGCGACGGCCAGCGCCCCTTAAGGCCCGCCGGTATTAATTCGAAGCGTGCTATATGGACACAATTTCCTCCTTGGTCAGGGGCCGAGACCTAAATAACACCTCTGCTGTCGTATGGGTCACATCACCCGGTTGCAATGCAACTCGACACCGAGCCGAAGCTCTCCCCGCGATTTGGGTTTAGACCACAGTCACCACGATACTCCCCGAAGGGCCGCAGAACAACAGTTTTGGGTGCTCCTGACTACCCGTGGTACCAGACTATAGTATCCGGTCAGACCAGGAACCATACATCGCGGGACTGGTCACCCTTAGTTAAAGGCACGCTCATGAGATAGTGTGGTGAGGGTCCCATATTCCCAAAAATGTTCGCCGAAGCCGATAATTACTTACACCCATCTCTGGTATTTACTTTTGACGTTAGTGATGGGGCAACATGTGAGAGTGAGTGTTTATTTGATACACTCGATCCTCTCAGCCAACAAGAATCACAGTGTTGTATTAAACGTGATATACGATTCCTAAAGGAACGCACACAGGAAGGAAACGGAAGTGTTTAAGAGTTATTACTACTTATTCGTTATAGTGTTTGTGTTAGGAGCGTGACAGTGTCACTGTGTTGGTATGTACGTACGTGAGTCTACATATGCAAGTGTGCGATGTGTGAAGTAATATGAAGCGTGTCTTATCATCACGAGGTATACAACACGCGTCTTCTGTCCACATGACTTTGCTAGTGTGTGTGTGTGTGTGAGAGTCTATACGTCTTGCAAGGTATTGGTATAACTTGTTCGCCAATTGCTTTTGGGTTAGGTTTCATCTTTAGTCCTGTCACATTTAGACCTGCATTTTCGTTGCCTCTTTGTTTGTTTGAATCTGTCATTCTAATTTAATTTTGCGTTTCTAGTGTCTTTTTTCCAGCCTGTTTTGGGCTCGCTTCACTGCTTCGTAATGATAACCCGCGATTAAAGTTTAATTTTGCACAGCAACAGCTACAAAGGTTGGCTGATGGCTGAGTACGTTGGCTATGTGCTGGAGTACGTACTTGTATGCGTGTTTGCCATGGCTGTGTGTGCGTTGTCAATGCCGAACATCTGCCAAAAAATATAAATTTTTATTGCTTTCATAAGCCAAAAACAAATTCCCACAAAACATTGTTGCGACAACGTGTGCACAACACGTTCAAAATTACACGAAGCATCGGCGGTAGCGGCGGCAATTAATCTTCATAAATGTTTACCGCGAAAACATTTTTGCGGTTACCCCACTTTCTTTCTCACCTCCCCCTCTCCCCACCCTAGTATATCGCATAATGTCAACATTTGCAACATAGCACAAGTGTATGAGTGCGGATGAATCGCTATGTGTGAGAGTCTGCATGTGTGTGTCTATGTGTGCGGGACATGCATGTTTGAATATCCGGTAACAACCCTGACAAGTTTTGTATTTGTTATTAGAAACAGGCAAAAAAGCACGGGCAAAAAACCAGAGAGAATAGAAGGGAAAAAGTTGTGTTTGAAAATAAAACAAAAGTTTGTAATTTTGCTTAATTGCTACTTTTTTTTTGCTTTCTATCCTTAATCGCCCATATTTTGTGGGCTATAAATTATCACAGTTTGGAGAGAATTTGATGAAGATTTGGCTAGAGTCTCACTCATAGCTACAGTGAAGAGTTCGGCATAGGAAATGAGGGTTTTACTATATCCCGATCAGAAATGATTAAGTTAGAATTCGTCATTCCCTTTACCATAAAATTTTGTTTTTTGTTTGTCGACCGGAGTTGTGGATTTTTTATAAATGCCACTGGCCCATGCCAATAATTTGCAAGAATCTCCATACTGACGCCTACGTCTTAAGCCACACCCCTCACACTTCAACCAGTCTTGTCCACGGGACTGTCGTTAGGTATTACATGGTGGAGGCTGGTCAGTTATCATGCTTTCCCCGTATGCTCACTCTGGTATGCTTAACTCGCTTTAATCTTCTTAGTTCTGACGGAAATATTGTTACCAGCTATTGAACGTCCTCCTAGTTCATTTTTATTTTTGTAAACTCTGTTACAAAAAAACCCTGCTAGGTCAAAAATTAAAAAAAGCTTAAGTCGGGAAAATGCTTCAGGGTGTTTGGAAAAGCGAACTTCGACGGACTCTTAATTTACCCCGATTTTGAAACTAATGTTATATTTGAATTTGTGATTAAATTTCGTTGCTTTTTGTACCCATATGTGACGCGCAAAATAGAAAGGGACCTAAGGTTAAAAACCAGTTTTGTTCAGGAGAGCCATTTTAAAGATTAGGTCCCTTTCTATTTGCGCTTAGAATCGACGACTTCACTTTCATAAAACGCGCATATCTCTGGGAGGGAACACTTTTGGGGCATGGGATCGGTCTCATTCGATGCTCAGATTTTGTCCACATCAAAAAAAGAAAAAAATGAAAATTGATTTTTTTACCCTTAGGTCCCTTTCTCTATGCGCTGTCACATATGACATTAACGGGGTATGTTCAGTTCTACTATTGAAATGAGATATGCGCGATTTATGAAAGTGAAGTCGCCGATTCTAAACGCAAAAAGAAAGGGACCTTATCTTTAAAATGGCTCTCCTGAACAAAACTTTTCATCAACTTTTCACTTTTTTGATGTGGACAACATCTGAGCATCGAATGAGACCGATCCCATGTACCAAAAGTTTTCCCTCCCGGAGATATCCGCGTTTTATGAAAGTGAAGTCGACGATTCTAAGCGCAAATAGAAAGGGACCTAATCTTTAAAATGGCTCTCCTGAACAAAAATGGTTTTTAACCTTAGGTCCCTTTCTATTTTGCGCGTCACATATGGGTTTTGAAAGCTAACCTCAATAGCGTTAGTCTGTAACGGGATTTTAAAATTTTTTCAACTTTCATCATGGAGTGGTCAGATAATGAGAACCGTATCGCTGTAATAGCGCTTTTCAAGCGTGAAATGAAAAAAAGCGATATTTTCAAACGCTCCGGCCACTAGGGCTTAGCCGCATGTTCGTCTACCGATGCATAAAACTGTTTGAGGAGACTGGAGATGTAAAAGACCGCCACAGGTCGGGCCGCCCACGCTCTGTTCGAACACCGCATGTCATCAAAGAATTAATTCACAGAATCAAGAATTCACAGAAATCCGCTCCGAAAAACGAAAATCATGACCCGTGAAATGAATATCACGCAAAAGTCCATGAGTCGAATCTTTAAAAAAGACTTGGGAATTGGGGCTTTCAAACGACGTGCCGGACATTTATTGACTGCAGCTTTAAAAAAAATAGAATTGAAAAATGCAAACGTCTGTTGGTGAAGTACGCTGATAACTTGCACAGACAAATTTTGTTCACCGATGAAAAAATTTTTACCGTTCAGGAAAAATTTAACAAACAAAATGATAAAGTGTATGCGCGGTCATCTAAGGAAGCATCTGAACTGATCCCAAGGGTGGATAAGGGTCATCACCCAGCTTCAGTCATGGTTTGGTGTGGTGTCTCTTACGATGGGGTCACTGGCCTGCATTTCTACGAACAAGGAGTCAAAAAATCATGCAAAGTTTACCAAGAAACCGTTTTGGAAGCTGTTGTAAAGCCTCTTAACAATTCCCTGTTCCAAAACCAGCCATGGACTTTCCAGCAGGATTCTGCGCCGGCCCATAAGGCTAAAACGTCCCAGGTCTGGCTTCGAAACAATTTGCCAGCGTTCATTTCCTCTGAAGAATGGCCCTCAGGCAGTCCAGATTTGAACCCATTGTATTACAAATTGTGGACGGTTTTAGAGGACAAGGTTTGTCACAAAAGATACCGCAACATTGGATCTCTTAAGACTCTTAACTCCCTTAAGACTGGTTCGAGCTGTGGCCAATTTTCCAATGGACGAGGTTCGTGCAGCTATTGACGATTGGCCAGTGCGACTTAAGGCGTGTGTAAAGGCAAAAGGCGGACATTTCGAATACGTAGATTCTTTTTGGATACAATATACATCAATAAATATATTAAAAAATATTTGGTCCAAAAACATTCAGTACTTTTTATTTTACAGCATAAAACGTGCGTAACAGTATTAATGTCCCTACTAAGTATATTCAAATTTTTACCAATTTTTTTGAAAGTAAAACAGCCTTCGTCTTTGAAACAAAAGACTTACTGCTACTAAATTCCATAAGGGCCGGACAACAAGTTTCGACCTGTTGTTAAAAACAAGCTGTAGATAGACAGACAGATATCGCGATCCCGCGACAGCCGGATCAATGGACCAGATTGATCCGAAAGGTATTTCTTTGGCACACAGGTGCCGCAACAATAACAGCAGATCGAATCAACAGGTGAGTCAGTCGATCATTATAACGGGTGGTCAATGTTGACAAACCAGCTACGATTTTGGAAGTCAATATAACGCGTGTCATACCATACCGGTCGAAATGCTCGTACGTACAAGTCATCCAAAATTGGACCCTTAGAAATGATACCCTGAGGTGTATTTTCCGCCAACATTTGAAGGAAATTATATTCAAATAAATGGCATAAAATGTCTTTTGAATGAACAATACATATTCCACACTTGATTTGATGAAAATACCTCTAAATTGCTTCCCTTTACTTAAAGGCTATTTTCAGTTAGCTATTCGGTATGTGAATTTTCTTTGCTTTCTTATATAGAGAGAGACTGATCCAACAAGAGGTATTTTTTCAGAACAAACAAAAAATATATAAATTCAAATCAAGTGTGGAATTTTTTTGGTAATTTGAAAAGAACATTTTATGGCATTTATTTTTTGAATATAATTTCCATCAAGTGTTGGCACAACTACGCCTTAGGGTTTCCATTCTGAGGGTCAAATTTTGGATGACTCGTTCGAGCATTTCGACCGGTATGGCTTTAATGACACGCGTAATGTTGGCTTCCAAAACCTGAATCGTAGCTGGTTTGTCAGCATAGACTTTGTACTTTACGTAACCCCAAAGAAAAATGTCTAAAGGTGTGATATCACACGATCTAGGCAACCAACTCACCTGTCCAAAACGTGCAATTAGCTGCATTTCCAAATGACCTCTCAGTAGATCCATTGTTTGAGCAGCTGTATGGCAAGTGGCACTGTCCTGTTGAAACCAAGTGTCGTCAAGATTACGGGCTTCAGTTTCAGGTAGCATAAAGATCGATATCATGGCGTGATAGCGAGCACCATTCACGGTTACGTTCCGGCCACCATCATTTTTGAAAAAATATGCAACGATGATTCTACCAGTTTTTAAACCGCACCAAACCGTGGTTTTCTCTTCTTGTTGCTCTTCAGTCCAAATGCGGAAATTATGTTTATTGATTTTGCCGTTGATACAGAAATGGGCCTTATCACTGAACAAAATTTTTGTCGAAAACAGCGGATCTTCCCGTTTCGCACCGAACGCTTATTTCCAAAACACAGTTGCCAACATTTGAAGGAAATTATTTTCAAAAAAATAAATGCCATTAAATGTCCTTTCAAACTACCAATAAAGATTCCACACTTGTTTTTTTTTATTTTTTTTGTTTTGAAAAATACCTCTAGATGGATCACCCTATATATACAACAACCAAAAAAACAGAAAAATTCGATAACAAAAATTTGGGTAAACGCACACTCGTACTTTAGCTAAAAAACCAACTGTCGGGTTTGAACATAAAAACCGGTTTCGGTTTTGGCCAAAATTCGCCCTCTTCAAATATTAAGTTTTCTTACAAATTTCGGCTGTATTTGAGGCCTTCATACACGGTTCATAGGTCCCCAAAAATTATGTCTCGTCAAATTCGGACTCATTTTCAACAACCATATCCTTAACCCGTTCCTGCCTGCCCATAGATCAGCTTGTACGATTTTTATGAAACTTGGAAATTCATGTCCAAAAGACCATAGAAGTTGAAAAAAAAAATGTTAGCCTAATCTTTAATCTATAAAAAAAAATTACCGCAATATCGCTCACCTGGCCCACGTTAAAATTATTTATGTATCAACACTTTCTTCGGTATTAAAATACCCAATATGCAGAAATGGGTTAAATACTGTCTATGCCACACTGAACCAACATCTTTTAAATTTAAAGCCAGACACTCTACCCCTAAGTGGCCAAATATTTAAAGATACTTTCGAAATTGGTAGACGTCCTCTTCCATAATTAATTAGCCGCCCACTGTACATAGAGTCAGACGAAATTTAAATTTATTTTCACCAATTAAACTAATTCTTACAAGATGTCACTACGTCTTCTTTACGTACACCTTAAATCAAAATATCCACTTCTCCGACATCGTCTACTGCCCCGCCTACACAAAGTCCTGGTGGCAGGCATACCAACGTTCGACAAACTGAAACTCGAAAACGCCATAATTTGCTGTTGGCATTTTTTTAATTAATACATTTTCTTTTTTTTCGCTTCTTCTTTTTAAAGCAGAGAGAGAGTGAGAAAAAGGCGACAATTATATTTTTAACGCCAATTGCAGGTGACGCCTTGTCGTTGCCATTCCATAACCGATCCAGGCGCACACACACCCACATACCGATTAATTCACTGCCATCTCACTAGGGCCGCCGCCGCCTAGTGAGCTATTGTTCTCCTCATCTGGTGGGGGTGAGTGGGGTGTTGTTGCTGTTGTTGTTATCGGTTGGATTGGCTTGTTTGCTCTTTCGCTTATAATGAAAACATTTCCAGTGTTTAGAGCTGTTTCTGCCCTCGCCATCAACGGCACCATCACCAGCGTCATTGTTATCGCCAATCAACAGCAGCGGGGAGAATTTGTCACCCACCCCACGCCACTGTGGGTCTGTTGGCTGCTGAACTGAAGTGTGCTTGAGAATATTTCTTGTAAAATTCATTTCATTCATTATTGAAAGAACTTTGCACGTTATTCAAATACACACGTCATTTGCACGTAGCCAGTCCTCATTTGCAGCGAACGGAATTCTCAAATGGGTGTTTTTTTTTATTTGGCTTAATTGTTTCTATGAGTTGTGTTTTCTTTTTTTCTTTTGAAAATGCAATCCCCTTCAGATAATAATGAGGGGGTGGGGGTGGAAATTGAGTTTTTTCAAACCTGTTATTTTTCTTTCTTCATTTTCTACTGGGTTGTGGGAAATTAGCCTAACGTTATGCCTCTTATGCAATTTTAATGAAGAATAATCGTTCTTAACTGGGAAACGACTGACCATTACTTGTTCGGGAATATCACATGTATGACATGTAAGTTCCTGCCATAATTCTTGGAAACATCTTTAAGTCGCTGGCAGTAAAGCATTGACTGAAAAGTATGTAATTCACAGGGTTTTCCATTAAGGACATATAAATTTTATATATGAATAAAACACAGAATATTTAAAATATAGAGTTATTCCAGATGTAGTGCAAAGGTTTCATTTTAAGAATGAAATTCGATTTCGGACATATGATCACCACGAGCCCGTGTACAGCGATTTATTCTTTGGACCCAATTTTCCACCACTCTTGCAGACATTTCGACCTGGAAGTTGGCAATTTCGCGTTGGATGTCGTCTCTGAGCTCGTCTAAAGTTGTTGGCTTATTGGCACCAATGACTTGATGTGGCCCTATAAAAATGAATCCAATGGCGTTAAATCGCACTTACGAGGTGGCCATTCGACCGGACCATTTCACAAGATAACACGTTCACCGAATTTGCCTTTCAGTAAATCGATTGCAACACATGCTGTGTGGCTAGTGGCACTGTCTTATTGAAAGCACATATCGGCTATGTCAAGCTGATCCAATTCTGGTCAAAAATAATTTTCTTAAAATAATTCAAAAATAATTTTCTAACATGCCACGATAGCGCTCTCAATTGACGGTAACATGACGATTGTTTTAATCGACAAAAAAATACGGCCCAATCACACCTCCGCACACTGGTCCCAAAGGCACTTTTTTTGTTCAAAATTCGCTACAGCCTACAAATGTGAACCGATTTCGAAATTTTTTTTTGGTCTGCGCTCTTGACAAAATTTGCTATCGATCTGTGGGAGCCGATTTTTTAAAATCGGTCCAGTAAAGTCCGTAGTTAATGTCAAAGTTGCTGAAAATTTCACTTTTTACCTTCAGCGGCCGCTACAAATCGCAATAGTTGAGCGATTTCAAAAATTTTTTTTGCACGTAATTCCTTGTTGTAATAGCAAAAGATCCCGCTAGGACGATTTTGGAAAAAAGGATTTTCAAAACATAATTTTTAAGGAAAGTCCTTGAAAAATGTACTTTTGTTAAAAATTTGGTCAAAACTGTTATTCTTGACCGATTAAAATAAAAAAAATTGTATGGCTATTATGGTAATACGTACTATTAATTAGTTTAGTGAGATTTCTAAAACATATTTTTTTTTACATGCAAAAATTACTTGAAAATGGTGAAAAAAATAGTTGTTAAAACTGCTCTACAGGGCGAACCAATTGTCCGATTTTAAAGTGCTATACATGTTTTTATTTGTGGCAGCATTCTCTACAATCAATTCATTAGAATCTTTAGTAAAAAACTTACATAAATGCAAAATTTTCATCAATCATTGATCATGTTTCATATATGAAACATGAGATGCGTATTTCCCAACTCTGTGTGCAGCGCAAACTAATGAAAAAAATTCTAACCTTAAGATAATTTAAATATTAACTAATTTGAGTGGAAAGTGCGAGTTTAAATGTATAAAAGCGAGTTTCACTCTCGGCACTTAAATGGCAGTGATCACTTAAAGTACTAAATGGAAAATTACCAAAATGTAGCATTGAAATAATCTATTAGTTTTGTTTGAATTCCTGAACTGAATTGATGATTAAATTAAATTAAATGTAATTAAAATGGTGAAGATAGTTAATTTAAATTCCATTTAGTAGTCGTTCAAAAACAACTTAAAAAGAACTGTTGTTCATATCTAAATTGTTCGTGCAATATGATAAAACTTTGAAAAAGCTGTCAAATAGGAATTTCTGAAATTGATTCAAAAAATTGTCCATAACGTGTTAGATGTAATTTGGTCGCAGCCCTGTATATTGTGTATAAATATATATTCGGGAGTGAAAATTAATTCTAAAAGTATAAAATAGAACTAAGTTACTTTAAAAACATCAAATATGGATAGTTTCTGTATAGAACATAGTGTATTATCAAATATACTCCTGCAACGAAAGGATATAAAAGTTGACCGTCTCATGTACTATATTAGAAGGAATTTTGAAATGAACAATGAAAAAGCTGAAATCATTCAAATTAGCAAATGTAGTATACAATGAAAAGGTATTTATAGATAAAAACAAGTCTTGGCTATCGAAAAACTTTGTTGTCCATTTTAATAAACTTGAAAAACGCGGGAGGCCTTTAATCGAATATGAAAAAAGTTCGAGAGTAACCAAATGTCGAAAATTGCAGCCAATTACCAGTTCTTACTCTTTCGAGGAGATAAAAGATGCTTTTTATAAAAATTTGATAGAATCTGGAAAAGGTCATTTAATAGAACAAATTGAAAACGTTTTAAATAATGTGCCTCATGCATCAGATATTACACATTTCACTGAAGATGAATCATTGGCTTTGATGGAAGATCTCAAATTGTCCAAGTGGCAGTACAATACTATACGGTTTAAGATACAAGAAAAAAACGCAAATGTTTTGGTATCTTATAAGAGCCTAGTTACTGCGAAAGAAAGGTGTTATCCTACGGCAAATAGTATACACATTAGTGAAAAAGGGGCTAGTATAGATTTACAAGGCATATTAAACCACACAGCCGAACGAATTTTTCAAATACCACAGTTAGTAACTAAAGCTCTGCATGGAAGACATCGTGTGATGTTAACTTATAAGTGGGGATGCGATGGGGCATCTGACCAAAGTCAATATAAGCAAACATTTGAAGATGGAAGTATTTCAGATGAGACTATTTTCATGGTATCTGTTGTACCGCTAACTTTAGAGTATCAGAATGGAGAACATCGTGAACTTATTTGGTCCAATCCTGAACCATGCTCCACTAGGTACTGCAGACCGATCAGTTTTGAATACATAAAAGAAACTGAAGAGAATATAGTTTCAGTGGTCAACTCAATTAGAAATGAAATTAAGTTGCTTTCGCCCACTTATATTAATACTCAGTATGGCAAAATAAAGGTTCATCACATCCTAAATCTGACTATGGTAGACGGAAAGGTGTGCACAGCTTTAACAGGAACTGCCTCGCATGCCACATGTGTCATTTGCGGAGCAACCCCTTCTGAAATGAATAATGTCGAAAAGTTAGCTCAAAAAATTGAAGTTGAAGCAAATATGCAGTATGGAGTCTCTCCTCTACATGCAAAATTAAGGTTTATGGACAACATTCTTCACATTGGGTATAGATTACCTTTTTGTAAGTGGCAAGCAAGAACTCTGGAAGAAAAACAACAATTGTGCGAAACAAAACAGCGAATTCAACAGCAATTTAAAGAAAAGACTGGACTTTTGATTGATTATCCTAAACAAGGATGTGGAAACTCAAATGATGGCAATACGGCTAGAAGATTTTTTCGTGACCCTAAGCTCACAGCTGAAATTACTGGCGTCAATGAAATATTAATAAGAAGATTTGGCGTCATACTACAATCTCTTTCGAGTGGTAGAGACATTGATCCCGATAAATTCAATTCATATGCTAAAGAAACAACTGATATATACATTCAACTTTATGGGTGGTACTATATGCCTTCAGCAGTGCACAAAATTCTTTTTCATGGCGCCAAAATAGTTAGTAAATTTTTGATTCCAATAGGAAACTTATCCGAAGAAGCCCAAGAATCCAGAAACAAAGACTTTAAATATTATCGTAATTTTAATACCCGAAAATGTAATAGAGTTAAAACAAACACTGATCTACTTCATAAGTTGCTAACATCTTCTGATCCTAAAATTTCTAATATGCGACATTTCAAAAACAATTCAAAACAAATGATTGACAATGAAGTAGAACAAGTTTTAAGAACTCAATAGTAATATTCATTGTACTTAATGGAAATATATAACAAATATTAAGAATTTCAAATTTTTGTAGTATGAACTGAAATTATTATTTTAATATAATAAATATGATTTATGTATTTTACTTTTAAATCAATTTATACGTTGACTATTTCGCACTTTCCACTCAAATTAGTTAATATTTAAATTATCTTAAGGTTAAAATTTTTTTCATTAGTTTGCGCTGCACACAGAGTTGGGAAATACGCATCTCATGTTTCATATATGAAACATGATCAATGATTGATGAAAATTTTGCATTTATGTAAGTTTTTTACTAAAGATTCTAATGAATTGATTGTAGAGAATGCTGCCACAAATAAAAACATGTATAGCACTTTAAAATCGGACAATTGGTTCGCCCTGTAGAGCAGTTTTAACAACTATTTTTTTCACCATTTTCAAGTAATTTTTGCATGTAAAAAAAAATATGTTTTAGAAATCTCACTAAACTAATTAATAGTACGTATTACCATAATAGCCATACAATTTTTTTTATTTTAATCGGTCAAGAATAACAGTTTTGACCAAATTTTTAACAAAAGTACATTTTTCAAGGACTTTCCTTAAAAATTATGTTTTGAAAATCCTTTTTTCCAAAATCGTCCTAGCGGGATCTTTTGCTATTACAACAAGGAATTACGTGAAAATTTTTGAAATCGCTCAACTATTGCGATTTGTAGCGGCCGCTGAAGGTAAAAAGTGAAATTTTCAGCAACTTTGACATTAACTACGGACTTTACTGGACCGATTTTAAAAAATCGGCTCCCACAGATCGATAGCAAATTTTGTCAAGAGCGCAGACCAAAAAAAAAATTTCGAAATCGGTTCACATTTGTAGGCTGGAGCGAATTTTGAACAAAAAAAGTGCCTTTGGGACCAGTGTGCTCCGGCATGAACATTTTTTCATGACGTAATTTTTTGCGGATGCAATTGTGTCTGTTGAAGCACATGTGGGTTTGTTGCGGTCCAATAACGCATATTTTGTTTATTGACAAAAGCACTCAGCCAGAAATGAGCTTCATCGCTAAAGATGATTTTTCGATGAAATTCTGGATTTTCGTAAAACTTTGCCAAAGACCAATCGGAGAAGTTTCGGCGATCCAAATGATCAAGTGGCTTTAATTCTTGTGTCAGTTTGATCTGATAAGGATGAAGGCCAAGTTTATTTTTCGCAAAATACGCCGCAGTGTGGTTTGAGATATGCCCAATTCCTAAGCACGACGTGGAATCCACTGATTTGGCTCATTTTGGACGGATACACTTACGGCTGCGATATTTACGTCGCTTCAAGCGGTCGGCGTCTCTTTGCCGCCCGCCGGAACATCCAAGAGTGAAAATTTGGATACAAATTTATTCACTACAGCACGCACAGCCTATCGGGAGTAAGCGCTCTTAAAGTTGGGACCACCGACTCAGAATTTCGGGAATACATTTTAATAATTTCCAAACGTTGCTCGTAAGTGAACTTAACCACGATTAAAATGTTGACTTCGCTTTAAGTTTTGACACTAAAACATTGTTAATAATGTTTGAGTGTGCGTTGACATAAAAAGGCGAAATTGTTGAGTCCCTATTGGAAACCCCTTTATTATATAACAAGTGAAAAAGGCTAAAGTCGGACGTAGTCAAATACTCGTATGAGATATTCTACACCACTCTGCTATTCCGATAATTCCGCACCACTGCCTAAATCTAGAGCCAGGTCGGACTTATGTAATAAAGTGTCCCTAATGGATTTTTAAATACCCAAGAAAGTGTTGATCGGTAATTTTTTTTTGTAGAAAAGAGGGAAGATTTTTTTATAACCTCTTTAGTCTTTTGGACATAAATTTCCGAATTTCATAAAAATCGTACGAACCGATCTATAAGCAGGCAGTAACGGGCTAAAGTGCACGAAGTTAATTTTAAATATAACAAAAAGTTTTCAGAAAATTATCTAAATTTTGTTTATTATGAGAAGGATCAATGACAGTTATGAGTGAAACAAAATATCGGCCCAATGCTCGTCACGGCTTCCGTGGCATACATCTATCTGATGGTCCATATTTTTAATGACTAAGAGACATAATCGAGGTTAAATGTCGTTAATGTCCCGAATTATCTCATCCTTTAGCTCTTGAAATCTTTTTGTCTTATTGACGTACACTTTTATCCCCAAAAAAGAAGTCCAACGGTGTCAAATCACTTGATCTTGGCGGCCAATTAACATTGCCACGACGTGAGATAACACGGCCATTGAATTCGTCGCTCAAAAGAGCCATTGTTTCGTTGGCTGTGTGGCAAGTGGCTCCGTCATGTTGAATCCACATATCGTCCACATCCATATCTTCCAATTCGGTTTAATCACATTCGTTACTTGGGGTCTACGGATGGTGTTGGAATATACGAGTACATTTTTGTTTCTTGAGTGAAATATTCAATAAAAACATGGCCTCAAATCTGGCTATGAACTAATTGTAATGCAATTTAGAATAACTTGCCTGATAAAAATCTCTATTTTTGGATAACAACATTACCCAATCCTAATAAATAGTTTTGGGGATCATAGTATGGCTGAGTGAATCATACAATGGTTGTAGGTATAATAGCATGGTTGCGTTTGAATCAAACTATGGTTGTATGAGAAACATTCTATGGTTGTGAGGATCATAGTATGGTTGAGTGTGAATCATAATATGATTGGGGGATCATAGTATGATTGTGTGTTTTCATACTATGGTTGTGAGGATCATACTATGGTTGTATGAGAAACGTTCTATGGTTGTGAGGATCATAGTGGTTGAGTGTGAATCATAATATGATTGGGGGGGATCATAGTATGGTTGCGTGTTAATCATACTATGGTTGTGAGGATCATACCATGGTTGTATGAGAAACGTTCTATGGTTGTGAGGATCATAATATTTTTGTGTATAAAATAGTATGGTTGAATATGAATCATACTATTGTTGTGAGGATAAAAGTATGGATGTGGAAATCATAGTATGGTTGAGTGTGAATCATGCTATGGTTATGTGTGTTTATGTGTGAATCATACTATTGTTGTGAGGATCATAATATTGTTGTGCCACAACCATATACGCAACAATAGTATGATCCTCTTCGAATATTGTCACCCCAACCATACTTTTTTCTGCGTGTTTTTTTCGACAATCACTCTTGGATTATCATTCGCCCAAATGCAGTGCACGATATGCATTTTGATTTGAACGCCCATTTTCATAATAAGCCTGAATAGATTTAACGCGTTGCTCGCTTGTGTATCTTTCCATGGTTTAAATTGAGTTAGTCTAAAAATGAGAAATATCAAATGAAATGCAGAAAAAAACTTGACGTTTAGGTGTGGTTCACATTAAACATCGGCCCTTAAAATTTAACCACCCTTTATATGCCTACGTAAAAAAACTATAAAATTTCATATTTTAATTTTGTATTTAAATTGTATACCCTATTTAACTCGACGAATACGTGTAGTTAAGGAATCCTCTAAAAACATACTATGGCTTTGGAACCCGCCTACCATTTAACCTTCTGAACTGATTAAAATTTCTAAAATTTTCAACATCCAAACAAAGTTTCTTTGCCGAAAAATGTTGAGTTTGTTTCAAAGTTTTCAAAAACCGTAAAGAAAAAACTCTACGCCACACGAAAGACCCATAAAATTAATGTATGTAAAAGCTTCAAATTCATTTGTAGCGTCCATCGTTCAATGTCCATTCACCGTTTAGCAACCATGCCAGTGACCAGCACCTCCTGCGTCCGCAACTGGACACGCAGAGCAACAACTGTTTCTTATCGTTTGACACATCGAGCGTTTGCGTTTGAACTTTGGCTCATACTTTGCAAATGTTGGCACACCATAAATTTGTCCGTTCCTTGTGTTTTTTGGGTTGTTTTTTTCATTTGTATGGGAAACAGGGAGTCCTGCCTGCTGTGCTCGTTTTGGTTGTTTTTTTCTACAGTTGTTTGTGAAGTTGTTGGTGTGTGTGCGTGTGGCGAGTGGCTGGCTTTGCTTTTGCTGATTTTTCATTATTTGTGTTATTCTTACGACTTTAACAGTTTCGGTTATTGCTGTTCCTAATGTTGCCATTCTGACCATAAATAGAAATGTCCACATCACAAAACGACAATGACAAACACAGCAATGCCAATTCGCACACACACATACATATATACACTCATATTTACATACACTTACGTACGGAAAACAAAGAATCGCACACACACGCATAAGTTGTCGTAACATTCACACCGAGTTCAATATGTCGGAGCAAAAGTTCGATTTGGTTAAATTTTTGGGCCATAAAGTGCCGGAGTGGCGTGGTGCGGTGGGGTGGAAGCATCACAAAAAACATTTGTGACACAAAAACACATTTCATTTGCATTTTAATGCCGTTAGCGTAAGTAATCATTCATTTTATTTTCAGTCGTTCATATTTCTTGTCACCCTTGTCCCACGTCCTGTCGTTTTTCTTTTGTTTTCGTTGGATTCCTCAGTATTTCTCGAGTTTGCTTGAGAAGGAACTGAGCAACATTTGTTAAGTTTGTTTGTGAAACAGGAGCGTGTAAAGTGAACCAGATGGAGAAGGATTCTGTAAGGCGAGTTTGTTGTACCCTACACCACTCTGTGGTAAATAGTCCTTCCTTAAAGGAAAACAGGTGGATCCCTTGTTTATTATATCGATGAATTTAGTGTAATTATCTGATTACATTGAGCGATGGCTCTATCTATTTGTGATCTATTTGTATCCAAGTACAAATCGCAAATGTAAACCAGTTTCCCCATTGAAATCGGAATCTGTGCATATTTTGATAAAATACTGAGTGTTTCACGTTTCCAGAGTCTGAAGTTCTAAAAACCACATATTGCATCCGATTGTGATCAAATTTTGCTCAAAACTTTACGAGCGACGAATATCTAAATCTGTTTTCGGATAGCACCCTTATTAGAGTTTCTGAAACCGAAAAACCGATAGATTTTTGTGCCCAAACCCGACAGTTGGTTTCTTAAGAAAGCTTAAAACCAATATGTCGGTTTACCCGGATTTTTTCTCTGTCGGGTTTTGTCGGTTTTCTGTCGTTGCATGCAAAAGCAAAGAACATTTTTAATTCGCACTTATGAACTACCTTTTTTACCCTGGCAACACTCTGTGGAACAGGGTATTATAATATAGGTTCATGGCAAATGTTTGTAACTACCAAAAATATTTGAAATAAACCAACCTTCTGGTGTGCCAATCGATTAATTCGATTTAACTATCTAAAGCTTGTAATCAAACTACAGGTCGCAATTATTATCTGATATATACAAAATTTGCCAGAAGTACGTTTTTTAACCTAAAGACAGACCCTATTGCAATTGAAGAAAATCGGTTCAGATTAAGATATTGCTTCCACTCATTTATTCAACCGATTTTATGTCTTTAGTTCTACATTACACATTACTTACATGTAATCATGATGAAATTTGCACAGTTCGTTACGATCGATCAGTAATCACCTCAGATAAAAATGGGTTATATCGGTCAACGTTTTGATAAAGACCCAGTACAATGGTCCATGCCGATTATAGATCTAGAACCACTCTGGAACACCCATCAAATTTGGTACAGTTTATTTCTATGGCCAAACAACCAATCTTGGATCATATAGGTCAATTTTTGTTATAGTCTTCATACATGGACATGTGGAATCAAATAACAATATAGCCAAATAGAAAGTTATTTTTGCTATTTGTCAAATCGGTTCATATTTTCATATAGCCCTCAAATAAAACCCGCTCCCGATTTGAGGTGCTGCCGCTCTAAAGCCACAAATTGAATCCGATCGTGCTTTAATGAAATAATTAACTCTGGTAAGAATGCATCATATCAGTCCATATTTTCATACATCTCCCCATAAAAAGCTCTTTGCTGATTTAAGGCCCTGCCACTCTACAAGTGGCTTATTATATCCAATCTTGCCCAGATATGGCATAGTACATTGTGCGAGACGAGTAAGTAACTTTGATAAAATTGGACCATAACGGTCAATGTTTTTGAATAGCCCCACACCAAGTTCCCTGCCGATGTTCTGCCATTCTAGAAGTCTCAAATTAAATCCGAATGTACTCTAAGCTACTAGCACAATGAGTTGTAGTAAATCTAGAAAACGAACTAAATCTATAACTTACCACAGAAAAACTTAGATCAAACCGTTCTTTGTATTCATAAAGTCCCACACAATGATCCCTCCTAAAATGAGGTTCTGACGCTCTAGAAATTAGAAATGAGTCCAATTGTGTTCGGATCTACCATAGTTTGTTGTGGGCGTAATATAACCGTTCCTACAATATTGGTCTATCGTTTAATAAGTTCCTACACAAAAGACCTTGCCGAATTGAAGTCTTGAAATAGGTCAAATGAATCATAGAGCGTTAAATGCAATCTAATAATATAGCCCCAAAAAAACATGCCTCTCTCGGACTTGAAGTCACGTATTAAGTCCAGCCTTGCTTACTTTTCAGTCAGAGGAGCGGAGTCTTTTAATAACAGTTAGGGTCTCTGCTTTTTGAGAGTGCCTTTATGGGATCTTGGAGAAATTAAGTAAGTAGGGTATCGTCAGTAAGTAGGGTATCTTAAGTAAGTAGAGTAACTGAACTCAACACGGTACTTTTAGTTAAGTTCGCTTAAAAGCTTTCTGCATGGCCGGCCTTCCATCTGATGTAACTCCTAAGCTTGTATTAAAACTTCAGTGATAGAAAATAAAAAAAACATAGCTAGGGAGACCTAAAATATGTGGACCACCGAACTGTCCAATGCTAAGCCATTTAAGGCCACCATAGCCGAATTGCCACTGTGTGATTATTGGCACAATAAGATATGAGGATCATTCATGGCCAAGACCGAAACTCTTTGGGAAAATCCCCACGAAGTGAATGCTGGGAATATCATCGTGCTGAACGAGTTACTACTAAGCATTCTAATTGACATTTTGACTGGTCACTCTCCTCTCAGTTGTTCTTATTGTAGCGGCAAACCATACCGGGGTGACAGCCCTTGGCCGAAGAATTGGTGCTTCGGGTCGATCCGGTGCGTAGAACCGGCTGTCGTCATCTCTCAGTGCTAACCTCTTCCACATCTGCAAGTCTTCAACAAACCTGTGAGAAGCCTGTGAAGAGCAACCCATTTAATAACGTGAATACCATTTTATACTAATGAAGCACCTACCAGGGACGTGTTCCCGGACTCAGCTCAATTGAGTGATACTATTTTTTCAGTTGGCTGGCGCTAGGAGGAAATACTTTAAGAACTTCGGCCGAGATACTGACTTAAGTGTATGGCTTCGTAGCATGTAGCGGGCTTCTTACACCCCTCTACTTTAAACCAACAAACTACAGATCAGCATTGTGGTCTGGTCTTGATAAAATCTGGCAGAAGTAAGTTTTTGGGCGGCCGCTATTGAAATTGAAGGAAATCGGTTCATATTTAGATAGAGCTTCCACAAATATGTTCAAACGATTGTATGGCTTTATCTCTATAAAGATTACATTATACATTATACATCCAATTCCGGTGATATTTACGGCAGTTCATTACAATCGATTAGTAACCCGCTTAGATGAAACTATGTTGTATTGGTCCACGTTTTGATATAACCCCAGTAGACAGGTCCCTACCCGATTTTAGACACTGCCGCTCTGAAATACCGTTTTTAGTTACGATTTCGACCAATACTTGGTAAAGTTCATTTCGCTGCAGCAACAATCATGCCTGAATCAATGTGGACCACAAAATTTCCCGAATTAATTTGGAAGACAAATTTTCTCATAAACGAAATTATTTTTGCGTTGTGGCTTAATTTGGTGTGAATGGACGTACTCTTACTACCGAAATCTGACCCATTTAAACATCACAGCAAATACTCAGTAACTCAGTAATGAGTAACTCTACTCATTATCAGTTGTATTGCCAGGTAATAACCCCTTATTACGCTCTGCATTATTTTAAACATAAAAATAATTACTACCGAAATCTGACCCATTTAAACATCACAGCAAATACTCAGTAATGAGTAACTCTACTCATTACCAATTTCATTACCAGGTAATAGCCCCTTATTACACTCTGCATTATTTTAAACATAAAAATAATTACTAGCTAAATACTTGTGTGCCTATAGTTTTCTTAAATGTCCAATCATTAAACACAATTTCGTTCTTAAGTTCTATCTCTAACATGCGCGCAGACCACAACGTAAATATAAAATAATTGTCATGATGGCTGTAATAAAAAAGCAACAAATATCTATCATCTGGTATGACCGACTGTGGCGCAGGTTATAGTTCATGCGTCTACTAACCGAATCGTTCTATATTCAAATCCTTGCAGAACTATATTTTTTTATTCTATAATATTTTAAAATGTTCTATCTCACTTGCTTTCGCATAGACTATTATTTCTCGGGTTCGTGCATGCTTATAAAAATGGGCGTATGTCTGCGCAATATCAGTTCAATTTCTCACCCTTTGCAGTGTGGTATTTTTTGAATTTCCCTAAATTTGCCTGGACCAAATGACACTTGAGCCATACTGTCATCTAATAGGATGACATTTTCTCACAACTGCAAATTCTGTGCTAATTTATGATTAAGCTTACTTTGGCGATAGGGCAAAAACATATACTCGTATATATAGGACAAAAACCAATACCCCTGCACCATATTCTTGTATCTGCACTATCAGGTAGTTTAACATTTTTTTCAGTTGGTCATTCTGCATATGTGACAGCGCATAGAGAAAGGGACCTTATGGTAAAAAAATCAATTTTCACTTTTTTTTGATGTGGACAACATCTGAGCATCGAATGAGATCGATCCCATGCCCCAAAAGTGTTCCCTTCCAGAGATATGCGCGTTTTATGAAAGTGATGGTACACCAAAGATACACGTATTTAAATCTTTAAAATGGCTCTCCCTTTCTACTTTGCGCGTCACATATATGTATAAGTACAGTTGTACAGGATTTAATCGCTCAACTTTAGCTTACTACTTTTCATTTCCTTCTTTTACAAAAGAACTTTCCTAGTATTATCATACCACCCTCTCCAACTGAGTTTCAACTTGAAGTGAACAAGCTGAACATGTCCACGGCCCTGCTCAATGTGCGTACTCGAAAAAGCCCCATTGAAAGGGCTCTTGTGCGACTCAAGTAGTGGGAACGCGAGTGCGTGATTCAGTGGAATTGTTGAATTGCATGATGGATGGACGGATGCTTTAAGTGAACGACTACTGTTGGCTGCCCGGGTTGCTCGAATGATGAACAATGTTGGCAGCAACATAGTAATGCCACTTATGACCGATGGTGCTGGATGTGATGTCGCTGCCAGCACAGCGGTGGCGCTGCTATAAAATACAAAATGAAGCTGAAGCTGGATCCGGCGCTGTCATTGTTATGATTGTTATTTGTGTAACGTTTTGTGTTGACAGCACACATTTAAATGTCTACAAGTGTTCCCATTGTGAAAACCACTCGCCTGCTTGGCTGCCAGCCATCCAATCTCGTTCTCATCCCAATCGTTGGCTCAATTATTCCAACACCAACACACAATCTGGCCCAAGACCATATGATGTCACTTTCAAAGGAAAACGTTTGTAAAGGAATATCATTTTGTTTGTGGATCGTTGTCACCTGCCTTTCAACGAGGCAGGAAGTTTCCGTTTGGATTATTTTGGGAGCCGCAGTTGTAGAATCTTTAAGTACTACATGTACCATACACCAAACTCTTCAACCACGACTGCCGGTTTTATATACCGAATTGACCCGAAACAAACACATTTCGGCCTGGGACAGTCACCTCCGAAAATATATTTATTCTGTTTGTCGATTTTATCGCCTTGAGATCAGCACTTTCCGGAATGCCTGCTCCGCACAGCACCTAACACTAAAGATTGCTGTTGCTACTCCTAACAGTCCATCAATTTTGCAAATTAATCGTGCCAGAGAACATTAATGCCGTGCGTAAACTGATAATGCAAGATCGTCTGGTGATATACCGTGAGATAGAGGCATCCTTGGGCATTTCTTCCACCAGCATACATTCGATATTGCATAAACATCCGGCCGTAAAAAAGGTTTGTTCTCGTTGGATCCCGCACAATTTGACAATCGCTCAAAAAAAGGCTCGTGTCGATTGATGCAAAGAAATTTTGAAAAAAAACGATCGCGGTGCTTCAAAAAACGTTTATAAGATCGTCACAGGTGACGAATCATGGATCTATGCGTATGAGCCCGAAACAAAACAGCAATCGACCGTATGGGTCTTCGAAGACGAGCCAAATCCAACAAAAGTTGTTCGTGAAGAAGCACTTCGAAGCAAAACTGTTCGTGTGGCGGCTGTTCCGTTTGAGCAACGTAGGACGGTCAATGCTGAGTGGTACACCACAATTTTTTTGACGTAGAGAAGACGAATCTTTGGGCACCATGACAATGTAAGCCCTCACACATCGGCTCAAACCAGCGCCTTTTTGACCGGCCAAAACGGCGAATTGATGGGTCATCCGCCGTATAGCCCTGACTTCTTTTATTGACTTCTTTTTATTCCCGCACATCAAGAAAAAATGCGTGGTCAGCGATTTTCGTAGCCAGAAGATGCTGTTGAAGCGTTCAAAAAGCATGTTTTGGAGGTGTCTCAATTGGAGTGGAAAAAGTACTTCGACAAATGGTTTGAGCGCATGCAAAAGTGTATAAATCATTTTTGATGATAAGTATTTGCATTTTCATTATTAGGCTAGAAATATATATGGCAGTCCGTAGAGACCCACACATGGAATGTATGGTGGCAGCAGTCAAGTCTGGGACTGCCGAAATTAAGCTCTACTTTATAACGTATACATTCCGTTGTTGCTGTTGCTGCTGTTGCGGCACATAATGCCGGGGCGACAGCCCTTGCCTGTAGAAATCCCCCTTCGGGTCGCTCCGGTGCCCTCTCCGCTGGCATTTTGCCTTAATTGCGGAGCTGTCAAAATTCATGTTTCAAGAAACAAATATTAAAGTTGAATAAATGATTAATCGTAGTTGAACCGGCTGTCTTGGGATCGGGATCCCGCCGGTTGCTAGCTGTGGCCCGCGTTATTTGCCAGACATTAAGGCAATAACCGTCTGATCCTATGGGACTTTAATGTCCACCATGAACGGGGGCATTCTCTTCTAGACATAGCTTTGGCAGAGCAAATTGATTGCTCTACGTTCTGCGCAGTAAATGAGGACGCTTCCACGCGGATTATGGGCGATTGTCATAGCTCAAACATAACTATAACATCGTCTGGCCTGATCAACGACGTCACCGGGCAACCCGTCATCTCGTTAGAATCGGACCAGCTTTCCATAATCTTCTCCTCCAACAGACCATTCGACTTCATAATTTCTAAACTCCGTACATATCTTAATCAAAAGACCGCTGATTGGCATGCCTTCACAGAAGCCACCAACTGCAGCTTTAGTAATCTTCCCATTCTCTCGGATGCTTGGGTACCCGAGAAGAAGTTCTGGGCCATATTTTCGTCATATTCCCGATGGTCGAACAAATTTCTTACTATTGTTGTACTCGTATGTGAAACATTCTACCACCAACATACTTCACAATCTTTGAACTCCGTACATTTCTTAATCCAAAAAAAAAAATTGACTGGAATGCCTTCAGAGAAGCCACTAAACAGAGCGTATGTGGTCTACCCATTCTCTCTGATGTTCGGGTATCCGAGAAGAAGTTGCGGGCCATCATCAACGCAGCAGCTGCTCGCCATTATTCCTCTGTTCGAATACCCGAGATACGACCAATTTTCCAACTATTGTTATATGTGAAACATACTATGGTTTTGGGGATCATAGTATGGTTGAGTGTGATTAAGAATATGGTTTTGGGGATCGAAGCATGGTTATGTGTGAATTATATAATTGTTGCCTGATCAACGACGTCACCTAGATACCCGTCATCTCGTTAAGATCGGACTACACCATACCATAATCCTCTACACCAACAGACTTCATAATCTCTAAACTGCCTTCATATCTTAGTCCAAAAAAGACTGAAGGAAATGCCTTTAGAGAAGCCACCAAACGGACCTTTAGTGATCTACACACTGCCTGTGATGTACGGATAGCCGAGAAGAAGTTTCGCAGCAGCCGCTCGTTATATTCCCACAGGTAAAACACCCGAGATAAGACCAAATTTCTAACTATTGTTAAATGTGAAAAATTATATGGTTGTGATAATCATACTATGGTTATATGTGAAACATTCTATGCCTCTGATGTTCGGGTAGCCGAGAAGAAGTTCCGCAGCAGTCGCAGTTCATATTCCCGCAGGTAGAACACCAGAGATATGAACAAATGTCTAACTATTGTTGAATGTGAAAAATTATATGGTTGTGACAATCATACTATGGTTGCATGTGATACATTCTATGGTTATGAGGATCATAATATGGTTTTGGATATTATAGTGTCGTTGAGTGTGAATCATATTATTGTTGTTGAGATCATACCATGGCTAAGTGTGAATCATACTATTGTTGTAAGGCTCATCATATTGTTGTGCACCAACCATATACCCAACAAGTCCTATACACATACCCAGGCTGATGTTCTCTTAATTTTGTCACCCCAACCATTTTCTTCTTTCTGCGTGAATGTGGATACCCAAACGCAGGAGATGGCTTAATCGTTTTATTGTACAGGGTGGGCGATTTAACATTTTATATATGAAACGGCTGTATAAAGAGTACTGATAAATTTTCAAATTTCTGGTTTTACAGAAGAGGTTGAACTTTGTCATTTAAAAATGGAACACAATATCATTCATATGACTACCACAACTCGATCGGCAGTAACTCATCCGATCAACCCAATTTTTCCCAGAACATTTTCGATTGTTTCGGGTCGAATCTCTTCAATGGCAACTTTGTTTTCATGTTTCAATGCTTCAATTGACTTTGGATGCTTTTATCCTTAACTACTCCCCACAGAAAATAATCCAAAGGGTTCAAATCACAGCTCCGAGGCTGCCAATTGACATCAAAATTTCGGCTGATTATGCGGTTTTCCAAAACAGGGCGTAAAATATCTACGGTTGTGTTGTCTGCGTGAAATAAGGCCCCGTCTTGTTGAAACCAAATGTCATCCAGGACATTCTCTTGAATTTTTGGAAACAACGCTTACCGTTGACGGTAACGGCGGCTCCTTGCTCATTTTTAAAGAAAAATGGCTCAATGATACCGCCAGCCCAAAATCCACTTTAAACAGTGACTCGTTGTGGATGCATTGGCTTCTCAATAGTCACGTGTGGTTTCTCTAAACCCATATGCGGCTATTTTGCTTATTGAAAAAGCCACTGAGATGAAAATGAGTTTCATCTAAAAGCACGAGTTTTCGGTAAAGTTCTTCATCTCCTGTCAAACAATCTTCAGCCCATTAGGCGAAGCGAAAACGCATCGGATGGTCATGAGACTGCAGTTCTTGGACCAATTGACCAATTTTGTAAGCCATCATACCGAGGTCTTTATAAAAAAATTTTTCTCAAAGAAGAAATGTTCACTTCCTGAGAACCATAACGAGCTGATGCTGATGGTTGCTCTTGGACATTCTCAGCCGCAGCAGCAATGTTTTCGATTGCACTGGACGAGAACGTACTCGGGTATGTTTGTCCATTAACTCGCTTCACAAATCGACTCACAAACTGAACTAAAGGCCGATCTCTTCTCGAAATGTTCCCCGTAAATTTCTTACAGTTTGACTCACTACTTTAAAAGTAAATTTTTAATACAGGGTGGCGCGAAACTACCGTTGTGTTTTGAATGTTTACTAACTTTTTTTATTTATTGGTTAATTATTATTATTATTTTTTGTTTTATATATAGTATATTAATGGCAAAAATTTTTGGCTTAAGTATGAAAAATTATATCGCGCAAGTGGTGGCCATTTTCGGCTGCGCACATTCGTGCTTTTTCCGCGATAGCCCCAGTTGTGCGAACGTCTTCTTGTTAATGTTTCTAGACTGTTCTGCACACTATCCACAACACGTTGGATATTTTCGTCCGTGTGGACCGTACGTGGTCGTCCAGTATATGGAAGGTGTCTTACTGTACCATGTTGTAGAAAATTTCCAACCCTGCGATTTATTGTTGGTTCTGATGATCCAGTACACACATTGAAAAAGCGACGATAAGCACGCTGCGCCATTGACTCTAAAATTCAACAACTGCTGATCGCTGTTCTGTTGTGTAGTGTTCCATTTCAAATCCCCCATGTTTGCTTCACAAAATTCTGAAATAAAAAATATAAATAAATTTAAAAGGCTATTAAACATTCAAACCACAATGGTAGTTTTGCGCCACCCTGTATTTCCCAATTTTGTTTAAGGGTTAAGCGTCCCAATTTGCATATGTCATAAAATAAAAATGAATGCTATTCTTCAATGTCAAAGTAATCCGAAGTTCAAATTTAAAATTGTAAATGGTCCACCCTTTCAATACACATGGTTTTCTCCCACTTAGAGCGAGGTCCATATCAACATCAAACGTGCGACGCAACAACAACTGTCACTTTGTTGCAGTTTAACGTGATTCTACGTAATTTTTCAGAACAAAAAAATATATAAAAATTCAAATCAAGAGTGGAACTTTTATTGGTACTTTGAAAGGACATTTTATGGCATTTATTTTTTGAATATAATTTCAATCAAATGTTGACCGCAACTACGCCTCAGGGTTTCCATTCTGTGGGTCCGATTTTGGATGACTCGTTCGAGCATTTCTACCAGTATGGCTTTAATGACACACGTAAAGCAAAGACTTTGGACATAACGTAGCCCCAAAAGAAAATGTCTAAAGGTGTAATATCACTTGGTCTAGGCGGCCAACTCACCTGTCCAGAACGAGAAATTAGTAGCTGTCGAAATGACCTCTCAATAGATCCATTGTTTGAGCAGCTTTATGGCAAGTGGCATCGTCCTGTTGAAACCAAGTGTCGTCAATAGTACGGGCTTCAATTTCAGGTAGCATAAAGACCGATGTCATGGAGCGATAGCGAGCACCATTCACGGTTACGTTCCAGCCATTATCATTTTGGAAAACATATGCACCGATGATTTTACCAGCTTAAAAACCGCACCAAACCGTGTTTTTTCTGGCTTTAATGGCACCTCTTGAACCTCTTCTTGTTGCTCTTCAGCCCAAATGTGGCAATTTTGTTTATTAGCTTTGCCGTTGAGCCTGAAATGGGCCTCATTTCTAAACAACATTTTGGTCGAACAGCGGATCTTTCCGTTTCTCACCGAACGCACATTTCCATAATACGAGGGCGGTTCGGAAACTTCTTAGTCTAGCACAAAAAGCGCGGTATAAACAGAAAAAAGTTAAGTGTTTTGGAAACTTCCATCTCTGCTATGAACACATGTTAAAGTTTGTTTCGATCTGGCAACTCCTTCATATAGAAACAGGTGTTCACAAAAGACGCATCCGCGATTTTTTTACAATGGAAAAATTAGAAATGCGTGGTGTCATTAAATATTTACATAAAAAAGGTTTATCGGGACAAGAAATTCATAATGATATGGTGAATGTGTTAGGTGAAAGTGCTCCTTCATATGCAACAGTAAAAAATTGGGGTGCTGAATTTAAACGTGATCGTACAAGCATTGAAGATGAACCACGTAGTGGACATCCAAAAACAGCAACAACAACAGGAATTGTAGCCAAAGTGCATGATATGGTATTAAATGATCGACGAATAAAAGTGCGTGAAATAGCTAATATCATGGGCATCTCAAAGATCGAGTCCATTTAATTTTGCATGAAGAACTACAGATGAAAAAGCTTTCTGCAAGATGGGTGCCGCACTTGTTAACAGTCGACCAAAAATGCATAAGAATGAACATTTCTCAAGCTTGTTTGGATCGTTTTCAGCGAAATTAAATGGATTTTAAGCTTCGTTTCATAACTGTTGATGAGACATGGATCCACCACTATACTCCAGAGACAAAAGAACAATCCAAACAATGGACTGAAGCTGGAGGAAGTGCCCCAAAGAAGGCAAAAACAATTCAATCGGCTGGTAAGGTTATGGCAACGGTTTTTTGGGACTTCAAAGGTATTTTATTGATTGACTATCTGCAAAAGGGTAAACCAATAAATTCAGAGTACTATTGCAACCTTTTAGATCAATTAAATGTACAAATTCGAGAAAAACGTCCTGGCTTACAACACAAAAAAATAACTTTTCATCAAGACAACGCACCAGCACACAAGAGTGTTTTAACAACGGCTAAAATCAACGAATAAAAGTACGAGTTGCTTGACCACCCACCTTATTCTCCTGATTTAGCTCCCAGTGACTTTTACCTGTTCCCAAATCTAAAAAAATCCTTGCTGGCAAGTGTTTTACCTCAAATGAAGATGCAATTACAGTTGTAAACCACTATTTTGAAGACCTTGAGGAAAACTATTTTAATCAAGGTATAGAATTGCTAGATAAGCGTTGGACTAAGTATATTGAAGTTTCAGGAGATTATATTGAAAAATAAAAATATTTTTGAAAAACTAACTATTCTCTTTCATTGATAGGCTAAGAACTTTCCGAACCGCCCTCGTAAAGTTACCAACATTTGTAAGTAATTATTTTCAAAAAATAAGTGCCAGGTTTCCCTGAAGGCTAACAGTGCAAGATATGCAGTCTTGCCTTTATTTGGTATAGGTGACACGCAAAATAGAAAGGGACCTAAAATGGCAGGAGAGCCATTTTAAAGATTAGGTCCCTATCTATTTGCGCTTAGAATCGTCGACTTCACTTTCATAAAACGTGCATATCTCTGGGAGGGAACATTTTTGGGGCATGGGATCGGTCTCATTCGATGCTCAGATGTTGTCCACATCAAAAAAAGAAAAATTGATTTTTTTACCCTTAGGTCCCTTTCTCTATGCGTTGTCACATAGGGTTGTCTCCCTATTGCCGAGGTGTTGAGGACCATCTCACACCTGTGCTAGCTACTCTGTTGATGGTGTGGCATTCAATTGATACTCCTAGACAAAGCTTTACCTGCGCCAGCTCGGAGGATCCTGAGCACCCGTGGTAACATATTGAAAACTCCGTTTAGACCTGCAAAAGCATTACTACCTTCACAATATTTTTTCAAGTCGATCTCAGAGGATTCCATATCTTTACATCAGAGTGTTACCGTCTCGACACAATGGATGAATTGGACTATCGCAGATGCATTTTAATAATGAAAAAGGATCTGTGTTCACCTCAGAGAATTAAGGTCACCCAAATCGTCCCCTGCACGCAGAGAAAATATATGGTTACAATATGGTCACCGCAACAATAATATGTTCTCTCCAATAAAAGCATGTTCGTCGCAACCATAGTATTGTTTTTTGAATTTAATTTTGACAATAGTATGATTTCGACAATATTGCTATTGTTGAAATGTAACAATAGTATTATTGCCAAATTTAGAAATGAAAATATGGTTGTAGCAACCATATATACATGGTTGGTGCAACAAAAGTATTGTTGTTTAAAATTTACGTTAACAAAAATATGATTACGGCAATCATACAGTATGGTTGTGACTATGAACATAACAAAACGGGTTTTGTAGAGCATATATGTTTGTGTGTGCGTATGTTTTTTTGATATACAAAAAAAAAACACATACACACGATAAAGTGAGTGGTTGCTGTCCATTAAAAAAACAACAACAATCGGAAGGTAGTTCGAGGGATTTTTATTGTGTGAATCATACTATTGTTGTAAGGTTCATAATATTGTTGTGTCACAACCATATACCCAACAATAGTATGATCCTCTTCGAATATTGTCACCCCAACCATACTTTTTTTCTGCGTGTGCAAAAGCCGGAACTTATAGATTTAATACGGCTTTATAAGTTTGATAGTGAAGTATTCACGGGGCTTTTCCGAAATTTCGCTGGCTTTATAAGAGCAACCGTTGCTAAAAAATCAGATTATTAACACGGCACTATAGCCTCTGTCTGATTGTGTAGCTAACCTCGGTATAATTTGATGCAGGTTTTATGGTATGAAAAATAAAACTATAGCTAAGGTGGTATTTAATATGAATTAACCGAGAAGATCGGTATTCAGAATGAATCCATACGAGATCTACAAAGGAATTAACAATGTTCGTAAATACCTACACTTAAAGAGTGAAATCCGGCTAACTAAAGACGTTGAAATGTACGTTGCCAGACTTAGTACACCAACTCATGGCCAAAGCACCCCGTTGTCGGGGACCTTCCATCGACCAGCATTATAAATGATAATCTAGATAGAGCCAGTGAGAAGAGGCTGGATCAGTTTCGGCATCTTCGACAAACATACCGAACAGACACGCATTATCTTTACCGTTGTTGTTTTCCTATCATCGGTTACGTTGTTGTTGTATGTGTTTTTTTTTTTTGGCACAATTGCCGGTTTCTTGTTTGATGTGCTGCGACATCATTTCTGTGAACAAATGCAGCTGTTCAAACTTGGAATTAGCCTCTGTTTCCCCCCACCACCGAATAGCAGACAGAACAGAACTTTTTATGGTGGAAAACTAAGTTCGCTGCTACCGTCGTCAGTGGTGTTTACCCCAGCACCGCCGGAGCGTCTCAACCTGCTGCTGCGTGCGGGTGGAGCAGAGCACAACAACTGTTGTCGCCCGCATATTGATAAATATTTTGCCATGGGCTAGCTCAGCCCACTGGCGTGCCCCATTCACTTGGGGTCGTGAGTGTCGCCTTTTTGGCCAAGGTTCACAACATAACTGTGGCGTCATTTGAAATTGTGTAGGGGACATTAAGCCGGAGCGATGTTGGAGTTGATTAAAATAGGGGAATTGGAAAGTGTAAATCATCAGAGGTGTACGATAGATCTGGACCACTTATAGAGAGGGTGCTTCGAAGGTTGAGAACAGAGTCTGCTCTCGAAAGACGTGCATTTATTTGGTGGGCCATTTAAAATTTGAAAAAAACTACTAATAATTTTTTAAAATTTCTGTAGGGTAGGTAGAGGTATTTTTTCAGAACAAAAAAAAAATATAAAAATTCAAATCAAGTATGGAATCTTTATTGGTAATTTGAAATGACATTTTATGGCATTTATTTTTTGAAAATAATTACCTTCAAATGTTGGCAACTGTATTATGGAAATGAGCGTTCGGTGAGAAACGAGAAGATCCGCTGTTTTCGACCAACATTTTGTTCAGTGATGAGGCTCATTTCTGACTCAACGGCAAAGTCCATAATCGAAATTGCCGCATTTGGGCTGAAGAGCAACAAGAAGAGGTTCAAGAGATGCCATTATACTCGGAGAAAACCACGGTTTGGTGCGGTTTATAAGCTGGTGGAATCATCGGTGCATATTTTTTCAAAAATGATGATGGCCGGAACGTAACCTCGAATGGTGCTCGCTATCGCGCCATGTGTGATGTTTGATTTGGTAGTCTTGTTCTTGATTGGTCGTAGCTACGGCTACAAGTTTCGACCTATGTCTGGTAACACGGAAGCCATGAGGTTTTGGAACTCAGTTCCAGCATGACGTTGGAGAGGTCTTTCGGGGAGCCACGTGGTGGCGGTGGCGTAGCTACATATTCTTCGATCCCAACGGAGGGAGTGACCATGCCGAGATGCCTGGCTAGGTATCCGTGCGAGCCAGCTGCTTGTGGGGCGTTTGTGGACAAAATGTATCCACCCGTTGGTGAGAGCAACGTGAGTTTGGGCCAGCGTTGCAGGTACTCACGCTAATCTTTTTGCACTGTTCCATTCATCGTATTGACGATGTTTGAAATGGTCAAAAGGCTTTAGCGCTTAAGTCAATTGAACCTTTTAAGCATGTAAATTCAAATCTTTATTTAAAACATTGAACAGGGATTAACCGGATCAAGACTTCTTTCATCTATATTTAAATAGAAGACAAGCTTTTAACAAAATGGCAAAGTGAAATTGATTTTCGTGGCGGCACACTGCTTTTATCATGACTTCGGGTCCGTGACAAGCCTCTTCAGAAAGCTTTGCTGCAATTGTTGAAAGTAAAACCGAACTCTATAAGGCCAGGCTATCCAGGCACTTTTCAAGTTTTTTTGCCTACGAAAATACAAATCACTCTTGCCACCTCTACAGAGACTCCACATCGTGAGATCTTTAATGGTAGGGCATGACGACAAGTCGAGATTGACGTTTCTTCTGGCACACTATCGCGAACAACATCAATGTTTTGCGCAGAAAGAAATGGCCTAGCATGCACTGGTGTTTTCACATTTCAGACAGTCCTGTTTTGCTGAAATTTGCACACACCTATTGTGGAGACATTTTGTCGATTTTGCTGACCAAAAAAAATAAAATCGCGAAGTGGATAAAATGCATTTTGATTTGAACGCCTACTTTCGTTGAAGGCTTCAACAAACTTAACGCGCTGTTCAATTGTGTACCTCTACATGGTTGAATTTGCCAAATACTAAAACAAATAAATGTCATATTAAGTTGGGCAAAAAACTTTACCCTTTATAACATGGCATATCCGTGGTAGACAAGTTCATGCTTAACCTCGATATTGCAAGTGTCAGCCTCGACAATGAGACAGTTCGTCTTAATTAGCCGGTGATTATTGTAATTTTGAAAATTTACAAAACAAATAAAAGTGTGCGGTTATTTCGCTTCCAAAAAAAATAACAACTGCATAACGGTTGGACCACCCTTAATAACATGGCATATCCGTTGTAGACAAGTTCATGCTTAACCTCGACATTGCAAGTGGCAGCCTCGACAATGAGGCAGTTCGGTTAAATTTGCCTAATTTTGTAAATTTACAAAACAAATAAAAGTGTGCGATTGTTTCGCTTCCAAAAAAAATAACATCTGCATTATGGTTGAACCACCCTTAATAACATGGCATATCCGTGGTAGACAAGTTCATGCTTAACCTCAATATTGCAAGTGTCAGCCTCGACAATGAGACAGTTCGTCTAAATTAGCCGGTGATTATTCTAATTTTGAAATTTACAAAACAAATAAATGTGTGCGGTTATTTCGCTTCCAAAAAAATGACATCGTGCATTATGGTTGGACTACCCTTTATAACATGGTATATTCGTGGTAGAGAAGTTCATGCTTAACCTCGACATTGCAAGTGCCAGCCTCTACAATGCAATTTAGCAGTTCGGCTAAATTTGCCGGTGATTATTCTAATTTTGTAAATTTACAACACAAATAAAAGTGTGCGGTTATTTCGCTTCCAAAAAAAAAATGACATCGTGCATTATAGTTGGACCACCCTTTATAATATGGTATATCCGTGGCAGAGAAGTTCATGCTTAACCTCTACATTGCAAGTGTCAGCCTCGACAATGTGGCAGTTCGTCTGAATTAGCCGGTGATTATTTTAATTTTGTAAATTTACAAAACAAATAAAAATGTGCGGTTATTTCGCTTCCAAAGAAATGACATCGTGCATTATGGTTGGACCACCCTTACAACATGGTATAACGGTGGCATGTCATAACGTCTAAGGTCATAATGTCTATAGACATTGTGACACTCCAAAAGTGATATAATGTCTATAGACATTACAGCACTTTTGAAAGTGACATAATACCTATAGATTTTAAGACACCCTAAAAACTTTTTTTTAGACCTTATGTCACTCCAAAAGTGACATAATGTCAATAGACATTATGACTCTTCCAGCTGTGACACAATGCCTATGAACTGTAGAACTAGATTTTTTCTTATTTTAAGGTGGAAAATTAATTTCTTGCAATTTTTAAATCAATGCTAGTTACAATTTATTGAAATATTTTCAAGTGGGTTTCAACAATTTGCTTGCAATACGGACAAAGCAAATAAGAATTTTTAGTTTTAGATTTTTGCTGCAATACATCCAAACACGCCGTACAAATTTTGAAATGTCGGCAGGACTGCAGAAGGACATTCCTGGGTTCAACAGTGCAAATTATGCATTGCAACACTTCTGTTGTCGGAGTGTATGGTTCCTCATTTCCGCTGCATTAGATTCATCGTCTTCCTCCATTACGCGACACTCTTGTAGAATGTGGTTATCTTTATTTATGATATGTTGGAAAAAATCTGCCAGCGCCATCTGTCCCCTAATAAGCTTTTGGGTCATTTGGTATATCTTTTCATCCTTTTCCGCCTGTGGTTTACGCTTTTTTGGCAAAACATTCAAAACGCCAGCGCACACTTGGGTTAGGGAAACTGAGTGAGCAAAGTCCTCATCGCGGATGCCCTCAAGGAACTTGAAAAAGCGCCCGTGTTTTTCCAGTTTCCTCGACAGTTGCGAGTTGAAACCTTCCAGCGCACTTGTAGTTCTCACAAGTTCCTGGCTGACTGAAAATCCAGAAGGTGTAATCTAAAACAAAAATAATTTGGGATGTAGAAAGTGAAATGCTATATCGGAGGAGATGTATGGGGAGTTAAGAAAAATTTGGTATATACAAAGTGAAATACTAAAGCGGAGGGGGTGCGAAAAAAGATATAAAAAAGTAACGGTAATAAAAAATCGGCGCCGATAAATACTCCCCATACATCTCCTCCGATATAGCATTTCACTTTCTACATCCCAAATTATTTTTGTTTTAGAAATTCTTTAGACATTATGTCACTTTCAAAAGTGCTATAATGTCTAAAGATTTTATGTCACTTCCAAAAGTGTTACAATGTCTAAAGAGTTTGTGACACTTTTTTTTTGACTTTATGTCACTTTCAAAAGTGCTGTAATGTCTATAGACATTATGTCACTTTTGGAGTGTCATTATGTCTATAGACATTATGTCTTTAGACGTTATGACATGCCACCGGTATAACCGTGGCAGAGAAGTTCATGCTTAACCTCGACATTGCAAGTGTCAGCCTCGACAATGTGGCAGTTCGTCTGAATTAGCCGGTGATTATTTTAACTTTGTAAATTTACAAAACAAATAAAAATGTGCGGTTATTTCGCTTTCAAATTTTTTTTTGCCTTTCAGTCAAATATGAACAGTAGGACCCCTGGTCTTCGTTTAGGTAATTTTGGAAAGGTAGGAGGTAGGGTTATCTTTTAAGAGAAAAAAAATAAAAAAAAATGTGACCACTGGTTCAGAACTTATTAATTTTACCCTAGTACCCCCCGACTACCATTCCAAAAATGTTCATACCGTCAACATTTCGCCCCCTTGCATTTTCAGGCATGGTCGTAGATGGACATATTTTCGTGAAATAAGCGAAGGAATACGCTGATGTATGGTACATGTAGAACATCAGTCACTGAGGCCAGACACTCTAGAATTTGAATTGTCTCCAACTAAGGGACGACAACTCTCTTAGTCACTCTGGTCTCATGTACACACACACAGAACACTTATTTGGCCACATGATTTAAGTGTGTGAGTATTCATAGCCTTTATGTGTGTGTCTATGTATGAGTGATTGAGTGGCTCATTGTGTGTTAGTGTGTGCGTGTTGTATTCTTGTTAGTCTTCGTGGGTCAACGTCAGCTGTTGCAAATTGTATTTATTTTACTCCAGCACGGAGAGTATGAGTCTTGATCCCAGACTGCTGCTGCTGCTGGTGCCTTCTCTCGCTGGCTTTGTTGCCTGCCGCCGCCTGGCTGCCAACCAATTTTCCCATTTGTGTACAAAACGCTTCACTTTGCAAGTGCTGCGAGCTGCGTCATCGGTTATTGTCGTCGTTATTGGTGGCGTGGTGCTGATAGTCACTCTCCGCTTGTGTGCGTGTGTGTGTGTCGGTTAAGATTGGCCGTTGGCACCATTTGGTGCCACTTTTATGCGTTGCATACTTTTTCGGGTGGGCAGGAGAGCGGCTTTTCCCTCCCATAGTTGGTCGCAAATGGGCGTTTGGAGATTTTCTGTTTACATCGATTCGATATGATGCACACACACACACACTCACACATATACTGTTTTCTACCCGCCGAACTTACTGAAATGATTGGAGAAACATTTAAATTAGTTACATTTGCAATATTTTGCGATTGTGAATTGTTATTGTTTGGCAAAAGTTTCCATGAGGAAGGTAGAGGCAGAAAGCAATGACAGCAGAGGAGATAGACGGATTCTTTAAAATGCCAACATTTTTGAGAATTGTGTGAATTTAACGTGGAACTTGTTCAATATATTTTGGTGTTGTCCTCGTAAACCCTTCACCACTCTGTAGAACAGGTTTGTCAGTTTCATGTCAAAACGTTTGAGATAGACCTAAATTTAAGTAATCCGATTGACTGAGGGAACTTAATTTAAGTAATCCGTTCGACTCAGAATCACGAGCTGATTCTTTTAAACGATGTCTGCCCATTCGCATTGTAATTGTTGGCCAATATTTGTACAATTTGGAAGAAGTAAGTTCTTTGCAGCAAAAATGGACTTTAGAGAAATTAAAAAAACCTTTAATGATTTTGAGATAGTTTTTACAACGATTTTATGTTTTTATCTTTAAAACACAAACATTACATCTAATCTTGATGACAGTTTTCAGAAGTATTTTTTTTAGAGTGTAATACGAGGGCGGTTCGGAATGTTCTTAGCCTAGATATCAATGAAAGAGAATAGTTAGTTTTTCAAAAATATTTTTATTTTTCAATATAATCTCCTGAAACTTCAATACACTTAGTCCAACGCTTATCTAGCAATTCTATTTCTTGATTAAAATAGTTTTCCTCAAGATCTTCAAAATAGTGGTTTACAACTGTAATTGCATCTTCATTTGAGGTAAAACGCTTGCCAGCAAGGAATTTTTTTAGATTTGGGAACAGGTAAAAGTCACTGGGAGCTAAATCAGGAGAATAAGGTGGGTGGTCAAGCAACTCGTACTTTAATTCGTTGATTTTAGCCGTTGTTAAAACACTCTTGTGCGCTGGTGCGTTGTCTTGATTAAAAATTATTTTTTGGTGTTGTAAGCCAGGACGTTTTTTTTCGAATTTGTACATTCAATTGATCTAAAAGGTTGAAATAGTACTCTAAATTTATTGTTTTACCCTTTTGCAGATAGCCAATCAATAAAATACATTTGAAGTCCCAAAAAACCGTTGCCATAACCTTACCAGCCGATTGAATTGTTTTTGCCTTCTTTGGGACACTTCCTCCAGCTTCAGTCCATTGTTTGGATTGTTCTTTTGTCTCTGGAGTATAGCGGTGGATCCATGTCTCATCAACAGTTATGAAACGACGCTTAAAATCCATTTTATTTCGCTGAAAACGATCCAAACAAGCTTGAGAAATGTTCATTCTTATGCGTTTTTGGTCGACTGTTAACAAGTGCGGCACCCATCTTGCAGAAAGCTTTTTCATCTGTATTTATTCATGCAAAATTAAATGGACTCGATCTTTGAGATGCCCATGATATTAGCTATTTCACGCACTTTTTCGACGATCATTTAATACCATATCATGCACTTTGGCTACAATTTCTGTTGTTGTTGCTGTTTTTGGACGTCCACTACGTGGTTCATCTTCAATGCTTGTACGACCACGTTTAAATTCAGCAACCCAATTTTTTACTGTTTCATATGAAGGAGCACTTTCACCTAACACATTCACCATATCATTATGAATTTCTTGTCCCGATAAACCTTTTTTATGTAAATATTTAATGACACCACGCATTTCTAATTTTTCCATTGTAAAAAAATCGCGGATGCGTCTTTTGTGAACACCTGTTTCTATATGAAGGAGTTGCCAGATCGAAACAAACTTTAACATGTGTTCATAGCAGAGATGGAAGTTTCCAAAACACTTAACTTTTTTCTGTTTATACCGCGCTTTTTGTGCTAGACTAAGAAGTTTCCGAACCGCCCTCGTACATCTAATCTTGATGACAATTTTCAGAAGTATTTTTTTTTAAGAGTGAAATAGAACTGAAATCGGGCAACATTTTATTCTCTTTTACGAAAACAGTACAAAAAGGACACTCCTATCTTAGAGAAAGGATGTTTAAAGTAAATGTTTTACGAAAATGAACTCCATAAGATTTCATTTCAGACTTCTCATCACGACAATTCGGTAAAATGGAGGAATATTTACTAATTTTTAATTTATTCCATAAAAAATAACTCGAAACTACAAGGACGGTCCTTTAGCAAATTTACTAAAGGGTGTCCTAAGAAGAGCGCAATTTTTAAATTTTAAATAAAACACAGATATTTAAGAATAAATCGTGAAACTTTATTATATCGTAAAGTAGACAGAATGAGGTTATGTATGGAACAATATATCGTGCTGATGGCCGCCGCGGCTTTGCTGGCATGCACGCGATCTTTTAATGAAATTTTCAATGACCGTTTTGCATGAATGCTGCGGTATTTCATTAATGCAGCGTCCAATTTCGTCTTTTAAGGCTTGAGTCGTCGTCGGCTTATTCGCGTAAACCATCGACTTCAAAAAACCCCAAAGAAAAAAATCTAATGGTGTTAAATCGCACGATCTAGACGGCAAATTCTGATCTCCAAAACGCGAAATAACACGACCGGGAAATGACTGATGCAGCAATTGAATTGTTTCTCTGGCTGTATGACATGTGACGCCGTCTTGTTAGAACCACATGCCCTCCACATTCATTTCTTCAATTCTAGGCAAGAAAAAACTGGTTATCATTTCACGATACCAAACACCATTGACTGTTTGCGCTTGACCTGCCTCATTTTCATAAAAAAAGGTCCAATGATTCCTCCAGCCCAAAAACCACACCACACAGTGACACGTTGAGGATGCATTTGCTTCTCGTGAATCACTCGAGGATTTTCCGCACCCCAAATGCGACAATTCTGCCTATTGACGAAGCCATCTAGATGAAAATGGGCCTCGTCACTGAAGATGATTTTATCGGCAAAATCAGCATTTTCATGTTGTCTCTCCAATACCAAATTAACGAACTCCCTTCGCTGTCCATGGTCAGCTGGCTTCAGTTCCTGAGTCAATTGAATTTTGTATGCATGAAGATGCAAATCTTTCGTCAAAATTCGCTGCAAAGTGGATTTGGAGACACCAATTTGCTGAGCTCGGTGTCGAATTGAGGTGGATGGAGTTTGAGCGACATCATCACGTACAGCTGCGACATTTTCGGTCGATCGACCTGGTCGATGGCGCGTTGTTGTCTTTACATCACTAACAGACCCAGTTTCGGCAAATTTATCCATTAATCTCTTTACAGTTGACTCTTTTGGAGCATTATTGTGACCCCAAACTGTAGCCGCAAAACTTTCACCATTTTGGTAAAACAATTTCACAATGAGAATGCCTTGTTCATTCGTGTAGCGCTCCATTTTTACTAACCTCGTACCTTCTACTAACAAACAATAACAATTGTTCAAATGTCAAACAATGACACTTCGAATGTTGCCAGATTTAAAAATTGCGTTCTTCTTGGGACACCCTTTATAATCACCTAAGCATCTCATTTCTACAAGAAATCTTTATCGAACCGAATATTTGTAGTTCGGACAGATTTCCAACTGATTTTTCTCTGTGTGTAGAATTAAAGCACTCCGCAGGCAGCCCTAGACATAATCCTGCACTTGAAACCAATTGCTGATTTTGCAGGCTAGTTGGAGGCAAGAAGGACATTGAGACTCAGAGAGGCAGTTCTCACCGGTGGCAGTCACTAAAAGTGGATATCCTAGGTTATTGTCAGGTTATTCTTGCAGTGGATTTTCTTCATCTGAAGGGCTGGACTTTTTTATATATGCTTTATTTGAATTATTGAATCTGCTCCAAATGAGCCTAACAATAAGTATACGAATCTTAAGAATAATTCAATAATGAATCCTAGTATGGATTTCTTGTTATGTGGATCTCTGCTAATTGGCAGGAGTTTAAATTAATTTGGTCAAAATAGTATATAACTGGTATGGATCACATGTCTGAGAATTTTAAACCTGGTTTGGCTAAAACCTCGTGATAAAGGACCAGAGGACCCTTACAGTCATTTACAGAGTGTTCGCGATATTATGTAGAGTGAAAAACTCTAGTTATGCATGTTTAACGGATAACTCTGGAATAGCAGAGTGGACGACGTAATTTAGGTTTTGTAGGTTTTTCGTGTTTTAAGGATCACGTATGAGAGCATTTAAGCCACGTGACGTAGAATAAAGGATTCTACACAGTCTTTTTTGAGTGTTCGTCCGCGATTGATATTGACTGTTTGAAAGATCACGTATAAGAGCATTTAAGCCACGTGACGTAGAAAAAAGAATTCTACACAGTCTTTCGGGCGCGTGTGTTCGCGATTACTGTTACGAATGAAGCACAAGTGTAGATTAGAAAGCACGGCTTTCGTTTCTCCGAAGTCTTAAAGAGCTTGGACTGCACAATAATTGTCTAGCAAGTATGTTATCATGACGTTCGAGCTTCTCTTTGAGCTTTATATTGATTTTTTGAATTGCCTCTTTAACGAGAGGTATTTTTAAGTCTCGGTGGATGTTTTCGTTCCTCATATACCAAGGGGCACCACCGGTAATGAGCCGCAATGTCTTCGATTGGACTGTTTGGATTTTGTCGAGATTGCTCGAGCTTGCTTTGCCCCATAGCCGGACACCGTATAACCAGATAGATTTGATTGCACTGTTGTATAGCGGGACCATATACTCAAGGCTTAGTTTTGAGTTCGCGTTTAGGAGCCAGTGAAGTTGATGGACCTTAAGTTTCAGTTGAGTTTTCTTTCTTGGTTTCGATATGACTTCTCCAGGTGAGTCGGCGATCCAGGTGGATGCCAAGGTATCTATCATGATCAGATTGAGAAAAAGGGATATTGTTTAGTTTCAATGTCGGACAAGTGCTAAAATTCAGGCATTTAGCCTCATTGACTTTTATTCTCCAGGCAGAGAGCCAAGATTCTACTCGTCTGAGATGTACACCTAGATTCATAGATGCAATATCCTGCTTTTTATGTGTGGTCATTATAGCGGTATCATCGGCAAAAGTGGATGTTAGCACGGTTGGGCTGGTAGGCATATCTGCGGTAAACAGAAGATAAAGGATAGGCCCCAGGACGCTTCCCCGGGGCACATCTGCTAGTATTTCGCGGTCATCGGTGAAGTGTTGCCCACATCTGACTCTGAATCTGCGGTTTTCTAAGTAAGACATAAGAATTCGATGCGTATTTGCAAATTTTGTAGGTCAAGCCAAAGTGCCAGACTTTGTCAAATGTTGCTCAAACATTCGGAAATACGGCGCAGCAATATTCTCGCCGTTCAAATGATTTTTCAATTGCTTGGGTCAGACGGTTTAGTTGTTCGATGGTGCTGTGACCTTCCCGGAATCCAAACTGATGGTCTGGTATTATGTTATTTGTCACGAGGGACGGTTTTATTTTCGATAAAAGATTTTTTCAAATAGTTTGGATAAGCAGGGAATCAAACTGATCGGCTTTGGTTGGACTTTGACTTTACAAAAACCCAAACTGTTCCTTTGTCTGACCGATCGATGTGGGATTAAGAGGAACTATTCGAAATAATTTCAGTTTACATTGATGGCTCAAAGATCGAAGTAGTGACAGGAATTGGTTTTTTATATAGGGTGATCCATCTAGATGCATTTTTTCAGTACAAAAAAAATATAAAAATTCAAATCAAGTGTGGAGTCTTAATTGGTAATTTGAAAGGACATTTTCTGGCATTTATTTTTTGAAAATAATTACCTTCAAATGGGTGGCAACTGTATTATGGAAATGGGCGTTCGGTGAGAAACGGGAAGATCCGATGTTTTCGACCAAAATTTTGTTCAGTGATGAGGCCCATTTCTGGCTCAACGTCAACGGCAACAAACAAAATTGCCGCATTTAGGCTGAAGAGAAGCCAGAAGAGGTTCAAGAGGTGCCACTATACCCAAAGAAAACCACGGTTTGATGTGGGTTATAAGCTGGTGGAATCATCGGTCATTATTTTTTCAAAAATTATGATGACCGGAACGTAACCGTGAATGGTGCTTGCTATCGCGCCATGATATCGATCTTTATGCTACCTGTAATTAAAGCCCGTAATCTTGACGACACTTGGTTTCAACAGGACGGTGCCAATTGCCATACAGCTGCTCAAACAATGGATCTATTGAGAGGTCCTTTCAAAAAGCAGCTAATTTTACGTTTTGGACAGGTGAGTTGGCCGCCTAGATCGTGTGATATCACACCTTTAGACATTTTTCTTTGGGCTTACGTAAAGTCCAAAGTCTATGCTGACAAACCAGCTACGATTCAGGTTTTGGGAGCCAACATTATGCGTGTCATTAAAGCCATACCGGCCGAAATGCTCGAACGAGTCACTCAAAATTGGACCCTCAGAATAAAAACCCTGAGGCGTAGTTGCGGCCAACATTTGAAGGAAATTATTTTCAAAAAAATAAATGCCATACAATGTCCTTTCAAATTACTAACAAAGATTCCACACTTGATTTGAATTTTTATATATTTTTTTTGCTGCCCATAACGCAACAGTTCAAGTGATAGTAGCAAGAGGTGCATGTGATACATTTTGGACTGTTCAAAGAAAGGAGAAGCGTCTGAAGTGTGGGGAGATTGAAATATTTCCTTTAGCGAAAGAAAAAGATATTCAAATTCTTTAACCCAAACTGCAGTAATGTTTTAAATGAGTTTATACACTTTTTGGGCAAATACGCTGACAGAAAATAATTTGTTTTATTAATAAATTGGAAAATTATCCCAGCAATGCCAACAAACAATGAAAACAATACCTACAGGGATAAGCAGGAAAACCTCACCCAAAATGATTGAATATCCAGTCAGCGGGTGTGAACATTTTCAAACCCTCCACATCCCCATGAACTTCTTTGGAATGCCGGAATAAACAAACACACACACGCGAACAAATGATGAGAACATTTATCGTGATAAACACGTGCATGTGTGTGTGTGCCCTATTAATTTGCCTATGTTTGTGAACACAAACACTTGTAAGCCGGCACATTTAGACGCTTCCTTTGTGCGGATGATGGCGGTTCGAGGAATTCGGAATTCGAACTCAGACGGTGGCGAAAAACACACACACTGTAGCAAGCAGTAGGTAGGGTTAATGCCTTTTTCCGAAAAGAAGAAGAACATGTTTGCGTGTTTTTGCCCACATTTTTCAATAGCAACAGCGACGACGACGACAATACCAACAGTTACAACGGAAAGTACGGTGACGACAGACAGTTACCTTGGTGGGAGTGCCTGCTTTAAAGGAGCGGAGACGCAAAGGAAAACAAAATAAACCCAAGCAAGTAACGTCATTGGCCATGGAGCGTAACAAGTGCAGCTGTGATAACACACAAATTGTCTCATGGATAGATGGAGAGGCAGACGGACCGACGGATAGACAGACATACGGGACAGGCATTTGGTTAGACAGGACATGATACAAAGATGGAAGACGAGCACAATTATATCGAGGTCCTGGCAATTCATCTGAAGCATAGCTAAACATACACTTACATAACCCAAAATACATATTTGAGCTAGCGGTTTAACACGAAAGGCCTTACGCGAAAAGGCCTTTGCAAAGAGTTAGAAAGACACGAGTAGAAAAGGTGTTGTCGGGGAGGGCGGGCTTTAAATACCCAACAGCACAATGGTTTAAAAAAATACTTTTCTCATTTAAAATGTAATTTCTTAAGAGGCGGCCCTCAATTGTGGGGGCTGTATAAAAACATGGATCGGTATATTATTGTTTTGGAAAGAGTCAATTACTCCAAAAACTAGTAAGTTGTTTGTCAGAGGGGAAGCAAAAGTAAGTCAGCAAAGTTAAAGCAAACACTTCATCGTCTGGTAGACGCAATTCTCGCCGATTGTGTGGCACGGCTCTTCGGTACCATATATATAGGGTGACCCATCTAGAGGTATTTTTTCAGAACAAAAAAAAATATAAAAATTCAAATCAAGTGTGGAGTCTTTATAAGTAATTTGAAAGCACATTTTATGGCATTTATTTTTTTTGAATATAATTTCCTTTCACCCTATATAAGTGCTGCCGATAAGTTATCTTCTCATTTTGCGATCTATATACGAGGGTTGCAATATGTGACAGCGCATAGAGAAAGGGGACTAAGGGTAAAAAAATCAATTTTCATTTTTTTTCTTTTTTTGATGTGGACAACATCTGAGCATCGAATGAGACCGATCCCATGCCCCAAAAGTGTTCCCTCCTAGAGATATGTGCGTTTTATGAAAGTGAAGTCGACGATTCTAAGCGCAAATAGAAAGGGACCTAATCTTTAAAATGGCTCTCCAGAACAAAACTGGTTTTAACCTAAGGTCCCATTGTATTTTGCGCGTCACATATATATTTCTGTGCTGCGCTCCATCTGACGTTTCCATTGGAAAGTTTGACATATTTTAGCATAAGCATACTCAGAACGTTTTGACGAACGACCATAATTTGTGTCGTTTACAGTGACTTGGAAAAATCAATTTAGCAAAAAAATGCAATTAACTCGTGAACATTTTCGTGCGATCATTTTTTACAACTTTCGACTTGGATTATTACGACAACAGTGCATCGATGCACTCAAATCTTTGTATAACGATGAAGCACCATCCTATAGCACTGTGAAAAACTGGTTTAATGAATTCAATCGTGGCCTCAAAGACGAACGTCGTGAAGGTCGTCCAAAAACGGCCGTTGTGCCAGAGAACATTGATGCCGTGCGTGAACTGATAATGTAAGATCGTCATGTGACATACCGTGAGATAGAGGCATCCTTGGGCATTTCTTCCACCAGAATACATTCGATATTGCATAAACACCTGGACGTAAAAAGGTTTGTTCTCGTTGGATCCCGCACAATTTGACAATCGCTCAAAAAAGGGCTCGTGTAATCGACACGTGCAAAGAAATTTTGAAAAAATACGATCGCGGTGCTTCAGAAGACGTTTATAAGATCGTCACAGGTGATGAATCATGGATCTATGCGTATGAGCCAGAAACAAAACAGCAATCGACCGCGTGGGTCTTCGAAGACGAACCAAATCCAACGAAAGTTATTCGTGGAAGAAGCTTTTCAAAGCAAATAGTCGCCTGTTTCTTTGGAAAAACCGGTCATGTGGCGACTGTTTCGCTTGAGCAACGTAGGACGATCAATTTTGAGTGGTACACCACAATTTGTTTGCCTGATGTCTTCGGAGAAATTCGAAAAAAGAACAAGAGCTCTCACACATCGGCTAAATTCGGAGAAATTCGAAAAGCGAGAAAGAGCTCTCACACATCGGCTAAAACCAGCGCCTTTTTCACCGCCCAGAACGTCGAATTGATGGATCATCCGCCGTACAGCCCTGAATTGGTACCCAATGACTTGTTTTTACTCCCGCACATCAAGAAAAAAATGCGTGGTCAACGATTTTCGCCGCCAGAAGATGCTGCTGAAGCGTTCAAAAATCATGTTTTGGAGGTATCTCAATCGGAGTGGAAGAAGTGCTTCGACAATTGGTTTTGGCGCATGCAAAAGTGTATAAATCATGCTGGAGAATACTTTGAGAAACAATGAAACCATTTTTGATGATAAATACTGGCATTTTCATTATTAGGCCAGAAATATATATGTGGCGCGAAAAATAGAAAGGGACCTAAGGTTAAAAACCAGTTTTGTTCAGGAGAGCCATTTTAAAGATTAGGTCCCTTTCTATTTGCGCTTAGAATCGTCGACTTCACTTTCATAAAAGGCGCATATCTCTGGGGGGAACACTTTTGGGGCAGGGGTTGGTCTCATTCGATGCTCAGATGTTGTCCACATCAAAAAAAGAAAAAAATGAAAATTGATTTTTTTACCCTTAGGTCCCTTTCTCTATGCGCTGTCACATATACTCGTAGCAGCCCTCGTATACGAAACATTGTTTGATCTTACATATGCGCAGTATTATTGTCGAAGAGTAAGGACAAAAGCGACTGTTTTCGTTTTACTAGGATTGGTTAAGGTCGCACTAGTTTAATTTGGGCTAAATGCCTCTTATCGGGAAGCCAAATTTCACTGAGATCTCTCAAAAGGCACAATACCAAATTTGAAAAAATTGGATGTGAAATGGGGCTGGCACATCGACAAGTCCTCAGTCGATAGTGTCCTTTGTGTTAGTCCTTTGGATTTGTGCTACGGGAATGCATGGAACATTTAAGACTTTTCCTGTGGGGTGAATGAATCACTCACCCAACAACTGAAAGTATGGTAAATGCCCAAAAGTTCAGGTAGGTCTTAGTTATTTTTAATAGACCGAGGAAGTTTTCATTTGGCGCTGCAGTACCGTATGAAATAATTAAAGAAATTGTAAATATTTCTATATTTTTTTCCAATTTTCGTAACCAAAAGTCTTAAGTAAAATCGCATGGAGATTATTTTCGAAGAACGTTTTAACGTCCTATCTGAAAGTTTGGCATTACTTTTAGGATTTTTTTAACTGGTTTCCTTTAAGGGAAAGGTGCCTCGGAAAATGTTAACTTTTTTTTGAATATTTGCTTTACAAATATTGTTTTCTTGTGGACTTACAATGTTTAAAAGTAGCACTGTTAGTTGGGTGGCAACTATTGCCTTAAAGACGGGCATAATTGCGGGACGGTTTGGCTCATGTGGCCCAAAGAACGGTTCGCATTTTCAAAACGGGCAATTTATGGTCAATATGGACTTACTGATACTCAAATTACCGCAAATTTTTTTATATGACTATTTGACTGAAAAGCAAAAATTTTTTGTGCGTTAATTAACAAAAACTGATACGAGTGTCGCAAATGACAGCTATTATGACGCATCCAAAAAAAATTTTCCATTTCAGTCAAATAGTCATAACTTCTGAACGGTAGGACCTCTGGGCTCCGTGTAGTTAATTTTCAAAAGGTAAGAGGTAGGGCTATCTTTATGAGCCAAGGAGTACGCTGGTGAAATTTTTCCAGTCGTAAATGAATCACCCTGTATAGTGATTTATGGGTGGGCCGCCGTCTGCTATGGAACTGTGCTCCACCGGCGGTTTACCTAGGTTCAACCCCTTGTATAAACATCTAACATTTTTTCAGTAGCGAGTTTCCACCTTGTAAGTGCCGGCGACTTTACGAGTAAGAGATTTATCTCTAAGCCATGTAAAAATTTCTCTGTAAAAATGTCGTTCGGAGCAGACGTTATCCCGGTCAGTTAGTACGGGGTGGCGCAAAGCTACCGTTGTGGTTTATATTTTTAATAAGTTTTTAAATTTATTTATATTTTTTATTTTTATTTCAGAATTTTGTGAAGCAAAATTGGGAACTTTAAATTGGAACACTACACAATGGCTTGATTGTGCCACTTCATTCCGACAGAAAGCAGAAGAAAATCACGATTTCATTAACAATTTGATAATGAGCGTAAACAAACAAATGGATATGGTCTACGGAGAATCCAAAAACAGTTCATCAGCAACAATTACACCCACTTAAATGAACTTTTTGATGCGGTATATCCTCTGAAAGGATCATTGGTCCATATTTCTTTGAAAATGCACATGGCGCCTCATTTACGTTTAATGGTGCTGAATATCGAACGATGCTGAACACTTTTTTGAAGCCAGCTGTAGAAAACCACCCACAGTTGTGGTTCCAACAAGCTGGGGCCACAGCCCACACTGCAAGGGACACAATGGCCTTAAACATTCAAACCACAACGCTAGTTTTGCGCCACCCATTTTAAGAATTGAATCGTGCACAGCTCACTGATTTGAGAGAAGTTCCCCTTGTTCCTTAATGGAATGTTGTCGGACTTAAGTAAGTAAGTATAGTTTCTTTGTATTAAGATATATGATGGCTACATATGATGTACAGCACCGCGTCAAAATTGTTGAGTTATATAATTCTTCTGGCACATTTTGTATCTTTGCTCTACGAAGTTATCCTCGTTCGTTTAATGTCCTAACTGCACCTAGTAACAGCATGACTAGGAACTTAGTTTCCCGTTTGTATGGAACAGGGATCAGTGTATGGAACAGGGATCAATCCTAAGGTATTACACCCCCATAACATTATCAGTCCACATTTTTATTGTTGAAAATAAATAGGTTTAACCAGAAACCAACTTGCGGACGCAAAAAATGTTCAAACATAGGCATATTCAGAGCACTGTAATGCTTTCTGGTTGATCCTACTCAATGTGGCTCACATTGAGTAGGATCAACCAGAAAGCATTACAGTGCTCTGAATAGGCCTATGTTTGAACATTTTTTGCGTCCGCAAGTTGAAAATAATCCTAGCATATGGCTCCAGCTTGCTGGAGCACAATGGTACTTCTTCGTAACATTTTTGTGAACCATTCATTCTTATTAGGGCCACCCTGTAGATTTATTTCAAAGTTTTGACTAAGATTAGGTTTAGACGCATGGGAAAAAGGGGCCCTTTTCACAGAAAAAGGTGATAGACCTACCGCTTCTTTGTAAGTATAAGTGCATATGTGACAGCGCATAGAGAAAGGGACCTAAGGGTAAAAAAAATCAATTTTCATTTTTTTTTTCTTTTTTGGATGTGGACATCTGAGCATCGAATGAGACCGATCCCATGCCCCAAAAGTGTTCCCTCCCAGAGATATGCGCGTTTTATGAAAGTGAAATCGACGATTCTAAGCGCAAATAGAAAGGGACCTAATCTTTAAAATGGCTCTCCTGAACAAAATTGGTTTTTAACCTTAGGTCCCTTTCTATTTTGCGCGTCAATAATAGTGGAAAATTTTGAATTTCACATCAACAACTTGTGAAAACCTTCTGGTTCATTTAGTCAGTCATCACCTTGCTACTGTTGGTACACCGAAAGAGTTAAAACCTAACTTAGATATATAGGGTGATCCATCTAAAGGTATTTTTTCAGAATAAAAAAAATATAAAAATTCAAATCAAGTGTGGATTCTTTATTGGTAATTTGGAAGAACATGTTATGACATTTATTTATTGAATACAATTTCCTTCAAATGTTGGCCGCAACTACGCCTCAGGGTTTCCATTCTGAGGGTCCAATTTCGGATGACTCGTTCGAGCATTTCGACCGGTATGGCTTCAATGACATGCGTAATGTTGGCTTCCAAAACCTAAATCGTAGCTGGTTTGTCAGCATAGAGTTTGGACCAAAACCCCAAAAGAAAAATGTCTAAAGGTGTGATATCAGTCGATCTAGGCGGACTGTCCAAAACGTGAAATTAGCATCTTTTCGAAATGACCTCTCAATAGATCCATTGTTTGAGAAGCTGTATGGAAGTGGCACCGTTGAAACCAAGTGTCGTCAAGATTGTTGAAACCAAGTGTCGTCAAGATTACGGGCCTTAATTTCAGGAAGCATAAATAACGATATCATGGCGCTATATCGAGCACAGTTCACGTTTACGTTCCGGCCATCATCATTTTTGAAAAAATATGCACCGATGATTCCACCATCTTATAAACCGCACCAAACCGTGGTTTTCTCCGAGTATAATGGCATCTCTTGAACCTCTTCTTGTTGCTCTTCAGCCCAAATGCGGCAATTTTGTTTATTGGCTTTGCCATTGAGCCAGAAGTGGGCCTCATCACTGAACAAAATGTTGGTCGAAAACAGGCGATCTTCCCGTTTCTCACCGAACGCTCATTTCCATAATACAGTTGCCAACATTTGAAGGTAATTATTTTCAAAAAATAAATGCCATGAAATGTCCTTTCAAATTACCAATTCAGATTCCTCACTTGATTTGAATTTTTATTTTTTTTTTATTCTGAAAAAATACCTCTAGATGGATCAACCTATATTTTCACTGTTTTTAAAGTAGGGTACTTCTAAAGACCACTTCCAACATAATTGTACTCACCCATACTGTCTTAACGCCACTTCTCGCCGTTAACTGTCTTGGCAAGGCCTTTGTCCTCTCTCCGCCTCTGTACCTACCGAACCTGTTCCGTTGCGATATTGTGCGAAATTTCACAGATTGTGGTAAATTTTACAAAGGATTCATTTCTTGCATTGCCATTTGATGTTAGCGCGTGTGTGCGGTTTGTAGATGGTGTCCTTTAAAATCCTTTTTTTGCTCACATCAAGAAAGGGTTCCTGTGAAAATATTCTCCTGTTGCTGCTGCTGTTCAATTGGTTTGGTTGCCTGGGTAATATATGCGATAAAGCAAAAAAAAAAACAACAAAAAATGAGGCAAAGGCAGCAAAAACCATTAGTACATCATCTTCATCATCACAAGCAGCAGTACCACCCTACATACTCGTACACTTATCTCTGTCATCATCGTTATCATTAGCATCTTTATGGGGGGGAATGTTTTATCGATAAACTGTGCCATAAATTCGGTGATAGTGGGGAAATGGGAACAAAAGGTGGCAACTATCGCGTGCGGTATGAATTCGCGATTTTACTTATGAAAACAAATTCTTTTCTGGATATCCAAGGCTGGACTTGGATGATGTGGAATAAATATACAAGCAAAAAGTGGAGGGGAAAAACAATAGTTTCCACGTGTTATCCGTAGTTTAAAACGATAACGATGAATTACTAGGCGCTACGTTTCTATTTCAAGAGGTTTAAACCTAAACCTGTTACAAATTCCTAAGTATGTGAACACATACAACATACAAATACAAACACACAGACACTTGAAAGACTTTGTACAATTCTTATTCTACGTCAAAAAGTTTAAACGAAACGTGGTTTAAATGCTCTCACTTGTAATCCTTATAGCAGTGATTATTATTTTACCAAATCTAGTTTGAAATTCACAGAAAATTGAACACCTAAAGGCCTAAATTACATCGCATAAAAATAAAATCGGCTCTACCAAACTACGAGTAGAGTTACCCGTTTTATTAAACTGGAGTTCTCCGCTCTATAAGTCTAGAGTTTGCTCTACGATCAAAAATATTGCGAACACGTCGGTAATTGACTGTGTTGATCCTCTAGGCGTTTATCACGAGGTTTAAGTTGAATTAAGCTTCAAATTCTCAAAAGTGTGATCTAATATAGTTAATATACCACTGTGAACAAATTACTGTAAATCCTGCCAAAGAGAGAACCGCATAACTCAGAAATCCTTATCAGGATTCACTATTGAATTTTACTTTAAGGCTCTTAAGGGACAGATCAAATAATACCAAATAAAACATTACAAAAAAATGTCAGAGCAAAAGCCGTCAAAGTGTAGATGTTGCTAGAAACAAGTAAAAAGGTTTAACTAGGCAGAAGATTTCGCTTATCTGTCTGGAGCTTGAGCAAGATCGAACTTATTAGCCGTGTTCTTTTCAGGTTTCTAAACTAGCATTTGTATGGAAGTTACTCGGTTAGCTAGCAAGTCTGATTCAGCTCTCTAAAGAAACGAATTAGAGTTACCACATTTATTTTTTCTACAAAAAAGCAAACACGATACCCCTGCCCTTCTCGCAAAAAACCCGTAAGCGCCAATCGCTTTTTAATAAAATTCGATAGCACATTGTACAACGTTCTTAAGCTTAAATCATAAAAACTACGAGGGTTGATATATGTGACGTGCAAAATAGCAAGGGACCTAAGGGTAAAAACCAGTTTTGTTCAGGAGAGCCATTTTAAAGATTTAAATATGCGTATCTTTGGTGTACCATCACTTTCATAAAACGCGCATATCTCTGGGAGGGAACACTTTTGGGGCATGGGATCGGTCTCATTCGATGCTCAGATGTTGTCCACGTCCCTTTCTCTATGCGCTGTCACATATACATTTCTGTATATATCAACCCCTTTCGCCATCTGATATTTCCATTGAAAAGTTTGACATTTTTTAGCATAAACGTACTCAGAACGTTTTGAAGTACGACCATCGTTTGTGACTTGAAAAAATCAATTTGGCAAAAAAAAAATGGAATTAACTGGTGAACATTTTCGTACGTGGATTATCACAACAAGAGTGCATCGATGAACTTAAATCTTTGTATGGCGATGAAGCACCATCCTATAGCACTGTGAAAAACTGGTTTAATGAATTCAATCGTGGCCGATGCTCGCTCAAAGACGAAACTCGTGAAGGTCGTCCAAAAACGGCCGTTGTGCCAGAGAACATTGCGAACATTGATGCCGTGCGTGAGCTGATAATGCAAGATCGTCATGTGGCATACCGTGAGATAGAGGTATCCTTGGGCATTTCTTCCACCAGCATACATTCGATATTGCATGAACACCTGGCCTTAAAACAGGTTTGTTCTCGTTGGATCCCGCACAATTTGACAATCGCTCAAAAACATCATGCATTATAGTTGGACCGCCCTTTATTTTATTGATTACTACTGACCCGGCCAACGTTGTTTTGCCTTCAAATTTTATTTTCACTGAAAGTCTGGTTCAGTTGCAAAGTCGTGGTGGATTCATATTTTGATGAAGAAATGCAGTTGCACCGTGCAAATGACAGTTGCACGGGATACAAATTTTATTCAAATAACTTTTACTGGAGCCGAAATAATAGAATAAGGTATTCTGATCATTTTATTGAAATCTAAAAAAAGAATAGAACAATAAATGTATTCAATTTAAGGCTGCACGATACACTTCATTTTTTGATTTCTGCATAAATAAATAGTGAGGACGGTTTCCCAACTCGAAAACATGCCCTGTGAAAAGCATGACATTTCCAGATTTATGCCGCACACTTCCAGCGGCATAAATCTTGAAATGACTTGTTATGGTCATCGCAAATGCAAGTTTCAGTGGGAACTGAATTCGTTTTAACTGAAATGGCAAATCAGTTGAAGTCAAGGGAATTCGCGGAATTAGACATTCTTCTCCTTTGAACGGCCCTTTCACTATCACATTGTTCATTAGCTTTATCACAATCAGGCGAGTTTCATTACACAGTTTTGGTGCAGATTTCGTAGCATAATGATGACAGATCCAACTTTAAGAAACAAATGATGAAGCCGCCAGGCAAATCTAAAGAGTTTACGAATTCCACTGAATATTTGACGACATCGTCTTCGTTTTCAATGTGATCGATCGATTTGTATGAAAGCTATTCTCCCGGAATTTGATTTCAAATCGTCCAATTTAAGTCATTGAAATCAGTATTGTGCGCTCAACCAATGGTAGTTACGATGTTGGGATAAACATTAGTGATGAGTTCATCTTTGGTTGAAATAAATTGGCAAATGGTAGGTGCAATCGATATTAAACCACTGGAAGTATTTACTGGAATTTCTCCATTTACGATTCTCAGCAGTTCTTTTAAGAAAACTTCTGCGGTTCTCAATTGTATAGTTTTCACGTATCGCCACAAATAGGATGACTTCAGGCATGCATTTAATTCATCTGATTTCGGAATCACGGGAAGTGTTTGTCGGAAGTCGCCTGCCAACAGTATCCTCACGCTACCAAAGCGATTATTATTGTTGCGCAAATCTTTCAATATTCGATCGAGTGCTTCTAATGATCGTTTGTTCGCCGTCGTGCACTCATCCCATATTATCAATTTACAATTTTTCAACCCTTTTGCAATGGCTGATTGCTTTAAAAAGTTGCCAACAGGATTTTCGTTGATGTGCTGGTTTAGATGAAGCTTTAGTGCTGCATGTGCGGTTTTTCCACCTTCCAACAGTGTTGCAGCAATTCCGGTAGATGCTAATGCACGTATTGCTGCTAACATCAATGATAGCAGGAACGTTTTCACTGTTCCGCCGGGCGCATCAAGGAAAAATAGTCCAGCATTTTCATCATCGACAGCCTTTATCAGTGTATTATACGCACTCATTTGTTGTTTATTCAACAGTGGAATATTTGTTTGTATTTGTTGTTGCAAAGTTATTGTGTCGTAGGAACGCTCGCGTTCCAATTCACGATTTCATCTATAGGGTGATCTTTCAGAACAAACAAAAATATAAAAGTTCAAATCAAGTGTAGAATCTTTATTGCTAATTTGAAAGGACATTTTATGGCATTTATTTTTTGAATATAATTTCCTTCACATGTTGGCCGCAACTACGCCTCAGGGTTTCCATTCTGAGGGTTCAATTTATTGACACTCGTAATGTTCGCTTCCAAACCCTGAATCGTAGCTGGTTTGTCAGCATAGACTTTGGACTTTACGTAACCCCAAAGAAAAATGTCTAAAGGTGTGATATCACTCGATCAAGGCGGCCAACATGAAATTAGCTGCTTTTCGAAATGACCTCCAAATAGATCCATTGTAAAGTTAACTGTATGGCAAGTGGCGCCGTCCTGTTGAAACCAAGTGTCGTCAAGATTAAGGGTTTCAATTTCAGATAGCAATGAATAACCATGATATGGTTATTCATGGTTACGTTCCGGCCATCATCATTTTTGAAAAAATATGCACCGATAACTCCACCAGGTTATAAACCGCACCAACCCGTGGTTTTCTCTGGGTATAATGACACCTCTTGAACCTCTTCTTTCTCTTCAGCCCAAATGCGACAATTTTGTTTATTGACTTCGCCGTTGAGCCAGAAATGGGCCTCATCATTGAACAAAATTTTGGACGAAAACAGAGGATCTTCCCGTTTCTCGACTAACGCTCATTTCCATAATTGCCAACATTTGAAGGAAATTATTTTCAAAAAATAAATGCCATAAAATGTCCTTTTAAATTACCAATAAAGACTCTTGATTTGAATTTTTATATTTTTTTTTGTTCTGAAAAAATTCCTCTAGATGGATCACCCTAATAAATATATAAATGAAATGTGTTTTGTTACTAAACCATCATACCAAATATTTTTCAAATGCCGGTTTCATGCAAACTACACATAAATCATGAACAGACCATCGTAACCTAAAATTTTGTACCGATTGTCAGCCTTCTAGCTCAAAAAACAGTTTTGTTACGCCTCCTCCGCCCACACTTCAAAATTTCGATTATGAACAAACCCCCAGAAGGAAGTATCCAGTTTTCCCCAGTCGTTTTCAAGTTTTAAGCGGTGTAGCAAAGCACATTTCATTTTTATATACTTAATGAAAAAAGAAAATTGAAAAAAATCGAAAATAAACCTGTCGAAACACGCTGGGTGGTAAAAATCAGACATTTTCAAATTTTGAAATTTTGAAGTTATTTTTTTATTTATTTTTTTAAAAACCCGTGCTGAGAAAATACCTTTCCAACAAAGTACAAATCATCAAAATCGGTTTGGCCAATCTCGAGTTATGGGATTACATCGCTTCGGACACTTTCTTTTATATATATAGATTGTATTACAATTTATAGTTTTTTGTTCAATTCTCTTTGGTGAATACGAGGGCTGCTTTATATATTTCTGGCCTAAAAATCAAAATGCGAATATTTATCATCAAAGTATTCTCCAGCATGATTTATACACTTTTGCATGCGCTCAAACCAATTGTCGAAGCACTTTTTCCACTCCGATTGAGACACCTCCAAAACATGGTACAAATAGAAACGATATTGCTTTTAATTTTGATCAATGTTGCCAGATTATAATATTGCAAAAGAACATGGCTATTGTTTTACTTCTAGAGTGGGAAGGACATTAAGCTTGGAGATACTTGACCATGTTTAAAGAAGAGCGATTGTGCCGATAGGGTAGAGTAGGGTGTACATCTTTATTGTCTTCCTCTAGCATTGTCTGAATGTGGGTTGCTTGTCGCTATTTTTTTTTGTAAAAATGTCAATAAACGTTCGTTACTCCTTTTTCCCCTAAGCAAAACTTTGATTCGAAACCATAGAATTCACGAAAGTTTTAGATTTCGCTAAGATAATCCAGTTAAAAATTTTAGCTCCAGCCATAATCGCTGGCTTTGTGAACCAATTTTGTCCCAAAACAACCACTGTGCTCCCTGTAAGGCGAGACCGCAAGGGAGAGAACGAGAGGAAAGACCATCACTTTGCTCATCAGTGTTAAGCTGTCATCTCACGATGATGTCTGCTTAAATAAATGCGTGTGTAAGTGTTTGTCTGCCATCCTGTCGTCTATCTTTGGGATGTGTGTTTGATGACATGGAATATGTGCGTGTGTGTGCACCAGTATCTATCGGCGCCACATCCTGGTGGATGTGTTTTGTATGCGCGCGTGGGTGTGCGTGTGGGTACGTCTTCCTTGCTGCACACGTCTGTGCGTATTGTTTCAAGGATAATTGATTACATTTTAACAGCAATTGAACAGATGAGGTGTTGCCACCAACGCATACGAGGACATTTATACGATTTTTGTTTTTTGTTTTTTGGGGTATAGGGGCGGGGGAAGAATGCTTCATCACAATCTGAAACGATATTCAATTATGAATTTTAATTACATTATAGCACCCACTCGTTAACCATTCCGTAATTAGTGGCGAGCGAACAGCGAGTGCTGAACTAATGAAGTGATATGGAAAAAAACTGCTGTGATAAAATATGCGAGCAATCGATGGTTGATGAGGGGGCACAGGGTAAAACAAGTTCGTGCTTACCAAGATTTTATTTACGGTTTTTAAAGAACAAATTAGAACTAAAAATTAAGTAGTTTCAGATCTCATAGACAAAAAAAAAGGTTAATGGAAGAAGTTGTCACAAATCTCTTCACTGACACCGGAAGATCCGACTATGAACCCTGAAGAGATTCTGATTTGCCAGGAGCACCGATAACTAGAACTGAATTGAAATATGCAATCAACTCGATGAAGGACAAAAAAGCAGCGGAAAATCCTTTCAGAATATATAAGACTAATAGATGAAGACAGTAGGCGTGTTCTACTAGGTGGCGCACGAATCTTGCTACAAAAACAAAACGTAATAATTTTTTTCTGTGTCAGCAATCGGCTTTTTCTTTAGTTTATTTGGAAGGTTGGTATTTAGATTTAATAAAATGAATGCTTGGGATACCGAAAAGAGGATTTGGATAGTGCAGCGGTACACTGCTTTGCAGTCCTGCATTTCCGTTCAAAGGGAATGTAGACGGAAGTTTGGCGGAACTCCTTCGTGTAAAGGGTGTCCCAAGAAGAGCGCAATTTTTAAATGACTGATGCAGCAATTGAATTGTTTCTCTGGCTGTATGACATGTGGCGCCGTCTTGTTGGAACCACATGCACTCCACATTCATTTCTTCAATTCTAGCCAAGAAAAAACTGGTTATCATTTCACGATACCAAACACCATTGACTGTTTGCGCTTGACCTGCCTCATTTTTATAAAAAAAGGTCCAATGATTCCTCCAGCCCAAAAACCACACCACACAGTGACACGTTGAGGATGCATTTGCTTCTCGTAATTCACTCGAGGATTTTCCACACCCCAAATGCGACAATTCTGCCTATTGACGAAGCTATCAAGATGAAAATGGGCCTCGTCACTGAAGATGATTTTATCGGCAAAATCAGCATTTTCATGTTGTCTCTCCAATACCCAATTAACGAACTCCCTTCGCTGTCCATGGTCAGCTGGCTTCAGTTCCTGAGTCAATTGAATTTTGTATGCATGAAGATGCAAATCTTTCGTCAAAATTCGCTGCAAAGTGGATTTGGAGACACCAATTTGCTGAGCTCGGTGTCGAATTGAGGTGGATGGAGTTTGAGCGACATCATCACGTACAGCTGCGACATTTTCGGTCGATCGACCTGGTCGATGGAGCGTTGTTGTCTTTACATCACTAACAGACCCAGTTTCGGCAAATTTATCCATTAATCTCTTTACAGTTGACTCTTTTGGAGCATTATTGTGACCCCAAACTGTAGCCGCAAAACTTTCACCATTTTGGTAAAACAATTTCACAATGAGAATGCGTTGTTCATTCGTGTAGCGCTCCATTTTTACTAACCTCGTACCTTCTACTAACAAACAATAACAATTGTTCAAATGTCAAACAATGACACTTCAAATGTTGCCAGATTTAAAAATTCCGTTCTTCTCGGTAAATATGTTTGCCGAATCTGGAAGCTTCGCACGAAGACCGTGCCATCGAGATTCCCATATTCGGGTTCAAGACACCATCGCGACTGTAGCAAATCCAAGCATTTCACCTAGAAACCTACTGGCGCAAAGTGCTGTGAAGAAGAGAGCGGCTTGAAAAATTGCTTTTTTATGCCCGATGAGACCCATTTTGATTAAAAGGCAATGCGGGTTCAAGACACCATCGCGGCTATAGCATCGTCAATTCAGGCAAATCCAAGCGTTGCGTCTAGAAAGTCACTGGCGCAAATTGCTGTGAAGAAGGTAGTGGCTTGAAAATATGCTTGTTTATGCCTGATGAGACCCATTTTGATTGAAAACGTAAACGTAATTCAGGAGTTAATCTAGTGCACAAATGCTCCATGAGACGGAACTACACCCAGAGCGAGTTACGGTGTGGTGCGCAGTTTCATCAAGTTGCATTGTGGGGCCATACTTCTTTAAAAAAAAAACGGTGTAACATTTAATTTCTGGCGCAAAAGAGTCATTATTTCGTTGGCTGTGTGACACCCTCCTGTTGGAACTGAATTTCGTCTAGGTCCAGGTCCTTAATTTCTGGCCACAAGACGTCCGTTATCATCTCGTGTTAGCAAATATTATTCATGGTAATTGCTTGGCCGACCTCATTTTCGAAGAAGTACGACCCGATGGCGCCGCATGCCTATAAACCGCACCAAACAGTCACTCTTTACAGTCACTCTTTATGGATGCATCCAAACTGTCACTTATTATGGATGCATCGGCTTTCAACAATCACTCGTGGATTCTCATTTGCCCAAATGCGGCAAAGTTGCCACTGCCACTGCAATGAATTAAACGCCCATTGGTGTAAAAGGCTTCACGAATCTAAACGCACCGCTAATTGTGTACTTAATTGAATTTGTCAATCACTGAAACAAAAAAATGTCAAATTAAGTTGGGAAAAAAAACTTGTCGTTAAGTTGTAAATCACAATTAACAACGTGCATTATGTTTGGACCATCCTTTATAAAATGGATTATTTTATTATAATTTAAATGTCTGCTGAGGCCCATTTTGATAAAAAAGGCAATGCAAACAAGCAAAATTGCCGTAGATGAAGTCAATCGAATGCACAAATGCTCTATGAGACGAAACTGCACCCAGAGCGAGTTACGGTGTGGTGCGCAGTTTCATTAAGCTGCATTGTGGGCCATACTTCTTTAAAAAAACTGTGTAACAATGGCTGTCAATGGAGACCAATCTGTAAAGATGTTAAAGGAGTTTATTTTTGCCCTGAACTGCGCCTAAGACGTATCCGATTCAACAGCATTTGGTTCCAGCAAGATGGAGCAATTGCACATATAGCCAGACCAACGAAAATTTCCAAACAAATTAGTTTCCACAAATTCAACTTTCCGCTGGCCTCCAAGGTCACCGGGCCTGACTGGACCAGGTTTTTTATGTGGAAATGTCAAGCAAGAGGTGTACAAAACAAACCCAAGAAATTTGACTGTATCGAAGTGGTCCATTTAAACAATCATTGAAGCTATCGCAACGCTAACCCTTCAGGCCAAAATGAATAATTATCTAATCAGGAGTAGCATATGCGTGGATGGGCATGGTGGTAATTTCGGTCTATCATCTTCAAACACAATTCGTCATATACTCGTACAGTTAAATTGAATTTTCTATACAATAAAAAAATAAATGAAATATCGGCTGCTAAATCTAGGGTTTTTTTTTCAAAAAAAAAAAAAATTCAAAAATTTAAATTAAATGTGAAAATTTATTGGTCTTTCACATGCCATTTATTTTTTAAATATATTTTCCTTTAAGTGTTGGCCGCAACTACGCCTCAGGGTGTCCATTCTGAGGGTCCAATTTTTAATGACTCATTCGAGCATTCCGACCGCTATGGCGAATTGCTCGTAAACAGTGGTTTTCGCGGTCTAAGTCTTTCCATGAACAAATAGCAAACAATACTGAAAAAAAATTTTAACAAAACTCAAGCGTAATTTCTGAAAAATTTCTAATTTTAATTTCTTATTGTAGCACAATTGGTGCGCTCCCTGTATTTGAGTGGCGCACCAATTGAAATGACGAGTGGTCCATTTCGAGGTTCCCTACCTTTTTAAAGAAAAAAATACAGAAAATTCAAATTAAATGGGGAATGTTTACGAGCCTTGCTATGTATATTTCTGGCCTAGGCAACACTAAGTGTTGCCTGGCGCCATCTGACATTTACATTGGAAAGTTTGGCATTTTTTAGCATAAACGTTCTCAGAACGTTTTGACGTACGACCATCATTTGTGTTGTTTACAGTGGCTTGAAAAAATCAATTTGGCATAAAAATGGAATAAACTCGTAAACATTTTCGTGCAATAATTTTTCACAACTTTCGACATGGATTATCACGACAAGAGTGCATCGATGAACTTAAATCTTTGTATGGCGATGAAGCACCATCCTATAGCACTGTGAAAACTGGTTTATTGAATTCAATCGTGGCCGACAATCGATCAAAGACGAGGGTCGTAAAGGTCGTTCAAAAACGGCCGTTGTGCCAGTGAACATTGATGCCTTGCGTGAACTGATAATGAAATACCGTCATGTGAGATACCGTGAGATAGAGGCATCCTTCGGCATTTCTTCCACCAGCATACATTCGATATTGGATGAACACCTGGCCGGAAAAAATGGTTTGTTCTCTTTGGGTCCAGAATAATTTGACAATCGTTCGTGTCGATTGTTGCAAAAAAAATTTGAAAAAATACGATCGCGGTGCTTCAAAAGACGTTTATAAGATCGTCACAGGTAACGAATTATGTATCTATGCGCATGAGCCTAAAACAAAACAGCAATCGACCGTGTGGGTCTTCGAAGACGAGCCAAATCCAACGAAAGTTGTTCGTGGAAGAAGCACTTCGAAGCAAATGGTCGCCTGTTTCTTCGGCAAAACTAATCATGTGGCGACTGTTGCGCTTGAGCAACGTAGGACGGTAGGTGCTACACCACAGTTTGTTTGCCTGAAGAAATTCGAAAACGAACAATAGAAGAAGAATCATTGTGCACCATGACAATGCGAGCTCTCACACATCGGCTCAAACCAGCACTTTTTTAACCGGCCAAAACGTCGAATTAATGGGTCATCCGCCGTACAGCCCTGACTTGGCACCCAATGACTTCTTTTTGTTCCCGCACATTAAGAAAAAAAGCGTGGTCAACAATTTTCGTCGCCAAAAGATGCTGTTGAAGCGTTCAAAAACCATGTTTTGGGGGTGTCTCAATCGGAGTGGAAAAAGTGATGCGACAATTGGTTTAAGCTCATGCAAAAGTGTATAAATCATGCTGGAGAATACTTTGAAAAGCAATAAAACCATTTTTGATGATAAATGTTCGCATTTTTAGTATTTGCCCAGAAATATATATAGCAGCTTTCGTATTATCATTTGAAAGAACATTCTTTGGCTTTTATTTTTTGAAGATTATGTCTTTCAAATTTTGGCCGCGGCTACGTCTCAGATGGTCCAACCGTTGAGTCTTATTTTTCGATGACTCGTTCGAGGATTTCGGCTGGTAACTGGCGAATGACACGCGTGATGTTTTTCTGCAAGGCCTGAATCGAAGCTGGTTGTCCGCATAAAGTTTAAACTTTACATATCCCCACAGGAAAAAGTCTAACGCTGTGATATCACACGATCTTGGTGGCCAATCGACCGGTCCAAAACGTGAAATTATCTGCTCACCGAAGTGTTCTCGCAATAAATCCATTGATTGATTGATGAGATGTGTTGTTGTTGTAGCGGCATATAGTGTCGGGTTGACAGCCCTTGGCCGAAGAATTCCTCCTTCGGTTCGATTCGGTGCATAGAACCGGCTGTCGTTCTATGCTGCGATGTGAGGGAAGTGGCGCCGTCTTGTTGAAACCAAATGTCGACGAGATCACGAGTTTCAATTTCAGGCATCAAATCGTCGGTTATCATGACACGATAACGGTCGCCATTGACGGTTACTTTTTCAACGAAATCATTTTTGAAGAAATATGAAGTGATGATTCCAGCGGCCCACAAACCACACCAAACCGTTGTTTTTTCTGGATGAAGTGGCTGCTCTCGAACCTCTTCTGGTTGCTCTTCGTTCCAAATGCGGCAATTTTGCTTGTTTACATACTCATTGAGCCAGAAATGGGCCTCATCGCTGAACAAAATTTGGTTCGAAAACATCGGATCTTCTTGGAACTTCTTCTTTTAGCCCATAGCCCATAGAGCGAAGCGATGTCGCTTATGAACGTTGGCCGGCTTCAGTTCTTGCACAAGCTGTATTTTGGTATGCTTTCAATTTAAGACTTCGACGTAAAATGCGCCAAGTCGTTCCATACGTCAGTCCGAGTTGCTGCGAATGGCGTCGAATCGACTCTCCACGGTCTTGGTGTACTCACTCAGCTACGGCCGCTACTTTTTTTTCACTGCGTGCTGGACGTGGTATATTCGGTCGAATATTATCTAATAATGAATGCTGGGTCTCAAGATGGGTGATGGTGTGGCGAATAGTACGCTCAGTAGGCCGATTATGTTGACCATAAGTTGAACGAAGTGCACGAAACTCATTCCTCACAGAACGTGAATTTTCGTAATAAAGTTGAACGATTTGTAAAGGTTGTTCAGGCGTAAGTCTTTCCATGATGAAATGCCAAACAATACTAAACAAAAACAGCATGACACGACTCACACGTGATCTGTCAAAAAAAAGGCTATTGAAATAAGTATCTCTACTGGGATCACCCATTACTAAGTTAACAGTAATTTTTCATCTGTTTTAGCCGCTTAGAGAGGAGATGCTAGACTGCTCTGTTTAGGCTAGTTTTATCTGCTGGATCCTTGTGCGTTGCAAAAGTGGTTTAACGTCATGAAAATTTACATTCATTTTTCCATTTTTTTCCTGGTAAATTTTAAAGTTTTCCCCGCTTTTTGGAGAAATAAAAAGGCCCGAAAAAATCTCGATTCCATATAAAACCTATACAAATCTTGCACGTGTTATGTATTAAGGATTTAATGCAATTCTTCTCTCAAATTAGTAAGTTGTAGACAAAGTAATCCTTATACTCACTTACTATATATAATCCTTATACCGCCGATAATACTAGAGATTTCACTTTGTGGTCCTTGAACATTTGAAACTGAAACTTGTCTGAAGAATAAAATAATTTTTAAATTTTTTATTGACACCACCCAATGAATGCTGCAACTCTGGTATACTTCCTTTCATTTGAGGATTTGGAAAATATTTTTTAGTTGAAACTCGTTTTCGTGTCTTCTCTTTGGCCATGGATGTGTTTTGTGGTAATGCCAATCGTAGCCACACATACACACACACGCATAAACACACATCTAACCGGATATGTAATTTTTTACCACATACACAAACAAATGAACATAAAAAGCGTACTATCCTTGGGTTAAATGTCCCTGTATTGTGTGCGCGTGTGTGTGTGTGGCGTAGAGAGTGTATTCCTAAAGCGCATTAATGGCCATTTTATGGCTGTAACTCTTACTGTTGCTGTTGCTGCTAATGCTGCCGCTTCGATGCTGATGTTGTTCTAACTGATGTCATTTGTTGCTGTCTTCCTTTGCTGTTGCTAGTATTCCATTATCCTGTTGTCGACGCTCGATGTGTGTGTGTGTCTGACAATAGCTGTGGCGTTGTCGGTGTTCATGTGTGTGTGTGCGTGTGTTTGGTGATGTTCGTTTTTGGAATTTTAACAGCTTTTAATGATTGTTTAACAAGTTTTACGTTTTGTACTTCCATTATTTTGCAACATATCGTTTTTTATTATAGGTTTTGTTGCTAAGGCCCCCGAGGGGTGTTTTATTCTTTTTTTGTTTGTTTTGTTGTCGGCAAGAAATACATGTGCAAGTAGTGTGTTGGTCTGTGTGTTAAACTCACACACATTTGTACGTATGTGTAGGTGTCTGTGCATTATGGCCCATGTTTAAAACATTTTAGTGGTTTTGTTTTACTGTGTTCGGGGTTTTTCTTTCACCGGGGGAAAAACCCAAAATTGCATTTGTGTCCACTCATATACACATTTAAACATGCCTCTGAGTATGTATGTATGTATAGGTTTAGTGATTGCTCTGTCTGTTTGTATGAGTGTGCATCCTTTTTTTCTCGTGTTGAAAAACGTGATGTGGCATCGAAACTTTGTTTTAAATTTTTCTGTGGTCTTTAAACTCCTTGCCGACCCCCCGCCACACGTGGTGTCCTGCGACGGAAACAGCCCAGCATTGTCCGATAGTCGTATAATTGGCAACTCATATATTGGACACACATAACACGTTCCGGTGTGATTTTTTTTTGTTTTTGGGTATATGCGGATATGGAGGCAATTGCAAAAGTTTTAAATAGTTCTAATGTTTGAAACACCTTAAAGAAATGAAGATAGACCCCATGTTTAGTATACCGATCGATTCAGAATTAATTAAGCGTTGCCCACTAGGGTGGAGTGAAATTCAAAAAAAAAGTTAATTTAGGAAAGAGATGTAGTCTGGGGTCCTAAAGAGGGGAAAACTAAAGAAAAAAATTTAAAAAAATTTTTAGGGGTCGCGCCACTCCCTAGAAATTTGGAAATTATCGCTATATTGGCGTTGATTTTAGAAAAATCCTAAAAATTAACGACTTAACTTATTCGAAATTTAAAAGTTTGAGCTTGTTCAGTGCCCAAACAAAAGTATTTGAGGCAAATATGAGGATAATCGACTAATATTTGTAGCTTTGGTGGCGATTTCATTCTTCAGTCAATTTTCTGAAGAAGGGACGATTTGACTTATTTTACTTTTTGAAATTTTTGAACAATGAGAAAAAATTTTTTAAATTTTTTCATGCCCTTATTTCATTGTTTACGCTATTGCAAACATTTATTGACATAAAACTTTAAAATCGGTTTAGGGGTTAGGAAAATTCACGCCTTCAAACATGTGTATTTGTTTATTTTGGCGCGACCCCTAAAATTTTTTTTAAATTTTTTTCTTTATTTTTCCCCTCTTTAGGACCCCAGACTACATCTCTTTCCGAGGTTAACCTTTTCAAATTAAAAAAAAAGCATGTTTTCACTCCACCCTATTGCCCACCGTCTTTCTGCCCATCATTTGTTGTACTCACAGCAAGTAATAACCGATTTCTCTTAGGGTCCCTTGTTCAGATTTTTGCTAAGATAGAAACCTTTTGACATTATTTTTAAAAACATGAATTACTTCACAAGCCAACACGATCAGGTTTGTTGTTGCAGCTGTCAACTGAACGAGGAAAAGTAAGTCAGCGAAGTTAAAGCAAACACATCACCGTCTGATAGACGCAAGTCTCGCCATTGGTGTGGCATGGCTCTTCGGTACCATATACTCATGTGGACAGAAAAATAGGTGTGCATTTTTTTTATTTAAAAAATGGCGTTATCTTTGTATTTTAATGTGTTTTATTAAATACTTCAGGATAGTTTATTGAGCGAGTATACTAAGTAGGGATATAAATACTGTTACACACGTTTTATGCTGTAAAATAAAAAATATTGAATGTTTTTGGACCAAATATTTTTTAATATATTTATTGATGTATACTTATATTGTATCCAAAAAGAATCTACTTATTCGAAATGTCCGCCTTTCGCCTTTACACATGCCTTAAGTCGCACTGACCAATCGTCAATAGCTGCACGAACCTCGTCCATTGGAAAATTGGCCACAGTTCGAACCAAATCAGTCTTAAGAGATAAAATGTTGGGGTATATTTTGTGACAAACCTTGTCCTCTAAAACCGTCCACAATTTGTAATCCAATGGGTTCAAATCTGGACTGCCTGAGGGCCATTCTTCAGAGGAAATGAACGCAGGCAAATTGTTTCGAAACCAGGCCTAGGACGTTTTAGCCTTATGGGCCGGCGCAGAATCCTGCTGGAAAGTCCATGACTGGTTTTGGGACAGGAAATTGTTACGAGGCTTCAAAACAGCTTCTTAAACGGCTTCTTGGTAAACTTTGGCCGATGTTGTGACTCCTAGTGCGCAGAAACGCAGGTCAGTGACCGCATCGTAAGAGACACCCCACCACACCATGACTGAAGCTGGGTGATGACCCTTTTCCACCCTTGGGATCAGTTCTGATGCCTCCTTAGATGACCGCGCATACACTCTATCATTTTGCTTGTTAAATTTTTCCTGAACGGTAAACATTTTTTCATCGGTGAACAATATTTTTCTGTGCAAGTTATCAGCGTGCTTCACCAAAAGACGTTTGCATTTTCCAATTCTATTTTTTAAAGCTGCAGTCAATAAATGTCCGGTACGTCGTTTGAAAGCCCTAAGTCCCAAGTCTTTTTTAATGGTTCAACTCATTAACTTTTGCGTGATACTCATCTCACGGGCCATGATTTTCTGTTTTCGGAGCGGTTTTTTGTGAATTCTTAATTTAACGGCTTTGATGACATGCGATGTTCGAACTGAGCGTGGGCGACCCGACCGGTGGCGGTCTTTTACATCTCCAGTCTCCTCAAACAGTTTTATGCTTCGGTAGACGAACATGCGGCTAATCCCTAGTGGCCGGAGCGTTTTGAAAATACCGCTTTTTTCATTTCACACTTGAAAAGCGCTATTACAGCGATACGGTTCTCATTATCTGACCACTCCATGATGAAAGTTGAAACAATTTTAAAATCCCGTTGCAGACTAACGCTATTGAGGTAGGCTTTCAAAACTCATATGACATTAACGGGGTATGTTCAGTTCTTCTATTGAAATGGGTGTGTTCAATGTTGTAATAGTATTTATGTCCCTACTAAGTATACACATGTGGGCAGAAAAATAGGTGTGCATTTTTTTAGTTTAAAAATGGCGTTATCTTTGTATTTCAATGTGTTTTATTTAATACTTATTATTTAATACCTTCAAAATAGTTTATTGAGCTACGAGTAATATACATTATATTACTTTGTATATACCCATTAGTATATACCCATTTTCATTTATAGTATACACCCATTTTCATTTTTTTTTCTTTTTTTGATGTGGACAACATCTGAGCATCGAATGAGACCGATCCCATGCCCCAAAAGTGTTCCCTCCCAGAGATATGCGCGTTTTATAAAAGTGAAGTCGACGATTCTAAGCGCAAATTGAAAGAGACCTAATCTTTAAAATGGCTCTCCTAAACAAAACTGGTTTTTAACCTTAGGTCCCTTTCTATTTTGTGCGTCACATATATGGGCTGATTTTCATCAAATTTGTTTATATGTATGTGGTCTTAGAGTAGTATGACTTTAAGTCAGCTACATCTAAATTTGAACCGTTTTTCTTCAATGTCAAAAGCATTCGCCCATGGACTGCAAATAGAACTTTAGTACTTGCGACCTTTAGTCCGATTAAAGATTTAATATGGACATCAGACTGTACGGAATTTAATTTAATTAATTAAAAATGTGACTGCTAGAGGCACAGGGCCTTTTAATAGGAGGAGCCTCTTAAAAATATAATATATATAAAAATATGTACCGATACGATCATATTTCATCAGGGCTGGTTTTACCTCGAAAATTACGTTCTACGCATAATTTGAGCAATAGAGGACATAAAATGTAGCTTCTATAAATGGCAGCTGTATAAAAACATGAAGGCTGCTATACATATTTTTGACCTTATAATGAAAACGTGAATATTTATCATCAAAAATGGTTTTATTGTTTTTCAAAGTATTCTCCAGCATGATTTATACACTTTTGCATGCGCTTAAACCAATTGTCGAAGCACTTTTTTACTCCGATCGAGACACCTCCAAAACATGGGTTTTGAACGCACCAACAGCATCTTCTGGCGAAGAAAATCGTTGACCGAGCATTTTTTTCTTGATGTGCGGAAATAAAAAGAAGTCATTGGGTGCCAAGTCAGGGCTGTACGGCGGATGATCCATCACTTCGACGTTTTGGCCAGTCAAAAATGCGCTGGTTTGAGCCGATGTGTGAGAGCTCGCATTGCCATGGTGCACAATAATTCGTCTTCTCTTGTTCGTTTTTCGTATTTCTCCGAAGATTTCAGGCAAACAAATTGTGGTGTACCACTCAGAATTGACCTCCTACGTTGCTCAAGCGGAACAGTCGCCACATGACCAGTTTTGCCGAAGAAACAGGCGACCATTTGCTTCGAAGTGCTTCTTCCACAAACAACTTTCGTTGGATTTGGCTCGTCTTCGAAGACCCTCACATTCGTTTGCTTTTTTGTTTCAGGCTCATACGCATAGATCCATGATTTGTCACCTGTGACGATCTTATAAACTTTTTTTGAAGCACCGCGATCGTATTTTTTCATAATTTCTTTACACCAATCGACACGAGCCTTTTATTGAGTGATTTTCAAATTGTGCGGGACCCAACGAGAACAACCCTTTTTTACAGCCAGGTATTCATGCAATATCGAATGTTTGCTGGTGGAAGAAATGCCCAAGGATGCCTCTATCCACGATATGTCACATGACGATCTTGCATTATCAGTTCACGCACGGCATCAATGTTCTCTGGCACAACGGCCGTTTTTAGGCGACCTTCGCCTTTGAGCGAGCGTCGGCCACGATTGAATTCATTAAAGCAGTTTTCAGCAGTGCTATAGGATGGTGCTTCGTCGCTATACAAAGATTTAAGTTTATCGATGCACTCTTGTCGTGATAATCCGCGTCGAAAGTTGTGAAAAACGAGTTAATTCCATTTTTTTGCCAAATTGATTTTTTCAAGTCACTATAAACAGCACAAATGATAGTCGTACGCCAAAAAATGTCAAACTTTTCAATGGAAATGTCAGATGGCGCGAGGCAACACTAAGTGTTGCCTCGTGATTCCTGACTCACAGTCTGTAACTTTAGTGATTCCTGACTCACAGTCATATACAGTGTAAGTTTCAAGACGATCGGCTAAAATAAGTTCGTTATATTGCTTCTAAAAAAGGGGCGTGGCACCGCCCACTCTCTCCACCGAACTTATTTCTTTACATTGTAGTAGTATGTATTTTAAATCCGATGTTAGTAACTGAAATATTTCAAGAGTTCTGGTCATTTAACATTTTTAGATATGGGCGGGGCCACGCCCCTCTGTAAAAACGTGTATACTCTATGACACATTATTCGCCCACAATTGTATACTGTGTAAATGTCGCTATTAAATAAGAGGGCATGGCACCGCACTAGTTCACAGTAGCTTAATGCGAAAATGTCAAGACGATCGGCATATTGTTATAGGCGCTACTGCGCTTTATTCTAAGGGGTGATCCATCTAGAGGTTTTTCCAGAACAAAAAAAAAATCTTAAAACTCTAATCAAGTGTGGAATCTTTATTGGTAATTTGAAAGGACAGTTTATGGCATTTATTTTTTGAAAATAACTACCTTCAAATGTTGGCAACTGTGTTATGGAAATGAGCGTTCGGTGAGAAACGGGAAGATCCGCTGTTTTCGACCACAATTTTGTTCAGTGATGGGTCCCACTTCTGGCTCAACGGCAAAGTCAATAAACAAAATTGCCGCATTTGGGCTAAAGAGCAACTAGAAAAGGTTCAAGAGGTGCCATTATGCCCAGAGAAAACCACGGTTTGGTGCGATTTACGTATAGGCTGGTAAATTCTTCGGTCCATATTATTTCAAAGATGATGACGTAACCGTGAATGGTGCTTGCTATAGCGCCATGATGTCGTTCTTTATGCTACCTGAAATTGAAGCTAGTATTTTTGACGACACTTGGTTTCAACAGGACGGTGCCGGTGAACGTTTTTAGGGTTGTTGGCGTGGCACCGTCCACTTGCGAAAAACAAAGTAGCACATTTTAACCACCGGTCGGTCATACCGTTATGTTTTGTGAAAAGTTCAAGAAGATCGGTTCAGTAGTTTAGGATCCTATAAAAAAACAGACAAAAAGACAAACATAAATTAAATTTTATTAAAGGTTGATCCAACGCCACAACTTAACGTCAAGTATTTTGGCCAACTGTAGTTGAGATTTCTTTGTTTTAGTGTTTGGCAAATTCACCCATGGAGAGGTAAGCAATTGAGTAGCGCGTTAAGATTGTTTTAGCACTTCCTGATTTTTTGGTCAGCATAATCGACAAATGTATCCACAATCAGGAGAATTGTGTGCAAATTTTAGCAAACCGGATCTGTAGGAAATGTCAAAACACCTGCGCATGCTCGCCTAGTTTGTTCTGCCATCGTTATGTCATCGGGCCGTACTTCTTTGAAAATGAGGGCGGCCAAGCAGTTACCGTGAATGGTGTTCCCAATCGCAAGATGATAACGTACTTCTTGTATCCAGAAATTCAGGATATGGTCCTGGACGATATGTGGATCCAATACGAAGGTGTCACTTGCCACACAGGCAACGAAATAGTAACACTTTTGAGCGAGAAATTCAATGGCCGTGTTATCTCATGCCTTGGCGATTTAAATTGGCCGCCACGATTATGTGATTTGACACCGTTGGACTTTCTTTCTTTCTTCGGCGCTGTTTACAAGATACATAATAGCCCTTTCCGCTATTAACACGTCCTCTAAATAGGAATCAAAAATGGCACCATCCTTCTTCCGGGAGAACTCACTACTCTACTTTTTACTAAATATTTATAATGATTTAGCAACTGTGCCAGTCTACCAACGTTATTTTCTTTCTTATTCCTTGCCGAAACTTTTGCAGTGACCACCAACGAGGGCACTCAGAAAAAACTACAAACAATCCAACAACTATTGTCCGCAGCCGTTTCACCCACCAAATTTGGTGGGCGGAGGACGGCAAGTGGGACCATGTTTGTTTATACGCCAACTTGGATGTATGGAGGTCGCACTGTCTGCGTGTGTGTGTGTGAGGGACAAGGAGACTCCACTTTTACCAGTCATGTTCGACAAATTTCGAATGTGTTTTGGCACAGATGGCGTCACTATTTATAGGTGTAAAACAAGAGCAACAACAACAACAGCAGCACGCACTGAATGGACGGATCAGGGAACCGAGCAAAAACCAGTGTTGTCCGAAAAAAAGAGAATGTTCTGGTTTTGGTTTTAATCGTAATTCTGTTGTTGCTGTTGTTGGCAAAATGTTCTATTGGTTGGCGTTGTTTTGGAGTTTGGCGATTTACGATGACAACACATTTCGTGAGGGGGGGGGGGGGCAATTAAAGGACATTTGCCGACAAGTTATTGCAATTTAATTAGTGGATGCCAATTTCATTTTGTGGTTTTTAGCGGGCCTACAACCTCGGTCATAATGGGGTTAGAGATCTTAAGGAAAGATTTCCCAATCCTGATTTTTTTAGAGATCTAGGAGAACGATTTCCCCATCGAGAGCAGTTTTACGCAACTATTTCAAAGGTCCTTAATGACATACAATGTACCTCATATATGGACCGTCTGTTTAAGGGTTGCAATTTGTGAAATGTTAAGATCTAAAGGCGTCCCCGAAGAACATTACATCTTATAAAAACCAATATTTAGATGCCAACTGTTGAGTTAGGCACAAAAATCCACTGAATTATATTAATGAAGCTATGTTATTTCGAGTGACACTGAGTGCTGATTGGGGAGGACGAACCACATGAATACGTACGAGGGTGGCCGACGCTCGCTCAAAGACGAAGGTCGTCCAAGAACGGCCGTTGTGCCAGAGAACACTGATGCCGTGCGTGAACTGATAATGTGACAGCGCATAGAGAAAGGGACCTAAGGGTAAAAAAAAACAATTTTCACTTTTTTTTGATGTAGACAACATCTGAGCATTGAATGAGACCGACCCCATGCCCCAAAAGTGTTCCCTCCCAGAGATATGCGCGTTTTATGAAAGTACACGTATTTAAATCTTTAAAATGGCTCTCCTGAACAAAACTGGTTTCTACCTGAGGTCCCTTTCTATTTTGCGCGTCACATATATATTTCTGTGCTGCGCTCCATCTGACGTTTCCATTGGAAAGTTTGACATATTTTAGCATAAGCATACTCAGAACGTTTTGACGAACGACCATAATTTGTGTCGTTTACAGTGACTTGGAAAAATCAATTTAGCAAAAAAATGCAATTAACTCGTGAACATTTTCGTGCGATCATTTTTTACAACTTTCGACTTGGATTATTACGACAACAGTGCATCGATGCACTTAAATCTTTGTATAACGATGAAGCACCATCCTATAGCACTGTGAAAAACTGGTTTAATGAATTCAATCGTGGCCTCAAAGACGAACGTCGTGAAGGTCGTCCAAAAACGGCCGTTGTGCCAGAGAACATTGATGCCGTGCGTGAACTGATAATGCAAGATCGTCATGTGACATGCCGTGAGATAGAGGCATCCTTGGGCATTTCTTTCACCAGCATGCATTCGATATTGCATGAACACCTGGCCGTAAGAAAGGTTTGTTCTTGTTGGATCCCGCACAATTTGACAATCGCTCAAAAAAAGACTGGTGTCGATTGGTGCAAAGAAATTTATAAAAATATACAATCGCAGTGCTTCAAAAGACGTTTATTTGATCGTCACAGGTGACGAATCATGGATCTATGTGTTTGAGCCCGAAACAAAACAGCAATCGACCGAAGACGAGCCAAATCAAACGAAAGATGTTCGTTGAAGAAGCACTTCGAAGCAAATGGTCGCCTGTTTCTTCGGCAAAACTGGTCATGTGGCGACTGTTCCGCTTGAGCAACGTAGGACGATGAATTCTGAGTGGTACACCACAATTTGTTTGCCTAAAGTCTTCGGAGAACTTCGTAAAACGAACAAGAGAAGACGCATCATTGTACCCCATGACAATGCGAGCTCTCACACATCGGCTCAAACCAGCGCCTTTTTGACCGGCCAAAACGTCGAATTGATGGGTCATCCGCCGTACAGCCCTGACTTGGCACACAATGACTTCTGTTTTTTCCCGCGCATCAAGAAAAAATTGCAAGGTCAACGATTTTCGCTGTTGAAGCGTTCAAAAACCATGTTTTGGAGGCGTCTCAATCGGAGTGGAAAAAGTGCTTCGACAATTGTTTTGAGCGCATGGAAAAGTGTATAAATCAAGCTGGAGAATACTTTGAAAAACACTAAAACCATTTTTGATGATATATTCTCGCATTTTCATTATTAGTATACTTTTTTTTGTGTTGCTTATAGTTTATAATTTTTCAATATTATTTATTAGGTTGGTTTTTACCCGATAAGCGGGTTCTAGTTTTAATTAATGTAACGAAAAAGGTGAAAAAACGTAACTTTCTTATTGCAAGGATGTGATCAAAGCTACAGTCAGGGGGATAAAAGAGAAAGATTGGTGATTTTATTAGGATGTTTTTATTTAAATGTGCTAGTAAGTTTTTATATTCTGAGTATATGTTTGTATCAAATCTTCGATTTTCTGGGGTAATCTCTTTGAACAGTATAGCTTTTATATTAGCTCTTCTGTAGATGTGCTAACATATGGGAATACCGCTTTTGTTTTGTAAAAATCCTTCTCTATCTAGGTAAATAAAAGCCTCTGGAGGCACATATCCGCTTTGCAGAGTGTTGATTATGTATTCCTCATTGACATAATATGGAGCTAAAATTAAATTATTTTCGGTGCATCCAGTGCTTCTCATTATGTGGTTCCTTATAAGATGAATTATAAAATTATCAACTCTACTTATTTGTGATACGCTATAAAGCTTTTTATTTGATATGTAGTGCTTGTAATTGCTTCTATAAGATCTATGTAGTGATGTACAGCTTCTCAGGCATTTTCTTTCAAAAAGTCGAATTTTTTCCATGTAAGATGGGGAAATATTAAACCAAATTTGGCAACCATATGTCAGTAAGGGACGTATAACTGACTGGTATAAAATAATTTTAACTTTTGTATTTACATATTTAGAGAAAAATAAAGATATATATTTAAAAAATGCCTGTTTTGCTTTGATGAGCTGAGAATAGAAATTTGTCCAGGTTAATTCCCAAATGTTTTACCATTTCTTTATTTGGAATTGTTATATTTCCTTGCGACTTTATGCTAAACTCTTTCCAATGTTGCTTAACATTGTAGTTACATTTTCCTACAGGAGGACGAAAAAGTATGTTTCACATTTATTAAAATTAATTTTCATTTTCCAATCGGACGCGTATTGCTCTATAAAACTAAAATTACGTTGTAGTTTTTCGTTTATCTTCTGAACTTTATCATCGGCGTGGTAGATGATAATGTCGTCAGCGAATCCTATTATGTTTTCCATTTTATTAAGTAATTAATGTATGAACAAGTTGAAGAGAGTCGGTGCGATCACTGTTCCCTGTTGTAAGCCATTTGCAATGTTGAATCTCTTTGTACTGACATGTTGCAAATTGCTGACTAGAAAGGTTTTGTTATTAAACATATTAAATATAAGTAAGGTTAAATGAAAAGAAAATTGATATGTTAGAAGTTTCGTAGTGTACCTGGCAAAAGTCGACCTTCGCTATCCACACACTGCTGCATACGTTTTCTAAAGTTTTCATGAACTCTAACAAGCATGTCGACTAGCATTCTGCCAATTTCAGCCTCAATATTGTTAATTAGGTCTTTTAAGGTGTTGGCACGGTTGATATACACCTACGACTTCAGGTAACCCCAAAGGAAAAAATAGCATGGAGCTAAGTCTAGTGAGCGTGCCATTTCACATCACCCCTCAAAGAGATAAGCCGCCCAGGAAACATTTGCCCAAACAATTCATCCTGTTGGAAACATGTATCCTCTAATTGCATTGTTTAAAGAGCCGGCTGAAAAAAATCTGGAAATACCAAGAGCTAGTGATTGCTTCCGAGCAGAGCGTTTCGGAGATTGCAGTACTGCTGCTCTAACTCTTTCGATGTTCCGTGTTGTTGTAATCCTTCCTCAGGTCCCCTTCGTTCACATGACACATTCCCTGCTGTTCTCAATGAAGCTACCCAATTTACAATTGATTGCAGTCCGCGTGGGGAAACAGCGAATCGTAAACGAAAAGCACGCTGCACTGCACTGATCGAGTGCAAAAAAACGCTTCAACACAAAATGGCATCTCCACACATGTCCAAAGCATGATGGCAACTGAAAGGCAGACGAATACAAATCTCCCGTCAGCCACTATAAGCCACGCATACTCTCCACTCACTTCGACCAACAGTGCCGCCACAGCCTGCAGTGCAAAAAAGCAAGTTACAGCGCTCCACCCTGTATTTAACAGTGAAACCTTGGTATGATGAATATCAGGAAATACAAAAAATCGGTATAAGAATAGTTTTTTTACTTAAATTAAATTTTAAACGAAAATACCAAAAAAAACTCTAACCCATGCGTTAAAAAAACCTTCTCTGCTTTTTAATTTTACAACTTCTTTAGATGTTGTAGATAGTTTATTTCAATGGCCTGTGCTGATATCGGTTGAAGCTAATTCAACATATGGAAAGGTCTGGTAGCATTTCTTAAGCTTTGTTAGACTACAAGGATCTCAAGTCAGAAAGCAACTTCAAAATATGGGCCGATCTGTCCCATTTTCACTAGGATTATTTATTTGTCAAGGATGACGAAATATAGTTTTGATCGGTTTAAATGAAGCTTTACGACATAAAAGTCCTTAAAACGGACTGTTGCTTTATATCAGGGCTATATCAGAATATGTACCAATTGAATCCAAATTGAGATCAAACGTCATAAGCTAGAGATAAGCTTTCCACAACGAATTCCGAGAAAATTGGTAAACTGTGCACCTGTAAGTAAGAAAGTAGTTGTAAAGAAAAAAAAACCTTTGCAAATTTCATTCGAATCTGATACAAGGGTTGCTACGAGTATTAATATTTTGGGTCCGGCAATAAAAACACAATAATTTATCATTGGAAATGTTTTTAAAAATATTCTCCCTAAAGATCAATACACTTTTGCATGCCCACAAACCAATTTTCGAAGCGCTTTTTCCACTCCGATTGAGACACCTCCAAAACATGATTTTTGAACGCTCCAACAGCTGATTCGGGCAATGCAAAACGTTAACCACGAATTTTTTTCTTGATGCTAGGGAATAAGAAGAAGTCATTGCCTGCCCAAATGCCAGGGCTGTACGGTGGATGGCCTATCAATTCGAGATCTTGAGTGGTCAAATAGCTCATCGTTTCAGCTGATGTGTGAGAGCTCGCATCGTCGTGATGCAGATTGATCCGTCTTCTCTTATTATCTTTCCTCATTTCTTCGAACACTGTTGGCAAACAGATGGTTGTATACCACTCAGAATTGACCTCCGACGTTCCACTAAAGGCACTGTGGCAATATGGCCGGTTATACCGAAAAAAACGCAATCATTTGCTTCGATGCACTTCTTCCAGGAACAACTTTTGTAAGGTTTGGCTCGTCTTGAAAGACCCATACGCTCGATTGCTGTTTTGTTTCGGGTCCATATCCATAGATCCATGATTCGTCACCTGTGACAATGCCTTTGAGCTACCGCAGCTATACTTTTTCAACATCTCTTTGCACCAATCCATACGATCCTTTGTCAAATTATGTGGGATGATAGTGATTCATGGCCAACAGTCAAAACAAGTCGATTTTAACACTCTTGTCTCGATAACCCAGTCCGAAAATCGTAAAGAATCATCGCACCGGATAATTCCCTTTTGTGACTGAAATGCATTTTCGAACACACTGTAAACAAAACAATTCGCCCTCAAATGACAAAAAGTTCAGAGTGAAGTTATGCTAAAAAATGTCAAAGTTTCCAGTGGAAGGTCCAGTTTGCATCTGGGAACACTAGTATTGTCAGGACCCGAAATATAAATAGCAACCCTTGTCCAGTACGACCAGTACTAGAAATCAATTAATTTGGTAATTTTGAAATTTTACCACAAAAGCCATTGTACTTTTAAAGTTCAAATTATACCAGAAATTGTAGAATTGTACCAACTTTCGCATCTCTGGGTGAGCAGCCCGACTTTCTACGATTGCGGACGAAAGTGCTTAAGAAGCGTTACATACAAATTTAATTCGCTACTTCAAGGGACTCAGTAAAAAATTCATTATGATATAACATAATTTATAATAATTATAATATAATATATCGAAAACGCATCAGATGGTGTTCCATTATTAAATGACAAAGTCCAACCTTTCCAATAAAAATTTGAAAAAATTGTCAGTACTTCTTTTTTACAGCCGATTCAAATTTATAATTTTAAATGGCCTAACCTACACAAAACTTTATTTTGTGAGCATTTTTTGTTAGTATTCAATTTAAATTATATGTGACATCGCATAGAGAAAGGGACCTAAGGGTAAAAAAATCAATTCTAATTTTTTTTTCTTTTTTTTGATGTGGACAACATCTGAGCATCGAGTGAGACCGATCCCATCCCAAAAGTGTTCCCTCCCAGAGATATGTGCTTTTTTTGAAAGTGAAGTCGACGACTTTAAGCGCAAATAGAAAGGGGCCTAATCTCTAAAATGGCTCTCCTGAACAAAACTGGTTTTTAACCTTAGGTCCCTTTCTATTTCGCGCGTCACATATTGAGATTTTTGTTATATCGTAGTTGTTTTTATCGAAGTTTCACTGTATATTGCTTTCAACCACTGTGCTTCGGTGCGTATACTTAATTAGCTATTACAGTGCTAATTAGCTATTTAACTACCCGTTCTTCCAAAAACTGTTGACTCTGCTCGTGTAAATCATTATCGCCCTTTTGCTACAATCCAAAAGTAGTTACACGTTTTTCCAACACGATCACAGCCAACAGGTTGCAAATGCCAAATCGAAAAACTCCTACTAAGAAATGGCAAAATGAGAATTTACCACCCAAGGCAAGAACCTCTTCTGTGTTGAATAAAACTTAAAATCAGAAAACCAGTGGAGACACAGGCAACAAACAAACAACCCACACATACATACACACCAAACAATACCGAAGGAGACGGACAGACAAAGACACAAAAACATTCACAAACAAAACGAAGTGAAACGAACAGTTTTAGAGCCACAACAGACAGAGCCAGCCACCGTTCGTTTGTTCGTTACATGTTATTTAAAAATTTTGAATACCTAATTATGAAACTGTCAGATGCAAAACTGCTCGTTTTCTTTGGCTCTCTATTAGTACGAAAACCAACCGCACCGCCTTCGCCCTCGCCACCACCCACCAAATCACTTGAACTGCGTGTTTTTCCCAATGTACGGCTGTGCGTGTGCTTGTCGTTTTTTTAATTCCGTTATTATTTTGGACTAAAAGAGGCAACAACAATAAGTGCATGGAATGGAACGGCATGATTATTAACAACTTACACTGAAAGAGAGATAGAGAGAGAGCACAGCAGAGCAGTAGTTGGTGGTATTTAAAGTGTATGTGGTTCGTTGTTGTTGCTTTTGTTGTTACTCGTGCCGAATCTGTTGCTGAGTGTATTCTCATTTCTGCCGTTGATGCTGCCACACAATTTGATATTTTGTGCTGTAGGTCTTTTCCGCAAACACACGCGCACGCATATAACTCATACACAAATACAACGAATATAACTGAGCAGATAAACTGTGATTTGGACGAACTTCCATATATACACACACACACACACACAACCAAACGGATCCTGATACAATGATATATGCTTTTGTAGATGACGGTTTGTATTACTTCTAATACGAGGTCGGTGTGGCATGTACCAAATATCGTACAATACTCGTAGTGAACCGCAACGAAAAAAGTGTGTTCTAGCCTGAGCTTATAAAACCAATCGGAGCAGTATCACATCCTTATACGATCTACATGCAGAGAAAAAATATGGTTACTATACGAGGGCGGTTCGGAAACTTCTTAGCCTAGCACAAAAAGCGCGGTATAAACAGAAAAAATTTAAGTGTTTTGGAAACTTCCATCTCTGCTATGAACACATGTTAAATTTTGTTTCGATCTTGCAACTCCTACATATAGAAACAGGTGTTTACAAAAGACGCATCCGCGATTTTTTTACAATGGAAAAATTTGAAATGCGTGGTGTCATTAAATATTTACATAAAAAAGGTTTGTCGGGACAAGAAATTCATAATGATATGGTGAATGTGTTAGGTGAAAGTGCTCCTTCATATGCAACAGTAAAAAATTGGGTTGCTGAATTTAAACGTGGTCGTACAAGCATTGAAGATGAACCACGTTGTGGACGTCCAAAAACAGCAACAACAACAGAAATTGTAGCCAAAGTGCATGATATGGTATTAAATGATCGACGAATAAAAGTGCGTGCAATAGCTAATATCATGGGCATCTCAAATGATCGAGTCCATTTAATTTTGCATGAAGAACTACAGATGAAAAAGCCTCTGCAAGATGTCGTGCCGCACTTGTTAACAGTCGACCAAAAACGCATAAGAATGAACATTTCTCAAGCTTGGTTGAATCGTTTTCAGCGAAATAAAATGGATTTTAGGCGTCGTTTCATAACTGTTGATGAGACATGGATCCACCACTATACTCCAGAGACAAAAGAACAATCCAAACAATGGACTGAAGCTGGAGGAAGTGCCCCAAAGAAGGCAAAAACAATTCAATCGGCTGCTAAGGTTATGGCAACGGTTTTTTGGGACTTCAAAGGTATTTTATTGATTGGCTATCTGCAAAAGGGTAAAACAATAAATTCAGAGTACTATTGGAACCTTTTAGATCAATTAAATGTACAAATTCGAGAAAAACGTCCTGGCTTACAACACAAAAAAATAATTTTTCATCAAGACAACGCACCAGCGCACAAGAGTGTTTTAACAATGACTAAAATCAACGAATTAAAGTACGAGTTGCTCTAGCACCCACCTTATTTTCCTGATTTAGCTCCCAGTGACTTTAACCTGTTCCCAAATCTAAAAAAATTCCTTGCTGGCAAGCGTTTTACCTCAAATGAAGATGCAATTACAGTTGTAAACCACTATTTTGAAGACCTTGAGAAAAACTATTTTAATCAAGGGATAGAATTGCTAGATAAGCGTTGGACTAAGTGTATTGAAGTTTCAGGAGATTATATCGAAAAATAAAAATATTTTTGAAAAACTAACTATTCTCTTTCATTGATAGGCTAAGAACTTTCCGAACCCCCCTCGTACTCTCTTAAGCCAGTGCCATTAAATAGCACGATTTTGCTTTCATCAGTCCACAATATGTTTCGCCACTTTTCAGCAGGCCAATCAAGGTGATCTTAGGCAACTTTTAATCGAGCCGCTACCTGTTTCTTTCTAAGTAATGGCACCTTCCGTGGACTCCTTGCAAATAAATTGCTTTCCATCAATCGTCGACGTAACGTTATGTCACTAACAGAAAGATTAAGCTCATTCTGGATCTTTTTTGACGACGCGGAAGGGCCTTGCTTGAGTTTCAGGATTCTTTTTAAATGTTATGTCATTGGCGATCATTTAATCAGAGAACGCCAAGATATCTTTTATTTCTTTATAGGTTTTCTTGGTTTCGAAGTTTTTTTTTTATTAATTCACGTTTTTCCTCGGAACAGTTTTTTGCGCGTCCCAGTGTCAATAAAAAAATAATACATTTTATGTCAGAAAAACGCTAAAAACTTTAAACTTCTCTATAACAAACTCACTTTTTAATTTTAGTAAAAAAATTAATGCTAAGCTCTTTTTAAATTCAGAGTTCACTTTCACTCCTATTTTTTTTGATCAGCCAAATTGAAGAGAAAATGCAGCAATGATTAAAAATCATCAAAAATAAAAAAGTAAAGATGATTTTTGCTTTGTTTTTCTCTTCTTAGAATATGAAGTGATTTGCAAATTGTTACAGTAGCAAATCTGCAGCGTACATAAATTGAATACTTGCACTCCCATTATTTTGAACACTGCTGTATAGTAGTCATCCCGTCCCACTTTTGAATCAAAAGCGAACGAGCTGGACCATGGGTCACCCTACAGCACTCTGTTTTTCACAAGATTCGGCGCTTATGTCTGTAGTTTGAGCAAAGTCACACTTAATAAGTGAGGCTTAGACTGGGAGGGACATATTTCGAAAGTGCTCAATGAAAGTTCAGAGCAATGTGGTCCAATTTTCCTAAGAATCGTTATAGGTCACACTTAACGTTCTATGCTTCATTTGAGCTAAATTAAATTTAAAATGTTTTCTATCTGGCGAAGGGACTTCGAATCGGAGATGTAATTTTTATGAAATCTATGTCAAACCATGTACCAATTTGGTCGAGATTCGGTAGGTTATAAGTCACTTATAACACACAATGCTAAATTTAGGTCCATTCCAATTAAATTTATGAATTAGAGAGAGAGAGAGAGGGAGAGAGAGAGTGAGAAAGAGAGAGAGGGAGAGAGAGAGTGAGAAAGAGAGAGAGGGAGAGAGAGAGTGAGAAAGAGAGAGAGGGAGAGAGAGAGTGAGAAAGAGAGAGAGAGAGAGAGAGAGAGAGAGAGAGAGAGAGAGACATTCGTGTAAGTCTGTTTAAAAACATGGACATCGTGTCTATTCGAAAACATGGACCATTACGGTCCAACCTTTTTACACATACTTAGATACAACGCTAAATTTCAAGAGACCAGATATAATATTCCACTTCTATAGCCAAAGCGCCTTATATTTAGAACTACCTTCATATAAGGGCTATACGAAAACATGAACCAACGTGATAGGATAAAAGGGTGAATTATATTTACGTGGGCAATTGTGTGAAGAAAACTTGAAAAGTGCGATTTACAACAATAGTTCTCATTCGTTTGGCGAGAACCTGGTCTTAAAGAGTTCAGTTTTCCTTTCAACAATTGCTGCGCTTTCTGATGATGGTCGTTACGAGCCCGAAATTGTGCAGCTACGAAAAGCAATATCACTTTGCCATTTTGTAAAGAACCTATCTTCAACTAAGATGTAGATGCAAGAGGTCTCGAGCCGGTTAATCCCTGTTCAATGATCCAGTTTCACCAGCGTTAATTTTAGGTAGATCATAACATACCATGCGTAATTTAAAAACGATAGGAGTTTTAAGTGACTTTTCGAGCGACAGCATCTGAAATCGGAAGGGGCCTTTGTGTGGGGGCACTTCCCTTAACATGGGTTAATATTCAACAGATTCACTTATTCAACAGATTCACTTATTGGCCACTCATAGCGAACCATGCCAAATTTGAGCATGCTCTGGATTGATATGTGATAACTAGAGTTGTAGGACTCCAAATGGGGAGGGACTCTTGGCTGCAGGATATGCGATGTCTACAGAGTTGCATTTTCCAACAAACCCATATAAAATATAACGGGTATATTCTAAATGTGACCAAAAACGCCGCTTCGATTGTTTCGGTTGAGATTTTGCAGGTTATTAATGTTTTTGATTTTCTTCTTTAAGAGTTGCTCTTAAATTTGTTCGTTTATTGGCAGTACAAGTGTGCCATTTCGGCAGGGGGGAGGTAACATTTTTAAAATATTGCTCCTGCAGAAGGTAACGTTTTTTTAGAGAATCGAAAACACCATTTGCATTTAAATGTTCCCTCACTTACCAAACGAACCTCGTCTTAATTCAATTTAGGTTGTATAATTGTTTTTTTTAATAAAAAAATAATTTTTCATTTCTTTTGCCTTAGCGTTTGTATGTATGCCGGAACGTTGGAGTCTTTATCTGCTTTGCTCCTGTTTTGTGGATTCTGGGAATCTCTGGGTATATTTCATGAAGGGTGTTAAAATCCTGTTGCGTATATCACCGCACGTGTGAATGTCCGCTCATGTTTTTATATTCCCTCTGGATTTGTAATCTTAAATAAAAATACAATTAGTGGAAAAAGACAACACACTTCCAGGCATCTTTAAGTGCTAAAGATTATTGGTTTTCATTACATACACAGGACTTTAAACTAGTAACAACGTTTTAGTCAGCTGATCCGACTTACATATACTCAGACCCATATCTGGATTTTAAATTAGCTTTCCATACTTTATTGCCTGAAGATTAACGATTTTATTGAAATCCTGGAAAGGGTCGAATGAGGGGAAGGAACTACCTAGTAGGGACATAAATACTGTTACAACATTGAACACACCCATTTCAATAGTAGAACTGAACATACCCCGTTTATGTCATATGGGTTTTAAAAGCTAACCTCAATAGCGTTAGTCTGTTACGGGATTTTAAAATTGTTTCAACTTTCATCATGGAGTGGTCAGATAATGAGAACCGTATCGCTGTAATAGCGCTTTTCAGGTGTGAAAAGAAAACAAGTAAAAAATGTTAAGTTTGGCTGTGCCGAACTTTGGATACCCTCCACCAGAGTCCCAATAAAAAACTATTTTTTTTTAATTTTTGTAATTTATTGTAATTTATTTAAAGCAATATTCGTCATATTATTTCTCAAGGCCCTTAAGACCGTTTGTATTGGAGGTATCAAAAGAGGCTACCCAATATCAACTCAATTTGGTGCAGAAGTGTGTTCTATAGATAAATCTTTATGTGGAAAATTTCATATCGATAGGTCAAGTTTGTGGTGAGTTATCGTCATTTTATTTCTCAAAGCCCATGATACCGTTTGTGTGGGAGGTACCAGAAGGGACTACCTAATCTCAAATTTGGTGCGGAAGTGTGTTCTATATAGAAATCTTTATGTGCAAAATTTCATTTCGATAGGTCAAGCTTGTGGTGAGTTATCGTCATATTATTTCTCAAAGCCCATGAGACCGTTTGTGTGGGAGGTACCAGTAGGACTTTTAAGATCTCAACAGAATTTGGCGAAGAGGTGTGTTCTATATAAATCTTTATGTAGAAAATTTCATCTCGTTAGGTCAAGTTTGTAGTGAGTTATTGTTTTATTATTTGTCAAGGCCCATTAGACCGTTTGTGTGGGAGGTACCAGTAGGGCCTTTCCGATATAATCCAAATTTAGCGCAAAAGTCTGTTCTATATATTAATCTTTATGCCGAAAATTTCGTCTTGATGGTCAAGTGTCTGGTGAGTTATTGTCATATTATTTCTCAAGGCCCATGAGACCGTTAGTGTGGGAGGTACCAGTAGGACTCTTCCGATCTCAACCGGATTCAGAGTAGAAGTGTGTTGTATATAGAAATCTTGATGTGTAAAATTTTATTTCGATTGGTCAAGTTTGTGGTGAGTTATAGTCATATTATTTCTCAAGGCCCATAAGGCCGTTTGTATGGGAGGTACACGAAATGGTGACCCAATCTAAACCATTTTTACATAGATGGTTGCGCCTATATAGAGATTATTATTTGCAAAATTTCAGTGATTTTTCTCAAGAAACTGGACGGATATTTCCAAATAAAAAACTAATTTTTATGAGGTAGTATCGGTTGAGGGTCTCCATCACCAACTTTCCGTAGAGCTATATAGCCCATTTTCAATACCAACCATGCTAGCTGTTTTCATGCAGGCTCTATCTTGTTTTCAACAGTCGGACAACATGGCTAGATCGTCTTAGAGTTTTACGATCAAGAATATATATACTTTGTTGGGCTCCGATGATTATTTCAAGGTGTTACAGACAGAATGACAAAACTAATATACCCTCCATTGTACGGTGGAGGGTACAAAAAGCGATATTTTCAAAACGCTCCGGCCACTAGGGATTAGCCGCATGTTCGTCTACCGATGCATAAAACTGTTTGCGGAGACTGGAGATGTAAAAGACCGCCACCGGTCGGGCCGCCCACGCTCTGTTTGAACACCACATGTCATCAAAGCCGTTAAATCAAGAATTCACAGAAATCCGCTCCGAAAACAGAAAGTCATGGCCCGTAAGATGAATATCACGCAAAAGTCCATGAGTCGAATCATTAAAAGAGACTTGGGACTTGGGGCTTTCAAACGACGTACCGGACATTTATTGACTGCAGCTTTAACCAAAATAGGATTGAAAAATGCAAACGTCTTTTGGTGAAGCTGATAAATTGCAAAGAAATTTTTTTTTCACCGATTAAAAAATGTTTACCGTTCAGGAAAAAGTTAACAAAAAAATGATAGAGTGTGTGTGCGGTCATTTAAGGAACCATCTGAACTGATCAAAAGGCTGGAAAAGGGTCATGACCCAGCTTGAGTCATGGTTTGGTGGGATGTCTCTTACGATGGGGTCACTGACCTGCATTTCTGCGAACAATGAGTCAAAACATCGGCCAAAGCTTACCAAGATACGGTTTTGGAAGCTAGTGTGAAGCCTCTTAACAATTCCTTGTTCCAAAACCAGCCATGGACTTTCCAGCAGGATTCTGCGCCGGCCTAGGCCTGGCTTCGAAACAATTTGCCAGCTTTCATTTCCTCTGAAGAATGGCCCTCAGGCAGTCCAGATTTGAACCCATTGGATTACAAATTGTGGACGGTCTAAGAGGACAAGATTTGTCACAAGAGATACCCCAACATTGGATCTCTTAAGACTGCTTTGGTTCGAGCTAAGGCCAATTTTCCAATGGACGAGGTTCGTGCAGCTATTGACGATTGGCTTGTGCGACTTAAGGCGTGTGTAAAGGCAAAAGGCGGACATTTCGAATAAGTAGACTCTTTTTGGATACAATATACATCAATAAATATATTAAAAAATATTTGGACCAAAAACATTCAGTACTTTTTATTTTACAGCATTAAACGTGTGTAACAGTATTTATGTTCCTACTAAGTACAGTTGCACAATTTGCAGAGGTTCTTGCGGCGTAAGTCTTTCTATGATAAAATGGCAAACAATACTGAAAAGAAAAAAAACAAAGTTTAACACAACTCACGCGTAGTCTGTGAAAAAAACGTATAGAAAAAAAATACCTCTAAATAAATCAAGCGCTGTATTGAGGCGGTACCTCCTCTGGTCATAGAGCACGAATTCTACGCTTGAGTATCCTTTTCGTTTCTTAGGGGTGCTCCTTGAATTGCTGGTTAAAATAAAAAGCTCTCCGTTTCAGATCAGGCATTGTTATACCGCCGGATATGACTGGAGTCCTGCCCTCCTATTTTGTGGAATGGGACAGAAACTTGTATGTTGGCCATTTACCTAAACCAAAACTTAGGACATACTTTTTTAATGAATCGTGTACTTTAGTTGCTCTTTACTCAAAACCATTTCGCTAGTCTTGTATCCTAAGCCATTAAGGGCAAGCTCGACTTTATCATTGTTCTATAATAACATCTTTAGTCTATTTGGAAATAAATTAACCATTTATTTTAGTGTGGACATTCATTAGCCTTTTTGCCAGCCAGCCTTAGTTTGCTCTGAAATTACTCCTTATCATTTCATGACAGTGTAATCATTATAAAGTACTGGCGTAATTCTCATTTGATTTATAATCTCGCATCGAGTTGAACTCTTGAGTTGTCTTCAAGAGTTGTTGCTGGTGCCCTCCTCCGCCGCCTTGCCGTGGCGTTCATGAATAATTGAACGTAATGAATTTTCTTATCTCTTACGAAACAATTATGTATCAAAGCCAAACATACGTATGCACGCACACACACGCACACACACACAGATACTCCCAAGTGTTTTGGTACCTCTAACTCCTAAAATAAATATTCGCAGGATATCACACACATACACGCACATATATACGACAGCAGACAATAAACGACTGGACTGCACTAAAGCAGAAACACATTGCACACTGGGAAAAAACTACACTAAATGTGGTATTGTTTGACTTGTGGAGTTATGAAGGCATGAGACAGTGGAATCATGGCCTTTTGGAAAATCACTTTCAAAGCCATTTGGAAACGTTTTGTTATCCTGGCCTTTAAGGTTGTGCCGAAAAAGCTACTACGGGCAACACCATTTTGTATTAAGTCAATAATTTAAATAAAGTATTAAATTTCCTAGGCTAAGTTTAGTTTTAAATAAAGGGCGATCCAGTCCTCCCCGCTGAAAAGGTCGAACACATCCATAAATTTAAGGTGTTGTGGCTTATTAATCTGTCTCTAATGGACTTCGCACTTTAAAGTGATCTCAAGGTGATATTGTGCTCGCGTTAACTAGAGTGTCCACCCTAGTTTCTACAAGATGTAGCGCTCGCGAAAACTAGATTGTCTGCCTTGATCTCTAGCTGATATTGTGTCCGCTTAAACTAGAGCGTCTGCCTTGATCTCTCTCCGATATAGTTCTCACACTAACTAGAGTGTCTGCCTTGATATCTGGCCGATATAATGTCCTCGTAAACTGGAGTGTCTGTCTTAATCTCTAGCCGATGTTGTGTCCGCGTTAAACTAGAGTGTCACCAGGATCCCTAGTCGTTGCCAACGATATCCTCCGTATATGTCACCGTGTTAAGATGAGTGCCTACGCGTTAAAGAAGAGTGTCTGCATTGATCTCCCGCCTACGTTTGTCCCTTTTCATGTGTGTCATTTAGATCTCTGGTAAACTTAGTACGAAGGCTGCTAAATATATTACTGGCCTAATAATGAAAATGCGAATATTTATCACATCAAAAATGGTTTTATTGTTTTTTAAAGTGTTCTCCAGCATAATTTATACACTTTTGCATGCGCTCAAACCTATTGTCGAAGCACTTTATCCACTCCGTTTGAGACACCTCCAAAACATGGTTTTTGAACGCTGCAACAGCATCTTCTGGCGATGAAAATCGTTGACCACGCATTTTTTTTCTTGATGTTCGGGAATAAAAAGAAGTCATTGGGTGCCAAGTCAAGGCTGAACGGCGTATGACCCATCAGTTCGACGTTTTGTCCGGTCAAAAATACGTTGGTTTGAGCCGATGTGTGAGGGCTCGCATTGTCATGGTGCCCAATGATTCGTCTTCTCTTGTTCGTTTTTCTAATTTCTCCGCAGACTTCAGACAAACAAGTTGTGGTGTACCACTCAGAATGAACCGTCCTACGTTGCTCGAGCGAAACAGTCGCAAAATGACCAGTTTTGCCGAAGCACCGGGCGACCATTTGCTCCGAAGTGCGTCTTCCACGAACAACTTTCGTTATATTTGGCTCATCTTCGAAGACCCACACGACCGATTGCTGTTTTGTTCCGGGCTCATACGCATAGAACCATGATTCGTTACCTATGACGATCTTATAAACGACTTTTGACGAGCCGCGATCGTATTTTTTTCAAAATTTCTCTGCACAAATCGACACGAGCCTTTTTTTTTGAGCGTTTGTCAAATTGTGCGGGATCCAACGAGAACAAACCTTTTTTACGGCCAGATGTTCATGCGATATCGAATGTATGCTGGTGGAAGAAATGCCCAAGGAAGCCTCTTTCTCACGGTATGTCACATGACGATCTTGAATTATCAGTTCACGCACGGCATGAATGTTCTCTGGCAAAACGGCCGTTTTTGGACGACCTTCACGACCTTCATCTTTGAGCGAGCGTCGGCCACGATCGAATTCATTAAACCAGTTTTTCTCAGTGCTATAGGATAATAAATCATCGCCATACAAAGATTTAAGTTCATCGATGCACTCTTGTCGTAATAATCCACGTCGAATGTTGTGAAAAATGATCGCACGAAAATGTTCACGAGTTAATTCCATTTATTTGCCAAATTGATTTTTTTAAGTCACTGTAAACAACACAAATGATGGTCGTACGTCAAAACGTTCTGAGTACGTTTTTTCTAAAAAATGTGAAACTTTTGAATGGAAAAGTCAGATGGCACCAGGCAACACTTAGTGTTGCCTAGGCCATATAGCAACCCTCGTATTTTTTGAACTCTGAAGTTATGAAGACATAAGACAGTGAAATTATGTGCGGCTGGTAACCCACTTTTAAAGCCAAGGTGATCAATCGTGAGGTATTTTTTTTCAAAAAAAAAACAAATATTTAAATCAAGTGTGGAATCTTTATTGTTCATTCGAAAGGACATTTTATGCCATTTTTTATTTAAATATATAAATTCCTTTAAATTTTGGCTATAACTACGCCTCACGGTGTCCATTCTGAGGGTACAATTATGGCTGACTTGTTTGAGCATTTCGCCATACCGGTAACTCCCTGTTTAACTCTACGGGGCTTTGACTTCCTGTCACGAACCGCCGTAGAGTTAAACAGTGAGTTACAATCCTCCGACTTTCGGTTTTATGTAACGGATTGACACGAAACAAACACTCTTCGGCCAGCGGTAGTCACTCAACAATATGTGTTTTTTGTTTGTCAAATTAGGGCGATAGAACCTCTTCCCTCCCACGTTTCCCTAGTGTAAATGGGCTTCTTTCTAATGGATACGTTGACCGTGAGTCGCTTTGCCTTAAAATCCTGATTTTTAGTCCAACGGATTGAACCGAAACAAACACTCTTCGGCCATGGGCAGTCATCTCAACAATATGTGTTTTTTGTTTGCCTAAGTTGAGCGGTAGAACCCCTCTCCGCCCACGTCCATCTAGTGGAAATCGGCTACTCACTAATGGATACGTTGAGCCTTTTTGCCTTCAAATTGTGATTTCTAGCCCAATGTGCAATGGTTCTACACACACACACACACGTCTAGCACTTGACATTTACTGAGAGTATGAGTGAGCATTCGTGTGCGTGCGTGTGTGCGACTGCCGGTGTTTGTTTGTGTTTTATCTTTTGGTGCACACACACAATGAGTAAATGTTTGTGTATCGCATTTTCATCATCACAACACTAGCACTCTCACACACACTAGCATTCGCTAATACTTGGTGAATGGGTGAGTGTGTGTGTGTCTGAGTATGTGAATGCGAAAAAGTGAGTTAACACATACATATGAAATAACACAATTTAAATGATTACAATTCGAACAAACGAACGAAAGAAGGATGTATGACTTAACGAGTACGTGAATTCTCCCACACACACACACCCACTCATACACTGGCGATCAAAACCGGGTGCAGGTTTGCCCTATTCTTACTTAGGGCGTGAACAAAATTAAGAATAATTGTCGGATCATTTTGAAATAAAATTTAGTAAGCAAAAAAAAAATAAACTTAACGAGAATTAACAAATTCACAGGAAAACAAGTAAAAAATGTTAAGTTTGGCTGTGCCGAACTTTGGATACCCTCCACCAGATTCCCAAATAACACCAAATTTGGTGCGGAAGTGTGTTTTTATGTGCAATATTTCATTTCGATAGGTCAAGCTTGTGGTGAGTTATCGTCATATTATTTTTCAAGACCCATGAGACCGTTTGTGTGGGAGGTACCAGTAGGGCATTTCCGATCTTAGCCAAATTTAGCGCAAAAGTCTGCTCTATATATAAATCTTTATGCCGAAAATTTCGTCTCGATAGGTCAAGTGTGTGGTGAGTTATTGTCATATTATTTTTCAAGGCCCATGAGACCGTTAGTGTGGGAGGTACCAGTAGGACTTTTCCGATCTCAACCGAATTCAGCGTAGAAGTGTGTTGTATATAGAAATCGTGATGTGTAAAATTTCATTTCGATAGGTCAAGTTTGTGGTGAGTTATAGTCATATTATTTCTCAAGACCCATAAGGCCGGTTGTAAGGGAGGTACAAGAAAGGGTGGCCCAATCTTAATCATTTTTACATAGATGATTGCCCTATATAGAGATTATTATTTGAAAAATTTCAGTGATTTTGCTCAAGAAACGACGGATATTTTCGAATAAAAAACTAATTTTTATGAGGTAGTGTCGGTTGAGGGTCTTAAACACCAACTTCCCGTAGAGCTATGTAGCCCATTTTCAATACCAACCATGCTAGGTTAACTACACATGTTTGTGCCAAATTTCAGCTCCCTAGCTGTTTTCGTGCAGGCTCTATCTTGTTTTCAACAGACGGACAGCCGGACAACATGGCTAGATTGTCTTAGAATTTTACGAGGATCAAGAATATATATACTTTGTTGGATCTCCGATGATGATTTCAAGGTGTTACAGACAGAATGACAAAACTAATATACACTCCATTGTATGGTGGAGGGTATAAAAAGGCAGCAGTATTCACTCAGTTTGGAACTTATTATTAGTAAGGCCAGACATGTTTGGTATCAGTACGAAATCCACAATCCTTTATTTATAATAACTTTTTTCATATGCCTAGGCATGCTTTCAACTAACGTTTGTTGGATTTCACTCGGAATATTTTGTCACTCTAGTTTTTCTCGGCTACAAAGTTTTTTCATGTTAATTGGCGCTTAATCGCCTCTTGACAACAACCCATACATTTTCGAAAGGGTAATGCTCTGGCCTCTTGTGCTGGGTGCACTGAGAAGAAAAATAACCTTATATAAGGTTGACTTAACCATAAATAAACATGATTTGGTGTCTACGTTAAATAAGGTTAATTTGAACCTTTTGTTGTTGACTGGTATTTAACAATAATAATAGTTAATTTGACTATTCTTGTATTTTTTAACCCAGAAAATTGTTAATTTTAAATTAACCATTGTTGTTTTAACAATGTATTGTTGAGTTTTTTAACCATTAAAATTGTTATTGTTAAAATAATTAATAATGTTTTAACAATACATTGTTTTTAACCATAAAAATTGTTAATATTAAAGTTTCATAGTTAATTTATTGAAACAATTCATGTTCAATTTGACAATGAAATGGTTAATATTATTAACTTTGAAGATTGGTAAAGAAATCTTTTTTTATTGTTACGTTAACTAATTATTGGTTACCTCTTTAATCCAGAAATATAGTTACTGTAACAATTTTTAATATAAAATTAACCTCAGTTGTTCTCAGCTACAAAGTTCTTCCATGTAAATTGGCGCTCGATCATACTGCGCCAATCGCCTCTTGACAACAACCCATACGAGTACATTTTCGATAGGGTAAAGCTCTGGCCTTTTGTGCTGGGTGCACTGAGAAGAAAAATAACCTTATATAAGGTTAACTTTACCATAAATAAACATGATTTGGTGTCTACGTTAAATAAGGTTAATTGGAACCTTTTGTTGTGGACTGGTATTTAACAGTAATAATAGTTAATTTAACTATTCTTGAATTTTTTTAACCATGAAAATTGTTAATTTTAAAAAATAATTGTTGTTTTAACAATGTATTGTTGAGTTTTTTTAACCAAAAATTGTTATTATTGTTTTTAACCATAAAAATTGTTAATATTAAAGTTTCATAGTTGATTTATTGAAACAATACATGTTCAATTTGACAATGAAATGGTTAATATTATTAACTTTGAAGATTGTCATAGAAATCTTTTTTATTGTTAAGTTAACTAATTATTGGTTACCTCTTTTAACCAGAAATATAGTTACTGTTACAATTTTTAATATTAAATTAACCTACTAATTATGTTTCTGTTTTGTTTACATTTATTCGGTCGGTTTTCATTATTATGACTTGAACAGTTTTTTATTCTGGTTCGAGACTTTTTTCTTGTTTATTTTTTAGAATCAACTAAAAAATTGGTGAAATGTATAGGATATGGTTCCCAGGCCGACTGTACAGCTGTTTCTTAACTCGCCAAGGGTTTTCTTCAGCAGTCTTTGGCTACGATTACTTCGGCTACAAATCAAATGACTTATACGGGAGTCTCATTAGGATTAATGAGAATTACCCTTTGCTTATAGTCTTTTAACTGTGCGAAGAGCAATCTTCACAGCTCAATACCATTTCCAGCAATTCCGTTTCGCATGGGCTTTTGTTGAAAACCACAGATGCACAGGCACTTTTATTAAAAATCGTTGAAACATGCCCTCGGTTTTAATCGACAGTGTACGTGCGAATGCAAGGATGTGACAACGGTCGTATGGATCTATGTATGCTTGCATGTGTATGTATTCCCACAACAACAGTCATAACACGTATGTAAACGCCTCAAAGTATACCTCGATACATACATCAATTTCGCAAAAGTACTCACACTAAAATATCCTTACGAGAGATATGAGAAGGATTCCATTCGAAGAAGGCTGGCGAAGGATGCTTGAGTTAAAAATGTTAAAAGATGGCGTATCAAGAGGCAAAAAAATGAGAACGGCTTTTTTAAGAGAGATAACTGAAATTTTCAAGGACCACATTAGTTGGCCCAATCAACACTCAGTAAGTAAACTACACAACTGCAAACATGTTAGCGGCGCTATATCAATTTTGGGTCCTTAATGTTCGGCGTTACTTGGGCAAAAGCATCTCGAATGTTGACTCTAGTTCTTTTAAAATTAATGGCTTATTAGCGTAGACCGAAGACTTGAGAAGGTCACTGAGAAAGAATTGTTAAGTCACATGATCGTGGAGCCTACTTGCTGAACGCTTGTCGCCAGATGATTAGGTCGCCAAATTATTGCTTTACAAATTCCCGAAAGCATCGTTTGTAGGGCACCTTGTTACTGGATATGTACAGAGAGAAAACAGAGTTGTTCCAAGCGAATGATTGTGGTTGCGGGTACTCTAAGAAATCTATCTACACAACCGAATGTTAGTTGGTGTACGTGAATTCTAAGGACTCAAATATAAAATAAAACTCTTCGCTTAAGGTTTATTTTAAAAACTTTAAGTTCGAATCGGCTGTCAGGAAAAGTACGTGATAATTTTTTTCAAATTTCTGGTTTTATTGGAAAGATTCAACTTTGTCATTTTATAATGGAACCCAAATTTCAATCATATGACTACCACAACTGGCTCGGCAGTACCTCATCCGATTAATCCACTTCTTCAGTAAATTTTCGATTGTTTCGGGTCGAGTCCTTTGCTTAACATTTATCCTTAATGGATCCCCACATAATCCAAAGAGCTGAAATCAAAGCTCCGAGGCGGCCAAGTGACATCACAATTTCGGCTGATTATTCGATTTTCAAAGAGAGTGCGTAAAATATTAATTAATAGTAGCGTTGGCTGTGTGACAAGAGGCCCCGTCTTGTTGAAACCAAATGTGGCCCATGTCATTCTCTTGTATTTTTTGGAAACAAAAATTCGTTGAGCATGGCGCGGTAAGGCTCACCGTTGACGGTAAGGATGGTCCAACTTAAACGCACGATTTAAACTGGAAATTAAACAAAAACTTTTCAGAGAATTATATTAATTTTTTTAGTGAAGATAGCAGGATCTCTGACAATTTAATGAGAAACTATATAGGGCAAATGCTCTACACGGCTTCGATGGCATGCCAATCCCGTTAATGAGCCGAATTATCTCATCCTTCAGTTCTTGAATTGTACTTGGCTTATTGACGAACACTTTTTCTTTTAAATATCCCTGAAGAAAGTACTCCAACGGTGTCACGTCACATGCGGTCAATAAACTTCGCCACGACATGAGATAACACGGCCATTGAATTTCTCGCGCAAAAGTGCTATTCTTATGTTGGCCCTGTGGCAAGTGGCATCATCCTGTTGGAACTACATATCGTCAAAGTCCGTATCCTAAATTTCTAGCTACACGAAGTCCGTTATCACGTCGCGATGGGAAACACTATTCACGGTAACTGCTTGGCTGACCTCATTTTCGAAGAAGTACTGCTCGATGACGGAACTAACTAGGCAAGCATGCACCGGGTCTGTGCATTTCCTACAGACCCGATTTGCTGAAAGTTGTGCACAATAATTTCGATTTGGGACACATTGCGTCGATTATGCTGACGATCAAAATGTCAAATTAAGTTGGGCAAAAAACTTGACGTTAAGGTGTGACTTACGAGGGCGTCTATATATATTTCTATCCTAATAATGAATCGAATCTTTATCATCAAAAATTGTTTTATTGCTTTTCAAAGTATTCTCCAGCATGATTTATACACTTTTGCATGCGCTCAAACCAATTGTCGAAGCACTTTTTCCACTCCGATTGTGACACCTCCTAAACAAGGTTTTTGAACGCTTCAACAGCATCTTCTGGCGACAAAAATCGTTGACCACGCATTTTTTCTTGATGTGCGGGATTAAAAAGAAGTCATTGGGTGCAGGGCTGTACAGCGGATGACCCATCAATTCGACGTGTTGGCCAGTGGAAAAGGCGCTGGTTTGAGCCGATGTGTTAGAGCTCGCATTGTCATGGTGCACAATCATTCGTCTTCTCTTGTTCCTTTTTCGAATTTCTCCGTAGACTTTAGGCAAACAAATTATGGTGTACCACTTAGAATTGACCTCCTACGTTGCTCAAGCGGAACAGTCGCCAAATGACCAATTTTGCCCAAGAAACAGGCGACCATTTGCTTCGAAGTGCTTCTTCCACGAACAACTTTCGTTGGCTTTGGCTCGTCTTCGAAGACCCACACGGTCGATTGCTGTTTTGTTTCGATCTCATACGCATAGATCCATGATTCGTCACCTGTGACCATCTTATAAACGTCTTTTGAAGCACCGCGATCGTATTTGTTCAACATTTCTTTGCACCAATCGACACGAGACTTTTTTGAGCGATTGTCAAATTGTGCGGGATCCAACGAGAACAAACCTTTTTTACGGCCAGGTTTTCATGCAATATCGAATGTATGCTGGTGGAAGAAATGCCCAAGGATGCATCTATTTTACGGTATGTCACTTGACGATCTTGCATTATCAGTTCACGCACGGCATCAATGTTCTCACGGCATAACCGCCGTTTTTGGACGACCTTCACGAGCTTCGTCTTTGAGCGAGCATCGGCCACGATTGAATTCATTAAACCAGTTTTTCACAGTGCTATAGGATGGTGCGTCATCGCCATACAAAGACTTAAGTTCATCGATGCACTCTTGTCGTGATAATCCACGTCGAAAGTTGTAAAAAATGATCGCATGAAAATGTTCACGTGTTAATTCCATTTTTTGCCAAATTGATATTTTCAAGTGACTGTACACAACACAAATGATGGTCGTACGTCAAAAAGTTTTCAGTACGTTTATGCTAAAAAATGTCAAACTTTCCAATGAACATGTCAGATGGCGGGAGGCAACACTTAATGTTGTCTTGGCCAGAAATATATATAGCAACTTTAGTAATTTCTGACTCACAGTCGTATACAGTGTAGGTTTCAAGACGGTCGCCTATAATTCGTTCGTTATATTGCTTCTAAAAAATGGGACGTGACACCGGTCAGTTTTTCCACCTAACTTATTTCTTTAACTTATTTCTTTCTGGCTTAGGCCAGAAATATATATAGCAAGCATTCATTGCTGTCCAGGAACACGTCTGCGTGGGGGAACAGCGAATCGTAAACGAAAAGCACGCTGCACTGCAATGATCGAGTGCGCAGTTGAAAAATACGCTTCAACACAAAATGACCTATCCTCACGTGTCCAATGCATGATGACAACTGAAAGGTAGATGAGTTCAAATCTCCCGTCAGCCACTATAAGCCACGCACACTCTCCACTCTCTTCAACCAACAGTGCCGCCGCAGCCTGCAGTGCAAAAAAGCAAATTAACGCGCTTCACCCTGTAGAATCCCTGAAACCAAACCTTAACAATGTAAAAACTTTTGGCAAGATCGGCTCATATCGTGGACCGCCAGTTTAATTAAAGCGATAGATGGACAGACGAATGTATAGGGTGATCCATATAGAGGTATTTTAGTCAGAACAAAAAAATATAAAAAAAATTCAAATCAAGTGAGAAATCTTTATTGGTATTTTGAAAGGACATTTTATGGCATTTATTTTTTGAAAATAATTACCTTCAAATGTTGGCAACTGTATTATGGAAATGAGCCTTTGGTGAGAAACGGGAAAATCCGTCGTTTTCGACCAAAATTTTGTTCAGTGATGAGGCCCATTTCTGGCTCAACGGCAAAGTCAATAAACAAAATTGCCGCATATGGGCTGAAGATCAATAAGAAGAGGTTTAAGAGGTGCCTTTGTACCCAGAGAAAACCATGGTTTGACGCGGTTCATAAGCTGGTGGAATCATCGGTGCATATTTTTTCAAAAATGATGATGGTCGGAACGTGACCGTGAATGGTGCTCGCTAACGCGCCATGATATCGATCTTTATGCTACCTGAAATTGAAGCCCGTAATCTTGACGACACTTGGTTTCAACAGGACGGTGCCACTTGCCATACAGCTGCTCAAACAATGGATATATTGAGAGGTCATTTCAAAAAGCAGCTAAATTCACGTTTTGGACAGGTGAGTTGGCTGCCTAGATCGAGTGATATCACACCTTAAGGCATTTTTCTTTGGAGCTAGGTAAGGTCCAAAGTCTATGCTGACAAACTAGCTACGATTCAGGTTTTGGAAGCCATTATTACGCGTGTCATTAAAGCCAAACCGGTCAAACGAGTCATCCAAAATTCGACCCTCAGAATGGAAACCCTGAGGCGTAGTTGCGGCCAACATTTGAAGGAAATTATATTCAAAAAATAAATGCCATAAAATGTCCTTTCCAATTATCAATAAAGATTCCACATTGGAATAGAATTTTTATATATTTTTTGTTCTGAAAAAATACCTCAAGATGGATCACCCAATATATCGATCAATAGAATTAGATAGTGATTGTGAATCGATCGGTATCTACAGTTTAAAACCGGCTCCAATTGCTTGAAGCTAAGTTTTTATGGAGCTTAGATAAAAATCTCTAACTCGTACAGGAAAATGTCAGATACTTCTACTCAACCTAGAGCCTGGATTAATTGCGTGGTAGTTGCACACACCACCTATCACCTCAAGACAAAACGAAGCATATGAAAGCGTACGTACAGTTCCAAAATATTCCTCCGGTCAAGTAATATTTGCCGTGGCTTGTCTCATACACACACATTAACAACGCCTCAACGAAGTAGAAGTATTAAGGACATTGTCGTCCACAATGGCTGTTAATGTTGCATGCCAATTGTTTGACATTTTCGGAACATGCGAATGTACCAGACTCCTAGTGTGGCTGCATGCAACAACGGCAGCAACACTGCGGAGCTTGAGTTTTATTTCGTTTTACTCCTTATGTGAAATCTTACAAAAGCACAACCCAGAGCCCTGTTTGTGTGTGCATCCGGTTTCCGGCTGTTGTCTTTGTGTCTGAATGCCTGTTGACAACCTTATTTGGTGCGAGCGTGTGTGTGTGTGCGAGTCTGAGTACTCCGCAGAGATTGAGTGTGAGCCGAGTTAATATCATTTGGCCACCATTGTCTTGTGCGGTGTGTTTCGTGCCGATAAAGAAGTTGTTTATTCACATTCATTTAACTCGCACTCCCAGTGCTCCGGGTGTGGGCTTATTGTTGTCAACTCTGCTGTTCCAGACTCACTGTTGCCGGCTGGCTGTAGTTGCCCATATCATCGCCCGCCAAGGCTACCGGCAGCCAGCTAGGTAACAAAAGAAAAACATCAGTTGGAGCAAAGTGTCTGGCCACCAACGGGGCTTGGTCGCCAGGTTAGCCCTTGGCTGATCCTTTCATTTTGGTGGAGCTGCCTGTGCCCGTGCGCTTTAGTCGTTTATTCGCCTGCTTACTTTCCGTTGATTACTGTCCAACTTTTCGTCGTTTTGCATGGAGTTGTTGATGTTGCGATTTGAGTTAACAACGGTATGACAACTGCTCGCCGATAACGACTTAATGTGCTACGTACGTACGTAGGAAGGTTTTGTTTGGGGCACTCCTTGTGCAGGGAACGAGACGAAAGGATGACGCCTCGTGAACTTTGCATCGTCTGTCTGGGCTGTACATGGGTCTGCTGCAAGAAGGATAACGAAAGCTTTCAAATAAAAAAGAACAACTCCCACACACAAATTTAAATCTTGTTGACTTGTGCTGATTGGACGCCGAGAAGAACGGAAATGTCCTGTGGCTGTAAGTGTGCGTGTCGGCGGTGTGTTTGTGTGAGTATGCAAGTAAATGCTGAATTAGCTCAAATTGCCACTGGTGTTAGTGTGAGGGGGTAGTAAGGATGTTCCTGTAATGACATTTGTTTAGGATTGTATACTTTTAATAAAGTGTCGCCAAAAATGGCATTTTGATAAAGGTGCTCTAATCCTAGCGGGTGCATGAACACAAACATTATAATTATATTAACCATTTGCATAATATCTCCTGAAATAAGGGAGATAATTTAAAAAATCCAGGCCATTTTCAGTTGTTTAGACATTAAAATTCCTGGAACTAGTATAGCAGAAACTAATTGAGAAAAGCTAAAGTCTAGAGTGGCCGATTTTATTATACCCTGCACTGTTAAATGTTTAGAAACTAAAACTGAAATTATGGTTTTGGACCCAATATCTCCTGATTTTAAAACTAATGTCGTATTTAAATTTGTTAGAAAATTTATTGTTTTTGGTAAAATCGGTTGAACATATAAACGGTGGTCCAACCATAATGCACGATGTTAAATGTCAGACACATCTTAACGTCAAGTTTTTTGTCCAACTTGGTTTGAAATTTCTTTGTTTCAGTGGTTGACAAATTCAATCATGAAAGGGTACAGGGTGGAGCGCGGTATTTTGCTTATTTGGGAATGAAATTAAAAAAAAAAACGATGTAAAATGTGAGACACAACTTAACGTCAAGTTTTTTGTCCAACTTAGTTTGAAATTTCTTTGTTTCAGTGGTTGACAAATTTAACCATGAAAAGGCACTGGGTGAAGCGCGGTAATTTGCTTATTTGGGAATGAAATAAAAAAAATTATGAACCTTAGAAAAGATTATTTTATATTTTAATTATATTGAGCAGTAAGGGAATTTTTAAATTACATGGTTTTAAATAGAGTATCTGGCAAATATCGATCTTCGCTATCCACACACTGCTGCATACGTTTTCTGAAGTTTTCATGAACTTATGTTTAGCTCGTTTGTTTTATTTCGGTCTGTTGCTTTTAAACATTGAACAGGGATTAAACCGGCTCAAGACCTCTTGCTTCTATATTTAAATAGAATACAATTTTTTAACAAAATGGCAAAGTGACATTGATTTTCGTGGCTGCACACTACTTTAATCATGATTTCGGGCCCGTGACAACCCTCTTCAGAAAGCCTTGCTGCTAACAAGCATGTCGACTAGTATTCTGCCAATTTCTGCCTCAATATTATTAATTAGGTCTTCCAGGGTATTGCGACGGTTGATATACACCTTCAACTTCACGTAACCCCAAAGGAAAAAATCGCATAGGGCTAAGTCTAGTGAGCGTGCCGGCCAGTTCACATCACCCCTCAAAGAGAAAAGTCGTCCAGGAAACATTTGCCTCAAACAATTCAGGGTAACCCTCGCTGTGTGTGCAGTGGCACCACCCTGTTGGAACCATGTACACCCTAATTGCATTGCCTCAAGAGTTGGGTGAAAAAAATCCTGTATCATAGTCAAGTACCTTTCGAAGTTCACAGTTACGGCAGAGGGTTATGCTGGAAAAAGTAAGGGCCAATGATGCCTACTCGTGATATGGCGTACCACACAGTGACGCGGTCCGAATGCAGAGGTCTCTGGTGAAGTTCTGTGGGGTTTGTTTCACTCCAGTACCGCATATTTTGTTTGTTTACACACCCACTCAAGTGAAAATGTGCCTCATTAGAAAATAACAAACAACAAAACGTGCCTCATCAGAAAAGAACACAATTGAGTCACTTGGTATAGTTGCAAGAATGTCTTCACAAGAGGTCCACAGTGTCAAATAGCCCCGTGCTGATATTTGTTGAACCACGCAATTTTTAAACGGGTGAAAATTCAGTTCATAAAGAAGAATCCGGTGCAGAGAACGTCTGGATTGAGCAAGTGATTGCTTCCGAGCAGAGCGTTTCGGAGATAGAAGTACTGCTGCTCTTACTCTCTCGATGTTTTGTGTCGTTGTAATCCTTCTCTCAGGTCCCCTTCACACAATCCCTGCTGTTCTCAATGAAGTTACCAAATTTACAATTGATTGCGGTTCAGGAACACGCCCGCGTGGTCGAACAGCAAATCGTAAACTTAAAGCATGCTGCACTGCAATGATCGAGCGCGCATTTGGAAAATACGCTTTAACACAAAATGACCTTTCCTCACGTGTCCAATGCATGATGGCAATTGAAAGACAGACGAATACAAATCTCCCGCCAGTCACTATTAGCCCCGCACACTCTCCACTCTCTTCGACCAACATTGCCGCCAGAGCCTGCACTGGAAAAAAATAAATTACCGCGCTCTACCCTGTTTATAAATGAGCAGCGCCTGAAGATTGTTAAAGCCTTTTACGAAAATTGTCGTTCAAATCAAAATGCATTTCGTGTACTTCGTGATCTTTTTGGTTAGCATATTCGACCAAATGTGCCCACAGTCGGGAGAATTATGTATGTGCAAATTTCATCACACCGGGTCTGTGGAAATGTGAAAACACCTGTACATGCTCGCCCAGTTAGTTCTTTCATCGGACCGTACTTCTTCGAAAATGAGTTCGGCCAAGCACTTACCGTGAACAGTGTTTCTTAACGCGACCTGATAATGGACTTCTTGTGGCCAGAAACTTAGGATATGGACCCGGACGATATGTTATTCCAACAGGATAATGCCTCTTGCAACACAGCTAACGGAACATGGGCTCTTTCGCGCGAGAAATGCAACGGCCGTGTTACGTCGTGGCGCTGTTTTCGATTTTTACCATTAAATTTTTATAGATGCATAGTGGGGTGTTAATCACAAAAAAATATGTGACGCGCAAGGTAAGGTTAAAACCAGTTTTGTTCAGGAGAGCCATTTTAAAGATTAGATCCCTTTCTATTTGCGCTTAGAATAATAGTCGACTTCACTTTCATAAAACGCGCATATCTCTGGGAGGGAACACTTTTGGGGCATGCGATCGGTCATATTCGATGCTCAGATGTTGTCCACATCAAATAAATGAAATAAAATGAAAATTGATTTTTTTACCCTTAGGTCCTTTTCTTTATGCGCTGTCACATATACGTTTTTTAATTTTTTTAAAAGGTGTTTTTTATTAAAAATATGTTTTGTTGCCAAATGGCTACATTGTGCATTTTAAATTAGTATGAAATGTTTTAAAGCAATTATTTTTATTAAAGCATACAGCAACGCCACATTTTTCCCTCTTTATTCTTGCAAAACCTTTCTTTGGGAATTTGCATCTCATTTTTGCTTCAATGGTCCTTGGCCAATGATCAAATTAGTCTTGTCGAATATCTATGGGTGGTATAGTCCGTGTCGATATCATTTTATTTATTATTTGAATTTATTTTTAACGGCCTTCCATGCTTTGTAGGCTTTGCTTGAGCTTTACTGGAACATGTTGGAACCTCTGCTCGGAATTTTGGCTGATAAAGAAGGTCATCACCTAAGCCTCCATTTTGTTTTAGGACCCGCTTGTACACTAACCAAGCATTCATCAGAGTCAAATCTATCAAATGGTAAGATATTCGTTCATACCATTTTCTACATTTGATATAAATTTTGTAACGGCCCATTAGGCTGTTTAACAAATCATTAGTAGGGACATAAATACTGTTACAACATTGAACACACCCATTTCAATAGTAGAACTGAACATACCCCGTTATTGTCATATGGGTTTTGAAAGCTAACCTCAATAGCGTTAGTCTGTAACGGGATTTTAAAATTGTTTCAACTTTCATCATGGAGTGGTCAGATAATGAGAACCGTATCGCTGTAATAGCGCTTCTTAAGTGTGAAATGAAAAAAAGCGATATTTTCAAAACGCTCCGGCCACTAGGGATTAGGCGCATGTTCGTCTACCGATGCAAAAAACTGTTTGAGGAGACTGGAGATGTAAAAGACCGCCACCGGTCAGGCCGCCCATGCTCTGTTCGAACACCACATGTCATCAAATCCGTTAAATCAAGAATTCACAAAAGATGAATATCACGCAAAAGTCCATGAGTCGAATCATTAAAAAAGACTTGGGACTTGGGGCTTTCAAACGACGTACCGCTTATTTATTGACTGCAGCTTTAAAATAAATAGGATTGCGAAATGCAAACGTCTTTTGGTGAAGCACGCTGATAACTTGCACAGAAAAATGTTGATCACCGATGAACAAAATTTTACCGTTCAGGAAAAATTAAACAAGCAAAATGAAAGAGTGTATGCGCGGTCATCTAAGAAGCACCTGAACTGATCCCAAGGGTGGAAAAGGGTCATCACCCAGCTTCAGTCATGGTTTGGTGGGGTGTCTCTTACGATGGGGTCACTGACCTGAGGAGTCAAAATATCGGCCAAAGTTTACCAAGAAACCGTTTTGGAAGCTGTTGTAAAGCCTCTTAACAATTCCCTGTTCCAAAACCATCGATGGACTTTTCAGCAGGATTCTGCGCCGGCCCATAAGGCTAAAACGCCCCAGGCCTGGCTTCGAAACAATTTGCCAGCGTTCATTTCCTCTGAAGAATGGCCCTCAGGTAGTCCAGATTTGAACACATTGGATTACAAATTGTGGACGGTTTTAGAGGACAAGGTTTGTCACAAAAGATACCCCAACATTGGATCTCTTAAGACTGCTTTGGTTCAAGCTGTGGCCGATTTTCCAATGGACGTGCTCCGTGCAGCTATTGACGATTGGCCAGTGCGACTTAAGACGTGTGTAAAGGCAAAAAGCGGACATTTCGAATAAGTAGACTATTTTTGGATATAATATACATCAATAAATATATTAAAAAATATTTGGTCCAAAAACATTCAGTACTTTTTATTTTACAGCATAAAACGTGTGTAACAGTATTTATGTCCCTACTCGTATATGGACATTTCACGTCAATATTCTTTTTTGTTTTTTTTTCGTATCTGTTTACAACGGTTTCTAGCTGGTTCCACACAAAATTGTCAGAGATCCATTATTTATAAAAAATTTAGAAAGTTAAATCGCCTACACTGTATATCTAACCCTGAACCGATTATCTTAAATTTGGCAACATTCTTCCTTGGTCCATGAAAATAACGTGTTCTAAAGCTAACAACATAAAAATCGGTTGAACATAAAGAGTATTTTTTTAGGTTTTCAATCAGGGAACACTTTTTTCGAGTTGGTTTTTTGGCAGCTGTCACTTGATTGCTCTTCTTGATATGCTCAGTTTAGTTTGCCTTTTTATAATGAATAGACTTACTCCGGAACAACGTTGACAATTCGTGATGAATAGGCCCAAAACGAGATGGCCACCGATCCTGATTTTTACAAGAAAATTTTGTTTAGCGATGAAGCTCATTTTTGTTTGAATGGGTACGTTAATAACCAAAGTTGTATCATTTGAAGTAATGAAAATCCACAAGCCATTGTTGAGACGCCGTTACATCCACAAAAAGTCACTGCTTGGTGTGCTCTATTGGCAGAGGGAATCATTGGTCCACATTTCTTTTAAATTGAAGCCGGCCATAATGTTACAGTCAATGGGGAACGCTATAGAGCCATGATTAAGGATTTTTTTTCGTTCCTGAATTGGAGTATGTTGATGTGGACGACCCTTGGCTCTACCAAGACGGCGCTGCATGCCATACAAACAACAAAACAATCAATTTATTCAAGGAAACTTTTGGTGAGCGCATTATCTCGCCACGTGGGCCTGTGGCGTGGCCTCCAAGATCCTAAGATTTAGCACCGCAGGACTATTTTTTGTGGGGTTATGAGAAGTTGCTTGTCTTCGCAGATAAGCCCGACACTATTGACGCCCGGGAAGAGCATACTCGGCGAGCTGACACACGGCCCCAAATGCTTAAAAAAGTGGTCGAAAATTGGGCCTCTGGGCTAAAATGTATTCAAGACAGCCGCGGCGGCCACAAATTTAATTACAAGCACTTTATTTCTTTCTGAAAAACAAACGTCTGAAAAAACACCCTTTATATGGGAGCTATATCTATAAGTAAATCCGAACCGATTTATTTTAGTTTGAAAAACGTTTAGAACTTTCTCATTCTAAGTTTCATCAAGATTGACGTACGATGTGGCTTCTAGAGCTAAAAATATAAAATAGGATTAACATGTGTTTGGGAGCTATATCTGAATCTGAACCGATTTTCTTAAATTTCATGAACGTCCGATATCGGCGTAGTCGGGCTTATCAATCTAAATGACTTCAACATTTGCTCTGGCTGGGACATGTTGTGTGGATGTATGAAAATGCTCCGGCACTAAAGACGGCTCTTTTGTGGGTGGGTGCACGCTGTAGGGGCAGACCAAGGCTCCGGTGGAAAGACCAAGCCCAGCAGCTCGACGGTGGACCCTTGGTTTAACTTACTGGGGGGATACACGCACAAGATGAACCCATGCGAAATTCAAATCTTAACGCGGCCAAAAATCTTTTTAGGTTGAAAATGCTAATTTCAGTAAGAAGAGTATCTAGGATGACAAAGAAGTGTAAGGTATCGTAGTTGCTTATTTTACCACGAGTAATTTTCCTCTAGGCTGCCCTGCCGGGCTTCCGGTGTTTTAGCTCAATATTTTTGTCTCTTCTATAGAGTGACAAATTTATTATGGTACAAAATACCACGATGGAGAAAAAAAAGTATTTGAATATTGTGTCGGTTAGTATGTGAAGTTTTCTTTTTTTGTTTTGATTGAAAACAATTCAAATTTCAATTTCTTTTTCACTGGTTTTTCTCCATTTTCGTGATACGTATCCACCGACAATGGCTGCTGATGACATTTGCAATTCTGCTTATCAAAATCGATGTAGTCGGCATGCAAGTGACTACAAAAGCTAATAGAAAATTAAAATTTTACTATAATCACAATATGAATATGCTTTGTTAGGAGCCCGAGTTGACGACCGAACGAGAAGACCACATCTAGTCCGTACGTCTATCCATGAGATGTAATTGTGTGTGTGTGGGTGGGCCCACACCGAGCCTGTAATCCATACGTTATGGGACATACATCCATTGCAGTCACATGAGTGAGTGTGTGCGGCCAATGTATTTTATCGAGGTGAGGGTAGTCGGGCATTTTTCGAAATGCTTATGGCAAAAATTTCAAATTGCACAATATCAAAAGCCATCAATGTCAACAACATTCAAGCGAAGGATGACTAAGGAACCGTAGCCAGTCCCCTCGGCCCCCTTGTGTCGTTTGGACAACTGGCAACCGGACCACATCGAAACTACACCTGTGGCCATTCGTGTGCAACATGCATTAGCCCACTACTGCGGCTGTCATCAGCATCACACTCTGGCCATGCCATGCCATGCCGATTCCGGACAAAGAACAATTACAAATAATCAACAACAAATGTTGATTGAAATGAATGCATCCGACGAAACTGCTCAACCTCTCTAAACTGTAGACAAACAAAACAAATGGAAAATGATTTGTTTTGCAACAGAACCCATGGCAAAAATCTCGTTGTGGTTGCAAGAATGTCATTATTTGGACACGTTGCACAGCACCTGCAGCAGCGGCACCAACAACAACAACAGCAACAGCATGTCTCCACTGTGAATCGGAACAGATTGCATAAACAAGCATTGATTGGAAACTTTAGTTGATACTTACAGAGAGTGTACGCTGGACAGTGGCCCAAAGAGGATAAAATGTTGCCTAAAATGACTTGGTCAATTTTTTTTTATAACCTCCATGGAGTGCAAATTTAATTTGTCATTCCGTTTTGTATGACCTGAAAACAACATTGAACGGAGTCAATATAGGATATATATTTTGGATCGTCTTAAAGGCGATTTAGTTGATACTTACATAGGGTGTACGCTGAACTGTGGCCCGAAGAGGATAAAATGTTGCCTAAAGTGACTAGGTGCAAATTTAATTTGTCACTCCGTTTTGTATGACCTCAAAAAAACATTGAACGGAGTCGATATAGGATATATATTTTGGATCGTCTTAAAGACGATTTAGTTGATACTTACATAGAGTGTACGCTAGACAGTGGCCCGAAGAGGATAAAATGTTGCCTAAAATGACTAAGTCAATTTTAAAAACCTCTTCCGTAGGATGGAGTGCATGACCTCAAAATATTAAAAGGATAAACGATAAGTTTGGATCGTCCTAGAGACGATCTAGCTATGTCTGTTCTTCCACCCATGTTGTTGTAGCGGCAACAGTGTGCCGAGATTACAGCCCTTGGCCAAAGAGTTGATCTTCGGGTTAACCCGGTCCACAGAACCGGCTGTCGTAGGATTCTTCCTTGCATCTTTTTGTCCGTCGCTTGGTCCGTCCCTCCGTCACTCATTCAATTCGTCCTTCCGTCCCTTGACTTGCCAGTGAATCTGTTAAAAGCACGATGGCAGTCAAACGAATTAACCTAGGATCCTGGACTTGTGCATGAAGTTGGCTTATGTTCTGCAATAAAAAATCCACCTTTGGTCTAAACCAATCAATCCTTATACAGGGTGGAGCGCGGTAATTTGTTTTTTTGTACTGCAGGATGTGGCGGCACTGTTGGTAGAAAGGAGTGGAGAGTGTGCGTGGCTTATAATGGCTGACTGGAGATTTGTATTCGTCTGCCTTTCAGTTGCCTTCATGCGTTGAACACGTGGGGAGAGGTAATTTTGTGTTGAAACGTTTTTTTTCAAAAGCGCACTCGTCATTGCAGTACAGCGTGCTTTTCCTTAACGATTCGCTGTTCCCCCACGCGGTCCTAGACGGCAATCAATTGTAAATTAGGTAACTTCATTGAGAACTGCAGGGAATGCGTCATGTGTACGAATGGAACCTGAGAGAAGGATTACAACACCACGAAACACCGAGAGAGTTGGAGCAGCAGTACTGCAATCTCCGAACCGCTCTGCTCGGAAGCAATCACTTGCTCTTGGCATTTCCGGATTTTTTCTAAGCTGGTTCTTGAGGCAATGTAGTTAGAGGATACATGGTTCCAACAGGATAGTGCCACTTCTCACACAGCGAGGGTTACCATGAGTTGTTTGTGGCAAATGTTTCCTGGACGGCTTATCTCTTTGAGGGGTGATGTGAACTGGCCGGCACGCTCACCACACTTAGCCCCATGCGATTTTTTCCTTTGGGGTTACCTGAAGTCGAAGGTGTATATCAACCGTCCCAACACCTTGGAAGTCCTCTAATTTACAGGGTTGCTATATATATTTCTGGCCTAGGCAACACTTAGTGTTACTTAACGCCATCTGACATTTCCATTGGAATGTTTGACATTTTTTTTTAGCACAAACGTACTCAGAACGTTTTGAGGTACAGGAACGTTTTGCTTACAGTGACTTGAAAAAATCAATTTGGCAAAAAAATGGAATTAACTCGTGAACATTTTCGTGCGATCACTTTTCACAACTTTCGACGTGGATTATCACGACAAGAGTGAATCGATGATCTTAAATCGTTGTATGGCGATGAAGCAGCATCCTATAGCACTATGAAAAACTGGTTTAATGAATTCAATCGTGGCTAACGCTGGCTCAAAGACGAACGTCGTGAAGGTCGTCCACAAACGCCGTTGTGCCAGAGAACATTGATGCCGTGTGTGAACTGATAATGCAAGATCGTCATGTGACATACCGTGAGATAGAGGCAACCTTGGGCATTTCTTCCACCAGCAAACATTCGATATTGCATGAACACCTGGCCGTAAAAAAGTTTGTTCTCGTTGAATCCCGCACAATTTGACAATCGCTCAAAAAAAAGGCTCGTGTCGATTGGTGCAAAGAAATTTTGAAAAAAATACGATCGCGGTGCTTCAAAAGACGTTTTTAAGATCGTCACAGGTGACGAATCATGTTTCTATCGGTATGAGCCCGAAACAAAAGAGCAATCGACTGTGTGGGTCTTCGAAGAGGAGCCAAATCCAACGAAAGTTGTTCGTGAAAGAAGCACTTCGAAGCAAATGTTCGTGTTTCTTCGACAAAACTAGTCATGTGGCGACTGTTCCGCTTGAGCAACGTAGGACGGTCAATTCTGAGTGGTACACCACAATTTGTTTGCCTGAAATGAACAAGAGAAGACGAATCATTGTGCGAGCTCTCACACACCGTCTCAAACCAGCGCCTTTTTGACCGGCCAAAACGTTAACGTTGGGTTATCCGTCGTACAGCCCTGACTTGGCACCCAATGACTTCTTTTTATTCCCCCACATCTAGAAAAAATGCGTGGTCAACGATTTTCATCGCCAGAAGATGCTGTTGAAGCATTCAAAAACCATGTTTTGGAGGTGTCTCAATCGGAGTGGAAAAAGTGCTTCGACAATTGGTTTGACAAATGCAAAAGTGCATAAATCAAGCTGGAGAATACTTAAACAATAAAACCAGTTTTGAAAATAAATAATCGCATTTTCATTATTAGGCCAGAAATATACTCGAAATCGTATATAGCAGCCCTCGTATTAAATAACACAATTGAAAATGCATCTGCTGTAATTCAATGACTTCCTAGTAAGATCAAAATAGTACTTCTGAGCCACTGTGTTCATACATCAAAACCGTCTGAATGTCCGTCCGTCCGTTCGTCTAGCTGGTTCGGAAAGTAAAACTCTTATGGAGAATTGCAGACTGCAGACAAGTACATATGATACTTAATGACATGGATAATTGACGGGGTTTATCGGGCTATCGGTATCGCCTCAATGAACACGTGCAGTGACTGCACCTGTATCAACAACTTTTCAATGATAAGCGAGTGCGACGAGTGTCAAAACGAAGCACAGAGACAATACAAAGTGAATGTCGTATAGATCGGTTGGGGATTCTTTATATGAGCTGAGTCTCCGTTGACGGATACTGATACTACAGATCTATACAATATTGAAACGATTGAGACACCCTGCAAGAGGGGTTTGAAAGTAAAGAGCCTTCACAAGGAATTTTAATCGAAATTTTAATTTCTATACCCTTACCACATTGTAACGCTGGGTAATGTTTGCTGCACCCAAAAAGAAGTGTAAGAGACCCATTTAAATTTAAACCGGTGGTGTAATATCAGAAAATGTCATTTCAATCTTCGCGGATGGTTCGAAAATGGAAGCATGTACGTTATCAAGGGTTTACTCGAAATTGCGCAACCTAAAATTATGTCGACGACTACCGGAAAAATTCACGGTCTTTCGAGCAAAGATTTTTGCAATCAAATAGCTGCTGATTCTGGAACTAAGCAAACCTCCGTTAAATATCCGGATATATGTGGACAGCATGTATGCCATAAAGGCGCTGGACTGTATGACAGTAAAATCAAAATGTATGAAGAGATGCATTGAATTACTCATAAGAATCCGGAGACACAGCATTACGCTGACATGGGTGCCGGGTCACAGCTATAAATACTAAGCATCGAGTTAGAAGACGAATGTGCCATGTGCTCAGGATCTACTCTGACACAACAACCCCAGACACACGCATCCCGCTCGTCGAACTGATGAATGCAATCAAAGAAATGGCGGTTTTCGAAGCAGGATCAAGGTAGTACTCAATTCACTACAGCAGAATAACCCGGTCTCTCAGCCCGACAATAGACTGGAAAAGAACAAGGGAATTTCTAACACTAGGAGAACAATCAATGTCCGCTCTCATCGGGACTTTGATAGCCCGTAGATGCATCCCGTGCAGATACTTTTGTAGAAGTTATCAGGACGCAGAAGAAGCGAAGTCAGTGGAGCATTTGCTATGCATATACGAGTTTCTTCAAGAATGAAGACTTACCTACCTAGGCAATAGATACATACTTTGAAGACCTACCAGACGGACCTACCTGATGGACCTCTTAAATACTTGTTTAACACTAGGTTACAGCCCTTTTGGTACAGAGATCTAAATATTTTTTGCCTCTAGATTTTGGCCTAAACTGAATATGAATTTTAAATAAATTTTCCTCTAGTTTTCAAGATAGAATTTTTGGAATATATTTTACCATTTTTTACGAGATGTCCCAGGTTTTTGGGCCATAACACCCAAACGTTAATACCGTTTGGGTCCTTTCTCAAATGAAGGAAATTAAATTTAAAAAAGCTATTTCATTTCAGTTGATACCACACTTGATCAAATTGGTAATAGCTTTTGGGAGTTATGGTCCACTGGAATGGTCCAAAAAGCTGGGAAATCTCATAAAAAAATATTAAAAAAAATTCTATCGTGAAAACTAATCATAGGAAAATTAATTTAGAATTTATTTTCGTGTTTAGGAAGCCAAAATCTAAAGAAAAAAATTTGCGACCAGGAAAAAAATCAGAATTTGTAAACAAGTGTAATTTGTTGAACGTTAGGGCTGATTACGAACTACTCAAACCAGCTGATCAACCCCAACGGATAGCAAAATAGTACTGGATAAGTGCCACACAACTCTCTTTTAAGTATACACCCTCTTTCCTTCCTATAACAACTCTTTACCCTACCCCTCAGCTTGCTCTCTTCCTTTTATCAGGGTTCCGCAAAGGCCTTTAAGGCCTACGAGTGAACTCGCCCTTTCTTTCTGGCGAACGGTGGACTTAGGATTTGTTGATTAAGACATATCCGCCTGTCCATAGATTCCTGTACAGGGTGGAGCGTGATAGTTTGCTTATTTGGAAATAAAAACTTTGAACCTTAGAAAAATTAATTTTTTATTTTAATTATATTGAACAGTAAGCGAATTTTTAAATTACATGGTTTTAAATAGAATATCTTGCAAATGTCGACCTTCGCTATCCACACACTGCTGCATACGTTTTCTGAAGTTTTCATGAACTCTAACAGGCATGTCGACTGGTATTCTGCCAATTTCAGCCTCAATATTGTTAATGAGGTCTTCCAAGGTGTTGGGTTGTTATACACCTTCGACTTCAGGTACCCTAAAGGAAAAAATCGCATGGGGCTAAGTCTGGTGAGCGTGTCGGCCAGTTAACGTCACCCCTCAAAGAAATAAGCCGTCCAGGAAACATTTGCCTCAAACAATTAAGGGTAACCCTCGCGGTGTGTGCAGTGGCACCATCCTGTTGAATCCATGTATCCTCTAATTGCATTGCCTCAAGAGCCGGCTGAAAAAAAATCCTGTATAATAGTCAAGTACCGTTCGGAGTTCACAGTCACGGCATGACGGTTAACCTGGAAAAAGTAAGGGCCTATGAGGCCTACTCGTTAAATGGCAAAAGTAAGGGCCTATGAGGCCTACTCGTTAAATGGCGCACCACACAGTGACGCGGTCTGAATGCAGAGGTCTCTGGTGAAGTTCTCTGGGGTTTGTTTCACTCCAGTACAGCATATTTTGTTTGTTTACTCACCCACTGAGGTGAAAGTGTGCCTCATCAGAAAAGAACACAATTGCTTCACGGGGTATAGTTGCAAGAATGTCTTCACAAGAGGTCCGCCGTGTCATTTGTTGGACCACGCACAATTTATACGTGTGAAAATTCAGTTCATCATGAAGAATCCGGTGGAAGGAACGTCTGTAAATGCCAAGAACAAGTGATTGCTTCCAAAGAGAGTGTTTCGGAGGTTGCAATAATACTGCTCTAACTCTCTCGATGTTTTGTGGTGTTTTAATCCTTCTCTTCGGTCCCCTTCGTACAAATGACACATTCCCTGCTGTTCTCAATGAAGTTACCCAATTTACAATTGATTGCCATCCAGGAACAAGTCCGCGTTGGGGAACAGCGAATTGTAAACGAAAAGCACGCTGCACTGCAATGGTCGAGTGCGCATGTGAAAAAAAGCTTCTACACAAAATAACCTCTTCTCACGTGTCCAATGCATGATGGCAACTGAAAGGCAGACTTATACCAATCTCCCGTCAGCCACTATAAGCCACGCACACTATCCACTCTCTTCGACCAACAGTGCTGCCACAGCCTGCAGTGCAAAAAAGCAAATTATCGCGCTCCACCCTGTACTTAAAGTGTAGGTATTAAATATATGTGACAGCGCATAGAGAAAGGGAACTAAGGGTAAAATATCAAGTTTCATTTTTTTTCTTTTTTTGATGTGGACAACTTTTAAGCATCGAATGAGACCGATCCCATGCCCCAAAAGTGTTCACTCCCAGAGATATGCTCGTTTTATGAAAGTGAAGTCGACGATTCTAAGCGCAAAAAGAAATGGGCCCTAATTTTTAAAATGGCTCTCCTGAACAAAACTTTTCATCAACTTTTCACTTTTTTTTTGATGTGGACAACATCTGAGCATCGAATGAGACCGATCCCATGCCCCAAAAGTGTTCACTCCCAGTGATATGCGCGTTTTATGAAAGTGAAGTCGACGATTCTAAGCGCAAATAGAAAGGGGCCTAATCTTTAAAATGGCTCTCCTGAACAAAACATGGTTTTTAACCTTAGGTCCCTTTCTATTTTGCGCGTCACATATACTGATCTTGAGGAAACTGTGGACATTATTTTCGGCAAAAGGCTATAGCCATTGAAATTGGGAGAAATCGGTCCTAGTTTTCTATAGCCCTCGGGCGTGTGAGAAATCGGTCCTAGTTTTTCTATAGCCCTCATGCAAACGTACCCCACCAATTTTGGATTTAGCCGTCTTTACAGCGGCAAAACTCGACAGATTTCAACGAAATTTTGTTTGTGGCGTTATTTTGCACATTGAATAAACATTGCGGTCCAAATCCTGATCATGCTCCCTACCTCCCTATTTTGGGTATAACCGATCAACAGCGGCAAATTTTATCAGATATGAAAGCAATTTGGTTTTTAGCAACGATTTGCTCACAGCAAAAACATTATTGAAAATCGACGAGATCGGCTCAGGTTTCGATATAGCCTCCATACAAATATACCTCCGTTTTGTGGTCCAACCGACCTAAGGCCCGAAATTTTTATCAGATTCTAATAATAATTATATCTGTGAACGCACGTAGGACAAAAATGGAGTCTAAAGCTTGCGGTGAGCGAATCATGTAAACGGTCTGGCACGATTTAAGACTTGCTTTACTCGTTATTTCATGACCTATGCCAATTTTTAACCTGTGTCGAACCTGTTGTTAGTTTAAAAGCCTTTGAAAAGTGAACTCCTTCATGGTAAAGGTGTCAGCGACTACTTTAATCCTTTTAAACCATGTTTGCCATATCCTTTTTCGCCTTTTTCTTACTCACACAGCCGTGTCAGATCGAGCCAACGAGGCAGACATTCGAACAGACAGACAGACCGACAGGCGTTTGCAATTTATTTTTGGTTAATTTCAGCAACAGCATACGCGCCTTAGCTGCTGCGTCTCTTGTGTCTGTGTGCGTATTTGATGTTGCATGGATCGCAGCCACATGGGCCACCTGCTGCATCGATTCATTTGTCAGCCACTTGCTTCCGCCACTTACCTCCACTTTCCACTTGTGGTGTGCGTCACCATTTATTCGCTCGTTTACTTTTTGCAACAGCTATCACTCACCCAGTCACTTCTTGAAAGTTTTTCATGTTCGCTGTTCGCTTGTTTTTTTTTTGTTTTTGTGAGCAACTTTTACTTTGTAAATGTTCAACAATTTTCTTTGCCTGCCATCGATACGTAGTGATTTTCATTAAGCTCTTGCGGCCGAGGGGCTGATGGAGCAACAAGCGGGAGGCTGATGTGAGAAGGTTTCTTCGAAAAAGGCAAACCAACAGCTGTCAGCTGTTACAAGTGCACACTGGTCGGTCAATCATGGTAATGAGACAATGCGTCCGTGCGTTAGCGAGCGAGTGAGTGAGTGAAGGCAAGGCTGCTGTAAATCTGTTTAAGCGTAATTTGTAATAAGGCAGACTTCATCAGCATTGAGCTGCCCATATGGCAGTGATGTCTGGATTAAAGTTTATCGCTGTGGTCTCATCTTTCTTGGCATTTTGGTTTTTCTTTTTCTCCTGCTCCTCTACCTTGTGCGTTCGTGGTGTGATGGCATGAGGACGGCATTTTGTCTTAATTTTAAAAATTTGTTTAATTAAATTGATTCTATCGGTGAATATAGTTTAAGACAGAAGAAATGACTTGTTGAGATACCAATTGGATATCATATATTACTTGGAGACCAAGCTAAAACTTTAGCAAAATCTTTGTGATTTATTTAAAGTTTTTCATCATCACTTTTTTTTCTCAGATCACGCGAGACTGGTCTCAAGTATAATTATTAGGGCGAGTCGATTTATAGGGAGGCAAAAAAATTGCTCAAGTGATAAGAAACTTTGCCGAGCAACCATACCTTTAAAAACAATTTTGTTGTCCCGACTTTTGAAAATTTTGCAAAATCTCACTTTGACCCATTTAGAGTGCCCCACGGATCTAAAAGATCCGATTGGGCCATTTTAAAGATACCATCTTTGTTTTAACAAGGTATTTTTGTGTGTGCTTAATTTTGTAGCTACTGTTTCTTGGATTGTTATATTATTGTTATCAGAGTTTGAAATATGGATTTTCCCGTTTTTTTAATATTTTCTTTAGTTTACAATTAATCCACCATCCTCTACACCGCAACAACATCAACGAAAACCCCAATAGGTCAATGTGGGATTTTCAAAATTTGAACCTACGGGTCAAAAGTCGGCACATCAGCATACGTTTTAGAGGTATGGTTCCTCGGGCAAAGTTTCTTAGTTTGATCCCTAGAATACGATTTTCCTTGTCACTTGGGCGACTTTTAAATCGACCCTACCTAATAAATTATAGTTCAGTATAGTTTAACAATATTTGACTATACTTAAATTCACCGTTTTGCTGTTTTATCCTCTCCGGATAAAAACGGTCGACGGGCCGACGGTCGCTCAAAGGCGAAGGTCGTAAAAAAGGTTTGATCTCGTTGGACACAATTTGACAACCGCTCAAAAAAGGCTCGTGTCGATTGGTGCAAAGAATTTTTTAAATAAAATACAATCGCAATACTTCAAAAGACGTTTATAAGATCGTCACAGGTGACAATTCATGGATCTATACGCATGAGCCCGAAACAAAACATCAATCGACCGTGTGGTTTCGAAGTCCGCCGTACAGCTCTGACTTGGCACCCAATGACTTCTTTTTATTCCCGCACATCAAGAAAAAATGCGTTGCCAACGATGCTGTTGAAGCGTTCAAAAGCCATGTTTTGGAGGTTTCTCAATCGAAGTGGAAAAAGTGGTTTGAGCGCATGCAAAAGTGTATAAATCCTGCTGGAGAATACTTTGAAAAACAATAAAACCATTTTTCATGATAAATATTCGCATTTTTATTATTAGGCCAGGAATATATATAGCAGCCCTCGTATACGAGTATACCTTACATTAAAAATTAACTTTAAAAATTGTTTTGCTTGAAAGGCTTAGTCATAGACGCAGTAAACGTCGCATATGTGGGAGTGGTCATTGGGTCTAGGGGGCCTAGAAATCCGACCTCGCACCAAAAGATATGTCCTTTCGCACATGCACATATCGGTACTTAGAAACAGTAGAATTCTTTCACTTATCGCAATTTATTTATTATTTAGATTTGACTGAATTGGTGGCCAAGACAATGGACACTGTCCATAGTACTCCGAAAATTAGGTCCAGCTGATATGGTCGAAAATACAATTTAACTTTAAATGAACCCATTTGCTCCAAATACTGTTCTGTAGCTCAAAGCAGCCAAAAAGAGTCAGTTTAACCAGACATTCCCGGATGCTGTCAGATTTAAAGAGCTGGCGATTGATCAAAAACGGTGTCTGACCAAAAGAACTTCGTATGCCAGAGTCCTTAGGTTGAAAACTTTCAGCCCGAACCCGCGTCTATGTGCAAAGGTTCATACTTCTCCCAGGGGAAAGAAGAGGTTTTGTTCGTTTGTAAGAAGAGTAGAGGATAGTTTATCGTCTATTCCAACTCTTGTTTAAGGCAACAAGACATTCACTGACCCAGTTGATTAAGCTAACCTATTGGCTTAAATGTTTGCAGGAAATTCCTTCTACGTATACGCAAAATAATGAATAACTCCCCGTGATCGAAAACGTAGCTGGTTCCATGCTTTGGATAATTATCGAACACGTTGAGTTTAAAGAGTTCTTGCAAACTTTAATGTTCATAAGTTTACGGGCCCGGGTGAAATTTCGGCACTAGACCTATGTAAGCACTCTTCGATGCTAGACCGTCCATTACCCAGCCTTTTTAACCTTGCTTACCATGCGGAAGTCTTTCCAGCGCGTTGGAAGGTTGCAAGTGTCCAGCCGATTCCTAAAGAGGGCGAAGGCAAATATCCTGCGAATAATCAGCAAATTGCATTTTGCTCTGCACTCTCAAATGCAATGTAGAACTTGGTTACTCTGATAAGGTATTTAGATTGAATGATCCGTACGATAAAATTCGCTCTATGGGAGTCCTGTTGGCATTCCTTGCGAAACATTGAACTCGGCCTATCCACCAGTTTGGTGAGCGTAAGGTCGTAGCTCTGGATATCTCTGACATGGTTCACTCTCATGAAAGCTTATCGCTTTTAGTGTCGGTAATACTTTTACTCCATTAATATCATGACTTTACGAGTTATCCTAGATGGGTTCTCATCCAACGAACTAATAGGTTAACTGCAGGTGTGCCGCAGGCTTTTGTCATCCTCACTCTTTCTTTTTTCCTTGGAGGCTATTTTGGGCCAGACCGCGAATCCAATCTACTTCCTTGCGGATGGCATTAACATCTGTCATTCATATTTCTACGACCGTAAGCCGGGTAGGTCCCTTTCTATTTTGCGCGTCACATATATGGGCAGGTGCTCTTAAATCATCCTTGGAGCTACTTGACCTAGAAGAGCGATGGTTCTGATAGAAGTAGACAGTAGGGTGGTCAATTCTATTGTCTCCCTTGAGCATCGCATGTTCTATCAATACTTTAATGGCGTGTGTTCTTCTGACGCGTGTCTACTTATTTCTTATTCGACTTTCTTGTTCACACCCGTTTGTTACCGATTGGTCGCTTGACCGCACTATGGACTACAGATCAAATTTGTTTGTATGTGGAATCGGCTTTTGACACTTGTTTTTCCCACTAATTACTTCTTAAGTACATCCAGAAGTTCAAGGCAAGTGTCAATAAACATTAAAACCTTTTTCCCCTCCGCTCCTTAACACTCCAGCCACCAACGCAATGCAGTGCAATATAGGGGACATCCCTCGAGTGTTAGTCTTGGCAAACAAAATAACCAGATAGAGAATAACTCCCTTATTTACTTGTCCTTATTTCATGCACTCTGTTCCTCAGTCACTGTAGAATATTTTTCACGGACATCACAATGGACCAATACATGGCTTTCGAGATAACCCGCAGTCGTGAGCGGAAAATCCATGCAACATTTCATTTTCTTGCTGTAAGGATTCTTTTGAGAAAACCTACTAAAATTACAGTACATCTGCAGCTCGTTTCTGTAACTTGTACCGATCGCAGTTACCGACTGAAATTACCGATTTGACGTCACTCTGACGTCATTCTCACCTTTACTGTTTCTGTAAAAAAAATTGCCGATTCTTATTCCATTCACTCGTTCCAAATCGGTAATATGACATTGTTCCGATTCTACTTCAATAGGAATGGCTTAAAAAAGTGTTTCTGTAAGAAAATCGACTCAACTTGAAATCGTTAACTTTCTCACTGGCTTTAAGCCAAGTGAGAACTCTGCCGATTGCTATACGAGGGCGGTTCGGAAAGTTCTTAGCATATCAAATATTTTTATTTTTCAATATAATCTCCTGAAACTTCAATACACTTAGTCCAACGCTTATCTAGCAATTCTATCCCTTGATTAAAAGAGTTTTCCTCAAGGTCTTCAAAATAGTGGTTTACAACTGTAATTGCATTTTCATTTGAGGTAAAAAGCTTGCCAGCAAGGATTTTTTTTAGATTTGGAAACAGGTAAAAGTCACTGGGAGCTAAATCAGGAGAATAAGGTGGGTGGTCAAGCAACTCGTACTTTAATTCGTTGATTTTGGCCATTGTTAAAACACTCTTGTGCGCTGGTGCGTTGTCTTGATGAAAAGTTATTTTTTTGTGTTGTAAGCCGGGACGTTTTTTTCGAATTTGTACATTTAATTGATCTAAAAGGTTACAATAGTACTCTGAATTTATTGTTTTAGTCAATCAATAAAATACCTTTGAAGTCCCAAAAAACCGTTGCCATAACCTTACCAGCCGATTGAATTGTTTTTGCCTTCTTTGGGGCACTTCCTCCAGCTTCAGTCCATTGTTTGGATTGTTCTTTTGTCTCTGGAGTATAGTGGTGGATCCATGTCTCATCAACAGTTATGAAGCGACGCTTAAAATCCATTTTATTTCGCTGAAAACGATCCAAACAAGCTTGAGAAATGTTCATTCTTATGCGTTTTTTGGTCGACTGTTAACAAGTGCGGCACCCATCTTGCAGAAAGCTTTTTCATCTGTAGTTCTTCATGCAAAATTAAATGGACTCGATCATTTGAGATGCCCATGATATTAGCTATTTCACTATATTCACTTTTATTCGTCGATCATTTAATACCATATCATGCACTTTGGCTACAATTTCTGTTGTTGTTGCTGTTTTTGGACGTCCACTATGTGGTTCATCTTCAATGCTTGTACGGCCACGTTTAAATTCAGCAACCCAATTTTTTACTGTTGCATATGAAGGAGCACTTTCACCTAACACATTCACCATATCATTATGAATTTCTTGTCCCGATAAACCTTTTTTATGTAAATATTTAATGACACCACGCATTTCTAATTTTTCCATTGTAAAAAAATCGCGGATGCGTCTTTTGTGAACACCTGTTTCTATATGAAGGAGTTGCCAGATCGAAACAAAATTTAACATGTGTTCATAGCAGAGATGAAAGCTTCCAAAACACTTAACTTTTTCCTGTTTATACCGCGCTTTTTGTGCTAGGCTAAGGAGTTTCCGAACCTCTCTCGTAGTGTTGTTGCAATTATGAGGAAGCAAGTAACCAAATATAAGTTTTTACACAAAATGCAATTAAATTGGTGTTATTTTAGACAAATAAATATTTTATTAACAAATATGTTTAATATATTTAATTGTGTTACCGCGGTTTAATTGCGTTTGAAAATAGGCAGCAAAATTTAAACATTTAAGATGACAGTGTGTTGAAATTTGCGACAATTTAGGAAGCGGTTTCAACGAAATCATCGGTATGGTAATGCAAAATAACCGAGTGCAAATGTTTGTTTACTTGCAATGTACATCACCAACTGCCAGCTTATTTATTTCCTCCTTTTTTATTTGTTTGCATTTTTTTTAACAAAATTAGTGAGAAAGTCAGTACTAGTTATGTCGTTTAAATATATAAGTTTTATTAAAATAGCAGTGTTTTAATACAAAATAGTTGTACATGAAAACAAATGCAAATAAAAAACTGCTTGTCATCTGTTTCAATTCCTGCCGTTTCTTTCCGATTTGTGTTTCTTTCCATCACAAATCAAATTTTTACCGATTTCGACGTCCAGAAGCAGCAGTTATCACGAAATTGGTAACTTTCAATCTAGTCGGTGTGACGTCACATAAATCGGTAACTTACCGATTTTTTTTACAGAATCGAGCTACTGATCTTAGGTTTTCCCCTGCTTAATTTTCACAATTATTTAAACCTCCAACGAACCTAATGCTTCTTTGCACATGGCAAAGGGATACTAATCTTTTAAAATCGTTAAACTGTCTACCAGGGGTTGACATATATATTTCAGGACATATTACTGTCCTAGGCAACACTAAATGTTGCCAGGCGCCAACTGACATTTCCATTGGAAAGTTTGACATTTTTTAGCATAAACGTACCCAGACCGTTTTGACGTACGACCATCATTTGTATTGCTTACAGTGACTTGAAAAAATCAATTTGGCCAAAAAATGGAATTAACTCGTGAACATTTTCGTGCGATCATTTTTCACAACTTTCGACGTGGATTATCACGACAAGAGTGCATCGATGAGCTTAAATCTTTGTATGGCGATGAAGCACCATCCTATAGCACTGTGAAAAACTGGTTAAATGACGTTCACTCAAAGACGAAGGTCGTCCAAAAACGGCCGTTGTGCCAGAGAACACTGATGCCGTGAGTGAACTGATAATGCAAGATCGCCATGTGACATACCGTGAGATAGGGGTATCCTTGGGTATTTCTTTCACCAGCATTCATTCGATATAGCACACGCAGAAAAAATGTATGGTTGTGGTGACAATATTCGAAGAGGATAATACTATTGTTGGGTATATGGTTGTGGTACAACAATAGTATGCTCCTCACAACAATAGTATGATTCAAATACAACCATACTATGATCTTTACAACAATAGTAGGATTCACACATAACCATACTATGATCCCCACAACCATAGTATGATTCACACTCAACCATACTATGATCTCCATAACCATAGTATGATCCACACAACCATAGTATGTTTCATATACAACCATAGTATGATCCTCACAACCATACTATGATTCACACGCAACCATGTTATGATCCCTACAACCAAAGTATAATCACTATTTAGATTTGAATTATGAAAATTATTAAAAATACATTAAATTCAAAATAATAGGGAGAGATTAGTTCACGTTAGAAAAAAATAAGTTTAAATAAACGTAAACGTTTTTATTAAAAATATTTTAGTTAAACAAAACCAAAGCAGCTTGTTTAAATATTGTAATTTCAATAAAAAAGTACTATTATTGCATTAGACCCGTCCATACCAATAACATTTGTTCTTAAAAGCACATTTAAATGAAAAAAAAATTACAATCATACAGTATGATTGCCGTAATCATATTATTGTTAACATAAAACGCAAAACAATACTTTTTTCGAACCAACCATATTTATATTGTTGCTATAACCATATTTTCATTGTTAAATTTGGCAATAATACTATTGTTACATTTCAACAATATTAATATTACAGCAATTATACTATTGTCAAAACTAAATTCAGTTAACAATGCTATGGTTGCGACGAACATACTTTTATTGCGGATAACATATTATTATTGCCGTGACCATATAGTAACCATGTTTTTTCTCTGCGTGCATGAACACTTGACCGTAAAAACGGTTGGTTCTCGTTGGGTTCCGCACGATTTGACAAACGCTCAAAAAAAAGCTCGTGCCGATTGGTGCAAAGAAATTTTGAAAAAATACGATCGCGGTGCTTCGAAAGACGTTTATAAGATCGTCACAGGTGGCGAATCATGCATCTATGTGTATGGGCCCGAAACAAAACCGCAATCGACCGTGTGGATCTTCGAAGACGAGCAAAATCTAACGAAAGTTGTTCGTGGAAGAAGCACTTCGAAGCAAATGGTCGCCTGTTTCTTCGGCAAATCTGGTCATGTGGCGACTTTTCCGCTTGAGCAACGTAGGACGGTCAGTTCTGAGTGATAGACCACAATTTGTTTGCCTGAAGTGTTCGGAGAAATTCGAAAAACAAACAAGAGAAGCCGAATCATTGTGCACCATTAGAATGCGAGCTCTCACACATTAGCTCAAACCAACGTCTTTTTGACCGGCCAAAACGTCGAATTGATGGGTCATCCGCCGTACAGCAGTGACTTGGCACCCAATGATTTCGTTTTATTCCCGCACATCAAGAAAAAATGCTGTTGAAGCGTTCAAAAACCATGTTTTGGAGGTGTCTCAATCGGAGTGGAAAAAGTGCTCCGACAATCGGTTTGAGCGCATGCAAAAGTGTATAAATCCTAGTGGAGAATACTTTGAAAAACAATAAAACCATTTTTCATGATTAATATTCGCATTTTCATTATTTGGCCAGAAATATATATAGCAGCCCTCGTATACGAGTATACCTTACTTTTAAAATTAACTTTAAAAATAGTTTTGCTTGAAAGGCTTAGTCATAGACGCATTAAACGTCGCATAAGCGGGAGTGGTCATTGGGTCTAGGGGGCCTAAAAATCCGACCTCGCGCCAAAAGATATGTCCTTTCGCACATGCACATATTGGTACTTAGAAATAGTAGAATTCTTTTACTTATCGCAATTTATTTACTATTTAGATTTGATTGAATTGGTGGCCAAGACCAGGGACACTTTCCATGGTACTCCAAAAAATTAGGTCCAGCTGATATGGCCGAAAATATAATTTTACTTCGAATGAACCCATTTATTCCATATAATGCTGCCAAAAAGAGTCAGTTTAACCAGACATTCACGGATGCTGTCAGTTTTGAAGAGCTGGCGTTGCCAGTTGCTTCTTTAGTAACGTCATCTAAAGTAGCAAAAATAGTTATCAACTGACCACAACCTTCGTTTGCGCCTCCTTAAGAATGCATGTATTCCATTTAGTCCTGTCAACAACTGATTTTCAAATTTCCCTCTACTAGCGGAGACCACGCGGAGTGTGGTGGCAAATCTCTGTCTGGTCTCCCTGGCTGTACTTCCTTCCCCGCCTCCCTGGGCGCCCACTAGTTATGTCAGTCGTATATATTTGCTTTACATCACTGGGTCTAGCGATGAGCTCCGTCTCTGTTGTTTGTCTTGGAGTCATTTGCAGTTTCTTCCTGGTTTTGTCTTCTTCGGCTTAGCGCGTCATTGTTGTTAGCCAAAGTGGCGCCAACATCATTAACAGCATGTCATTGTTGGCGCTTCAAGGGTTTGTGTCTCCTTACGACGGTTTGTATTGCATGTCTCCCTCCATAGCAAACGCGATACGAGTAGCGCGTGGTGGCACAGGACAAGTGCTTCATTGCTCTTGGCCATGGAGGGGTAGAAAATGTCAGTTGCAAGTGACACTTGCTCTCGAAGTAAGGGGTGTGTCACGCGTATGTTTGCGTTCAAATGAAATGTGATTACTGGTGGCCCCCGGGCATAGATAGTTTGATTCTTAAAGTTTCATTTCCACCTACAGGCTGTTATAGTTTACTAATTGATCTCCCGGTGTTTTCTTCGCTGTTGGGTGGCAACACCAGCACAGATATTCGCTTTCTATGGGCCGTTTGCCTGCATGAATGACCATTGGGGTGATTAAGAATAAAAAAGGTGGAAAACATAAGCGGGAGAGATTACCATGGGCCCGTAATCAAGGCAATCCTGCTTTCATAGACATTTCCCCTTGGAAATTTTTTAAAATTTTAAATCCCTTGGAGAAATTATCAACTACTTAATGGGTCTTTTGTTTCACTCGTATTCTTCAACAATTTGAAAATCTTTAAGTTTTAAAGGAAAATATATTCTGCGAATTAAAACACCATCTGACGATACAAAACATCGAGTCAAGTCAGCCTTGTCTGTCATCCTTTCTTTTCCGACCGTATGGCTCATGAATTATTGATGTTAAATTGTAAAAAATGCTCCAGCAGCAAGAGAAGGCCTCATTACTCCCCCCCCCAAAAATACAACAATCAATAGATGAAAAAAAGATAATGGTGATGATAATGACAACGCCGAAAACGATGATGGCAATGTTGCCGATAATGCTAGAAACACCAGCGAAGCAATTGAATAGTAATTAATCATTTCAAGATAATTTCCAATTCCGTTGAGTTCGATTTTATACTTGAGCGTTATCCATTGTTTCGGCTGCCACTTGAAAATACTGTCGCTCTGATGCGACAATTGTTGGTAATGATAAATAGCAGCAATAACAGCGAAATGGCCAACAATAATACTCGCATATTCATGGTATATATGTGTGTGTGTATGTCCATGGTGTAAAAACTGTAGCAACATGAGCTAAGATCGAACGAATAGATGGAAGTATTCGACAGTCGAAAGCAATCCGTTAAATCCATCTAAAAGCAATAAGATGTCCGAGATGTAGACAACTCCCGCCGCAGTTGTATATGAGCAGTTCCATGCATAAGAAGTCATACATACTAAAATGCCAGCAGACAAAATGATGGAAAATATCTGATGTCTTTATTTTGGTTTTAATAGGGTGATCCATCTAGAGGTATTTTTCAAAACAAAAAATGAATATAAAAATTCAAATCAAGTGTGGAATCTTTACTGGTAATATGAAAGGATATTTTATGGCATTTTTTTGAATATAATTTTCTTCAAATGTTGGCCGCAACTACGCCTCAGGGTTTCCATTCTGAGGGTCCAATTTTGGATGAGCATTTCGACCGGTATGGCTTTAATGACAAGCGTAATGTTGGCTTCCAACACCTGAATCGTAGCTGGTTTATCAGCATAGACTTTGGACTTTACGTAACCCCCAAGAAAAATGTCTAAAGGCGTGATATCACTCGATCTAGGCGGCCAACTAACCTGTCCTAAACGTGAAATTAGCTGCTTTACGAAATGACCTCTCAATAGATCCATTGTCATTTTTGAAAAAATATGCACCGGTGATTCCACCAGCTTATAAACCGCACCAAACCGTGGTTTTCTCTGGGTTTAACGGAACCTCTTGTTGCTCTTTAGCCCAAATGCGGCAATTTTGTTTATTGACTTTGCCGTTGAGCCAGAAATGGGCCTCATCACTGAACAAAGTTTTGGTCAAAAAAGCGGATCTTCCCGTTTCTCACCGAAGGTTCATTTCCATAATACAGTTGCCAACATTTGAAGGAAATTATTTTCAAAAAATCAATGCCATACAATGTCCTTTCAAATTACCAATAAATATTCCACACATGATTTGAATTTTTTTTTTGTTCTATAAAAATACCTCTAGATGGATCACCCTATATGTCTGGTATACCTTAATTAATGCAATGCCCTGCTCTGGTATCACCTATACGCAGGAAAAATAAGACAAGCCTTAAATTTCAACCAAGAAATTAGTATGTGATTTTAATCACCACTCAATTGCAAATTTCGTAAATAAGCTGAACTACGAGGGCATATGAATAATTCCGTGACATTTCGAATAAAACACATTTTTTGTTTGCAAAACACAACCTCCTTTGAGCTCAATACACTTGGTCCAACGTTTCTGTAATATTTGTATCCCTTCCAAAAAATATGATTTTTCGAGGTCCATAAAATAGGCATTTTTTTGATCAATAATTTTATCGTTGGAGCTGAAGAACCTCTTTCCATCGAGCCATTTCTTTAGGTTTGAAGATAGGAAATAGTACCAGGGTGCTAAATCTAGAGATTATGGCGCATGAGGTACCAATTCGTAACCCAATTCATGCAAAGTTGCCATTGCGACTGCACACGTGTGAGCACCCGTGCATTATCTTGCTGAAAAAGAACTTTTTTATTGGCCATATGGGGTCGCTTTATTTAATCCTCGTTAAATCGGTCCAATAAGTTGGCATAATATTCGCCGTTTATTGTTTTTCCCTTTTGAAGGTAATCGATGTGGATTATCCCGCGTGCGTCCTAAAAACTGATGCCATCACCTTATTGGCCGACAAAGTCACCTTGACCATCTTCGGAGCCGGTTCACCCAGGGAAAACCATGGTTCAGACTGTTGCTTTGTCTCCGGAAAGTTGTAATTGATACATGTTTCATCCACAGTTACAAAACGCTGCAAAAACGCATACGAATTTCGGTTTAACAACTCCAAACAATCCTTTGAAGTTGTCACACGATTACATTTATTGTCAATTGAGACCAAACGCGGCAGACAGCTTTCTTAAACCCAACTGATCATGTAAAATCTCTCAAATAAAATCTCTCAAAAAAAAATAAAACTTTTTCGAACTTTTCGGGTGAATTGGCCGGCGTCATTTGTACCATTGAAATCGATGGTGCCAAGTCCCTATTATTGATCAAGCTTTTCCTTGGTTTGATTGAAGGGATTTTTTTTCCGCAAAAAATAATGTCTAATGAGCACTTGTAATTAACTTTTTTCCATTTTTTACAAAATCCGCGAGTGTGTATGTTTTGAACAGCTGTTAAACACAAACTAAATGACGGAACTCTCTCAAAATTTGACAGTAGTCTATTAACAGATGGTACTTGATGGGAGCAGTATTGCATTTCATATAACTATAAGGTAAGTTGGAATAGTTGATATGCCCTCGTATTTATCAGATATTGCAACAAAATTTAATGAATGGAAACAATAAAAAAAAACATAAATTGAATGCACTGTGTTGTGTGTGTGGGAGTATCCGTTTTAGTACGTTGCATGAGGTCTCCATCAACCCGGCGCACTGTGTTGCGGCTAGTGGAAAAGTAACTTTTTTCCGATTATTTTTTTCAGTGTTTTTAATGATGCAATTTTGTCACAGACATTCCAAGTAAACAAAAAACACATAAAGCTTATTTTTATGTTGGCCCGTTGATTTTTAATTGATTTTAGAAGTCAAATATACAAAATTTTCACGAAAAAAGGGGATTTCAGGGCTGTATTCAAAATGATCTCATTTGATTTTGGTGACAGATATTTTGATTCGGAAAAATAATCTGACTTCGGACAAGTTTCTTCTGTAAAAAAAAGGAATGTTGTTTGAGACATTTTCATATGCACCTTTTTTAGAACGAAAACCCGACTAAAGGTTTATTTTTCCTTTAAATTTGGGTTAGGTAAGCAATATCTAAAAAGTCCCAGAGAGTCCCAGTTCCAAACCACTACAGAAATGTTACATAATTTGTTTTCAACGAACTGTGAAAAAATCAGCTGCCCATACCTGCCCTCCTGGGAGTTATAGCGATTTTAGTATATCCCTCTCAGTATTTATTCCATAGAAATAGAACGGATATTCTCGGAATCACTATTCTATTCTATATATCTATTCTAGCACTCCACAAAAATGAGCATAACTCTCTTAAAACTGAAGCTATTGACTTCAAACCGGTATCAAATTAAAGCTTTGATTGCCACCTTTCAAATAAGAAATGGAATAGATTTTGTTTTTTTTTATAAAATTTCAGAGTTTTTCAACAAATATCGAAAAATCATGAAAATTTGACGTTTATAATTCTTGTTCGGACCAACCTATAATTTATTTAAAAAACTAATCATAGGGTATTTATCAGAAATAAAAGAAGAATTAAAATAAATTTTTTTTGTAAATTTTTCGAACAATTTTTTTTTGACTTTTGTTGAAAATTTGACCCAACAATTTTTTTCGGTGTAAATTTTTTTTTTCACTCATTCTGTTTGGGATTTCATTCTGACCAATCTGTAGAAGTTTCTCATGGATACAATTAAAAATACAGTTTAGGCAATATGATTTCCAAAAAATTCCGCTTGCGCAACACTGTGCGGCGCTCAACGAAACTACATTTACCCCTGCTTTGAAAAAATATTATTTTTTTACGTAAATATATGAAGCTTTACATCACCTGATACGAAATTATTTTCGATAAACGCTTACAACTTGTTTTTGTAAATAAGTAACTATTTCACCAGCACATAACAAATATAATTTTAATAAACAACATCCAACTTTTTTTTTTTTGGAAATATGTCAATTTTTTTCACGACCTCATAAGGAAAATAAAGGGTGGTCCAATTTAAACGCAATATTTTAATTGTATATTAAACAAAAAATTTTCAGAGAATTATCTTAATATTTTTCATTATGATCGAAGGATCTATGACAATTATGTGTGAAATAAAAATATCGGCCACGCCTTCGGTGGCTCTCGATGGTCCATATTCTCAATCACTCTGAGATATAACGCAGATCCAATGTCATTAATGTGCCGAATTATCTCTTAGCTTTTGAATTGTTCTTGGATTATTCAAGTTCAAGTTCACTTCACCAAAAGAATGAAGTCCAACGATGTCAAATCACATGATCGTAGCGGTCAATTAACATCGCTACGACGTGAGATAACACGGCCATTGAATTCCTCGCGCAAAAGAGCCATTGTATCGTTGGCTGTGTGGCAAGTGCCACCATCCTGTTAGAACCACATATCGCCCAGGTCCATATCCTCAATGTCTAGCCACAAGAAGCCCGTTATCATCTCGCCATAGCGAACACCATTCTCGATTCAAGGTTGACGGTTCTTCTGCCACACTAACGCAAACAACATCATTGTTTTCCGCAGAACGAACTGGGCGAGAATGCACACGTGTTTTCACATTTCCTTCAGAACCGGTTTGCTAAAATTTGAGCACATTCTCCCGTTTGTAGACAAATGTCGATTATGCTGAACAAAAAAAAATCACGAAGTGGACGAAATGCATTTTGATTTGAACGCCCATTTTCGAATTATTTTATCTTTTAAGAAATAAAGGCTGGTTTAATTTTAAGGGCCGATGTTGAATGTGAACCGCACCAAACGTAAAGTTTTGTTTCTGCATTTCATTTGATATTTCTCAATTTCAGACTAACTCAATTTAAACCATGGAAAGATACAGAAGCGAGCAACGCGTTGAAGTTATTAAGGCTTATTATGAAAATGCATATGTGACAGTTCATAGAGAAAGCTAAGGGTAAAGAAATCAATTTTCATTTTTATTTCTTTTTTTTAGTGTGGACAACATCTGAGCATCGAATGAGACCGATGCCCCAAAAGTGTTCTCTCCCAGAGATATGCGCGTTTTATGAAAGTAAAATCGACAATTCTAAGCGCAAATAGAAAGGGACCTAATCTTTAAAATGGCTCTCCTGACCAAAACTTTTCATCAACTTTTCACTTTTTTTTTTGATGTGGACAACATCTGAGCATCGAATGAGACCGATCCCATGCCCCAAAAGTGTTCCCTCCCAGAGATATGCGCGTTTTATGAAAGTGAATCGATGATTCTAAGCGCAAATAAAAAGGGACCTAATCTTTAAAAAGCCCCCCCCCCCCCCTGAACAAAACTGGTTCTTAACCTTAGGTCCCTTTCTATTTTGCGCGTCACATATTGTGCACTTCGTGATTTTTTCTGTCAATTTAATCGTAAAAATGAGCGTACAATCGGGAAAATCGTGAACAAATTTAAGCAAACCGGATCTGAAGGAGATGTGAAAACACCAGTGCATGCTCGTAGAGCTCGTACTGCAGAAAATATTGCTGCTGTTCGCGATACGACGGCGGTTCGGAAAGTTCTTAGCCTATCAATGAAAGAGAATAGTTAGTTTTTCAAAAATATTTTTATTTTTCAATATAATCTCCTGAAACTTCAATACACTTAGTCCAACGCTTATCTAGCAATTCTATCCCTTGATTAAAATAGTTTTCCTCAAGGTCTTCAAAATAGTGGTTTACAACTGTAATTGCATCTTCATTTGAGGTAAAACGCTTGCCAGCAAGATTTTTTTTTAGATTTGGGAACAGGTAAAAGTCACTGGGAGCTAAATCAGGAGAATAAGGTGGGTGGTCAAGCAACTCGTACTTTAATTCGTTGATTTTAGCCATTGTTAATTAAAACACTCTTGGGCGCTGGTGCGTTGTCTTGATGAAAAATTATTTTTTTTGTGTTGTAAGCCAGGACGTTTTTCTCGAATTTGTACATTTAATTGATCTAAAAGGTTGCAATAGTACTCTGAATTTATTGTTTTACCCTTTTGCAGATAGCCAATCAATAAAATACCTTTGAAGTCCCAAAAAACCGTTGCCATAACCTTACCAGCCGATTGAATTGTTTTTGCCTTCTTTGGGGCACTTTCTCCAGCTTCAGTCCATTGTTTGGATTGTTCTTTTGTCTCTGGAGTATAGTGGTGGATCCACGACTCATCAACAGTTATGAAACGACGCTTAAAATCCATTTTATTTCGCTGAAAACGATCCAAACAAGCTTGAGAAATGTTCATACTTATGCGTTTTTGGTCGACTGTTAACAAGTGCGGCACCCATCTTGCAGAAAGCTTTTTCATCTGTAGTTCTTCATGCAAAATTAAATCGACTCGATCATATGAGATGCCCATGATATAAGCAATTTCACGCACTTTTATTCGTCGATCATTTAATACCATATCATGCACTTTGGCTACAATTTCTGTTGTTGTTGCTGCTTTTGGACGTCCACTACGTGGTTCATCTTCAGTGCTTGTACGACCACGTTTAAATTCAGCAACCCAATTTTTTACTGTTGCATATGAAGGAGCACTTTCACCTAACACATTCACCATATCATTATGAATTTCTTGTCCCGATAAACCTTTTTTATGTAAATATTTAATGACACCACGCATTTCTAATTTTTCCATTGTAAAAAAATCGCGGATGTGTCTTTTGTGAACACCTGTTTCTATATGAAGGAGTTGCCAGATCGAAACAAAATTCAACATGTGTTCATAGCAGAGATGGAAGTTTCCAAAACACTTAACTTTTTTCTGTTTATACCGCGCTTTTTGTGCTAGGCTAAGAAGTTTCCGAACCGCCCTCGTAGTGTGGCTGAAGAGCCGTCCACCTCAACTCGTCGTCGTGCCCAACAATTGCACCCCTCACGCTCGTCGTAGATGAACATTATGCGTAAAGACTTGCATTTACACGCTTACAAGTTGCAATTGACTCAAGAAATAAACCTCTTGACCATGCCAAACGTCGTCAATGGTCAGAGTGGAGGCAAGAAATGGCAACAGTGGATGATCGGTCCTTAAAATGTAACCACCCTTTATCATAAAACAACCCGTTTTTTTATGGTGTACTTTGAGTTATAATTATTAATAATTAGTTGTAACAACAAAATGTTTGCAAAAACTAAGAACCTTTTTGGGGTTCATTGTTCATTGGTATGACCGATCAATAAGTTGTGAATACAGTGCGAAGATCGTTTTTATCATCTTGATTTTATCATACGATTATCCAGTACGATTATAAACTTTTGGTGAGTCCAACCGAAATTCCTCTTTGGCAATTGATTCATTGCAGGTTCAACCGATTCCAACTATTTTTTTCGCTGTGTGTAGTAATAGAGTTTTATAGTTAGTATTTGAATCTTATTTTAACATTTTTCCTTCTTTACAGATTGTTAAATATGACCTTCGAAATACATTCAGCAGTAGCAACAATGTGATCCTTGTGCGTGTTAGCATTCGAATGGACCGAGGTGCACCATAAATCTGTCATAGAACATTGGATTGTTGCCTTTGTAATTTATTTACATTCGATGCGGCTACAGTATCCCGAAGCTTATTTCCAAATGGGCTTAATTACAGTCTCATAGACGGGAGTTTTATACTCTATGTCTAGGGAAGACCGACCGCCGATCAACCATTAGAGCCATTGAATTGCTTTAGCTTTCTCTAAGTCAATTTTAAGTCAGAAAACATGATCATGTGAGACGAAGCACAGTGGGGCCATTTGAGTTTTATCGTTGCAAAAATCATATTTTTCAGGTAAGCAAACAACATAAAATGCAATTTTAAAACTATTAGATCGAACTAATTGTCAGTCAAAACATTAAGTATTAGAAATTTATAAATTATATACCTTAAAAACATTAACTTAGCATTGGGTTTACACGGACATTTGTCTTGAATATGCCAGGGATGCACGCCATACAATTTCTAGAACCATGTCTTTTTTTTAGATTTTTACCTCTAAAAGACAAAGTGGCACCTGGGGCAGAATAAACCTTTTGAATAATCTCGTATTCCATTTAGCTTAACAGTTTTCCAACATTAGGACAGTTGACTTTAGTTGTTCGGACGAAACTGCTGCAACTGTGCCTTCTAATAAGCCAAGGAATTTCATACTAGACGTAACACTTCTGAACCCCTCTCTTGGGCAGGGTGGAGCGCGGTATTTTGCTTATTTGGGAATGAAATAAAAAAAAATTATGAACCCAAGAAAAATATATTTTATATTTTAATTATATTGAACAGAAAGGGAATTTTTAAATGACATGGTTTTAATTAGTGTATCTGGTAAATGTAGACCTTCGCTATCTATTCACTGCTGCATACGTTATCTGAAGTTCTCATGAACTCTAACAAGCAGGCCGACTGGTATTCTGCCAATTTCAGCCTCAATATTGTTAATTAGGTCTTCCAAAGTGTTTGGACGGTTGATATACACCTTCAACTTCACGTAACCCCAAAGAAAAAAATCGCATGGGGCTAAGTTTGGTGAGCCTGCCAGCCAGTTTACATCACCCCTCAAAGAGAAAAGCCGTCCAGGAAACATTTGCCTCAAACAATTCATGGTAGCCCTCGATGTGTGTGCAGTGGCACCATCCTGTTGGAACCATTTATCCTCTAATTGCATTGCCTCAAGAGCCAGCTTAAAAAAAATCCTGTATCATAGTCCAGTACCGTTTGGAGTTCACAGTTACGGCAGAGGGTTATCTTGGAAAAAGTAAGGGCCAATGGTGGCTACTCGTGAAAGGGCGCACCACACAGTGGCGCGGACCGAATGCAGAGGTCTCTGGTGAAATTCTCTGGGGTTTGTTTCGCTCCAGTACCGCATATTTTGTTTATTTACCCACCCACTGAGGTGAAAATGTGCCTCATCATCCTGGAAAAGTAAGGGCCAAGATGCCTACTCGTGATATGGCGCACCACACAGTGACGCGGTCCGAATGCAAAGGTCTCTGGGGTTTGCTTTACTCCAGTACCGCCTAGTTTCTTTACTTACACACCCACTGAGGTGAAAATGTGCCTCATCATCCTGGAAAAGTAAGGGCCAATGATGCCTACTTGTGAAATGGTGCACCACACAGTGAGGCGGCCCGAATGCAAAGGTCTCTGGGGTTTGTTTCACTCCAGTACCGCTTATTTTCTTTACTTACACACCCTCTGAGGTGAAAATGAAATTGATAGACCACGCACATTTTATACGGGTGAAAAGTCAGTTCATCATGAAGAATCCCGTGCAGAGAACGCCTGGAAATGCCAAGAGCAAGTGATTGCTTCCGAGCAGAGCGTTGCGTAGATTACAGTACTGCTGCTTTAAATCTCTTTATTTTTTGTCGTGTTGTTATCCTTCTCTCAGGTCCCCTTCACACATTCCCTGCTGTCTTCAATGAAGTTACCCAATTTACAATTGATTGCCGCCCAGGAACACGTCCGTGTGGGATAAACAGCGAATCGTAAACGAAAAGCACGCTGCACTGCAATGATCGAGTGGGCATTTTAAAAATACGCTTCAACACAAAATGACCTCTTCTCAGATGTCCAATGCATGATGGCAACTGCAAGGCAGGCGAATACAAATCTCCCATCAGCCACTATAAGCCACGCACACTCTCCACTCTCTTCGACCAATAGTGGCGCCGCAGCCTGCAGTGCAAAAAAGCAAATTTCTGCGCTCCACCCTGTATTTCGTAAATTTATTATCGTATCTACTTCAATCAAGTGAACTGGAATTTCGAAAAAACTTCACCTGTACTTTATTTCACATACTACCACCAACTATTACAGCCCTAGCCGTTGCTTTTCGCTTTCTCTAGGTTTCAGAACTCAGAAACTCAATTTTTACAGAATTCTAAGTGAAAGTTAGTGCTCAATTGCCATTGAATGACTCATACTTATACTGTCAAGTAGTGCAAACGTTTACATTAGGTTGATACTTATCTCTAGCGCGCCTGATGTGTTTTAAAATCATGGCTTTAAAATTGATTTCTGTTTTGCTGCTGAACTGTCATTTTCACTGCTGTTGGATTTTTAATGTTGGCTTTTTTTTCTTTTCGCTGAACATTTTTCACTCTGACACTGAACAGTTGGTCGCGCTTGCCGCTCGTTGTTTGGTGAAGCATTTGTGTCATCATTATCATTGTTCAGTATTGGCAGCAACGAACAGCGAACAGCATGGCAGACAACAGCATGCATATTGCTCTCATCTTGTTCTTAATGCTTCGTTAACTTTTCAAGCAACATCACAAGCAATGGCGGCACTGGCACCAGCACCGGCAACATCATCATCATCAGTTTTAGCATGGCCAGGGCCATCAACAACATCGACGACATGATACTCATTATCGAACGAGTTGCGATGCTGTTAATAATATTGAGCAATCAACAGCAATACCAAACGGCAGCAGGCAAGCAGCAGCAGCAACATGAAGTGCAAACAACTATTGCAACTACACAACAATTGTATGACTGTCGTCTATCGAAAGGTCCGTCGGTGGGTTAGTCTGTCGGTAAGCGGTGTGAGTTATGCGTATGAGTGAACGACGAGTATAACATTTTATGTATCGACAACAACATCTGTCATTGCCGATGACAGCTCCTCTGCAGCTTTTGTAGATTGTTCAAAATTTGCTCATCACTTCATACACGCATACACACACACTCGCATAAGCTCACACATACTTATATAAGTATACATATGTACGAATACATTATTATTTATCATCATTGATGTTAAAATTAAAATTTTGTTTAATTACTGAAGCTTATGAATTAAGAAGGCAGTGGCGGTATCATTCACCGGACGGGCCTTGTTGTTAACATTCAGAAGGTCTCAGTTGTGCTTGTGAAGGAGACAAAAAAAAACAAGTGGACAATTTGTAAGTTTGGTCGGATCGTAGATTTTATACTTTCCAAGATGACATTGGCAGTATTGCAGGAAATGGTTGTTGCTGGTAATCAATGTTTGGCAGGGCCTCATCTGTGGGACCCTCTGGACGATTTGCCAGTGTTTCTAATCGTGAAGCTTATATTAATTCAGATTTTGACAAATCCTTAAACTTGTTTAGATAACACTGTTCCGCAAAAATTAACTTTTGAGTCCTATTGTATCCCAAATCTGTAGCTTTCCAATCGTTTTTGCAAAAACTTAAAAAGAACACACTGTAGCGTTTCCAGCGTGGTTAGTTTTTTAATAACTCGACGAAAACTGCCTGAGTTGTAGCAATTTTTTAAAAAATCAAAGGACTTTTTCTCACTGCATGAACGAGATTTAAAATTAAGCATGGAATTTCTTTTCAACGTCTGTATGAAAATGCTCTTTTTCATTTTCACGATATCTCATAAACTTACGTGATGGGATGAACCAGACACTCAACTCGGATTCAGAAGATCATTTTACATAAAGATCAGTTGATTTGGCCTTAAGGAGGTTTTTTTGCAGAACAGTGTAAATGAGAAAATTGCACTGTCCTAAATCAATGTTTAAAAGGTTAGTTTTGGTGCCCCAGGATTCGGTTTCGTGATGAAATTTCGTGGAAGTCAATCGTTAAAGGTGCCCGAGTTGTGGGCCAATCGGGAATACTTAGTAGGGACATAAATACTGTTACAACATTGAACACACCCATTTCAATAGTAGAACTGAACATACCCCGTTAATGTCATATGAGTTTTGAAAGCTAACCTGAATAACGTTAGTCTGTAACGGGTTTTTAAAATTGTTTCAACTTTCATCATGGAGTGGTCAGATTATGAGAACCGTATCGCTGTAATAGCGCTTTTCAAGTGTGAAATGAAAAAAGCGATATTTTCAAAACGATCCGGCCACTAGGGATTAGTCGCATGTTCCTCTACCGATGCATTAAACTGTTTGAGGAGACTGGAGATGTAAAAGACCGCCACCGGTCGGGTCGCCCACGCTCAGTTCGAACACCGCATGTCATCAAAGCCGTTAAATCAAGAATTCACAGAAATCCGCTCCGAAAAAAAAATCATGGCCCGTGAGATGAATATCACTTAAAAGTCCATGATTCCAATCATTAAAAAAGACTTGGGACTAGGGGCTTTTAAAAGACGTACCAGACATTTCTTGACTGCAGCTTTAAAAAAATGGGATTGAAAAATGCAAACGTCTTTTAGTGAAGCACGCTGATAACTTGCACAGAAAAATTTTGTTCACCGATGAAAAAATTTTTACCGTTCAGGAAAAATTTAACAAGCAAAATGATAGAGTGTATGCGCGGTCATCTAGGGAAGCGTCTGAACTGATCCCAAGGGTGAAAAAGGGTCATCACTCAGCTTCAGTCATGGTTTGGTGGGGTGTCTCTTACGATGGGGTCACCGACCTGCATTTCTGCGAACAAGGAGTCAAAACATCGGCCAAATTTTACCAAGAAACCGTTTTGGAAGCTGTTGTGAAGCCTCTTAACAATCCCTGTTCCAAAACCAGACATGGACTTTCCAGCAGAATTCTGCGCCGTCCCATAAGGCTAATACGTCCCAGGCCTGGCTTCGAAACAATTTGCCAGCGTTCATTTCCTCTGAAGAATGGCCCTCAGGCAGTCCAGATTTGAACCCATTGGATTACAAATTGTGGACGGTTTTAGAGGACAAGGTTTGTCACAAGAGATACCCCAACATTGGATCTCTTAAGACTGCTTTGGTTCGAGCTGTGGCCAATTTTCCAATGGACGAGGTTCGTGCAGCCATTGACGATTGGCCAGCGCGACTTAAGGCGTGTGTAAAGGCAAAAGGCGGACATTTCGAATAAGTAGATTCTTTTTGGATACAACATACATCAATAAATATATTAAAAAATAGTTGGTCCAAAAACATTCAGTACTTTTTATTTTACAGCATAAAACGTGTGTGACATTATTTGTAAGAAAATTGCACTGTTTCTAGACATGCCATCTAGACCGCTAATGTCCCAGGGCCTTATGAGCACCTCCATTTGTTGGACGTTTAACGCGTCTATGCCAACGACTTCAAAGAAAAGCTGATTTCAAAAACAACTGTTTAGGTCATATTTTGGAAATTTAAATAAAAAAATTACATAATTTTCATAGTCTCCCAAAGATAATCTTTTTCGCCTTTTGCCCGATTTGGTTCTTTTTAAAACCAACTGATCGATGTTCATAAGACTTGCATATGTGACAGCGCATAGAGAAAGGGACCTAAGGGTAAAATAATCAATTTTCATTTTTTTTTCTTTTTTTGGTGTGGACAACATCTGAGCATCGAATGAGACCGATCCCATGCCCCAAAAGTGTTCCCTCCCATAGATATGCGCGTTTTATGAAAGTAAAGTCGACGATTCTAAGCGCAAATAGAAAGGGACCTAATCTTTTAAATGGCTCTCCTGAACAAAACTGGTTTTTAACCTTAGGTCCCTTTCTATTTTGCGCGTCGCATATATATTTCTGGCAACACTAACTGTTGCCTGGCGCCATCTGACATTTTCATTGGAAGTTTGACATTTTTTAGAATAAACGTACTCAAAACTTTTTGACGTACGACCATCATTTGTGTTGTTTACAGTGACTTGAAAAAATTAATTTGGCAAAAAAATGGAATTAGCTCGTGAACATTTTCGTGCGATCATTTTTCACAACTTCCGACGTGGATCATCACGACAAGAGTGCACCCATGAACTGAAATCTTTGTATGGCGATAAAGCATCATTCTATAGCACTGTGAAAAACTGCTTTAATGAATTCAATCGTGGCCTACGCTCGCTCAGAGACGAAGGTCGTCTAAAAACGGACGTTGTGCCAGAGAACATTGCTGCCGTGCATGAACTGATAATGCAAGATCGTCATGTGACATACCGTGAGATAGAGGCATCCTTGGGCATTTCTTCCACCAGCATACATTTGATATTGCATGAACACTTGACCGTAAAAAAAGATTTGTTCTCGTTGGATCCCGCACAATTTGACAATCGCTCAAAAAAAGGCTCGTGTTGATTGGTGCAAAGAAATTTTAAAAAAATACGATCGCGGTGCTTCAAAAGACGTTTACAAGATCGTCACAGGTGACGAATTATGAATCTATGCGTTTGAGCTCGAAACAAAACAGCAATCGACCGTGTGGGTTTTAGAAGACGAGCCAAATCCAAAAAAGTGGTTCATGGAGGAGCACTTCGAAGCAAATGGTCGCCTGTTTCTTCGACAAAACTGGTCATGTGGCGATTGTTCCGCTGGAGCAACGTAGGAGGTCAATTCTAAGTGGTACACCACAATTTTTTTGCCTGAAGTCTTCGGAGAAATTCGAAAAACGAACAAGAGATGACGAATCATTGTGCACCATGACAATGCAAGCTCTCAGACATCGGCTCAAACCAGCGCCTTTTTGACCAGCCAAAACGTCGAATTGATGGGTCATTCGCCGTACAGCCCTGAAATGACACCCAATGACTTCTTTTAATTCCCACACATTAAGAAAAAAATGCGTGGTCAACGATTTTCGTCGCCAGCAGATGCTGTTGAAGCGTTCGAAAACCATGTTTTCGAGGTGTCTCAATCGGAGTGGAAAAAGTGCTTCGACAATTGGTTTGAGCGCATGCAAAAGTGTATAAATCATGCTGGAGAATAATTTGAAAAACAATAAAACCATTTTTAATGATATATAATCGCATTTTCATTATTAGGCCAGCAATATAAAGTATATAGCAGCCCTCGTAAAGCACGGTTTTTAAATAAACCCAAAAAGAAGGTTTTCTAAAAATCCCCGTGTTCTCGGACACTATAATCCTGTCCTAATTCGTTTTACTGCTATTGTGCTTTCTGCAGACACACAGACAGCCGAGCGGTCTTCTCCAGATCGTCATCAATTTTACTTACTTACTGCAGTATCACAACATCCCAGTAAGCAACAGGAGGGGGGACTTCCTTTAAATAAGATGTGTACGATATACTTCCTATACCCACTAACCGGAACCTACTGTTTAACGCTGTCTACAAACGGCTAAAAAATATTCAGATAGTTTAGAGAATATTCTCAAACTCATAAATTTGCCGGCGTTTAAGAGGTGGATATCTGCCGCTCACAATTTTTTAGATGTTCTTACCCGCAGTTGAGCTGCCTGGGTTTAAGTACTTGGGCGACCTTAGACGTTTTGGGAAATACTCGTATATAAATCTGATCAATATTTCGACCGAAATATTGTTGCAAACAGAATAAGAAATTAAAAAAAGTTGTGTATGGATGGATGGTAATTTTCACGATGTCCTTCAGAAGGACTTTAATAAGAAGGAATATAAATGGGAAGAACTTCTAAACATATTGATAAGACTAAGCGACCTCCCGGATCCTCTTAAAAAAGACCTTTCCAATTAGGCCCTATAAACATCTACCCTGAGACACAGATGCACTTCATCACTCTGGCTAAGCAGATATTCACACTAGCATGCATGTACAAGTATTTCATACATATTTATATGTATTTATGTACACCTACACATGTAGGCGATGTGTATACACATCGTATCGACGACATCAACATGGATATGGACATCGACACCATTATGAAATGTTGTTGTTAAATGCACAATTCCAAGTGCGCCAACAACGAGAGCATCCATCCTTACACGGCACATCTCCATCTCCATGGCCATCGACATCGACATGCGACATGAACAGGCGGGCAACAACAGCCGCAGCCACAGCCAGTGGGCCGCTCATCAGCAACATTCGGCATTATCAGGCAGGATTATCATCACATGTACTCTCGCATTGTCAAGTAATGGACGCATGAGAAAATCTGACATAATTGCATCTGTTGGGAAATGGGCGAACAACGAGCAACTGTTGTAAGAACGGGTTACAACAATTCACTCGTTCGTTGCTCATCATGGTCGAGTGCACAGAGGAAACGGATTTCATGTGTATGTAAAATTAATTACGAAATGTCTTAGAATGTGGCTAAGCAGGGATCAGCAATTGCTTACTCGGTCATTGTTTAGAGTACATCAGTGGGCCACAGGAAAGCTGAAGATACGGAATTTCAAGGGACATGAATGGGAAGTCCTTCATGTTTTTGTTAAAGCATTTCATGTTTTAGAAACATTTGCACAGGCAAACATCGTATTTAAATTTTAAAAGTTGAATACAGTAAGTAACGTTTATATGCAACAAATCGGATATTAGAAACAAACTCGGATATAAGGAAGTTTTGTCAAACACTTTGTCCTTTTGCTTCGTTTTAGTAGGCGGGTTAATTTTCATAAGGCAAATGTTTATACCTATAGTTATAAAATAAAACGGATTAAAAACTATTTGTCCAGCGACACAGTTGACAATTGTCTTTATTTTTTTTTTTGCTATTTGAGCTCTTATAAATCATAACTGGTTGTTGATAATCTGTTATAATTCGGATATAAGAAAGTTTTACACAAACATTAACAGCTTGAAGGATGGCAGCTACATCTGCCGTTTGTTTTTTATGGTGGGAATGTTTTCAGGCACAGTTTTAAAAGCAAATTTTTCAAGAAAATGCCAAAATCCAATACAGTAAGTTAAGGATATAAAAACTTCTATTATAAGAAAAACCACATATAAGAAATTTGTGCAAAACACCATGTACGTAATTATACTTAGTAGGGACATAAATACTGTTGCACATGTTTTATGCTGTAAAATAAAAAGTACTGAATGTTTTTGGACCAAATATTTTTTTAATATATTTATTGATGTATATTGTATCCAAAAACAAATCTACTTTTTCGAAATGTCCGCCTTTTGCCTTTGCACACGCCTAAAGTCGCACTGGCCAATCGTCAATAGCTGCACGAACCTTGTCCATTGGAAAATTGGCCACAGCTCGAACCAAAGCAGTCTTAAGAGATCCAATGTTGGGGTATCTTTTGTGACAAACCTTGTCCTCTGAAACCGTCCACAATTTGTACTCCAATGGGTTAAAATCTGGACTGCCTGAGGGCCATTCTTCAGAGGAAATGAACGCTGGCAAATTGTTTCGAAGCCAGGCCTGGGACGTTTTAGCCTTATGGGCCGGCGCAGAATCCTGCTGGAAAGTCCATGGCTGGTTTTGGAACAGGGAATTGTAAAGAGGCTTCACAACAGCTTCCAAAACGGTTTCTTGGTAAACTTTGGCCGATGTTTTGACTCCTTTTTCGCAGAAATGCAGGTCAGTGACCCCATCGTAAGAGACATCCACCAAACCATGACTGAAGCTGAGTGATGACCCTTTTCACCCTTGGGATCAGTTCAGACGCTTCCCTAGATGACCGCGCATACACTCTATCATTTTGCTTGTTAAATTTTTCCTGAACGGTAAAAATTTTTTCATCGGTGAACAAAATTTTTCTAAGCAAGTTATCAGCGCGCTTCACCAAAATACGTATGCATTTTTCAATCCTATTTTTTTTTTAAGCTGCAGTCAAGAAATGTCCGGTACGTCTTTTAAAAGCCCCAAGTCTTTTTTAATGATTCGACTCATGGACTTTTGCGTGATGTTCATATCACGGGCCATGATTTTCTGTTTTCGGAGCGGATTTCTGTGAATTCTTGATTTAACGGCTTTGACGACATGCGGTGTTCGAACAGAGCGTGGGCGGCCCGACCGGTGGCAGTCTTTTACATCTCCAGTCTCCTCAAACAGTTTTATGCATCGGTAGACGAACATGCGGCTAATCCCTAGTGGCCGGAGCGTTTTGAAAATATCGCTTTTTTCATTTCACACTTGAAAAGCGATATTACAGCGATACGGTTCTCATTATCTGACCACTCCATGATGAAAGTTGAAACATTTTTAAAATCCCGTTACAGATTAACGCTATTGAGGTTAGCTTTCAAAAGTTCTACTATTGAAATGGGTGTGTTCAATGATGTAACAGTATTTATGTCCCTACTAAGTAAGAACTGCTATTATAAAAAAACCACATATAAGAAATTTGTGAAAACACCATGTAATTATATGTTACTGTTTATAGGAAAAAGACGCATACGAGGGATGCTATATATATTCCTGGCCTAATAATGAAAATACGAATATTTATCATCAATAATGGTTTTATTGTTTTTCAAAGTATTCTCCACTAGGATTTATACACTTTTGCATGCGCTCAAACCAATTGTCGAAGCACTTTTTCCACTCCGATTGAGACACCCACAAAACATGGTTTTTGAACGCTTCAACAGCATCTTATGGCGACGACGACCACGCGTATTTTTCTTAATGTGCGGGAATAAAAAGAAGTCATGCCAAGTCAGGGCTGTACCCATCAATTCGTTGGCCGGTTAAAAAAGTGCTGGTTTGAGCCGATGTGTGAGAGCTTGCATTGTCATGGTGCACAATGATTCGTCTTCTCTTGTTCGTTTTTCGAATTGCTCCGAAGACTTCAGGCAAACAAATTGTGGTGTGCCACTCAGAATTGACCGTCCTTCGTTGCTCAAGCGGAACAGTCGCCACATGACCAGTTTTGCCGAAGAAACAGGCGACCATTTGCTTCGAAGTGCTTCTTCCACGAACAACTTTCGTTGGATTTGTCTCGTCTTCGAAGACCCACTTGGTCGATTGCTGTTTTGTTTCGGGCTCATACGCATAGATCCATGATTCGTCACCTGTGACAATGTTATACTTATACACTGCCTTTGAGCAGTGTTCCCAGCTGCTAACTGCAACTTTCATTGGAAACTTTGACATTTTTTAGAATAGCTTCACTCAGAACGTTTTGTCATTTGAAGGCGAATTGTTTTATTTACAGTGTGTTGAAAAATTCATCTCAGTCAAAAATGAAATTATCCCGTAACCATTTTCGTGCGATGATTTTTTTACGATTTTCGGTCTCGGTTATCCAGACAAGGGTGTTTAAATCAACTTGTTCCGACTTTTAACGATGAAGCACCATCAAAAACCACTGTTAATCGCTGGTACCAAGAGTTCCGTCATAAACGCCGTTCGCTCCAGGATGAATTTCGTGAAGGACGTTTAATTTCGGTCACTTGGCCAGAAACCATCGATGCTGTGAGTGAACTGATTAAGCAAGACCGACATGTAATATACCGAGAGATTGAGGCATCCTTGGGCATTACTTAGTAGGGACATAAATACTGTTACAACATTGAACACACCCATTTCAATAGTAGAACTGAACATGTCATATGGGTTTTGAAAGCTATCCTCAATAGCGTTAGTAACGGGATTTTAAAATTGTTGCAACTTTCATCATGGAGTGGTCAGATAATGAGAACCATATCGCTGTTATAGCGCTTTTCAAGTGTGAAATGAAAAAAGCGATATTTTAAAAACGCTCCGGCCACTAGGGATTAGCCGCATGTTCGTCTACAGATGCATAAAACCGTTTGAGGAGACTGGAGATGTAAAAGACCGCCACCGGTCGGGTCGCCCACGCTCTGTTCGAACACCGCATGTCATCAAAGCCGTTAAATCAAGAGTTCACAGAAATCCTCTCCGAAAACAGGAAGTCATGGCCCGTGAGATGAATATCACGCAATCATTAAAAAAGACTTAGGACTTGGGGCTTTCAAAAAGTGTATGCGCGGTCATCTAAGAAAGCATCTCAACTGATCCCAAGGGTGGAAAAGGGTCATCACCCAGCTTCAGTCATGGTGTCTCTTACAATGGGGTCACTGACCAGCATTTCTGCGAACAAGGAATCAAAACATCGGCCATAGCTTACCAAGAAACCGATAGTAATTGATGATATTGTTGGGTCAGCGAATCGCTTGCGAGATAACAAGCAGCACTGTGTCTTACGTGCATTAAAATCTACTCTATTCACTCGACCCTATTCGGAAATGGCCAGTAGATCCCGGTCAAGTGTCTCATCCATAATTCGACTTTTGTCTTCAAGATATTGAAGATAGAGATATTGAAGACTCGGCCTACGGTGGAATGAATATGAATAACAGAGGTTACTATCATCTGCGAAAGAGTAGATTGGATTCACGAAATAAAGAGGGAGAAAGGACAGAGCCCTGTGGTACACCTGCGGTCAGCCTATGTGTGTTGGATGAGAACCCACCTACAACAACTCTAATAGTGCGATCTCCACGAAAGCTCGATATAAATCGAGCAAACGTATTACCGACACCAAAAGCGATCAACTTTGATATGAGTGCACCGTGCCAGACTCTATCAAAGGCCTTGGAAATATCTAGAGCCACGACCTTACTCTCACCAAACTGGCGGATAGACCGACTCCAACGCTCCGACAAGAACGCCAACAGGTCTCCGGTAGAGCGATTTTTACGGAAGCCAACTGTCGATCACTTAGCAGGTCGTTGGTCTCTAAATACCTCACAAGATGGTGGTTTACCATGTTCTCCATTACCTTGGAGAGCGCAGAGCTAATCGCAATTGGCCGATAATTCGCAGGATTATTGGCTTCACCCTTTTTAGGGATCGGTTGGACGTTCGCGACCTTCCAACACGTTGGGAAAACTCCCGCATGGTAAGCAAGGTTGAAAAAGTAAGGACGGGCTAGCGTTGACGAGCACTTACATAGGACAAGTGTCGAAACACGGGCCCGGGGATTTATTTACATCGAGGTTCGCAAGAACCCGTTTAACTCGACGCGTTCGAAAAAATATCTGAGGCATGGAACTTGATACGTTTTCAATCGCGGGGAGTAGTTGATTGCTTTCGGGCAAGGAAGAACTTCCTGCAAATATTTCAGCCAAAAGGTTAGCTTTACCAACCGGGTCAGTGAATGCCTGGTCGCCTTTAACAAGAGTTGGGATAGATGAAGAACTATCCTTTACTCTTCTTACAATCGACCAAAAGCTCTTACTTCCCCTGGGAGAAGTAAGAACCATTGTACGTAGACGTTGTTCGTGCAGAAATTTTTCACGCCTAAGGACTCTAGCACACGAAGCTCTTGCCTGTTTTCGCAGCAGTTCAGTAATGTAGTTTTTGTTCAAACGCCAATTTCTGAACGCTTCCTTCCTCCTTTGATCTGACAGCATCCCTGCATGTCTGGTTAAACCAACTGTTTTTGGCTGGTTTAGCCGACATAATTTTATTTGGAACAAAAGTCTTTATTCCAAATAAAATTATATTTTAGATCATTTCAGCCGCAGCATTTACGTCGTTATCAAGAAAGCAAAGTTTCCAATTGAAAAGCTGAAAAAAGTGGTTGAGCTCATCCCAACGTGCCTTTTCGTAGAAAAAAAACTGTCCGCTTTGGGGCTGGTATCGAATAAACTAAAATATTGGTGAAATGTATTGGCTACGGTTGCCATTTCCAATGATAAGTTATTGTGTTTTTATTGCCGGACCCGAAATATAAGTAGCAACCCTCGTATAACGAAATTTGTTGTGTATTCTACTGCGCTGGGTATAGTCATACAGTCCGGACTTTATCTAGCGTTCCATGTATGTCTTCTGTTTTTTGAATTGAGCTATGCCAGTGGTTTCTTTTTTACAGTAGGCGAGTCTCTCTCAACCTAACAGCAGCTTATGCTGCGCTTGCCTTGATAAAGACCTGCGTGAGTGCAATACTCTGCGTCTAGATCTGCGGGTGGTGGGGACCTTATCGCGTCTGTCATTCCTACGCAGACCAATCTCTAGACTTTTTCAAAACTAGGCAAAGGAAGGTCTTCTTTTCCACAGGCGTCCACCAATCAAAGGTGCCATACATCAGAATTGGCCTAATAATGGTTGTGTACATTCTAACCTACCCACGTTTTCAACACGGATTTCCTCTTGTGTGATGGTCGCGCACACTATACCAGCTACCGCCCTACGGTTGGCAGCACTACCCCTAAAATAAAATAGAATCTAACAACCACGCCATTAGCCTATTTACACCGGTTTTCGAATTGATTTATTTAAAACACTTCCATATACACAACAGGCCATGAAAGGTGGTAAAATGAAATTGTCACTCAACCTTTCACCTTTGACCTCTCACGCACGTAATCACTCAACCTAACAGCGGCACTTGTTATCATCGTCTATTCCTGTAGCTAATACTTGAATTCCTGATGCCCACAATCTGTGAGTAGTGGGTGCTCAAACTCCTACTTCTTGACTGCGTCATTTGCTGATGGCAGCCGACGTCGAAATGGAATGAAAACAATAGCCTCAAACTTTTTTTCCATTCGAACAGTGTCATTAACATTCCAAAGAAAATTTGAGTAATGACGCAGTCCTCATACTTTCAATTGGCAACAACAACCGCCACAACCAAAAAAAAGGAAACAATAATTTTTAACATCTAACACGAACATTTCTAAGGATAAACATAGAAAAATATAATTACTGCCATCAGCAAATGCTGCTGTTGCTGCTCCTACTACTTTCGAGTAGTGAGAAATGTGGCAGACATCGAAAGTAGCAGCAAAAAAAATGAACGAATAAAACCAAACAAATTATGGCAAAATTTCTTGCAACGCACTGAACACACACATACATGCATAGAAATCCTTCTTACTTATACTCGTACACACACAATTGCAAAAATACTAATTGAGGAAGGAAACAAGCGTCTCGAGCAGGCACATCGAAAAAAGGTTGAACGGAAAGTTTCCCTAAACGAATTGAACTCGGTTGCCACACGGTCTCTCACGCAGGCAGACACTGAGTTTGACTTCAACAACTCTCAGCTGGGAAATGCAATCAAAGGAGCAAGTGGCTCAAAAGCACACACCAACACATTTGGAGACAAAAATCACACACAGACGTGGCAACATGGACATGAAGCCACTGCACAGTGGCATGGGTGGGTGCAAAAGGGTTTTGGTAAAGTCTTTACAGCTTAAAGGTATTAACACCTTGTGCTAAATTTGGGGCCATATTATGAGACCGTGACACGGGCGACACGGGTATGGAGAGTCTTATCAATTTTTGAAAGAAATAAGACGTCAAGATGGAGAGTCTTATTATTTTTAAAAGAAATAAGACGTCAATATTTTCGAAAACCTTCAAGGCTTTTTGCTGCTTTCATACATGGCGAATGTTTGTAACTAGAAAAAATATTTGACCTAGAACCACCTTTAAGTGTACCGTTCGACTCAGAATCAGCTAACTCAATTTAATGATGTCTGTACGTCCTTCCCTCTGCTGCACGTCTAAAGCTTGTAATCAAACTACAGGTTGCAATTTGTATCCGATCATAATGAATTTTGGCAGAACTAAGGACGGACGTTATCGAAATTGAAGAAAATCTGTTCATACTTTGATAGAGCTGCACACATAAAGGGTGTTTTTTTTATTGAGGTATAGAACTTCGAATTGAAATAAAACACAAGAAAATCGTTTTAATGTCCATCAATTTGGCTTTATTGGAAGGATAATTTTATGCCATTAATGTTTAAATATGATTTCGGGCATGTGGCCGCCGCGGCTGGCTCGAATAAAGCCAATTCTACAGGTCCAATTTTCAACCACTTTTTCGAGCATATGGGGCCGTATGTTGGCAATAACGCCACGAATGTTGGCTTCCAAGTCCCCTAACGTGTTTCTGGTTAGTTGGCGTAGACGAGCGACTTCACATATCCCCAAAGAAAATAATCCAATGTTCCATGTTAACCGATCCATGGTTAACCAAATTAATTGCTCTGATGGACGATTATGTCGACCATAAAATGGACGGAGCTTGCGGTGAACTTCGCGAACTGAACCATTACTTTCGAAATAAATTTGCACGATTTGCAAGCGTTGTTCTTTTGTCAACCTGTTTATGATGAAATGGCAAACCAAACTAAATATTAATCACTTGACAGCTGACAAAATGGCCGCCAGTTAAAAAAGTGATGCCAACTTAAAGTTATATACCCCAATAAAAAAACACCCCTTATAAAATTTAAAATGTAAAAATTGTCTTACTTAAGTGGGAGGATTTTACGTTGATTTATGTTTTCAAAAATGACGATTTTGGCGATTTTGTTTTTAGAACAGCGATTTATTAATTTATTTATTTGTCTGCCGTGGGCGTGGAATCTTCTGTACAACTGAGTAATGTAGGATATCCCATACTTTGATAGAGCTGCACACATATATTCAACCGAGCTTGTTTTTTTTTTTTATACAATACTGTCATGTTGAAGCAAACGTTGTTTCGCTTGTAGCTGTGCTGCCAAGTGTTCGCCCAATGGGCTGAAGATTGTTTGGCAGGAGATAAAGAATTTTACCGAAAAGTCATGTTTTCAGATGAAGCTCATTTTCATCTCGGTGGCTATGTCAGTAAGCAAAAACTTGCCGCATATGAGGTTCAGATCACCCACACGTGACTATTGAGAAGCCAATGCATCCACGAGTCTAACACTGACAGTCGGTTTTTTCAAGCAGACTGTCACCAAGCGGAGCAAATCGTATGTACTTAAGAAACATAACTTTCGTCCAAAAAAAAAATTGCCTATGTAAGGCCAGTTTTAAGCCCTGAACAAAAATCAACTACAATGAGAAGAAAAATAACCTTATATAAGGTTAACTTAACCATAAATAAACATTAACAATAATAATAGTTAATTTAACTATTCTCTGATTAAATTTTTTAACCATGGAAATTGTTAATTATAAAATAATTATTGTTGTTTTAACAATGCCTTGTTGAGTTTTTAACCATTAAAATTGTTTTTATTAAAATAATTATTGTTGTTTTGACAATTCATTGCTTTTAACCATGCAAATTGTTAATATTAAAATTTCATAGCTAATTTCTTGAAACAATGCAGGTTCAAGTTAACAATAAAATTGAAAATAGTTAATATTAAAATTTCATAGTTAATATATTGAAACAATTCAGGTTCAAGTTAACAATGAAATTGCTAATATTATTAACTATGATCATTGTTATAGAAATCAGTTTAATTGTTAAGTTAATTAATTATTGGTTACCTTTGTTAACCAGAAATATAGTTACTGTTGCAATTTTTATACCCTCCACCATACAATGGAGGCTATATTAGTTTTGTCATTCTGTCTGTAACACCTTGAAATAATCATCGGAGTCCCAACAAAGTATATATATTCTTGATCCTCGTAAAATTATAAGACGATCTAGCCATGTTGTCCGGCTGTCCGTCTGTTGAAAACAAGATAGAGCCTGCATTAAAACAGCTAAGGAGCTGAAATTTGGCACAAACATGCTCTACGAGAAGTTGGTGTTGGAGATCCTCAACCGACACTATCATCTGTGTATAAATGGTTTAGATTGGGCCACCATTTCAGGTACCTCCCATACAAACGGCCTTATGGGCCTTGAGAAATAATATGACTATAACTCACCACAAACTTGACCTATCGAAATGAAATTTTGCACATAAAAATTTCTATATAGAAAAACACTTCCGCACCAAATTTGGTTTTATTTGGGAATCTGGTGGAGGGTATCCAAAGTTTGGCACAGACAAACATAACATTTTTTACTTGTTAAAATTAAACTAACCTACTAATTCTGTTTCTGTTTTGTTTACATTTATTCGGTCTTTTTTTATTATTATGACTTGAACAGTTTTTATTCTGGTTCGAGACTTTTTTGTTGTTGCTTTTTCAGAACCAACTAAAAAATTGGTGAAATGTATTGGCTACGGTTGCCAGGCAGACTGTACAGCTGTTTATAAACCCGCTAAGATTTTTCTCTAACAGTCTTTGGCAACGATTACTTCGCCTACGAATCATATGACTTATACGGGAGTCCCATTATAATTAATGAGAATTACCCTATGCGTTTAGTTTTCGAACTGTGCGAAAAGCAATCTTCATAGCGCAATATCATTGCCCTCTTAAGCATTTGCATTTGGTGGTTTTTTAAAAGAGCGAGATAAATTGTCTTGTGATCAGTCTCACAATTACAAACGTTCAGAGCAGAGGAAGAAAGGATAAAGAGTGGGTGGAATAAGACACTCGCAACTTCGTGTAGCTTAATTCTTAACTTCGTATAACACAAAGCAGATCAAAAACTTCGATACAACGGAGCCGAATGATCTTTAAATTTTTGTTTATGTCGCAAAATTTGCTGCCTCTCTCTTGAAAAAAACAACCTTATATAATGTTAACTCAACTATTTTGTATGTATATTTGACCTTATATAACGTTATTTTGTCTTCGTTATCAAACATTTACCATGAAAAATTTAACCAGACACATGGTTGAAAAAATCATTGTATATTCGGCTCAGTGTAGGATCACACTGTAAGCTCAAAGGAGCCGCTGTAATCTTATCATGTTTACGCGCTATGCTGCTCTCCTACATTAGACGCATTCCTACTCCTTCCTACACGAAATCACCCATATTTCCCCTCAAGGATTTCGTGTGCAAAGCAAGTTAGAGTATTTTGTTGCGATAAATTGCAACAGCGTCACTCGAATTCAACCTTAACTAGGCCATGGATAGAGCCACTTGTATTTAAGGCCAATAAGGCACACTCATACCACTGTGTCCCGGCCAAATGGTAACACAAAACACGCTGAGGAAAAATAAAACTAAACGACAAAAAAAAAGAATAAAATTTAAGCTGCTACAACAACACGGCCAGCAGCCAGCCGTACGAGCGAGCGAGCGAGCGAACGAAAGAACGGAGCATCGGTATCGGAAACGGACGGCATCAGGCGGCAAATGATGAAAAACACCATTAGGTGAGATTTACTCATACAAACAGCAATTGGGGAACGCGAAGCACACAGGCGGCGGCGGCGGCGGCTGCAGCAGCAGGACCAGAACAACACGCCGACTACTTTAACTGTGCGTCTTCAGAGCCAGGATGCTGGATGGGTGTGATGTGTGCCAGTGACAGCTTTTGGAACAGAATACAAACACACCTACACATCCACACACACACACACATTCTCACACTGTTTAGCTATGATTTCAAAGCACACAAATCGTTGAGGAACAGGAGGAGTAGGAGGTGGTGTAGGATGTTGGCTGTGGCAGTGGCTGAATCAGTGGTGGTGGGGGTGGGAACAACGTTTACTTGTGGTGTCGGCAAAAGTAAATTGTCCGCACAACTGTTTAAATCCTGCTGTTGCTGGCGTGGCTTGGCGCGCTGCTCTTCTGCGTTGGTAACATTTGCTGTAGAGCTGCCATTTCCATTCTAACTGCTGATGTGGCAAATAAAACAGACGCCCGAGTATAACCAAATGACTACTCCAAATGTTGGTGTATCTGTGTGTTGGTGAGTGTGTGTGTGTGCCAGTATTGTGTGTCAGATGCTATATAGGGTGTTTGGAAGGGGAAAGGGGGGGGGGGGGAGGGCATAGCACGAAATATGAAAATCACAGCAATTGGTTCAGTTCAGTTATTCTATTTTGGCTAATATGATTGTTGTTACGAGGGCAGCGCTGGAAATACAGGAGATATATTGAATGAAAGTGGGTATTTAAGAAGAACTAGCAAATGATCAGCAAATGTCCTAGCACCGCTAACATAAAGCTAATCTTATTAGCAAGCAAACACCTAACGCAGATGTTTGCCCTCTTATACTTAGTAGGTACATAAATACTGCTACAACATTGAACACATCCATTTCAATAGTAGAACTGAACATACCCCGTTAATGTCATATGCGTTTTTAAAGCTAACCTCATTAGCGTTAGTCTGTAACGGGATTTTAAAATTGTTTCAACTTTCATCATGGAGTGGTCAGATAATGAGAACCGTATCGCTGTAATAGTGCTTCTTAAGTAAGAAATGACAAAAAGCGATGTTTTCAAAACGCTCCCGCCACTAGGGATTAGTCGCATGTTCCTCTACCGATGCATAAAACTGTTTGAGGAGACTGGAGATGTAAAAAACCGCCAACGGTCGGGCCGCCCACGCTCTGTTTGAACACCACATGTCATCAAAGGCGTTAAATCAAGAATTCACAGAAATTCGCTCCGAAAACAGAAAATCATGGCCCGTGAAATGAATATTACACAAAGATCCATGAGTCGAATCATTAAAGAAGACTTGGGACGTGGGGCTTTCAAACGACGTACCGGACATTTATTGACTGCAGCTTTAAAAAAACTAGGATTGAAAAATGCAAACGTCTTTTGGTGAAGCACGCTGATAACTTGCTCAGTAAAATTTTGTTGACCGATGAAAAAATTTTTACCGTTCAGGAAAAATTTAACAAGCAAAATGATAGAGTGTATGCGCGGTCATCTAAGGAAGCATCTGAACTGATCCCAAAGGTGGAAAAGGGTCATCACCCAGCTTCAGTTATGGTTTTGTGGGGTGTCTCTTACGATTGGGCACTGACCTGCATTTCTGCGAACAAGGAGTCAAAACATCGGCAAAAGTTTACCAAGAAGCCGTATTGGAAGCTGTTGTGAGGCCTCTTAACAATTCCCTGTTCCAAAACCAGCCATGGACTGTCCAGCAGGATTCTGCGCCGGTCCATTAGGCTAAAACATCCCAGGCCTGGCTTCGAAACAATTTGCCACCTTTTATTTCCTCTGAAGAATGGCCCTCAGGCAGTCCAGATTTGAACCAATTGGATTACAAATTGTGGACGGTTTTAGAGGACAAGGTTTGTCACAAAAGATACCCCAACATTGGATCTCTTAAGACTGCTTTGGTTCGAGCTGTGGCCAATTTTCCAATGGACAAGGTTCGTGCAGCTATTGACGATTGGCCAGTGCGACTTTAGGGGTGTGTAAAGGCAAAAGGCGGACATTTTGAATAAGTAGATTCTTTTTGGATGCAATATACATCAATAAATATATTAAAAAGTATTTGGTCTAAAAACATTCAGTACTTTTTATTTTACAGCATAAAACGTGTGTAACAGTATTAATGTCCCTACTAAGTACACTGAGAAAAATTTTAGAATGGCTACTGATCCCCTAAAATGACGCATGAACAGTGAACGGAGTGGAGTGGCCGTATAATGCTTAGTCTTAGACTGCGGAAAAGAAAACTTCACACAGAGAACAGATTTATTACCACAACCGAATTTGTTGCCATCTAAATGTAGGTGGGCTCACGTACTATCATGATTTTCCCTACAACCGAATGTTGATTGAATATACTGCGCTTTTCAAATGAGGAAACTGACACGGTCAATTGGAGAGACAATGTTTCGGTTACCCAAACTAATTTCGATGATTATTTAAACTGAATGTGTGCATGTATTGTTGGTTGTTATAGATTGTTGGCTATTAGTGCATGTTAAATTCGGTTGTCGTTGCTACAAAAGTTTCTTAACTGAACAAACTGAGCGTGAAATTTTCTGTATTCGGTTGTCTGACCGAAATAATAAAGTTTTTTCTCTCAACATGCACAGGTCACGGTCTCTAGTAACTGAAATGGAGTGACCGTTCTCTTTAAAGAAGGAGGGCCCGACAAGACAGCGTGATGAATCTGCAAACCACACTGTGACACGAAGTGGATGCAATTCCGTCTCATGGAGGATCTGTGGGTTGGAAGCACTCCATATTGGACAATTTTGTTTGTTTAGGTTGCCGTTTAAATCGAAATCGGTTCAACAATTTCTATTCTCTGCCATTATTTGAAGCATCTTCTGGCAAAATTCCAAGCGATTCGGAATGTCTGCTGCCTTCAGTTTGTTGGCCATTTAAATTTTATATGGAAATAAGTCCAAATCTTTGACTGCAATAATTGACAACAATAACTGTCTGCTTATAACCATTTGAGCAGCTATGCTTCTTGTCGAAACTTTAGGATTATTTTGTAAGGCAGCAGCGATTGTTTCCTTCGTCCGAACTGAAGGGTTTCGATGTTAAGGTCTTCTGTTGACTGTCCCATGCTCAGCAAAATTGTTAACAAGTCTCATTATGGTCCATCTGCGGGAAGGATTGCCGCCAAACGTACGCGTATACTCTCTTTGAACCGAGACTACGCACTCCAGTGCGTGATAGTCTCGAACAATCCAAATTCTTGTTTCAGTGTCCCAGTTAACCATTTTTGTTAAATCTAAAAGTCAATCCGCAAAATAAATATAAAACTAACCGGATTCATTAAATAGAAAAAAAGTTATTAAATTTTATTTTTGGTAGTGGCTTTCATCAGCCACCCTGTATGTAAAAGCAAAGACAATTTATTTACTTTAATTAACACGAACATTTTTGTGCTAATCAGTCAAATGGTTATAACTTTGGAACGGTGAGACCTCTGGGCTACGTTTAGTTAATTTTGGAAAGGTAAGAGGAAGGGCTATCTTTCAAGAGAAAACAAGTAAAAAATGTTACGTTTGGCTGTGTCGAACTTTGGATACCCTCCACCAGATTTGGTGCACAAGTGTGTTCTATATAGAAATTTGTATGCGTAAAATTTCATTTCGATAGGTCAAGTTTGTGGTGAGTTATTGTCATATTATTTCTCAAGGCCCATAAGACCGATTGTAGGGGAGGTACCGGATTGGCCTACCCAATATCAACCAAATTTGGTACAGAAGTATGTTCTATGTAGAATGCTTTATGTGAAATACTTCATTTCGATAGGTCAAGTTTGCGATGAGTTATCTACATATTATTTCTCAAGGCCCTTAAAGCTGTTTGTATGGGAGCTATCAGAAGGGACTACCCAATCTCAACTCAAATTGGTGCAGAAGTGTGTTCTATTAGTAAATCTTTATGTGTAAAATTTCATTTCGATAGGTCAAGTTAGTGATGAGTTATCGTCATATTATTTCCCAAGGCCCTTAAGACCGTTTGTATGGGAGGTACCAGAAGGGACTACCTAATCTCAACCAAATTTGGTACGGAAGTGTGTTCTATCACATAGATCTTTATGTGCAAAATTTCATTTCGATAGGTCAAGTGTGTGATGGGTCATTGTCATATTATTTTTCAAGGCCCATGAGACCGTTAGTGTGGGTGGTACCAGTAGGACTTTTCCGATCTCAACCGAATTCAGCGTAGAAGTGTGTTGTATATAGAAATCTTGATGTGTAAAATTTCAATTCGATAGGTCAAGTTTGTGGTGAGTTATAGTCATATTATTTCTCAAGGCCCATAAGGCCGTTTGCATGGGAGGTACAAGAAATGGTGACCCAATCTAAACCATTTTTACATAGATGATTGCGCCTATATAGTGATTATTATTTGCAAAATTTCAGTGATTTTGCTTAAGAAATTGGACGGATATTTCCAAATAAAAAACTAATTTTTATGAGGTAGTGTCGGTTGAGGGTCTCCAACACCAACTTCCCGTAGAGCTATATAGCCCATTTTCAATACCAACCATGCTAGGTTAACTACACATGTTTGTGCCGAGCAGTTTTCATGCAGGCTCTATCTTGTTTTCAACAGACGGACAGCCGGACAACATGGCTAGATCGTCTTAGAATTTTACGAGGTGATCATCGGGTCTCCGATGATTATTTCAAGGTGTTACAGACAGAATGACAAAACTAATATACCCTCCATTGTATGGTGGAGGGTACAAAAAATTAGAAGGGGTTAGATTAGGGTTAGAACTTGGAAGCAATTTTACCCTAGTACCCTCCGACCAACAATCCGAACATTTTCAAACCGCTGCCATTTCGCCCCCTTGCATTTTCGGGATTGTCGTAGATGGACATATTTTCAAGAAATGGGCCAAGGAATACGCTGGTGAAATTTATACTGTCGTGAATCACCCTGTATAGTTTATAGCCGTCAGATGGCTTCAGTAATACTATAGGATACCAATAATCCTTTTTATGAAGCTCCTTTAAAGTTAAGTCACAACAAAGTTAAAGAAGTTATTTTGGGTGGAGTTTGATGCAAATGAGGTCGGGCTGCCCCGAAATCTAGGCTACTCAAAAGCTTTCCGACCATTTTTGTTCTAGGTAAATATGATTACGATTCCGAGAACGAACAGGCAGGAACCCAGCCAAGTCTTTTGACCAGTTACAAAAGACTTATCGCGCCCAAGACCTCTGACCATACCACCCACGTATGGAAGTGCCACCGATGCTGCTGAATTGCACAAACTTCAGTCAAAACGCACACAAACACACATACACGGTGCGAACCAAGGGAAGTGTGTGAATGGGAAATGTTGATGGCTAAAAATGTTTGTTTGCGTTTGTGGGCCGCTCGGGTGGATGGGATATTACAGCCTTTTAAGTGCCACCATTTCAGGAGGCTCGACGGGGGAAGAGGAAGTGAGGATTTTGGTTGGCATTTGGCAGGAGAGAGCAATGTGTTAACATTACATTTGGTTCGTTTTTTTGGCGCTGCTGCTGCTGCTACTGTTTTTTGACGCCGGCTGTTAGATACGTGTGTCATGCCACCGGATTGGGCTGTGCAAATGTGGGCAACAAATATTCAATTTAAATGTTTGTCGTTAGATAACAAAATAAAAATTGCTGCGGCATACTTCGAAAATATACGTATTAACATGATATGTGAATGAATGAGCATTGTTTGTCTGTCTGTCTGACTGACTGACTGTGTGCCAGCCATGGCCTGGCCCCCGTCTGTCCTGGCATCCTGCTGTCCGTCCGGTCGTTCGTTCGTCTGTCGGTACACTCATCCGAGCGTCTGTTTGTATCTCTATCTGTCTTAAAACGGCTGAAACATTCAATTTATCTGGCAAATTGAATGGCTGAATGTGAGTGTGCAAGTGGGTTTGTATGTGTTTTTTTTTGGAATTTGTTCAATTCGTCGAGTGTTGAGTGTTTGTATTTGAAAAAGCCTGTATAGGCATCATGTGGCAAATGTTTTTCGTTGACACAGTTTTATGTGGCATTTGAAAATGCGAACAGAGCGGCAAGGAAAGGCTATTTCTATTTTCATACCCAAACGGATGGTCCATTTTGTGTGAGTTTGACACACAAATCACACCACGATGACACCGATACTGTCTGCCACTGCCAACGCCACCACCAGCACCATCAGCGGCAGCGTAGCCGAGCACCGTTTCCATACCATCGATTGGTTATCGCCCGATTCGTTTGCAAATGTTCACCATGATTTGTGAATATCCTCCAAGGGATTAGCGCAAAGTTTTTTTTTTTTGTGCTCACTGGTCGCAAAAGGATTTTGGTAATAATTTAAATAAACGATGTGTAATATTATTGGTAACAGCATGGCGGGGGAGGATAAAGCAAAATGTATTTGGAGCAAAGCTGTAATAACACTTCCTTAAAAGAAACTTTTGGTTGAGTAGCAGGTGTACAACTATTTTGAAAACCTACACTTACCCACGAGTCAGCCCTATGTTGCTTAGCAAGGAGAATGTATGTTTGGAACAAATGCGCAAGCAGAGCTTTAATACCATTTTTTTTTGTTAATAGTAAACCTTTGGTTCAGAAGCTGGTGTAGAACTTTTCTAAAAACATACGCTAACCCATGAGTAAGACTAAGCTAGAAGTTTCTGATGAAGCTATAAGATACGCTTTTCTAGGATTCTTTAACTTGTCTATGCTGCCAACTCTTCTAAATACATAGCTGCAGACTCCTAGCGTGTATACTTAAAGGCTATTGGCCGGTGTTGACCACAATGGGGTTTTTTTTTAGATAAATCCTTAGCAGATTAATCGCGGTCTGTGTTCTCTCCTTCTCCTTACTTAGAGACCACAAATATTTGGCCTTGTATCGACGAGCAGAGAACGCAATCCGCAATTATTCTGAGAAGGATCCATCTATGAAACCTCAATGCGGTTATCACCACACGCAGAGAAAAGATATGGGTACTATATGGTGACGGCAACAATAGTATGTTCTCTGCAATAAAAGTATGGTCGTCGCAACCATAGTATTGTTTTTTGAATTTAATTTTGACAATAGTTTGATTGCGGCAATATTGATTTTGTGGAAATGTAACAATAGTATTTTTGCAAAATTAAAAAATGAAAATATGGTTGGTGAAACAAAAGTATTGTTTTCATGGGTTTTATGTTAACAATAACATGATTGCGGCGATCATACCGGCAAAATTGTATTTTTTCAATTTGACAATGTCATTTTTACGAATTTTCCGCAGTAATAGAAAAAATAATTTAATTTGTTCGATACAAACTTCGAATTAGTATATATAACTGAAATATTTTAAATAAATATTTTTTTCTGTTTAATAAATCACTCCTATTATTACATAACTTACTTAATAAAATTCTCTATTGTTAAATAACAACTTAACACAATCTTTAAAAAAAATTTTGGGGAACTTGCTTGTACGTTAAACATACTATGGTTGTGAGGATCATAATATGGTTGTGGGGGTCATAGTATGGTTGAATGTGAAAAAAAATATCGTTGTGGGATCATAGTATTGTTGTGTGTGAATAATTCTATTGTTGTGAGGACCATAATATTGTTATGGGGATCATAGTATGGTTGTGTGTGAACCATACTATTGTTATAATGATCATAATATTATGATGCTCTTCGAATATTGTATGATGCTCTTCGAATATTGTTATTCCAACCATACTTTTTTTCTGCGTGCAGCCACTGGCCTTTTGCCGAACACGCCAGAAGACTGGGGAGTAAGACATTGTGCGAGTCACAACAATGAAGAGGAGAGCAAGACAACTGCACGATATCTTCTCTGTCACTGCCCGGCATTTGTGGACTTTAGACGTAAACTGTTGGGTCAACAGATACTTCCAGAGAAACCCTGTCTCTCCGATGCTGATTATGGCTGGATCCACGCCTTTATTATGGCAATAGGCTGGCTTAAGGATAAAAGAAGCTGTACCCATTTATAGGGACGAGTATACGGTATCACAATCATAAAAGAAGCTGAACCCATTTACCTTAGGACGAGTATACGGTATCACAACGGGACCTACTTATACCTATTGACCCAAGTGAGCTAAGGTTTCGGCGGCTGCCAATTTAACCTAACCTAAACTAGTAAGGTTACCTAACCTCTTGTCGTTTCGGGCCTGCTTAATTATTAATTTATAAGCAATCTGTAAAGCATTGCATAAATAATTTATAGGCATTATAAAATTCTTTTGTCGGGTTTTGATGTGATAGACCTTCCAGGACGAGCAGAAAACTTGTCTCCAACATATGTTAAGTTGAGTTTGTTTGTGTCTAGTTTAGTTTGTTTGTGAGAGGCATAAGAGTTAGACGTGTTTCCCTTCTTCGGCGATTTTCTACTCGTCCTGGAAGATCCATCATTTGAAAGAACATTCTTTGGCATTTATTTTTTAAAGATTATCTCTATCAAATGCTGGCCGCGGCTACGTCTCAGATGGTCTATCCGTAGAGTCCAATTATCGATGACTCGTTCGAGCACTTCGACTGGCAACTGGCGAATGACACGCGTGGTCCAAGGCCTGAATCGAAGCGGGGTTGTCCGCATAAACTTTAGACTTTACATATCCCTACAGGAAAAAGTCTAACGCTGTGATATCACACGATCTTGGTGGCCAATCGACCGGCTAAAAACGTGAAATTATCTGCTCACCGAAGTGTTCTCTCAATAAATCCATTGATTGATGCGATATGTGGCAAGTGGCGCAGTCTTGTTGAAACCAAATGTCGCCGAGATCACGAGCTTCAATTTCAGTCATCAAATAGTCGGTTATCATGGCACGATAACGGTCGCCATTGACGGTTACGTTCTCAACGGCATCTGTATTGAAGAAATATGGACCGATGATTCCACGGGCCCACAAACCACACCAACCCGTTGTTTTTTCTACTATTGAAAAAAAGTATCTCTGCTTGGATCACCCATTATATAAATAAATTAAGCATAAAGTTTGGACTTTCTCGGACAAAACAAGCAATCGTTTATAAAAATTGGGCAACAAATGATAGAGTTACACGTCCAGGTGAATTTTTCGGTTTTCAGCATTTTAGTTACTTCTTTCCTAAGGGGTGTCTATGGCCGATTGTTTTTTGCAAAGCAATTAGCATAGAGTCATGTAAAGGGTGGTTAAATTTTAAGGGCCGATGTTGCTTTTGAATAAAACACAAATTATTTATAAAATTATTGTCATTTCTTTTTATTATGATAACATTATATGATAATATTCTGTCCTAATAAAAAAAATGCGAATATTTATCATCAAAAATGATTTTATTGTTTTTCAAAGTATTCTCCAGCATGATTTATACACTTTTGCATGTGCTCAAACCCATTGTCGAAGCACTTTTCCACTGCGATTGAGACACCTCCAATACAAGGTTTTTTCAACGCTTCAACAGCAACTTCTGGAGACGAAAAATCGTTGACCACGCATTTTTTTCTTGATGTGCGGGAATAGAAAGAAGTCATTGGGTGCCAAGTCAGGGCTGTACGGCGGATGACCGATCAATTCGACGTTTTGACCGGTCAAAAAGGCGCTGGTTTGAGCCGATGTGTGAGAGCTCACATTGTCATGTTGCACAATGATTCGTCTTCTCTTGTTTGTTTTTCGAATTTCTCCGAAGACTTTAGGCAAACAAATTGTGGTGTACCACTCAGAATTGACCAACCTACGTGGTGCAAGCTGAACAGTCGCCACATGACCAGTTTTCCGAATAAACAGGCGACCATTTGCTTCGAAGTGCTTCTTCCACGGACAACTTTCGTTGGGTTTGGCTCGTCGTCAAAGTCATAACGGTCGATTGCTGTTTTGTTTCGGACTCACACGCATAGATCCATGATTCGTCACCTGCGACAATCTTAAAAACGTCTTTTGAAGCACTGCGGTCGCATTTTTTCAAAATATCTTTGCACAAATCGACACGAGCCTCTTTTTGAGCGATTGTCAAACTGTGCGGAATCCAACGAGAACAAACCCTTTTTACGGCCAGGTGCTCATGCAAAATCGAATTTCTGCTGGTGGAAGAAATACCTAAGGATGCCTCTATCTCACGGTATGTCACATGAAGATCTTGCATTATCAGTTCACGCACGGCATCAATTTTCTCTGGGACAACGGCCGTTTTTAGACGACCTTCACGAGCATCGTCTTTGAGCGAGCGTCGGCTACAATTGAATTCATGAAACCACTTTTTCACAGTGCTTTTGGATGGTGCTTCATCGCCATACAAAGGTTTAAGGTCATCGATGCACTCTTGTCGTGATAATCCACGTCGAAAGTTGTGAAAAATTATCGCACGAAAATGTTCACGAGTTAATTTCATTTTTTTGCCAAATTGATTTTTCCAGTCACTGTAAACAACACGAATGATGTTCTTGCGTCAAAACGTTCTGAGTACGTTTACGCTAAAAAATGTCCAACTTTCCAATGGAAATGTCAGGTGGCGCCAGGCAACACTTAATGTTGCCTAGGCCAGAAATAAATATGTGGCGCGCAAAATAGAAAGGGACCTAAGGGTAAACACCAGTTTTGTCCAGGAGAGCCATTTTAAAGATTTAAATACGTGTATTTTTGGTGTACCATCACTTTCATAAAACGCTCATATCTCTGGGAGGGAACACTTTTGGGGCATGGGATCGGTCTCATTCGATGCTCAGATGTTGTCCACATCAAAAAAAAGTGAAAATTGAATTTGAAAGGGACCCTTAGGTCCCTTTCTCTATGCGCTGTTACATATAGCAACCTTCGTATGTATGGAACAAAATATTGGCCAAAAGACCGCAACGACCTTGGCGGCACACCTCCATCCGATCGTCTTAATTTTCGATGACGCTGAAGCATAATTGAGGTTAAATGCCGTTATTGTGCCGAATTTACTCACCCTTTAGCTCTTGAATTGTTGCTGGCGTATCGGTGTACACCTTTTCTTTCAAATAACCCCAAAGAAAGAAGTCCAACGGTGTCAAATCACATGATCTTGGCGGTCAATTAACGTCGCCACGACGCGAGATAACACGGCCATTGAATTTGTCGCTCAAAAGAGCCATTGTTTCGTTAGCTGTGTGGCAAGTAGCACCGTCCTGTTGAAACCACATATTGTCCTCATCCATATCTTCCAATTCGGGTCATAAAAAGTTCGTTACCATCTCACGATAGCGAACATTATTCATAGTAACTGCCTGACCGGCCTCATTTTTGAAAAATTACGGCCCGATGATGCCGCCAGCCCATAAACAGCACCAAACAGTCACTCTTTGCATTGTTTTTTCGACAATCACTCTTGGATTATCAGTTGCCCAAATGCGGCAATTCTGCTTATTGACGAATCGACTGAGGTGCCTCATCACTGAAGATGATTTTCTTCGAAAATTGATTTTCATTTTCGCAATAGGCCTGAATAACTTTAACGCGTTGCTCGCTTGTGTATCTTTTCATTGTTTAAATTGAGTAAGTCTGAAATTGAGAAATATCAAATGAAATGCAGAAAAAAACTTGACGTTTAGGTGTGGTTCACGTTCAACATCGGCCCTTAAAATTTAACCACTCTTTAGTAATTTTACTTCCGCTACCAATTCAACTTTGATAAGTTCTCTGGGTGTTCATTTCAGCATTCATAAACATTGGAAAGCGTTTATATCGACAACCACCAAAAAAAAAATACTCTGACCTCCATCCAAAATATTTTACTATCATTACCTTTTTTTTGTATTCAAAGCATTGCATACTTATGTTGGAGTTCCTTAAGCCCCAGCAATCCCAATATTTCCACTGTCAGACAAATTGTCGTTGACACGCTGTAATCTCTGAAATGTTTGGAATGGAATGCCCAAATAATTGGACGAGCTGTGGAGCCATACTCGTACAATCTATAAGTACGCAATTATTTAAACTAATACATCTGTCTCATTAAAACAAAAACAAAATATTTAATAATTGAGCCACAAGGTGTTCTATACACACACACACAGAGACAAACACATACAAATGGAGAAGCAATGTGCTCCCAGGGTCGCGACATCTTTTAAATGACAACAGCAGCTGATGCCCAGCGAGGCAGGCCAGGCCAAACAAAACTCAAACGAACCGAACAAATTGTTTGTCTGTGTGTGCGTATGGCTGAATGGTCGGATGGATGATCGTCGTCTTCTTCGTAGTCGTAGCTTCGTACCTACACCACGGCAGTGTTGCCAACTCTATTTATATGAAAGTTCTCAGCATTTATGGAAGGAAAGGTTCAAAATCACTTGATTAGCTCGCTTTATTCTTTTTTCTTTTTGAGGAATTGAGAGTTTTCAATGAACTTTAAGTTGAGCGAATTATACTTATATGTTGAAATAATCATTCTATGATTCAATATCCCCGATTATCCTAGTGTAATGAACTATCAATCGTGCCGTAGACCGAACACTGTGTTGTGCTTTTTATTATCCTGACATGGTAGATGTCAACCTACACTGAGAAATCTTATTTTTATTAAGTGTTGTCCATTGGGGCACTTGGAAAATTTGCCACAGCACGAACCAAAGGAGTCTTAAGAGATCCAATGTTGGGGTATCTCTTGTGGCAAACCTTGTCCTCTAAAACCGTCCACAATTTGTAATCCAATGGGCTCAAATCTGGACTGCCTGAGGGCCATTATTCAGAGGAAATGAACGCAGGCAAATTGTTTCGAAGCCAGGCCTGGGACGTTTTAGCCTTATGGGCCGGCGCAGAATCCTGCTGGAAAGTCCATGGCTGGTTTTGGAACAGGGATTTGTTAAGAGGCTTCACAACAGCTTCCAAAACGGGTTCTTGGTAAACTTTGGCCGATGTTTTGTGACTCCCTGTTCGCAGAAATGCAGGTCAGTGACCCCATCGTAAGAGACACCCCACCCAACCATGACTGAAGCTGGGTGATGACCCTTTTCCAGCCTTGGGATCAGTTCAGATGCTTCCTTAGATGACCACGCACACACTTTATCATTTTGCTTGTTAAATTTTTCCTGAACGGTAAAATTTTGTTCATCGGTAAAGAAAATTTTTCTGTGCAAGTTATCAGCGTGCTTCACCAAAAGACGTTTGCATTTTTCAATCCTATTTTTTTTTAAAGCTGCAGTCAATAAATATCCGTTACGTCGTTTCAAAGCCCCAAGTCCCAAGTCTTTTTTAATGATTCGACTCATGGACTTTTGCTTGATATTCATCTCACGGGCCATGATTTTCTGTTTCCGGAGCGGATTTCTGTTAATTCTTGATTGAACGGCTTTGATGACATGCGGTGTTCGAACAGAGCGTGGGCGGCCCGACCGGTGGCGGTCTTTTACATCTCCAGTCTCCTCGAACAGTTTTATGCATCGGTAGACGAACATGCGGCTAATCCCTAGTGGCCGGAGCGTTTTGAAAATATCGTTTTTTTTTCATTTCACACTTGAAAAGCGCTATTGCAGCGATACGGTTCTCATTATCTGACCACTCCATGATGAAGGTTGAAACAATTTTAAAATCCCGTTACAGACTAACGCTATTGAGGCTAGCTTTCAAAACCCATATGACTTAACGGGGTATGTTCAGTTCTACTATTGTAATGGGCGTGTTCGATGTTGTAACAGTATTTATGTCCCTACTAAGTATATTCTCGGCTCTCTTGGAAGGAAATAACCAAAATCACTTGATTAACTGGCTTTATTCTTTTTTTGGAGGAATAAAGAGTTTTTAATCAACTTTAAGTTGAGCGAAGGATACTTATATGTGTTAAACATCATTCATTATTCCCAAGTTTACGTATTGAACTTTCAATGGTCCTGTAGACGGAACACCATGTTAAGCTTTTTCTTATTCTGTCATGGTAGATGTCAACCTGTAGGGCTAAGATATCTTATTTTTACTAGTTATTGTTAAACAAATCGTCTGTGCAACATGTCTCTTGCACAACATATTTTAAATGCCCACTCAAGACCTTTCGAGCCCTTTATTGCCAATATGTATTTAAAATCGCCTGTAGTTGGGGGAAATATTGCGGCTGTAGCGCAGAAAGTGGCTGAAGATCGTGTTCAATCAATTCTACGCTGTTTATTATATCTTGACCACTCCATCGCAACCACTTGGCGAATTTCAGTAAAGATCTTACTCAGACTTCTATTAAAGTCTTAATTTCAGTAAATGGGCTGTGTTATGCGACGAAGTTTCGCTGATTTCGTGCCGAATTGTTTTCAGTGAATTGGCTTGAGGATCGGACTCAATGAATATGCCAATAAAAAAAGTTGGGGTCCACACCACATAATTGGTTTCTTCGAATACAATTAAGTCTTTTTATGCGTCCGTGGATTGCTGTCTCTCTTAATTGTTCTTGTCTCCAAAAACCTCAAACATTTCGATACGTTTGCCACGGCTCCAAACATCAATCTTCGAATATACGAGGATAGTGTTGGCGTTCAGGTTTCACTTATTTTGCCCGTTGTGTATAAATTCTTAATCAAATGTATACCCAAGTATGTACGCTATCCATTGATATTGGAAAAAGTCATATATCAATTCATCGAGAAGCATGCCAGCTCTGTCAACTGGTTTTTATCTTGTCTAGCAGGCACTTAGCCACTTCTCACTATATCACTACAGGAGCATTGTATAGGGTAATAAAAACGGTAGGAAAAAGAATTAAAATTAAATTTTAAATATCACATCTTTAAAATAGACGTTTAGGTTTCGCTGGCAAAGATTAAAGCGGTCGGACCTTTTTTTGATGACTTATTTAGAAATGTGCTGATTTTTCTTTTTGGGTTATAGCATTCCGTATATTGACCCCTCGCTCGTTTAATTCAATAAATGTCTCATAATAATCATATTAGATTGTGTGCCCAAATCCTACCACTTTCTGACGATGTATAATTGAGCTCAATGGCGCTGAGTCTTCTTCTAAACTTGCGGCTAGGTTTTCTTCACTTTGCACCTATCTCAATCAAAGGTCGCCCGGCTTGAACTTTTGCGTAATTATAACTTGGTTGTGGATCCAACCACCGCGTTGACTTTCTGGCGATGTAAAATTAAGCTTATTGGCTCTGAATATTCTTTAGAACAAAATATATCAAGTGGATGGCAACACTGCTATACAATTATCGATGGCAATAACAAACAAACTGTACACAGCCCAGCGATGCCAACTTCTTCGTCTTTCTACTACTAACAGTGTTTTTTGTCATCACCAAAAACACTGTTTTGGAAAGCTGCGATTTTAAATAAAAACGCTACTGTGGCGATTTTAACTAATTTGGCGTAGCGATTAATCTTAATAAATTATTATTTCATTTTTGTGATAATTTTTCCTATAATTTTTGGAGTAGAAACATTGTCAGCCCATTAAGTTCGGTCTGGCCGAACCTTATATACCCTCCACCATACCTACGCTACTAAAGCGAAAAAAATAACGAAATTTCGTTTCATGCGTAAATCCCTAATTTTACCCAAAACTTCAAAATTACTCTACACTTGGATTAGTAGCAATTAATTTGAGTACTAATCGCTCGTTTTGGCCATGTTTTTTTGGGCCACATGAGCCAATTAGTCCATCAAGTAGCCTTTTTAGAGGTATTTACTGGGTGGGCCATTTAAAACTTTAAATTTGATTCGGCTGTTTAAAAAAATACTGATAACTTTTTCCATCTTTCTGGTTTTATTGGAAAGGTTAAACTTTGTCATTTAATAATGGAACACAATAACATTCATATGACTACCACAATTGGCTCGACAGTACCTTAACCGATCAACCCAGTTTTTTAGTACATTGTTTCAGGTCGAATCTCTTCAATGGCAACTTCGATTTCATTTTTCAACGCTTCAATTGTTTCTGCTTGCTTTGTGTAACATTTATCCTTGATGGCTCCCCACAGCAAATAATCCAAAGGGCTCAAATCACAGCTCCAAGACCAATTGACATCACAATTTCGGCTGATTATTAGATTTTCAAAAACAGTGCGTAACATATCGATGATTGCGTTGGTACGTTACGTGTGACACGTGAACCCGTCTTGTTAAAACCAAATGTCGTCTATGTCATTCTCTTGAATTTTATAATTTAATAATGGCGCGGTAGCGCTCACTATTGATGGTAACGGCAGCTCCTTGTTAATTTTTGATAAACAAGTTCGCAATGATGTTGAAGAGACTCATTGTGGATGTATTGGCTTCTCAATAGTCACGTTTGGGTTCTCTAAACCCCATAGGCGGCAATTTTTCTAATTGACATAGCCTCCTAAATGGAAATGAGCTTAATCTGAAAACACGATTTGTCGGTAAAATTCTGAACTTCATCTCGCCCATTGGGCGAACGAAAACGCATCGGGTGGTGTTCAATTACTTAATGACCAATCTGATTTCTTCTCTCAGCAGTAGCAACAGTAGTTCTGTGTGACCGGTTCCTTTGTAGTTTTTTTGGAGAGAATAAAGAGACTGTAGCAAGTTTTCTTTTTTTATTTTCCTGAATCTGGCTATAAATGTCCATCTATCCTTTTTGCTTTAATAAATTCATTAAAAACAATTAAACATTTCACTATTATTCACTTCGAATTTACCTTTCTCTAAGTTGAAGTTATGTTTAAAAAAAAATTAAAGGAATTTTTTGTTCTATGGCAAACGAATGCAAATAAACATATTTTAATTTCAATTATTTTTAATTCTTTATAACAAAAGAAAACAAATTCTTAAACGTAACACCAATTCTTTGTCAGATCGCTTTTGTAAATCGTTAATTTAGGCGTTTTTACTGAAAAATGAGTTCACCGGGTAAAATTTAATTATAAAAGCATCCAAATGACAATAAATCGTCAGTATTGGCAGCCCTGCTGATGCTACACAACAACAGAAAAATACGGTATCGTTGATGAGGAAGATGAAGAAGCAGAGAGTAACAAGAAAACACCGGCTGATGATACACCAACACCGCTGACACACACACACATCCTTCCATAGAGCCAAGAAAATTGAAAATTGGCTAAAGGCACTCGCATCAACAACGAACAACTGCTGGCTGCTGCTGCCGGTTCTTCTTCTGCTGGTGATGGCAATCATGCAAACGAGACGAGAAGGCAATCGACCGACCAACTGCAACAACAGCTAGCACATGTAAGACCATTTGGTCGCTACTAAATAAGAACAAACAAATGTTTGAGATGCGATAACTCACAACATAGCACAACAACAAAGGCGGCTGTCTTTCGCCTCATACCGACCGAACGCCAGCAGGCAGACACACACACACACTCCATGTCGTTCGGTTCGCTGTGTGAAAAAAACCTGCACGTGTATGGTATGTAGCAGGAGCAAAGAATATGAGACGACGTGCACACCTCATGATTTCAGTCGTTTTGGAACTTATCCATACTTTTGTTGCCACTACTCGCTACTGCTGCTGTCGTCTACGATGCGTTGTTGTTGCTGTTGCTTTATTTGTTTGAGGCATACAACTTGTATTGGGTAATTATGGCGGTGACAAGCGGAAGAGGAAGCAAAACTGACAAAAACAGCTGTTTGCACAATAGCACTTGTGCTATTGCGCATGCTTTGATCAAAATGCAAACCATGTCTTGTTAGCTCTGAGAGAGCGAAAAGTGCGAGCGAGAGAGGAAAAGCCAACACAAGCAAATGTTTGTTTGCAAACATTTTTTTTGTGTTGGCAGTGATCAGAGTTGTCATTTAAGCGCTTTTAACTATAATTCGGCGATTTTTTCCTGACCTAAGCCCGACAGCAGGTGATTGTTGCTTGCTTATATGTAAGCGATAATAGAGCTACAGTTATCTCAAGAGACCATTTATTTTTTACAAAATACAGGGCTTTTCGTTTTCACGAGTTTGAAATAAGAAAAGTACAAATTAAAGGTCTATTTTGGGTAAGTTTAAGTAGGCAGTGGTGGACAGATTTGCAATTGTTTGGCCACTTATTTTTGTTTCTCCATTATCAATGGTGGAACGCTATTTTGTTTTCATTAAGTCCGACAAAATGGACGAAAGTGGTTGTTGCTTGCTTATACAGGATGTACCAAAAGATACCATGGGTCTAAAAATTTAATATCTTTTTTGGTTAAACATATATTGTTTTAGATTATATTAATAACACTTGGAGAATAAATAATGGAGAGATTCACAACTGAACAAAGAACCAGAATAATAGTAGAATTTTATTTTTTAAATCAGATATCAATTATTTTTACGCAAAGTGATGATTGGTGAATGGCTTTGATTATAAACAGAACTGTAGGTTCTGGGGTTCTGAAAATCCAAGAGCCATTCATCAACGCTAATTGCACCCCATTAGGTGTACAGTATGGTATGGTATCACATCTGCAAATATCATTGGACCTTACTTCTTCGAGAATGAAGATGGAAGTGCTGTAACCGTAATTGAAGAGCGGTATCGGTTTATGATAGAAAATTTTTTACGTTCTGCTCTTGAAAACAGACCTGAGATGTGGTTTCAGCAGGCGTGGGCCAGCCCGAGACACAATGGCACTTTTAAGTCAAATTTTTAGAGAGCGAATAATTTCCAGATATTATTTGGCCAGCGCGATCGCCAGATTTATCAGCACCCGACTATTTTCTTTGGGATTATGTGAAGAAGTGAGTAAATGTGAACAAGCCCGAGACAATCCGTCAACATTGTCGCAGAAATTCGAACGCTACAGCCACAAATTTTGAAAGATGTTATGGAAAATCCTCTAAAACGAGCCCATTATTGTAAAGCTGAAAACGGGGGTCATTTAAGTGACAATATTTTTCATACGTAGGTAAACAAATTTCCATTTTGTAAATTACGTATACAATCTGAGAAAAAAATTAATAAACAAAAAAGTTATTAAAGTTGTTAACCCCATGGTAACTTTTGGCCCACCCTGAATGTAAGCGATATTAGAGCTACAGTGATCCCAAGAGACCAGATATTTTTACGAACGAGTTTGAAATAAGAAAAGTACGAATTGAAGTGCTATTTTGGGTGAGTTGAAGTAAGCAGTGGTGGAGAGATTTGGAATTCTTTAGCGACTTATTTTTTTTTATCTATTATTAGTGAAAAGAGGTATTTTGTTTACAACACTGATAAGAATTTGTGAATACGATGCTCTGGATTTGTCACGGCGCATTATCTTTAAAAAATAAACAATAAAGTCGCTGCCTATTTTAATTATGTAATTTTTTTCAAAAATTCATGCTTTGCATTACTTCTATTAATAGGTTTTTAGCAACCAATTACTTATTACACAGTGCAACACGATTTTTGGGCCACAAGTTTAATGGTGGCTGAAAGTACATCGCAAAACATGACGTAATACATTTTGCTAATTTGCTACGAGTTTTTAAGATATTGAATCGTACGTTTTTTTGATTCAAAGTGGATGGTTAGCAGTTTTTTATGCTTTTGAGACTGACGATGATGTTGTAGCGTTCACTGAAACTGCGCAGTCATACCTACTTGTCAGTCTTTTGACTGATTTTTGAAACCGGTATTATTCTAAATATTATCTATTCCCTTTTTAACAAATTACCAAAACCTTTGTATTTATCCTTAAAACGCCGAAAATAGTTTATTATTGGCCATTAAATCTCTGGTACCAGCAACATTCTGTTAAGGACAAGGGGAAACTGCTCTTCAATCAAATACATAAAGTTACAATATCTATATACTTATATATATATATGCAACTGTGGACCTGGAGATTGTCACATGCTATAAACGGATACGATTTTGAAAGAGCCGTCGTTGGAACATAATATTCGGTATATGCACAGGGTGGTCAATTCAACAGTTCAAATTTGAATCTGCAGTAAAAAAAGTACTGATAATGTTTTCACATTCCTGGTTTAATTGAAAAGGTCGAACTTTGTCAAACTAAAAATGTTAAATCGCCGCACTATACTATTAGTGTGTAATGAAATATGTACTAGAGAAAAGTAGGTTGTGACACGCCTCTTATTTTAAAGCGTTGCAAATCCCCTAAGTATCGGCAAATCTTTTAAAATAAACACTGTATGCTATTGTGTGAAAAATATTTAAGTCAGCAATATCAGATTTGGAATATATGATGTTAGTGCACAAAGAAAAAAGTCTTGGGGAAAGTGGGCGGTAACACAATCTTTTTGTTAAGGCGATTTAATGACCACAATAAAAGATAGGCAGATAAGATAGGAACTGATAAGTTACTACTTCGAATAAAATAACGCAAAGAAAAAAAAATCTGCTATTTTACATAAACACTTCTATTTTCAATCTAGAGGTATTTTTTCAAAAAAAAAGATATACAAAATTCAAATTAAGTGTGGAATTTTTATTGTTCATTGGAAAGGACTTTTTATACCATTTTTTAATATAATTTCCCTCAAAGTTTCACCGCAATTACGCTTCAGGATGTCCATTCTGAGAGTCCAATTTGGATGATTCGTTCGAGCGATATGGCGTTATTGACACGCGTAATGCTGGCTTCCTGTCAGTAAAGACTTTGGACTCACCGGTCCAAAACGTGAAATTAGCTGCTTTTCGAAATGACCTCTTAATAGATCAATTTTTTGAGCAGCTGTATGGCAAGTGACAACGTTCTGTTGAAACTATACATCGTCAATATTACGGGCTTCATCATCATCATCATCATCATTTTTGAAAAAAATGTGGACCGATCATTCCGATGATACCAGCTCATAAACCGCTCCAAACCGTCGTTTTCGCGGTGTAAGTCTTTCCTTGGTGAAATGGCAAACAATACTTAAAGAAAAAAAATAAAGTTTAAAACAATTCGCGCGTAATCTGTATAAAGCCATATTGAAAATAGTACCTGTAGATTGATTAGTATCTTATTATTGTTTTAATCGTTTTTTAAAGAATTTGCCCATTCTGTATAAACTTTTCTTCTTTAAACTTCCACCTTTTTTGTTAAAAAAAAACACAATTTCAACGAGTTTCTCCCTTAACATAGACAACACTGGCAACAATTTTGTTGCAGGCAGATAGCCATGGTGATTGAAATTCCTTCTGAATCATACAACAACTGGACGTTGTAACGTCAACACGTTCGTTCGGTTAAACGTCTGGCAACATCTGTTGGTTCCATTCCTTTTTCGTGTTGTTGTTGTTTTTTTGCTACACACAAACTCACACATCCTTACGTTTCAATCATCTCAAATATGAAACCCAGTGTGGCCAGAAAGCAAGTGTTTTATGTCGTTCATTAGTTCGCGTGAGTGTGCATTGTTCGCCCCATCGAGGGGTAAAGGGGAAAGGAGAGGACATGAAAGCAGAGTGACTGAAACGAACAATTGTGTAAACAAAAACGTGCTTGGCAGGCGGCCGCCGCCGACTCGTTCAACTGAGGGTAGGTCGGTTTTACACGAACACTCGCAATTTATTCTGCTGGGCGACGAGTGTGCATGTGTAGTGTGAGTGAGTGGCGGAGACAGAGTGTGTGTAGCATATGTGCGTTGTTCGTGTGATAAACAACATTTTGCACACACAGTGCTGCTGCGGTCGGAAATTCCAATGGGCGCATTCAGTCGCGTTGCAAACGTCGACACAGCCGGTTATGTGTCACGGATCTAAAAACAAGGAAGCATCCATCAAAAAAACTGGAAAATAACTGTAAAACAAATCTGAATTCCTATTGGAATTAAAGAGTGAAAAAAAAACAAATAAATAATTTAATGCGCAAACTAGATTTTTAAGTTTAAAAACAAAATTAATAAAACAAACCAAACGACAAGTGAGGTTTTGCTCAAGCGTTGTTGCAATTGCGTTTATCGTGGATACCAGCAACAACATTTAAAACAAGTTTTTGTTCATTTTTTTCGCATATCATAATTGTTTGCTCACAAAACTACATGCCTGTGCAAGAGTGTACGTACGCCCCGATAATATCAGAATATGCATACATTTTTTGCTCGTTTTTAACACTGTTCAAGGTTGTGTTACAAATGTTTAGCACGTGCTAATAACGGTGGTTCATCTCTTGTGGCGTACACACAGCCATAGAAAGATATTTACATGTGCATGCGTGTGTGTTCGCTTCGCGCTTTCCGGTGTGAGTGAGTGAGTGGCCGGCCGTGTGTGTTTGTCAGTGCTCGCGGACGAGTATTTGTTGTGTTTTGTTTACATTTCGCTGTGTTTACACACCCGCAAACGCGCAGTGATTTCAATAAAATCTTGGATTATGTGAATGTTAAACTACTGAACGACGACTTTGTTATTATTTCGGTTCGAAATATTGATATTACATCATTTTTTTTTATAAAAAAAATTTAAAGTTTACGAAGCTTCTAAGAAATATCAACTGATTTGGATACGTTTTGTTACAAATTAAAGATTAAATTTGATCTTTGCACATAATAGCCATGGTAAGTCATGCATTTAAAAAAATTTATTATTTATTTTCAAATACTAATTTAAAATTATAAAAGACATATCAGTCAGCAAAGCGTTATTTACAGTTATGGCAAAATAAAAGATTTTCGCTGTACTTGATTTTTCCCTATAAAGTGGGAAATATCTTTGAGTTTTTTTTTGTATCCTGCTTCGGTAAATTCATTAACTGGTACTAACTTATCAACTTTAAAAGTCGACTTTCTTCTCAAAATCTTTGACAAAAGATATTTTGTGAACTTAGAGTGACTTAGAGTTTTGTATAAATAAATGAAAAAAATCAAGTTTAAAAGACCCAGCAAACCAAACCTTCAGAATTCGGTCAGTATTCTGTACGACAATCGGCAAAATGTTTCTATTTCGGATCAAAATTCTTAGCGAGTTCGTAACGAAAAACATATGAGAGGGTTGACACGAATTCTGAACTACTTCTCTGAGGGAATTCTGATGTTTTTGCAGACATTTCGAGCCGATTTCTGCCGGAATTCTTAGCTGTAGTCCTGGGAAATTCGAAAGGAAATTTCGATTTGTCGTATCGAATTCTGAACGACTTCGGTCAGAATTCTGGCATTAAGTCTTATTAAATTCTGATGTTTTTACCGACATTACGAACCGAATTCTAAACGAATTCTGAGCTTATGTCATGGTAAATTCTGAATGTAAACAATCAAAAAAAATATATATTATAAAAAAGTTGTAAAACATTTTCAAAAAACGTTCGGAAAGACTTTTAGTTACAAGCAGGGGTGTCTGCAGTTTCGCAAGCAATAATTGTGCTGTAACTATGTTTAGTGGCTATACACTTAAGGGCAACCAGTTTTGCATTTAACGAGAACTGCCAGCAGTAGAGTTTTCCTCAAAACACAATAAACATCCCTCGCACAGCTAAGCTAACCAAACGTTCAGAATTTGAATTTAAAATATAAAAATACCTCAGACAAACAGTTAAGAATTCGTTTAGAATTAGTTCCGACATGTCTGAACACAAGAACAACAACTGTAAAATATGAAGCAAATAACAAAAATTTTAAACGAATAGACTACCTCAGATAAATAGTTCAGAATTCGTTCCGATTAGAGAAGTCTGAACAAAAAATTAATAAAAATCCCACACACAAGTCTAACAGAATTCGGGCCGAATTCGTTCAGATATTTCTTAACATAATAAATAAAAAATCCTCAGACAAATCGAACAGAATTTGCAACGATTTCGGTAAGAATTCTCGATAGAGTTCTGATATTGTTCAGAATTGTCTGATATCAGATATTGTCGGCAAATTTGGTTACTGGGGAGTTACAATGTCATAGCATCAAGTCATCATTCGAAAAAAAAATTAATTGCCAACTTGGACTAATCTACTACTTTTACATACAGTGGTGGTCGTACAATTAGGATCTCTGTTTTTAAATCGGGGGTTTTTTTTTTATCACTACGACACCCAAACAATTAAAATTGAGCAAATATGTACCAAATATTATAAGTCTTATTTTATTCTAGATATATCTCCTAGGTATATTTTCATGTTAAGCCTTGTTTCTGAACATTGCTAACAACATTATCATACTAAACCCAAAATTATGCTGGTCATAAATTTAGAAACGGAACACAAAAATTACACTTTATTCCAAATTTTACAGAAAGTATAATAATTTAAAATTAATCTGATAATAAAACTATAAAAAAGAAGCTTAATACTTAGTTGGATAACCATTATTTTTTATTACATAGGTCAATCTCCTTGGTAAACTTTCAAACTTCCCAAACTTGTTTTATAACTCGAAAATGTTCATAATTTTTTGGTGTCTTTGTTTTTAATATTCGTTTGATATCTCCCCATAGGTTTTCAATTGGATTTAAGTCCGGACTTTGCGGTGTTCAGAACAAAATCGCTTTATCTATAGGGCGATCCACCTAGAGGATTTTTTTTTTAAATAAAAACAAATACTAAAATTCAAATCAAGTGTGGAATCTTTTTTATTCATTCGAAGAAAATTTTATGCCATTTATTTTTTGAATATAATTTCCTTCAAATGTTGGCCGCAACTACGCCTCAGGGTGTCCATTCTATGGAAACTTTATTCTTCATTCGAAAGGACATTTTATGGCACTTATTTTTTAATATAATTTCCTTCAAATGTTGGCGGCAACTACGTCTCAGGACGTCCATTGTGAGGGTCCAATTTGGGATGACTCGTTCGAGCATTTCGACCGGTATGGCGTTAATGACACGCGTAATGTTGGCTTCCAAAACCTGAATCGTTGCTGGTATGCCAGAAAAGGCATTGGACTTTCCGTAGCCCCAAAGAAAAAAAGGCTAAAGGTGTGATATAACACGATCTAGGCAGCCAATTCACCGGCCCAAATTATGAAATCAGCAGCTCTTCGAAATTATCTCTCACTAGATCCATATTTTGACCAGCTGCATGGCAAGTGGCACCGTACTGTTGAAACAAAATGTCGTCCAGAATATGGGCTTCAATTTGAGGTTGTAAAAAGTCCGATATGATAGAGCAATAGCGAGCACCATTGACAGTTACGTTTCGACCATCATAATTTTTGAAAAAATTTGGACCGATAATTCCACCATCCCATAAACCGCACCAAAGCGTGGTTTTCTCTGGATATAATGGCACCTCTTGAACTTATTCTGGTTCTTCTTCAGCATAAATGCGCCTATTTTGTTTATTGCTGTTGCCGTCAAAGCCAGAAATGGACCTCAGCACTGAACACAATTTTAGTCGAAAACAGCGGATCTTCTTGTTTTTGGCGGAACGCTCATTTCCATATTACAGTTAACAACATTTGAAGAAACTTATATTCAAAAAATATATGGCATAAAATGTCCTTTCGTATGAAGAATAAGGATTCCACACTTGATTTGAATTTTAGTATTTTTTTTTATTTTGAAAAAAATACCTCTCGATGTATCACCCTATATAAACCATTCACCCACCATCACATTAACCCCTCCATGTTTAATTGTCTAGCTGGAGTATCTCGGATCCAAAGATTTGTTTAGGGGCCGTCTTATATAACATTTTTCATCTGATTCGAACATATTAAACCTAGACTCATCACTCTATAGAATTTTTTTTCCAAAAACTCAGGGGTTTCTTCAGTATTTTTGCTGGAAATATGCGTTTTTTTTAACAATTCATGCATAAAGAACAACTGCATTTAATCTAAGTTTATGTCTTAATCTACGTTTGATAGTTCTTGATGAAATATTCTGTAAAATTTGTGGAGTTACGATAGCATTTACTTCAGCTGAGGTCAAAATGTCGTTCTACAAATAATCGATGTGTTGAGTTTTTTTTTAGGTTTTGCAAATCTCTGAGTGTTCTCAAAACTTCCCGTATTTCGATATGATTGTTATTCTCCAAAACCCATTTTCTTGGAACAGCAAAATCGTGTTGTTATGGCAGACATCAACTGATCATCTTCGTTATAGAACCAACAAATAATTCGCGAAGTGCTTGAGAGCATGATTTTATTTTACCCACATTTACGAGTATTCGGTATTATTTCATAAATTAGTTGAAAGTTATTAAAAAAAAATAAGAGTATATTTTGTGGTGTTGCAAACGGAATGAGAAATTTACTATACCATCCATGATTATTTTCTTTGTTATAGGTGATTGAAGTAAACAAGTTTTATAATTTTTGAAAAATGGAAAATAAAGAGTTTCGTGCGGTAATTAAACACTTTTATATGAAAGGTTATACGCCAAAATTAATCAAAGATGAATTGGATTCTGTTTATGGTGATAATGCACCATCATAATCCACCGTGAGATCCTGGGTTCAACAATTTAAAATGGGTCGTTCAAGTACGGAAGAGGAACAACGCTCTGGAAGACCGAAAACTGCTACTACTATTGAAAAACATTAGAAAAATATTTAATGAAGTGACTAAAGATAGACGAATAAAGCTCAGAGAACTTGCTGATATTGTTAAAATACACGAAAAACAAGTTTGGAGTATTTTACATGATGAACTCCACATGAAAAAGCTTTCCGCAAGATGGGTGCCGCGTTTGTTGACTTTGCCCCAAAAAATCGTCCGTTGGACCAATTCCGAGGAGCTTTTAGCGATTTATCAGCGTAATCCAATAGAGTATTTGCGCCGATTCATAACTGTTGATGAAACATGGATCCATCACTACAGCCCAGAATGCAAAGAACAGTCAAAACAATGGATAGAAGCTGGTAAAAGTGGTCCCAAGAAGGCGAAAACTGTTAAGTCAGCAGGGAAAGTAATGGCCACAGTATTTTGGAATGCAAGGGGTATAATATTTATTGATTATCTTGAGAAAGGAAAAACTATAAATAGTGAATATTATTGTGCATTATTGGATCGGTTGAGGGAAGAAATCACGATAAAACGACCGCATTTAGAAAAAAATAAGTTCTTTTTCATCAAGATAATGCTTCTTCATACACTGCATTTTAAACTCAACAAAAACTGGCCGAATTACGATTTGAAATTGCTCCGCATCCACCATATAGTCCAGATTTAGCTCCTTCTGATTATTTCTTGTTTCCAAATTTAAAAAAATTCTCGGTGGCAAAAAATGTTCGTCCAATAGCGAGGTTATTCCTAAAACTGAGGCATATTTTGAAGGTCTTGAAAAATCTTATTTTTCGGATGGAATTAAAAAACTTGAAAAACGTTTGATGAAGTGTATTGAGTTGGAAGGAGATTATGTTGAAAAATAAATACGTCAAACCTGGATAAGTGGAATCTTCAAGGGACCGAACTTTTCGTTCCATTTATATGGGTGTTCCACTTATTGTAGTTTCCACTTATAGAGGTTTTTTTTCTTAACGTTCCACTTAAATGGGTTTTAACTTTTCTAATTTTTTGGAAAAAATAAGTAATTTAAACGGAAAGTGTTCTATGAAAACAAAACAGAAACTTTATTTATAAAAAAAATCATGTTGAAATGGAACAAATTAAATAGAAATGCCATGAAAAATTCATATAAATTGAACGACAAACATGCATATTTAAAATTTACGTATAATTTGATTGGCATTCCACGAATTTTAGAATTTTAATTTTTGCATTCACATCAAGATTTACAACTTTTCTCTTCGACATCGTGTGGCTGTTCACTACAAAAACTCCAGAAGAACTGAAAACTCGAGCCACCGTGTTTACGAAAACAAAAAAGCTAACGGTAGTTTAACGATTTTTTTTGAGTTTGTATTTTTTTGTATTTCCGTAACAAAAACCTTGTTTTGATTTTTAGTTTCGAGTAGAGCAAAAGTAAAAACAAAACAAAAAAGTTCCACTTACAGAGGTTAAAAAGTCAAGAATTTCACTTACAGAGGTTAATGTTTTTCATTTTTGAGTGAAATTAACAAAATTGTCCCACTTGCAAAGGTAAAAAACAGCGGAATTCCATTTACAGAGGTAAATTTAGAAAAAAAAAAACGATCCATTTATGTGGGTTTTCTATTCCACTTAAAGAGTTTTTTTGTATCCCAGGGGGTGGGACCAGAAAAAATGTTTCACTTATGGAGTTATTCCACTTAACTGCGTTCCACTTATCCAAGTTTAACTGTAATAATAATTCCAAAAAAACGGTTCTTTTTATGTAAGGCCAGTTACTTTTGCGGTCGCCCTCGTATGTGCGTTTGAAATATTTTTCCTAACAAAACTGAGTAACAGAAAATAGTGCTGTACAAAAAGTTCTCATTCTTATATGCGCTTATTTAATAAGATTTTATTATATCGGTTACTTAGAGTAATTATTAAATCGTTTCGTTAGATAAATATGTCGGCTGTTTAAATTTTGAAGGTCGTGCAAAGTTTAGCTAATTGATTACTTATAGAACATCCTCAGCATCTGCTTCTCTTAATGACTCGCTTCATAAGAAGTGTGTAAAGTATAAGAGATCAACAACCTCTGGAATCATACTAAAGAAAGCACCCACAAACTATAGACGCAATTGAAAGAAGAAGAAAAAACCAACATGGTTTCCTTTTCTTCTTTTTGGGGAATAACATTTAGTTCACATATTAAGTATCGGCAAATATTGCAATTGATTCACTGAAGTCAATAACACATTTGCAAACTTTATTCGATGAATAATACCGAGAAGAAGAAAAAAAAACCACACCGAACAGAACACAATATTTAGAACAAATTGTGTTGACTAATTAAACAAAAAAAAAATTCAGACCATACACAGGAGGCCCCATACCCGCCAAATGGAAAAAGAACAAATTAATGAAATAACGCCACCAGTTCGGAACGGAGGAGGCATAACGCTGATGAGTGAAAACGCTGCAAAATGAATAAAAAAGTTGTACAAATATTTTTAGGGAAAAAATAAAAACCCATAATATATTTTGTGAAGTTGTTGTTGTTATTCGCACTTTAACACTTGTGCAAACACCATCAAACGGGCAACAACAAAAAAAAAGAAATAAGCGAACAGCCCATATTATTTGCCAGCCGCCAATGCCACCGAAGCTGCTGCCGCCTATAGAGGTTTCTTTCCTTTTGCTGCGCATACATACGAGTACGGGAGGAATTCCACTCATTCATTCATAAAGACAGACAACACAGACAAACTGTTAAAATGTTTATGCAGGTGGCCGAGACTACTGACGACGACCCGAAAAACGAGATGATGTTAAATAGGCAAACAGTAAAAGAAAGAAATAAAACCAGCGAATAAAAAACACACAAGTGTTGCAAATAAATCGCGATGCCGAAAAATGGCTGATAAATAAGGATTCTAACAAAAAAATGGCTGGCTGAAAGGACGAACGGACAATCACGCAAATGCTAGGGATCTACATACGAAGCTTGACTAAGGATTAACCATCATTACAATGAAAACTCAAATTACAGGCCTTCTCAATATCCTTGTCATACAGAAGTTGAAGAGGTCCGCGTGATAAGTTAAAGATGTAGTCTTGTTAAAAAGAAAACATGTGCCCGTCTGGCACACAATGTTGGAAGCGCCGTATTTTTATATCCCATTTGCTTAGGAAATTAATAGATTAGATTTAAGAATTATTTAATAACACTGGTCAACACTAAATTTACGCTGGAAGAATGTTTGATAGTCAACCTAAATTGATTTGTGAATTTCTACTCTAAGCACCGCCCTCAGGTTTTGGAAAATCGGTTGACAACTAAAGCAGTTAGGGGTCCTTTTATTAAAAAACCCCGAAAAACGGTTTACTTGAATATCTTCTTAGCTAGAGCTAATCTGGAAAATCAGGGACCAGATTTATGATCAGCAGACCCCAATGAACTATAGTTGACTACCCAACCATCTGCCGCAAATTTTGTTGCCCAGTGTAAACAATGAAATCTAAGATAAACTTAATGGACTGGCCTTGCCAGATTTTTAATTTAAATATAGGGTAATCCATCTAGAGACATTTTTTTTAGAACAAAAAATAAATATAAAAATTAAAATCAAGTGTGGAATCTTTATTGGTAATTTGAAAGCACATTTTCTGGCATTTATTTTTTTGAAAATTATTACCTTCAAATGTTGGCAACTGTATCAAGGAAATGAGCGTTTGGTGAGAAACGGGAAGATCCGCTGCTTTCGACCAAAATTTTGTTCAGTGATGAGGCCCATTTCTGGCAAAGTCAATAAACAAAATTGCCGCCTTTGGGCTGAAAAGCAAAAATGAGAGGTTCAAGAGGTGCCATTATACCCATAGAAAACCACGGTTTGGTGCGGTTTATAAGCTGGTGAAATCATCGGTCCATATTTTTTCAAAAATGATGATGGACCGTAACCGTGAATGGAGCTCGCTGTCGCGCCTTGATATCGGACTTTTTGCTTCCTGAAATTGAAGCCCGTAATCTTGACGACACTTGGTTTCAACAGGACGGCTCCACTTGTCATACAGCTGCTCAAACAATGGATCTATTGAGAGGGCAGCTAAGTTCACGTTTTGGACAGATAAGTTGGCCGCCTAGATCGAGTGATATCACACCTTTAGACATTTTTCTTTGGGGTTACGTAAAGTCCAACGTCTATGCTGACTAACCAGCTACGATTCAGGTTGTGGAAGCCAACATTACGCGTGCCATTTAAGCCATACCGGTCAAAATGCTCGAATTAGTCATCCGAAATTGGACCCTTAGAATGGAAATCCTAAGGCGTAGTTGCGCCCAACATTTGAAGGAAATTATATTCAAAAAATAAACGCCATAAAATGTCCTTTTAAATTACCAATAAATATTCCACACTTGATTTGAGTTTATATATTTTTTTGTTCTGAAAAAATACCTCTAGATGGATCAGCCTATATAACATATATCAGCCACATTCAGCTCGGAAAAAACACTTTAAAACAGTTTTCTTCCATTAAATCAGCTTTCAGCTCGGTTCGGCTATGAGCGTGCACTCTGCCATCACCCCAACATTGGACCATATCGGCCCTTGCCTTCTCATAGCCCTTCCGATTTGAGGTTCTGCAGCTTAAGAACCGCCCAAACTGTACCCCGCCACTCTTAAATTTTTTATGGTTCGTTATCAGCGACAAATAATTACCTGTGACATATTGAGTCCGACCTTGCTTAAGCTCCAGACAGATATACTTAATCCTGTGAATAGCAGAGTAGTGTAGGGTATCTTATAGTTGGACAAGCCCGACTTTAATAATCCGTGTTAATCTTTATCTAGTTTATTTAATATTTTTAACAACTAATTTCGAATGTTCACCCTATTATTAAATTTTTTTTTGACTTTTTCAATTCGCTTAAAGTGTCTACGAGGGTTGCTATATATATTTCTATCCTAGGCAACACTAAGTGTTTCCTGGCGCCATCTCACATTTCCATTGGAAAGTTTGACATTTTTTTGCATAAACGTACTCAGAACGTTTTGACGTACGACCATCATTTGCGTTGTTTGCAGTGACTTGAAAAAATCAATGTGGCAAAAAAATGGAATTAAGTCGTGAACATTTTCGTGCGATTTTTCGCAACTTTCGACGTGGATTATCACGACAAGAGTGCATCGATGGTTTAATGAATTCAATCGTGACCGACGCTAGTTCAAAGACGAAGGTCGTCCACAAACGGCCTTTGGGCCAGAGAACATTGATGCCGTGCGTGAACTGATAATGCAAGATCGTCATGTGACATACCGTGAGATCGAGGCATCCTTGGTCATTTCTTCCACCGGCATAAATTCGATATTGCATGAACACTTGGCCGTAAAAAAAGATTTATTCTCGTTAAATCCCGCACAAAAAAAAGGCTCGTGACGATTGGTGCAAAGAAATTTTAAAAAAATACGATCGCGGTGTTTCTAAATACGTTTAAAAGATTGTCACAGGTGACGAATCATAACTCTATGCGTATGAGCCCGAAACAAAACAGCAATGGACCGTGTGGGTCTTCGAAGACGAGCCAAATCCAACGAAAGTTGTTCGTGGAAGAAACACTTCGAAGCAAATGTTCGCCTGTTTTTTCGGCAAAACTGGTCATGTGGCGACTGTTCCGCTCGAGCAACGTAGGACGATCAATTCTGAGTGGTACACCACAATTTGTTTGCCTGAAGTCTTCGGAGAAATTCGAAAAACGAACAAGAGAAGGCGAATCATTGGGCACCATGACAATCTGAGCTCTCACACATCGGCTGGCTCAAACCAGCCCCTTTTTGACCGGCCAAAACATCGAATTGATGGGTCATCCACCGTACAGTCCTGACTTGGCACCCAACGACTTCTTTTTATTGCCGCACATTAAGAAAAAAATGCCTTATCAACGATTTTCGTCGCCAGAAGATGCTGTTGAAGCGTTCCAAAACCATGTTTTGAAGGTGTCTCAATCGGAGTGGAAAAAGTGCTTCGACAATTGGTTTAAGCGCATGCAAAAGTGTAAATCATGCTGGAGAATACATGGAAAAACAATAAATGTTCGCATTTTTATTATTAGGCCAGAAATATATATAGCAGCCCGCGTAACAACTCGGCAAACATATTATTTGACTGATCTTTTAACATATTTTTTGGTTGACATTTTCAGCGTGTTCTCTTTTTCTTTGTGTAACTTTGCCACTGCCCAGCTTTCTCAGACAATATTTCACGATTCTAATGGAGTGTCTCTTTGCCGAACTATCTAGATTAGGAGCACAGATTAAAAGACAGATTATGTCAAAAGTAAAATAATTTCCTAGGTATGAACCATCAAATAACTAGAGTCCACACAAAGCCGATTACTACCTCAGGTGAAAGAAATCTGCCTCCTCTTTTTCGAACATGATCAACCATTAACAATGTTCAACTTAAGTAAGTGTTTAGAGCAGACAATGGCACACCGGAGAAATTATCCTTTTTGGTGTGCTTCCAGCAAAAAAACCCAAACTTTTCCTCAGCTCGAAAATTTGCCGGAATATTCACTTAGCCACCCCTCGTTGCCATGTTTACACAGCGTGTTTTTTTTGCGTTAAATGCGAATGTTAACATAGAAAACAGAAGCGAAACATATGTTTTGTTTCCACTCGTTGTTGTTTTTGTTGTTAATTTTATTTCGCCTTTCTCGTATTTCTGTTTTTGTATTTCGGTCGTTTTTTTCGTTTTGATTTTGGGGATAATAAAACGCAATTATGAACAGACGCAAATCGCGTTTTTGGCAGTAACACACGCTAACGCACTCGCACACACACACACACAATCAAAAGCAGGCACGCATATTCTGGTACACTTAATAGCATCACCATCAGTTGCAGGCAGACCTTTTTTGCCGCACTTTCGGTTGCACGACCAAGCGGCCGCGGCATCATCTGTTTCTGATGGTTTATTTTCAACATTTCAAATGCTATCGGTACAAAATCGAATATTTCGGTTTTTCGAAATTGAGTAAGAACTTTATAAATCAGACAGTTTTGAAAGGATCTCCAATCAAAAGAGTGCTAGCCCCTAGTATAAAAAAAACCTGATGGATGGTTAAGCGTTTCTGTCTCTGATCTTACAAGTGGGTTGTTCAATATTCGCCTAAGGGGCCTCGATCGTATATGAATTGTTGGCAAAACATTAATACTTTTAGGGAAATCCACAAAATAGTCTAACGGCATGAAACCGCAGCTGCGAGGTGGCCAATTTCCACGAGAAGACCGATAACACGATTGCCAAACTAAGCGCGAGAAAGATGAACATGGCACGTCATCCTAATAAAACCAATTATCCAATTAACCAATTATTTTATTCTCCCACCGAGATTTATAGTTTAACGCCGGCTTCGAACTGCTAATGCATTGCAGAGAGAAGTTCTTACATGGCTTACAGGTACATTTCGTCGGCATTTACGAGGTGAAACCCCGCCACTGAAAAATTGTTAGATATCCTTACCGAAATGTTATATGTCCTTTTTCCCATTCACGCTGTAGCTAGACACTGTCTTTGAGACTTCGTCTGCGTGATTGTTTTTCAGACCTCCTTGGTTGTTGGGATAAAATAGAGGTTCCCTCTTGTAACGCTGGATCACTTTAGTTATCTAGAGAAGGTGTTATCTGATCTGCCAGGCTTCCTATGGTGATTGCGATGACTACTGCGGGGACACTTAATTAGTTACAGCCTAGACAACAAGAAATTGTGCCTGCGCTCGGTAAGGACCTTTCTCAGGTCCTCAGAAAACATAAGAAGACAACCCGTTTAAGTTCTCAGGGCAGCATTCTGGCAGGTCTGAAACTTTTTTCACTGCATCATTTGTACGTCAGCTATTGCTTTGTGAGCGGTCAGCAAGGTTTCTAAAGCAGCTCTCCAAGTAATGCTGATTAGTGGCATGTGAACCCTGTTTCTACTTTTCAACTTATCTCAAATAGCTGTAGCATGTGCAGAAGCTCGAAAAAGGCTGCCCAATGAGATCAGAAGGATTTTGGAGGTATTGACAACAAGAAACTGTACCAGCGCTCGGTAAGGACCTTCGTCTCCCTAGATCCTCAGATGACATAAGAAGACAACCCTATTATGTTCTCAGGGCGCAGCATTCTGGCAGGTCTGAAACTTTTTTCACTGCGTCATACTCACGTGAGCTATTGCTTTGTAAGAGGTCAGCAATGTTTCTTTAGTAGCCCTCCAAGTACTGCTGGCGGGTGACTTGAGGACCTGGTATCTACTTTTCAACTTATCTCAGATAGCTGTAGCATGTGAAGCTCGAAAAAGGCGGCCCAATGAGATCCCAAGGATTTTGGAGGTATAGGCTGATCCATCTAGAGGTATTTTTTCAAAATAAAAAAAATTCTAAAATTCAAATCAAGTGTGGAATTTTTCATACGAAAGGACATTTTATGTCATTTATTTGTTGAATATAATTTCCTTCAAATGTTGGCAACTGTGATATGGAAATGAGCGTTCGGCGAAAACCAAGAAGATCCGCTGTTTTCTACTAAAATTGTGTTCAGTGTTGAGGCCCATTTCTGGCAACGTCAATAAACAAAATTGCCGCATTTGGGCTGAAGAAGAACCAGAAGAGGTTCAAGAGGTGCCATTATATCCAGAGAAAACCACGGTTTGGTGCGGTTAATGGGCTGGTGGAATTATCGGTGCATATTTTTTCAAAAATGATGATGGTCGAAACGTAACTTTCAATGGTGCTCGCAATTGCTCTATCATATCCGCCTTTTTACTACCTGAAATTGAAGCCCGTATTTTGGACGACATTTTGATTCAACAGTACGGTGCCACTTGCCATGCAGCTGGTCAAACAATGGATCTAGTGAGAGGTAATTTCGAAGGGCAGCTAATTTCACATTTTTGAACGGTGAATTGGCCGCCTAGATCGTGTGATATCACACCTTTAGACTTTTTGTATTTGGAGCTACGGAAAGTCCAAAGTCTATGCTGACAAACTAGCTATGATTCGCGTGCCATTAACGCCATACCGGTCGAAATGCTCGAATGAGTCATCCAAAATTGCACCCTCAAAATGGACACCTTGAGGCGTAGTTGCGGCCAACATTTGAAGGAAATTATATTCATAAATGGCATAAAATTTCCTTCGAATTAATAAAAAAGATGCCTCACATGATTTGAATTTTAGTATTTTTTTTATTTTGAAAAAAAAACACCTCTAGATGGATCACCCTATATTACGAGTATGACATTATGGGACAGCAGCACCTGTGCACTTTATGCGGCGAACAATGTGGCTAAGGATTGAATGCTTAATAATATTCCTCGAATTAATAAAAAAGATTCCTCACATGATTTGAATTTTAGTATTTTTTTATTTTGAATAAAATACCTCTAGATGGATCACCCTATATTACGAGTATGACATTATGGAACAGCAGCACCTGTGCACTTTATGCGGCGAACAATGTGGCTAAGGATTGAATGCTTAATAATATTCCTCGCCGTGAGGAATCGTGCAAATCCAGTATCTTTCGTCTGGCCGTAGCGGTTTTTCTATTCGACCAAAATGTCCAAGCCCGCACAATTGTTAGATTTTGTGTTGAACTACATTCTTGGTGATACGATTCGTCTACCGCATGTACCCCCTGCCTCTCCAGCCGGGGTCTCAGGTTTACGAAGGATTTTCTCTCGCTTAAAATAGCACACATAGTTTAGCGCCCCAAAAAAAACCAGTGCAGTTTATTGTAAGGTGTCACTTTTGGAGAGAGGATTCTGATCTTTAGCTGTTCACCGAGCCCAAAAATGCACCTATTTTCCAACCATATTCTTTGTTTTGCTTATGGCGGCTTTATTTGGTTTTTGGCGGATACGAGGTAAGTGAAAACACTGTCTACCTCGAATGACGACCGAAACGAGCTCGCCTTTTATTCGTCGCCTTTTATTCGTTAGCAGTGCCCAGCATAATATTTGGGCGTGGCCGACTTTGAGATACCATACACAGTTTTGTTAATCAGAATATACCGCACGTCCGTCTGGAGCATGAATAAGGTCAGACTTAATATGCTACTTTAAGAGCAGGAAGGAACTATTTTGTGGAGCTATTTAAAACTATGCTTCATTTGAGCAAGATTGAATTTACAGTAAAGTCTTTAGAGCGTTTTCCATTTTTAGACGTATATTTTCAAGAAGAAATAAAACGCATATAATTTAATGTTATGGTCGAGAATTCGGCTTTATTATAAAGCTAAGGGTTTGCCATTATGTTTTAAAAATGATTTCGGGCTGGCTCAAATAAACTCCAGCCGAGAGGCCACTTTTTGCAGCATTTGGGGCTGTATGTCAATAATAACGCGTCGAATATTCTCTTCTAAGGCGTCAACCGTGTCGGGCTTATCTGCGTAGACAAGTGACTTTATATAACCCCACAAAAAATAGTCCAGCGGTGTTAAATTTCAGGACCTTGGAGGCCACGCCACAGGCTCACGACGCAAGATAATAAGCTCACCGAAAGTTTCCTTCAATAAATTGATTGTTTCATTGGCTGTATGGCATGTAGCGCCGTCTTCTTGGAAAGGTCGTACACATCAACATTCTCCAATTCAGGCTTGAAAAAGTTAATAATTATGGCTCTATAGCGTTCCCCATTGATTGTTACCTTATGGGCGGCTTCATTTTTGAAGAAATATGGACCAATGATTCCCTCTGCCCATAGAGCACACCAAACAGTGACTTTTTGAGAATATAACGGCGTCTCAACAATGGCTTGTGGATTTTCATTACTCCAAATACGACAATTTATGTTCTCTATGTACCCATTCCACCAAAACTGAGCTTCATCGCTGAACAACATTTTCTTATAAAAATCAGGAGCGATGGCCATCTCGTTTTGGGCACATTCACCAAGATTTGCGTTCTTCTGGAGTAAGTCTATCCCATTATGAAATGGCAAACCAAACTGAGCATAAATCAGGTGACAGCTGTCAAATTGATCAACTTCGAAAAAAGTGTGGCCAGATTGAAAACAACATGTCTAAAAAAAATAACCTTTACTGTAGGTTTTCTTTTCTTTTTTGCTAAGAATATAAAATTTTCGTTTATTGTACGACCCCCTCTAATACACAGTTATCGGTATGTCATTCATACTCAGCGGCAAATATTCAGCGATTCTGAATTTGGCAGTTGTCGGAAACAGGCACTCATACAAACAAAGCAAAGCAATACAAAGGACGACACACACAGACGCCATAGAGTCCAACACACACACACACAAACACACATCCTGAACGATTTCCTTTAATTCAATGAAAAGGCGACAATGTGGGTACGAATGCAAGCGACTGTGCCAGTGTGTGTGTGTGTGTAATTTATAGTTTGGCTGACAGTGTTTTTGAGCGAGTGTGTGTGTGTCTGTATTGGTGAGGTAGTTCTGATCAATTTTTATACACACATTTTACACCGTTTGTTCCGCCGCCGTTGTTGTTGTTTTTGTCATCTGTTTTTAATAGCGTGTTTGTTGTCAAAAACACTCATACATTCCAGCGTTTTTTGTTGTTGTTGTTTGTTTGTTTTTGGTTTCATTCCCCTTTGCAAGGCTTTTGGGTCTCCTTTCTTTTTACCAGGCTCTGTTTGGTGTACATGTTGTTGTTTTTGTTTCCCTTATATTGTTGTTGTTGTGCGTGTGTGATGGCAAGACCCTTTTGCATGGTTTTTTGTTGTTCTAGGCTGACATATATATTTTTGTTGTTGTTGTTTTTTTGGAAATAACAAAAACAACACAAAACAGCTGAAAATTGAAAGAATTCAACACCTTGTTTTTTGTGTTTTTTTATGTGCTTCTTTCTGCCTCTTCTGGCCATTTACGCCGCTTTTTTCCGGTAAATGTTAATGGAACATTTAATAAATTTGTCTGACATGAATTCTTTTTAAATGCCGCCTGCCTGCCTGGCTTGGCTGACTGCCTTTCTTATCGTTTTTTCTTACTCTGCCCCGCTGGTTCAATTTTTTGAATATGACTCAATTTTTAATGCAAATTTATTTTATGGATCACCAGGACGGACCTGCGGTCACCGTTCGGTCAACAGAAGACCTTAATTAACAATTAAGTTAATGTTTTTGACTGTTCGTTAAAATTGCGATATGTTTCGCCCAAATGTAGTTTACATTCTTTATGAAAAACTGATTTTTTATCACTGGCGTCGCATCGTCGTCTCAATTTACGTTAGTGGCAATTAAGAGTTTTTTTTAACTAAATTGCTTTGTGGAAAGTGTCAAAATTGATCTCAGGGATGTAAGAGCGAAATGGGAGATAAAAAAGCAGTTTAATAATTGTTTAGTACAGGGTGGGCCAAAAGTTACCATAAGGTTAAAAACATTAATTACTTTTTCGTTTATAAATTTTATTTCTCAGTTTATATAGGGTGATTCAGAACAAAAAAATATAAAAATTCAAATCAGGTGTGAAATCTTTATTAGTAATTTGAAAGGACATTTTATGGTAGTAGCTCTGTCCTGCTGAAACCACTTCTCAGGTCTGTTTTCAAGAGCAGCACGTAAAATATTTTCTATTATCAACCGATACCGCTCTCCATTTACGGTTACAGCACTTCCATCTTTATTCTTGAAGAAGAAAGGCCCAATAATATTTGCAAAAGTACTCCCACACCATACTGTACACCCAATCGGGCGCAATCGGCGTTGATTAATAGCCCTTGGATTTCCAGAACCCCAAAACCTACAGTTCTGCTTATTAACAAAGCCATTGAAATGAATATGAACTTCATCACTCATGCGTTTGCGTTAAAATAATAGATCGCTGATTTAAATAATAAAATCCTATTATTCTGGTTCTATCTTCAGTTGTGAATCTCTCCATTATTTATTCTCCAATTGTTTTTTTTATAATCTTGAAAAAAAATATATAAACAAAAAAATTATTAAATTTTTAAACCCCATGGTAACTTTTGGCCCACCCTGTATAATGTGATTTAGGCCTATCTGATAAGTACGTTGCAATTTTATTTCCTTTTTTTTGAAACGCCACTTAATGTAACGTCGAAAAATCAACCTATGCCAAGAGTCAGAGTAGCTTCAAAAGGTTCCCAACACTTGATCAATAACCCAAAAGAATAAAAGTTTTCGTAGTTTAAGGAGGAGGCCTACTTCTTTTTGGGGGATAATTAACGACTAATGATGTTACTAAAGTCAAGAAACCAAAGGCGCGGAAAAGTGTGGAATCTTTATTGTTCATTTGAAAGGACATTTTATGCCATTTATTTATTGAATATAATTTCCTACAAATGTTGGTCGCAATAAGCCTCAGGGTGTCCATTCTGAGAGTCCAATTTTGGATGACTCGTTCGAGCATTTAGACCACCAGTATGGCTTTGCCTTTCAAAACCTGAATTGTAGCTGTTTTAGCATAGACTTTGGACTTTACGTAGCCTCACGAAAAAAGTCAAAAAAAAAATGTGATATCACACGATCTAGGCCGTTAACACCGGTCCAAAACGTGAAATTAGCTGCTCTTCGAAATGACCCCTCAATAGATACATTGTTTGAGCAGCTGTATGGCAAGTGGCACCGTCCTGTTGAAACCAAATATCGTCAAGACTACGGTCTTCAATTTCAGGTAGCAGCCATATCCGTACCAAACCGTGGTTTTCACGGGCAAGTCTTTTCATGATGAAATGGCAAATAATACTAAAAGAAGAAAAAAACTCTAACTCACGCGTAATCTGTGAAAAAATCAATATTGAGATAAATACCTCTAGATAGATCGCCCTTTAGTAGCCTCAAGTTGTAGCCGATATTGCTCAAATTCTGCATAGCACATTAGACGACATATTTTTAACTCTAAAATATTGGTTCCAGTTTGCGTAACCTCCACATAGGGGTGTGACATATATTATATAGTGGGCCATGCCCGATTTTAACTTTTTTTTTACTGTTTTTTTAATTTTGATTTATCGCGGATCCAAGGCATACAAATTAAAGTACTTTCTCAAAATTGTAACTGCCGCTATCCCCTTTCTTGTAGTGTGGCTCCTTTCTAGCATTTGCCAGCGTAAACCAGGTTTTGTTCTCCTTAACCACCAGACCGAACCATTTTAAAACGACCTTTTAAAATCATTGTTGAAAAAGCTTTAGCATCTCGTTTTGACCTTCCGACAATTTTTACGAGGGTTGCTATTTATAGTTCGGATTCTGACAATATTAGTGTTCCCAGATGCAAACTGAAACTTCCATTGGAAACTTTGACATTCACTCAGAACGTTTTGTCATTTGAGGGCGAATTGGAAATGGGCGAAGTGGAATCATTTGGTGAACATTTTCGTGCGATGATTTTTTACGTTTTCGGCATGGCTTATTAAGACAAGAGTGTTTAAATCAACTTGTTTCGACTTTTGGCGATGAAGCACCATCAAAAACCACTGTTAATCGCTCGTGCCAAGAGTTCAGTCTCGGACCAGATTGAATTTCGTGAAGGACATCCAACTTCGGTCAGTTTGCCACAAACTATCGATACTGTGCGTGAACTGATTAAGTAAGACCGACATGTGAGATACCACGAGATTGAGACATCCTTGGGCATTGGTATGACTAGCATCAATAAGAAATTGCATGTTCATTTGGCCGTGAAAAAAATTGTTCTCGTTGGATCCCACATAACTTGACGAATGCTTAAAAAAAAAGGATCGTATGGATTGGTGCAAAGAGATGTGTAAAAAGTATAACGGCGATTGCTCAAAGGCAGTATGCATATGAACCCAAAACAAAACAGCAATCGACCGTATGGGTCTTTTAAGACGAGTTAATCCAACAAAAGTTGTTTGTGGAAGATGTACATCGAAGCAAATGATTGCGTTTGCCACACTGCCTTTAGTGGAACGTTGGACGGTCCATTCTGAGTAATACAACCATCTGTTTGCCAACAGTGTTAGAAGAAATGAGGAAACATACTAAGAGAAGACGGATCGTTTTGCATCACAACAATATGAGCTCTCACACATCAGCTGAAACGATGTGCTATTTGAGCACTCAAGATGTCGAACCGTGCAGCCCTGATTTGGCACCCAATAACTTCTTGTTGTCGTTGGATCCCACATAATTTGACGAATGCTCAAAAAAAGGATCGTATGGATTGTTGCAAAGAGATGTTGAAAAGTATATCTGCGGTAGCTCAAAGGCAGTGTATAACATTGTCATAGGTGACGAATAATGGATCTATGCATATGAACGCGGAACAAACAACAATCGACAGTATGGGTCTTTCAAGACGAGCCAAACCCGACAAAGGTTGTTCGTGGAAGAAGTACATTGAAGCAAATTATTGCTTCGAACACTGTTTGCCAGCAGTGTTCGAAGAAATGGGGAAACATAATAGGAGAAGACGGATCATTTTGCATCACGACAATGCGAGCTCACACACATCAGCTGAAACGATGAGCTATTTGAGCACTCAAGATGTCGAATTGATGGGCCATCCACCATACAGCCCTGATTTTGCACCCAATAACTTCTTCTTATTCTCTAGCATCAAGGAAAAAATGCGTGGTCAACGTTTTTCATCGCCCGAAGCAGCTGTCGAAGCGTTCAAAAATTATGTTTTGAAGGTGTCTCAAGCGGAGTGGAAAAAGTGTTAGCAAAAGTTGTGTACTGATCTTAAAGGAGAATATTTTGAAAAACAATAAAACCATTTGTAATGATAAATTATTTTGCTTCTATTGCCGGGCCGATATATAAATAGCAAGCCTCGTATGCCGTATATTTATGCGATGAGAACGCTGGTGTCCATGGTAGTTTGAGCAAGCGCCTTGTTTACTTTTTGGTAAATTGTTTGAAAGGCTAATGATGTTTCAATTATCAGACTTAAGTTCGATCTACCAGATAAAGCCAACAGACTAATGCATGTTCCTTACCAGCACGTCTCCTCCGGTCTTATATAGCAGCGGCGTTAAGCAAGCGCAGAGTCTGAGCTTAATTTACGTTAAGATGCGTTGCAGATGCGTAATTTTTGAAGGAACATTTAATTTTATTCAAAATTGTTCGTACTAATTTATACCTATCATCACTTAGATGATTGTCTAATGTAAGTCCTTTTTCAAAATTAATTCCAAGCCATTAGTACCTTTTACACTTAAACGTCTACGGAATTTTGCAATAAATATGACTTACGACAGTTGGTTATCTTAGCGTCAATATAAATATTGAAAAACAAGTAGTCATAAAAATTTAAACATATTTGATTTGTACATTTTATCTATCACATTTTTTCAAAACAAAATTTATAAATATTTTTGACGAGACCGAACAAAAAAATAAAGGCACAAATTTAAATAACAGCCAAGAACAAACACAAAATTAATGGAAAAAAAGAAAACAACAACGCCAAAATGTTGCATCTGTTTTTATTCGGTATTCACTGGATTCTACGCAACCGAAGCATTCAAAAACTCGGCAAGTCAATGACTATTCCAAATGTCAGAAAACGCTGTAATGAAAACAATAACCAAACGAACGGGAGAAAAATCAGAAAGAAACAGAAACTCGAACGACGCCTGATGTTGCAGCCGCTGGAATTGGGGGTAAAATGCCAGCAACTAAAATATCACAAAATTGCTTTTGATTGTTTACAGATGGACTGAGTGTGCTTTTATTTTCGGCCGGGGGTTCTGGATCTGGTTCTGTTTAGTGTTTTGTATTTGTGTCAAATCTTTGGAAAAAATGTCGTTAAGTTTGCCCAGGCGTATCTTATACTATATCCTGCTCTATAGGCAATAACAGTCTAGGATATGATGAAGTTTGAATAGATCGAATCTGTTTTATTTTTGCTGATGGAAGTCAAAGTGAGTAAATGAATAAGATTACTCGTGAACAAAGATTACTCGTCGTTAACGATGTTTTTAGACGCCATCTAGTGGTGTCCTCTGGAGGTGTGGCAAGGAAACTAAGATCCTTAAACATTGCCTAAGTCCTGAAGCCTTGCCTTGTTTTCATGAGCGAATGGGACATGCCCTCAGACGAATTTTTTGCCGGACCTTAGGAACTTCGCAAATTAGAACGAGCATCAAATTAAAGTGGTGTTCTCTGGAGGTGTGGCAAGGAAACTAAGATCCTGAAACATTGCCTAAGTCCTGAAACCTTGCTTTGTTTTCATGAGCGAATGGGACATGCCCTCAAACGACCTTAGGAACTTCGGAAATTAGAATGAACATCAAATTAATCTATTACTCCTCCAGACATACCCTAAATTGGAGCGCACAACCGGCCAAGATACTGGCTAAGGTGTTTGCCGTCGTGACATGAAGCGAACAACTGTTCCCTCTACTTCAAACGAACCAAGCAAGCAAGTACAACTCATTACAATTATCATTACCAGGTAATAATCTCTCATTACCCTTTACTATATTTTCGCACCAAAAATAAATCTCAAATGACCTATGGTACAATAAAGAAGGTAGTGTTCTGCTAACAGCTGATTTTAATTTTTCGTAGTGATTTAAATTTTCAATTTTAAAATTTGACGAAGCGTTTGTTGAAATTTGTAAAGAAAAATTTATTTATCCATCATTCACAAAAATGTATTTATGGAATTCTCTTTCAAGTGACTTTGACAATCTACCGAACTATTTTTATTCTTGTAGGGCTAATGAATATACCTTGTTTATTGTACCAAGATCAACATTCAGAAAAATTTATTTTTTTGGCATTATCTTTCACGTGACTTTGACAATCTAGCGAACTATTTTTGTTATGGTTGGGCTAATGACTATACCTTGTTTATTGTGCCATGGGTCTATCACTAACAGTGTTGCCGTTGGCCAATTTTTTTCCGACCAAAATTTTCCTAAAAACCGCCCATAATATAAAAACTAGATAATTTATATTTAAATACGATTTAGTCACACCACACCACTTTATTGCAGTCTAAAAATTTACCTGCAAGCTACCTCATTGTTATTACTTGTTGTTTGCAATTTTGATTATTTTTGTACCTAAAAATATAAAAAAACAGAAGTCACTAGAACAAATCGGACGTCGTTAATATTAACACAGTCAAATGACTTAATTACTCCTACACGTACTGGTCACGTGAAGATTATTTATTTCAGAAGATTATTTATTCGTATTAAACCAAAATGAAGGAAAATGTAGAAAATACTTGGCGACAGAATCTCCAAAAAAGCCCTAAAACCGCCCAAGCTTCAAAATTGCAATATTTTCCGCCCAGTTTTGGGCGTTTCCGCTTAAAACGGCAACGCTGATCACTCAGCACATTTTTATTGCTTAGTGCTATCTCTCTCGCTTACTCTTTGACTCTCTCTCTCGCTTTCTCTTTGACTCTCTCTTGCTTTCTCTTTGACTCTCTCTCCCTCTCTCTCTCGCTTTCTCTTTGACTCTTTCTCTCTGTCTAACTGCTTCTCTCTTCATAGAGAGAAGCAGTTCATAGTCCTATCTTCTGTGTTGCTATTTTCTTTCTCCTAAGCTAAGAAAAAATTAAAATTGAGCAGTTATTTCTCCCTTTCTATTTGTCTTTCTATCTCTGTTTCTTTATCTGTCTCTCTTATTTTAAACTTCGTTTCTTGTGTTGCGCCGTGAGCCGCCGTGGTGTAATAGGAGTGTGCACGACTATCATGTCAGAAAAGCCTGGTTCAAATCCGAGTTTAAACATCTAACAATTTTTCAGCGGAGCGTTTCCACCTCGTATATGCCGGAGACTTTATGAGTAAGAGATTTATCTCTAAGCCTCGCAACGCTACTTCTTGTGGTCCGCCATGGTGTGATGGAAGCGTGCACGACTATCATGCCAGTTAACCTAGGTTCAATCCCGTGTAAGAATATCTTAAAATTTTTCAGCGATGAGTTTCAACCACGTAAATGCCGGTGCCTTTACGAGTAAGAGATATATCTCTATGCCGTGTAAAAACTTCTCTATAAAATGCATTAGCCGTTCGGAGCCGGCGTTAAACAGTAGTTCCCTTTCAGTGAATATATTATTGAATCGTGTACAGCTCTCCGATTTTATAGAAGTTTTCTATTGTTCCTTATTGGGATGTTGTGGAAATTAAGTAAGTCCCCATTTACAAGAGGCAACTTTACTTGCCGCCACTCTCAGTTTGTAGGAGAGAGAGGTAAAAGGAATGGAAAGGGAAAACAACTTACCCGTACTGTCAACTTCTTTTGTTTTGTTCGTAGTGTGAAGTTGGCTGCAGATTATTTTAGTATTTTTCACACAAAAATCAAAACGAATAAATCACAGAATGTCAGGAAAGGCAATAATTGAAACAAAAATTGCCGTAACCGAATTGCCTTGTGTAAAAACAAGAATATGTAACAATTTTTGCAGCGGTGAGTTTCAACCACGTAAATGCCGGCAACTTTGCGAGTAAGAGATATATCTCTATGCCGTGTAAAACATCTCTATAAAATGCATTATTAGCCGTTCGGAGCCGGCGTTAAACAGTAGTTTCCGTTCATAGAATATATGTATTGAATCGTGTACAGCTCTCAGATTTTATAGAAGTTTTCTATTGTTTCTAAATGGGATGTTGTGTGATTTAAGTAAGTCCCCATTTACAAGAGGCAACTTTTCTTGCCGCAACTTTCAGTTTGTTGAAGAGACAGAGAGAGAGATGTAAGGGGAATGAAAAGGGAAAAAACTTGCCCGTACTGTCAACTCTGTTTGTGTTTTTCGTAGTGTGAAGTTGGCTGCAGATTATTTTAGTATTTTTTCACACAAAAATCAAAACGAATAAATCTCAGTATGTCAGAAAAGGCAATAATTGAAACAAATATTGCCGTAACCGAATTGCCTTGTAAAAATACAAGAGGCAAGTTCAAAAGGGAATCATAAAAATTGACGCAAGTAAAGTTGCCTCCTGTAAATGGGGACTTAGTCTTTTGTGTTGCACAAATACAAGTTTAAATTAAAATTAAGAAGTCTGTAAAAAGAAAAGCTAGAAATACCACTTATATCTTATAATCGGCCGTGGTACATAGTCTAGTGTTTGTATTCTATTATATTTTAACATTTAAACTCGCCTACTTACTCTCGCACGCCGACTATAAATTATTAGATACCTTATACTTATATTAGATACCTTATATCTTAGAGAGAAGTACCAGTAAAAAGCTCTAATGTGAAGGCGCGGTGTTTGAAGGCAAAAGCTTTTTTTATCCATAGCAAACCAGTTGATATTTTTGCGATTTTGCCTTTATACGCCATGCCATAACATTTACAATCCTACGACAGCTGGTTCTATGTACCGGATTGACATATATCTGAAGCAAGAGCTGTCACACAGGCATTACGTGTGCCGCTACAACAACACGGCATCAGAGCTTTTAAATGGTATACTCTCTCTACGATTTAAGTTCTCTAATATTAGGGAGCTTTTCTCCAATGTCAATACCGTTTAAAAGAATCGGGTACAAGTAATAATCAGTAAAGACTACCGATTTGCCTTTCTCGGTGTATTTCTATATATTATTTTGTTTTTGCTAGGCTCTCTACAAAATGCTTTATTCATGTGGAGCTAGCTTAAAGCATTAACTCCCGGCCTATATGTATACGAATAAAATTTTCCAAACCTTTCTTCAACAAACTCAATCTGTGGATGAAAGCATCCTTTGTGTGCTTTTAAGGACAGTAAGCAATCATGGTTGATAAAGTCCCAGACCTATGATATACTCCGGAAATCGGATAATTACCCTGCTTACATGCCAGACATTTGTTTGTATTTGGTTTTAAATCATAGGCAAGCGCGCTAATTTGGAAAATGTATACCACTAATGACCCCATTTGGTCAGGCTTCAACGAACATCGGTTAAGCTGAAATTACTGAAATTATGGAATATAAAATGTCATTTCAAAGTATGGCACATTCAGTTACACGAGTGCGTCGGCAGTCGACAATGTCCAATCAATTTGTCGCAATTATTGTAAATTATAATTTCTCATATCGGAGGCCGTGGCAAAGGCGGCAGCGGTGGCGGTGACGGCAATGACGGCGGTGGTTATTGACAGCTGTCTCGACAACGAGTTAAACGAACTGCAGACAAACAAACCGCCCCCGTAATTGATTATTCAGGAGCAGCAAAACAAACGCGCACACATAGCCAGCCAGGGAGCAGACAAATGAAATGGAATGGAATACAATGAAATGAAATAATGACATTTAATCTTTGGGAAAATCTCAACGGCAGAACCGCGGGAAAACAAATGCTTATGACAGCTTGGGCAGGCCACCACCACCAACATTGAATTCCACACACACATACACGCACATCCTGCCTGCTATCATACCAAGGGTTGCTAAAGGACTGGCATACTGCGTTGCTCATTTGTCCCAGTGTAATCGGTGGCCCAGAAAATCCTTTTTGTTTTTCTCATTATTAAATTGGCAAGGAGTTTTCGTTTTTGTATGGGCCTAGCATGTGAAAACTTTTAACCAAATTTTCTTGGCGCAACTAGACAAAAGTGAGCAAGCAATCATAATCAATCCATCATCGGCCATGCCAATCAATCAAGTGATTAGCTCAGCCGACCCATGAGTGTGCACGAGCTAAAGGTATCAAAGGGACTTATTGTTATCAAGCGTTTGCCATTTAGAGGTAGTACGCAGAATAAATGCAACATTTGCAAATTTTTCCAGGGTGAGCTTAGGCCAAATGAGCTGCGAGCTGAGTATAAATGTATGTGGCCAGAGGTTGGATGATAGCCACATGTGGCATATTTACAAATATTGTAAAGAGTTGCCATATTAAATTTTTAAAAGTCAATTGCTCTGAGATTTAAGAATTGCTAAAGGACAAATGACCTACGGTCCATAGTCTTAAAAATGCCAGTCCTCTCACAAAATTAGTACTCCGGTTACGGAAGCTATGGACTGTATTGCTTGGCTGAAATAAGCTACTAGCTAGTTTTTGGTTAGCCACATGTACCATATTGACTATTAAAGTTGGTGTTTGCCATATGGATTATTAGGAAGTTGTTCCCAATATTCTCAGAATAACTGGGGTCATCAGAACTAGAGAGATTTGTTAGTAGGAAAAGGCCTCAATGTGATGTTTCATAGCCTTTACTTTGGAACCTCGCTTTGAACAAAATCCTGTATTTCTTGAAGAAGGTTGGTGTTAATGTAACTCCTTATGAGTTGACGTGGCGATAGCGGAACTTCTTACAATGGCAAAATGGGCGAGGGAAAACGGTCGCTATAGGAATTTAACCTACACCGAAGTTGTTATGTTAACCAGGAGATACAGGATCATAAAAGTGGGATCTACTTTAAACTAGAGATAAATGAAATTGGTAGTAGACAGGGAGTTGAGTTTCAATCTCAGCATAGTAACAAGAGGACAAACTAAGTTCGACCGGGCCGAAGCTTATCCCTCCATCATGGATTTCCGCCCAACATGAAAATTTGTTTATTTTTTTCCATATCAACATCATATCGAACTCTTACCGCGAAAAAGACGTACACGCCATTTTTTCAAAACTCGCTTATGTATGAAATTCGAGAGAAGATTGTACAAAATATTAAAAATCAAATATTTATATTTACGGTGGGATTAAAATCCTCCAGACGATTTATTCAGACCCTAAACAAAACCTCTTCTGCAAAATTTTCTTTTTGGCGCTTTCGTCTTTTTCGCGATTAGTGCTCGATATACTTATATCAATAACAAATAACTATCGTCGTATCGATATTAGTTCACGAGATATAGCATTTCAAAGTTCTGGGTTGTATGAGTGGAGCCACGCCCTTTAATCCAATTATAACACAATCTAGTCTACAATAATATGCTTATCATTGATTTCATTCGGCTACAACATTATAGCAATCGGTCCATTACATTGGCCATAAATGTCGTTTTTAAAGGGGGCGTGGCTCCGCTTCCTTTTTCCCCATGATGTTTTTGATTGCATGCCAACATCATATGTTCCAAATTTTATCGTCATATCCCCAACATGCTATGAGATATCGTGCTTTTAAATTCCGGATTGTGTGGTCGGTGCCACACCCCTTGTCCAATTTTATCATAATAGAGGTAAATATACTATTCCAGTGGTTGGTTTAATTTTGTTAACATTTTAACACGATCGTTTCATTAACTGGGCCATTAATGCGATTTCGTAGAGAGGATGTCTTTCGATTCACATTAATGCAAATGTTTAAGGGGGTGTGGCACTGCTCACGTGTGTTTCGATTCATGCCAACATCATATGTTCCAAATATTATCGTCAAATTTCTTACAGTTAATGAGATATTGTGTTTTTAGTTTCAGGGTTGAGTGCCACGACCGGTGCGCGCCCCCCTTGTCCAGGTTTTCCATAATATAGTTAATAATAATTTCCTGGTCATTGATTTCATTCTGTAACATTTTCAAACGATCGACCCATTTACTTGGTGTGGTACTGCCCACTTTTCATCTAGAATGTGTCTCGATTTATGCCTACATCATGTGCCTTAAATGGCATATTCATATCTCTGTTAGTTCATGAGTTATTGTGTTTTTCGGCTCAGGGTTGTTGCTTCTTCCAGAGTTAGACTCAGTTCCTGTGTGGGGAAAATTTATACCTCTTGCCCGATCGGGCCCATTTTAATATAAACGATTTTAGTTTATCAACACATGGCGCTTGATTACAAGACATGTAATTGTGTCGGCGCACGGACAAGATCTTTGTCTCCTCACGCAGTTGGTCGTCAGAGGACTAAGGAAGCTCCATGTTGCAGTTCGCAGGCCGTTATTTTGGCAAGAATGAAACTGCAACATCTCTCAGTTGACAAAGTTCTTGGAGTTAAATGCCTAGAAGCAATTTGAACCATTCTCTTAGAAGGTTGTGGACAACACAATGCACCTGCTTGTGATCTGCACTTAATAGGCCGACTTGTAGGCTTATTAAGTGTATAAGTCCTTAGGTAGTCCAAGGTTCGCATAAACCTGATCACGCTTTCATTTTAAGCTATCATAACCAACTTAACAGATTCTACAGACTCTCATGTAGGTTTATAAGCAATTATTCCTGTGAAAGGTTAGTAGCACTTTCCTCTTTGGAGGGTTTTACAGACGATCCTTTTCGAACTCGTCAGCTGTTCCGTACTTTTAAATTTACTATAAGAGAGTTTGAGTCAAAAGGCTGCTCTCTTTTATTTCAATCTAATAAACTACTTTACTCATATTTCTCTATTCTCAAATGGGAGTTGCCGGATGTGACTAAAATAATGTCATATCTGGCAACTCCTATTACCCTCACATTCAGCGGTAACTTTTTGAAAGAATTTTATTTTAAATCCCTTTTTCGATCTCTCGCTTTAGAGGCCACTGTTTGCCAAAACTAATGTCACATCTGGCAACTCCTATTACCCTCAGATTCAACGGTAACTTTTCAAAGGATTTTATTTTGAATTCCTTTTTTTCGCTTTAGAGTCCACAGTTCGCCAAAAATAATGTCACATCTGGCAACTCTGACGCTCCTCACATTCAGCGGTTACTCTTTATAAGGATTTTATTTTAAATCCCTTACTTGGTACCTCTTTCGCTTTAGAGGCCACGGTTCGCCAAAAAAAAATGTTACATCTGCCAACTGCGATTTAGCGGTAACTCGTTGAAAGAATTTTATTTTGAATCCCTTTTTTCGATCTCTCGCTTTAGAGGCCACTGTTCGCCAAAAATAATGTCACATTTGGCAACTCCTATTACCCTCACATTTAGTGGTAACTCTTTGAAATGATTTCATTCCACAAATAGTTACCACATTCAGTGGTAACTCTTTGAGAAGATTTTTGCTTTGGCCCACTCTCTGCCTACCTCTAGCGCTTTAGAAGCCAGAGTTCGCCAAAACTAATGTCACATCTGGCAACTCCTATTACCCTCACATTCAGCGGTAACTCTTTGAAAGAATTTTATTTTGAATCCCTTTTTTCGATCTCTCGCTTTAGAGGCCACTGTTTGCCAAAACTAATGTCACATCTGGCAACTCCTATTACCCTCAGATTGAGCGGTAAAGGATTTTATTTTGGCTCCCTCTCTATCTTTTGGTTTCGAGTCCACGGTTCGCCAGCAAAAATGTCACATCTGGCAACTCCTATTACCCTCATACTCAGTGGTAACTTTTTCAAAAGATTTTATTTTGGCTTCCTCTCTTTCAATCTCTTTTGGTTTCGAGTCCACGGTTCACCAGCAAAAATGTCACATCTGGCAACCCCTGTTCCCCGTACCTTTTGCGGTAACTCTTTGAAAGGATTTTTTACTTTGGCTCGCTCTCTTCCTATCTCTTTCGTACATGTTGTCGTTGTTGTCGTCGGTGTTCACCGCTGCTTACGCTCTTATAAAGCGATTAATGTTGCCAACTAATGATGCGACATTCGTTGAGACACAGGTGAACACTGAATTGCACATGTTACACTTGAGCAGGGCAAAACAACAAAAAATGAAAATCCTTTTAGAAAATATCCCGAACAACATTAGACAACTTTGCTTTACTGCCAGTGTTACTGACACCATCATTACTACCACCACCACTACAGCCACTCACCACTACCTAGTCTCAGCTGGCCCCTGCCATAAGCGTTATCCTTTCCACCCAGCCTTTAGTGTTTGATGGGTGTTGGCAGTTGTTAGTGTCCTTGCTGCTGCTCTTGTTGCAGTAGTAGTGGTAGTAAAACAAACCTCAATGTGTTTTGTAGCTGCTGCTGCCAGAGTTCCCCGTTTCCCCACAGTTTTCATGTTCGTTTTTTATCTTTTCGGAGAAAATTGCCATTTGTAAGAAATATTGATGCGTTGCATGAATAATGGCTCGGGTGGGGTGCGACACCTTGCCCAGCCCACCCATTTGGCTCAGCATGTTATTGTTTTTGAATGAACGATGTGAACGAGCTGGGTGGAATGGCAACGTCGTCAGCACGCCACGCCGTACGTCGCGACGGCGTTGGCAGAAGAGTTTAAACGAATGCGTGCGTAAAACTTAAATGGAGCACAGATGTTAACGACATTGAGTAGTGCAGACAAGCGAATAGTTTCCTTTTGCAGCATTTCCAGTTTTTCTTTTTGTTTTTTGAAGCTCGTTTTTTCCTCGTGAAAATGTTATTTTAATGGTAATTAGACGTTCTACAACTATTGCAGAGGCGCCCTCTGTCCCGTACAGCCACAACGCTAAGCGAGTAGGGAACAATTGCGTTGCATGAATTTGGAAATTTGAAAATTGTTGGAAATGTTTGGAAATGTGGAAAACTTGCAATTCGTTTCAATCGTAATTGGTTTTTTCACGCAATTGACAGTTGATGGAATAGAGGTTGGGGTTTATTGATGGATGGATCGGTGATGGTGCAGTAGGGTTGTGATGGAGGAGGTGGTCTATGTATTGCCATAATTTACCACCTATTGATACCACCTGCTGAGAGTGAGCTGTTTTTGGCCATGAGATCTTTTATGATTGGCGGATTTTGTTTTTGATATGCAGACATAATTATAACCTACGCCACACTGTGGCACAGGGTATTTGGACTGAGGGCTGATGTTTGTAACACATTAACGAAGAAGGAGGTAGACCCTTATGTTCTTTAAATCGAACGATTCAGAATGATATCGGATTTCATTGGGCAATGTTCTTCCGAAGGCCTGTCGATTAATCGTTGTAATTTAAATACAAGCCCAAATATGAACCGATTCCTACTTAACTGGTTCGAGTCAACAACGAACCCTATTGAATTTGGTCGACATCGGTCCATATTTTAATAAAAAATTACAATCTTTCCTTATTATTTTGGAAAGAATGAATTACTCCACAAGCTTATAAGATCGGGTTTGTTGTTGTTGTTTTTTTTCCATAGGGGGAAGGAAAAGTAAGCCAGCGAAGATAAAGCAAAGGCAGCATGTCAGGTAGATGCACGTTTCGGCGTTGGTATGGGGCGGCTTCTCAATACCATTAGGTCTACTGCCGGTCTCTACTCAATATCTACTTATGCAAAGAATTTATCTTTTGTTAACAGCAATTTTGGTGCCATAGTAAAATGTACTTTATAATTTGTTGGTTGCCTTAACCAACAGTTGGGGATACCAATATTTTAACTGAATTCGGTTGGCATAACCGACTTATTGGAGGATATTGAAATAATAATCGTAATGTTGTTTTAGCTTTCAACTCACGTTGAACCATGTAACCATCAATACCATGGAATGTTGGTGATTGCAACAGAAAGTATGTTTATCCAACCGAATATTTGTAGTTCGAACCGATTTCCAACTGATTTTTTCTCGGTGTGTACCTAGTTACAAAAATAATTTCTTTAAAAAAAAGGTAAATGTTATACGAGGGCGGTTCGGAAAGTTCTTAGCCTATCAATGAAAGAGAATACATAGTTAGTTTCTCGAAAATATTTTTATTTTTTAATATAATCTCCTGAAACTTCAATACACTTAGTCCAACGCTCATCAAGCAATTCTATCCCTTGATTAAAATAGTTTTCCTCAAGGTCTTCAAATAGTGGTTTACAACTGTAATTGCATCTTCATTTGAGGTAAAACGCTTGTCAGCAAGGAATTTTTTTAGATTTGGGAACAGGTAGTATTCACTGGGAGGTAAATCAGGAGAATAAGGTGGGTGGTGAAGCAACTCGTACTTTAATTCGTTGATTTTAGCCATTGTAAAAACACTATTGTGCGCTGGTGCGTTGTCTTGATGAAAAATTATTTTTTTGTGTTGTAAGCCAGGACGCTTTTCTCGAATTTGTACATTTAATTGATCTAAAAGGTTGCAATAGTACTCTGAATTTATTGTTTTACCCTTTTGCAGATAGTCAATCAATAAAATACCTTTGAAGTCCCAAAAAACCGTTGCCATAACCTTACCAGCCGATTGAATTGTTTTTGCCTTCTTTGGGGCACTTCCTCCAGCTTCAGTCCATTGTTTGGATTGTTCTTTTGTCTCTGGAGTATAGTGGTGGATCCATGTCTCATCAGCAGTTATGAAACGACGCTTAAAATCCATTTTATTTCGCTGAAAACGATCTAAACAAGCTTGAGAAATGTTCATTCTTATGCGTTTTTGGTCGACTGTTAACAAGCCCGGCACCCATCTTGCAGAAAGCTTTTTCATCTGTAGTTCTTCATGCAAAATTAAATGGTTTCAATCATTTGAGATGCCCATGATATTAGCTATTTCACGCACTTTTATTCGTCGATCATTTAATACCATATCGTGCACTTTGGCTATAATTTCTGTTGTTGTTGCTGTTTTTGGACGTCCACTACGTGGTTCATCTTCAATGCTTGTACGACCACGTTTAAATTCAGCAGCCCAATTTTTTACTGTTGCATATGAAGGAGCACTTTCACCTAACACATTCACCATATCATTATGAATTTCTTGTCCCGATAAACCTTTTTTATGTAAATATTTAATGACCCCACGCATTTCTAATTTTTCCATTGTAAAAAAATCGCGGATGCGTCTTTTGTGAACACCTGTTTCTATATGAAGGAGTTGCAAGATCGAAACAAAATTTAACATGTGTTTATAGCAGAGATGGAAGTTTCTAAAACACTTAACTTTTTTCTGTTTATACCGGCTAAGAAGTTTCCGAACCGCCCTCGTAACTATAATTAAATTTAAGCTAAGAGTGCTGTAATTTGTAGTGTCACCTGAGGATATTGAAATACCATTTCCTTTTCTAATATGCCTGCATTCGGATCAAAACAAAAGCACTAAATATATTATTTGAATTTCTTGTTAGGACCGTTCTATTGGTTGTGTGAACAACACTATGATCATTATTGTCATATAGTAGAAAGTCGAACCGATTTCCAACAGTTTTTTCTCTCTGTGTGTTAGTAAGTAAAACTGGACCATATTGGTCCAAGTTTTAGAGTGGCCATGTTTCTATATAGCTCTGATATGTGGCTGCTTGTGCTGGTTTCGCAATTTTCCAAGACTTACAGGTTGGCCGATTTACATTTTAAATTTGAATCGGCTGTGAAAAAAGTGCTGATAATTTTTTTCAATTTCTGGTTTTATTGGAAAGGTTTTACTTTGTCATTTAATAATGGAGCACAGTATCATTCATATGACTACCACAACTGGCTCGGCAGTGCGTCATCCCATCAACCCCATTTTTCAATACATTTTTCATTAATTGGAGTCGTATCACTTCAATGGCAACTGCGATTTCATGTTTCAACGCTTCAATTGTCACTGGATACTTTGTGTAACATAAATTCTTAATAGCTCACCACAAAAAATAATCCAACGGGCTCAAATCAGAGCTCCGAGGCGGGCAAATTGTCACCACAAATCTCGGCTGACTATTCGATTTAAAAAAAAAAAGTGCGTAAAACATCGATGGTTGCGTTGGCTGTGTGACATGTGGTTCAGTCGTATTGAAGCCAAATGTCGTACATGTCATTCTCTTGAAAATGTTAAATCGTCCACCATGTAGGTAACGGTTTGTGGCACTACGAGTATCTCTCGAATGGCATAATGGCGTTCCCCATTGACTGGCCCATGAACTTTGGTTCCAACAAGATGGTGCTACATGTCATACAGCCAACGAAGCAATCAATTTGTTGAAGGAAACTTTTGGTGAGCGCATTATCTCGCGTCGTGACCTCCAAGATCTTGCAATTTGACACTGCTGGACTATTTTTTGTGGGGTCGCTTGTCTACGCAGATAAGCCCGACACGATTGACGCCTTGGAAGAGAATGTTCGGCGCGCTATTGCTTACACACGGCTCCAAATTCTGGAATAAGTTGTCGAAAATTGGGCATCTCGACTGGAATTTATTCGAGCCAGCCGCGGCACCCACTTGCCCGAATCTTCTTGAAAACCACTCGTTTAAAAAACCCCCTTTCTTTTGTTAGAGTTGCCAGGTACCGAGCCATCAGAATAAACTGTGTTAAACTTGATCAAGATTGGGTCTTATACGAGTCAACGTTTTCTAACGATAGGATGGACATTAGGATGTAACCCCATTATTTCTTTAAGTGTACCATTTTCGTAAAAGCCCTGTTTATTTCCGGGGAAAAAAATCTTTTATTTTTGCTCTAAATTTCCTTTAAAGATTTTGGCAAACAAAAAGTGTTTTTGCCACTGGTGTCCGTTCTTTTTGGCTATGGCACATGCCTAAGTATTGTTTGACTTCTCTTGACGTCCCTTTCAACCGAAACTTTTCGATACCGGCGCATCAAAAACACATTACTAAAGGTAAGTTGTCCACACCGCTTTCGCCGTTTGGCTCGCTTTGTGCTATCCTACCTTAGTTCGCTGTTGTCTTTTCAACTTTTGTTTGTTTTGCTAGACTTTTCCCATGAAAAACAAAAAGAAAACCCTTTATACTGCACTCTTAGCGGAAAGGAAATGTTTACGCTAAATGTCAGCTGACATTTGCAGATAAAGTTCCAAACAAAACGTGTTACGGTTGTGAAAAAGGACTTGAAAGTGCGTTTAGTTTTTGGCTAATGCAGGCGCTTCGAAAATATTCAATCATAATAACTAAGGCTAGTAGGATGCTAAAGGGTGGTTTAATTTTAAGGCTCGATGTTGAATGTGAACCACACCTAAACGTCAAGTTTTTTTTCTGCATTTCATTTGATATTTCTCAATTTCAGACTTAACCAATTTGAACCATGGAATGATACAATGGTCAGAATGGTGGCAAGAAATTGCAACAGTGGATGATCAATTTTCGAAGATAATCATCATTTTAACCTCAGTGGCCTCATCAATAAGCAGAATTGCCGCATTTGGGCGAATAATAATCCAAGAGTGATTGTCGAAAAACAATGCACCCACCCACAAAGAGTGACTGTTTGGTGCGTATTTTTTCCAAAATGAGGCCGGTCCGGCAGTTACTGTGAATGGTGTTCGCAGTAGTGTTGGAAGATATGGATGTTGACGATATGTGGTTTCAACAGGACGGTGCCACTTGCCACACAGCTAAGGGAACAATGGCTCTTTTGGGCGACAAATCAACATCGGCCCTTAAAATTGAACCACCCTTTAAAGGAAATTAATTTAAAAGGCTAAAGCTGGGCGTGGCCGTCTTTGGGCAGCTCTTCAGTACTAAACAGCGTATACACACAGAGAAAAAATTAGTTGGAAATCGATTGGAACTACAATGATTCGGTTGCAAAAGAGAAATTTTGGTTGCAACAACAAAATGTTTATAATCGTAAGGGACATTCGGTTCGAAGTCCACATGATGGTAAATATAATCATCGCACTGTACTCACAACTTGTAGATCGGTCATACCAATGAAATGCGAAAATGGACAATTGTGGCAACCACTAGTTTTGCAAACATTTTGTAGTTGTTACCAATTATTTGTGATGACCATAACCAAAAAGGGGTTGTTTAATGCATTTTTTTTAAAATAAAATACTTCGATTATTACAGGCTTAAAGCCGATTGATTAACCACATTATTTTCCTTCTAAAATCAACCATAATCTTTTTCCCTTTTAACTCCTCATGAACCTGTCAAAGAGTACTGGAAATACTTCAATTGTGTATGCAAACTGTTGTTTTCCTCTGGCTAAAATTTAATTTTTTTCCGTTGAACTAATGTGGCATGTGCAGTTTTAGATCCAAAAATTCTCTTCTGAGGGTTTGGATATTTGGTATATTGCACCGATACTGCAGTTCCAATAACTGAAAATTACAGAGCACTAACTAACATTCGGTTGTAGTGATGAACTACTCGGTACATGTAACCTCAATCATACGGTTGGCAAAAATATTCGGTTGTAGCAACGATTATGTACTCTGTGTGTAGTTTTAAAAATGTAATGATTTTAATTCAAAATATCTATTTACACAAAATCTTTTTATCATATAAACTTTCAACTAATTTGTGTCCCTTTTTTATTTTACTTTTAGGTAAGTCTTCAGTATTTTACAAGAATACTCCAAAACAATAAGATTGAGGCCCATAGGTAAGTCGACCTTTAAGAATTTTCGAAAAACGCTTTATATATTCCCTTGCCCACTGTACGTACCCGCACATATTTATCTCGAAACTAAACGCAGCAACAGCTGCCATGAAGAGTCTCTCTCCCTCTCAAACTAGCAGTAAAATGGCAAAATTTGCATTTGCATCCAAGTGAAATCCAAAAATACTCACACGAATAACATCGATTTGCCATTAAAAAAAGAAAACCAAAAAAAAACAAAAGCCATCCTGGAGAAAAGTTTGTTTTATTCTTTCTTTTCGATATTTGCAAAGGCTAAAGCTATTAAAACCATATGCTGCACTCAGTACTCCGAGCAGCAATGGCAACAGCAGCAACGTCACCAGCAGCATTACCACCACCTCCACCAACATCATCAGCATCATCACAGCCAATGCCATCATGGAAAGCCCTGGCCGCCTAATACGACAAGCCGCCCAAGTTAAGTGAATAAACTTGCAATGCCTATGGACATGAAATGGCAAACAAATTTCTCCAAAAACAAAAAAAAACGGAACGACATCCACTTGGAATGCCAACTCCTCGGGTTCAACGTATCAATACTTTCAAGTAGATCACCCCCTTTTGAATAGAATTTCCCCCCAAGGCATACCGTCGCATATATGTACGATATATTTGCAATGGTGCGATAAGGATAAGGGGGAAATATTCTAAACATTATTTTCAAAGATGCATCCAAAGGCATGATTGGATATATTTGAACCGAAATTTGGATGTGACTTTGGTTCTTATGTAGTTTTCGTTACAGGAGAGTATTCTAGGTCAGTCCTTCTGTTTGTCAAATTTGCAAAATTGGTCTGAGGAATAGGAATTCTAGTTCAAATTCTAAAACACTATGACCACCAGCCCATGTGGATTTCTACAATGAAAGAATTCTTGAAAAATATTACAATCGGAACAAATTTTTCAGGGTACCTATACACGTAGAAAAAAAGTATGGTTGGGATAGCAATATTCGAAGAGCATCACACTATTGTTGGGTATATGGTTGTGGTACAATAATCTTATGATCCCCACAACAAAAGTATGATTCAAATACAACCATTCTATGATCTTCACAACAATAGTATGATTCACATATAACCATACTTTGATCCCCACAACCATAGCATGATTCACACTAAACCATGCTCGTACTAATATCTTCACAACCATTTTATAATCCTCACAATCATAGTATACTACACACACCCATAGTATAATCCTTACAACCATAGTATGATTCACACGCAACCATATTATAATCCCTACAGCCATAGTATGATCACACACAATTAAACTATGATCCCAAATATTATTTATTAGAATTGGGTTATGTCAACAATAGATTTGAATTTTGAAATTATTAAAAAATACATTAAAGTCAAAGAAATAAGAGTGATGAACAGTAGAAAAAAATCAGTTAAAAAAACGTAAGCGTTTTTATTAAAAAATATTTTAGGTTAACAAGGCTTGTTCGAAAAATTTTAATTTGCATATAAAAAGTACTATTATTGTATTAGATCCGTAACAGTAACATTTGTTCTTAAAAGCATATTTAAACGAAGAAAAATTACAATCATACAGTAGGTTGCGTGAAGAAAGAAACTTTTCACTTTTTTCTTGATGTGGACAACATCTGAGCATCAAATGAGACCGATCCCATGCTCCAAAAGTGTTCCCTCCCAGAGATATGAGCGTTTTATGAAAGTGAAGTGGACGATTCTAAGCGCAAATAGAAAGGGACCTAATCTTTAAAATGGCTCTCCTGAACAAACCTGGTTTTTAACCTTAGGTCCCTTTCTATTTTGCGTGTCACATATTCAAATGAAGGAAAATTACAATCATACAGAACGATTGCCGTTATCATATTATTGTTAACATAAAACCCAAAAAAACAACATTTTTGTCTCGCCAACCATATTTGTATTGTTGCTACAACCATAGTTCCATTTTTAAATTTGACAATACTATTTTTACCTTTCAACTATATTAATACTGCGGCAATCATACTATTGTCAAAATTAAATTCAAAAAACAATACTATGAATGCGACGAACATACATTTATTGCGAAGAACATATTATTATTGCCGTAACCATATTTTATCTCTGCGTGTACCCTTCACCATACGGTGGTACTCGTTATTGTGACTTATTGCTGATGTTTTGAACACCATGAAGGAATGTAGATCGACCTTATGTTAAGCATACCAAGCAATTTAAAATCACTATCTGATTCCTTTAAGAAATATCCATTCATCTGTCTCTCCATCTATTGTTGTACTTTAAGAGCTGGTCGCAATTCCGAAGCAATATCGTCGTATTTTATACAGTCAGGTGTGGTCCCAGTACAAACCCTATTAAAGTTGGTCCACATCAATCCATATTTTAATATCATACATAGGTTTTTTTCGCCTGATTTCAGAACCTACAGCTTAAAACTACATATTACAACTGATTCCGACCAAAATTGTCGTAAAGTGTTACCAGCAACGAACACCCAACTCTTATAAAATTAGACCATATCAGTTTATGTTTTTAATAAGCTCCCACACAAAGGTTCCTAGAAGCCACAAGCTATACCCGATAATGTTCAAACTTGCATGGCACCTAATGAGCGACCAATAATTAACTATAGTGAAAATCTACCATAAAGGTTCTTACTTTCGTTTATCCCTAATGCAAAGGTCCTTCCCTATTTAAAATCTTTAAATAGGGAAGGACCTCATATTACAACCGATTCTGACTATATGAAGCACAGAGGATTTTAAGCGACCAACAACCATCTCCGTTTAAATTGGACCATATCGGTTTATGTTTTCAAATAGCTCTTACACAAAAGTCCCTCACGATTTGAGGCTATATATTGCAGCTATCAAAGCCACAAACTACGCTTACATTATCGGCCCATGTTTTCGAATTGCCTTAATGCAAAGCTTTCTACCGATTTGAGGTCCAGCCGCTAATTACCAACTGATTGCATCTATTTTCTTTTACCAACAGTGAGTAGTACCCCAATAATTTGTCTTAAAAAGGGTGTTTTTTTTCAGACTTGTGGTTTTCAAGAAGAAATAAAACGCATATAATTTAATGTTATGACCAAGAATTTAGCTTTATTATAAAGATAAGGTTATGCCTTTATGTTTTAAACATGATTTCGGACAAGTGTTCGCCGCGGCTGGCTCGAATAAATTCCAGTCAGGAAGCCCAATTTTCGACTTTTTTGCAGCTCTTGGGGCCGTATGTCAGCAATAACGCACCAAGGCGTCAATCGTGTCAGGCTTATCTGCGTAGACAAGCGACTTCACATAACCCCACAAAAAAAAGACCAGCGGTGTTGAATAGCCCAATCTTAAAGACAACGCCACGGGCCCACGACGCGAGAAAATGCGCTCACCAAAACTTTTCTTCAATAAATTGATTGTTTCGTTGGATGTATGACACGTGGCGCGCCGTCTTGTTGGAACCAAAGGTCGTTCACATGAACATCCTTTAATTTAGGCAAGAAAAATTCATTAATCATGGCTCTAGAGCGTTCCCCATTAATTGTTACATTATGACCGGCTTTATTTTTTAAAAAATATGGACCAATGATTCCCAAACAGTGACGTTTTGAGGATGTAACGACGTCTCAACAATGGCTTGTCGATTTTCATTACTCCAAATGCGACAATTTTGGTTATTAACGTACCCATTCAACCAAAAGTGAACTTTATCGCTGAACAACATTTTCTTGTAGAAATCAGGAACGGTGGCCATCTCGTTTTGGAACCATTCACCACGATTTGCAAACGTTGTTCCGGCGTAAGTCTATTAATTATGAAATGGCAATCCAATCTGAGCATAAATCAAGTGACAGCTGTTTAAAAGACCAACTCCAAAAACAGTGTGACCAGATGGAAAACCACAAATCTAAAAAAACACCATTTGTAAAGGCCTACTAAAAGTTATGCAATCGTTAAGCACAAGTTTTTCAAGCAATCGAATTTCTCGCTTACCTTACATGTTTCTCTGCTATCCATCCGTAGATTTGTAGTCACTCCCATGTTCCCATGGCGTGTGCAGCCAACCTTCGATGTGTATAAGTCTTAGCAAAAAATTGATTAAATGTTTTTTCTTGTTGAAAACTCTATTCCTTTTCAGCAAGTTGTACTGCAGAAAAAGTTTTTTTTTTATTTTCTTTTATATAAAAGATCTTTTTCATGTCCTGCGCTGAAAAGCACTCTCTTATTAAATCCACTCAAAAATCACGCCGTCGTTAAGTACAAGTTTTCCAAGAAACTCGAATTTCTCGCTTACGTAACTGCTGATTGGTAAACAAGTTCGTCTTCAGGCCTTCAATTTGTAATCACTTCCATGATCCCTGAGTTTATTTTAAACGAAATTCTCATTACGAACATTTCGAGCCCTAGCCGAGAAAAAGACGTAAGCGCCAAATAGAAAAATTTTAAGGAAATTGTTTTTTTTTATGGTCAAGCAAAAAGACGTGTGGAGCTAACGACATATTTCAATTTGCTTTAGCTTTGTGAAAATAAATATTTAATTTTTAATATTTTCGAACTAAAAGATTTGTACACATTTTCTATCGAATTTTATTAAAAATTGAATTTGGAAAAAAATGCTCTTAAGTCTTTTTTGCGTTAAGGGCTTGATTTGTTCGTACGCAGAGAAAAAATATGGTTACTATATGGTCACGGCAACAATAGTATGTTCTCTGCAATAAAAGTATGGTTGTCGCAACCTTAGTATTGTTTTTTGAATTTAATTTTGACAATAGTATGATTGCGACAATATTAATATTGTTGAAATGTGACAAAAGCATTGTTGCCAAATTAAAAACTGAAAATATGGTTGTAGCAACAATATAAATATGGTTGGTGGGACAAAAGTATTTTTTCATGGGTTTTATGTTAACAATAACATGATTACGGCAATCATACAGGCAAAATCGTAATTTATTTTCAATTTGACAATGTTATTTTTACGAATCTTACGCAATAATAGTATTTTCTATATATAAATTAAATTTTTTCAAAACAAACTACGGATTAGTATAATGGAAATATTTTTAATAAATGAATTGTTTCTACTGTTAAATAAATCACTCCCTTTATAAAAAGTTTTATGTATTTTTACATAACTTATTTAATAAAAATCTCTATTGTTGAATAACAACTTAACCCAATCTTTACAAAAAAATTTGGGGATCATAGCATGGTTGTGTGTAAGTCATACTATGGTTGTGAGGATCATGCACATCATGGTTGCATGTGAAACATTTTTTGGTTGTGAGGATTATAGTATGGTTGTGGGGATCATAGTATGGTTGTGTGTGAACCATACTATTGTTGTGATGATCATAATATTATTGTGCCACAACCATATAGCCAACAATAGTATGAAGCTCTTCGAATATTGTTACCCCACCATACTTTTTTTCTGCGTGCACGTTTAGGCACTTCTTTCCGCATGTGCATCTTCCAAATGCTACCCGGCACATTTCTTTGGTTTTTGCAAACATTTTTCGTCTCACTTGCCGATTGTCTTGGTGGGGGTTGGTGGCCTCAAATGGCATCAACATATGCGACACTTCATCTCAACAGATTTCGTTTGTCTGGCTCAATAAATGCAAATAACTCCAAGGCGTTCAGCCTGGCCCTACCCCCTTTCGTAGCTGTTCTAAAGTATGTTTTATTATAATTCTACACTGCTGCTTCTCGCTTGGCATGTTTTTGTAGTATTCAGTTTTACGATTTTTATTTTATTTATATTTCGAATTGCTTTTTTTTGTGCATTCTGAACAATTGTTGTTTCAAAGTCCATTTGAATTCAAGTACGGGGCCAACATAACAAATGGTGTAAATACTCGTACAACCATGCTGCGCATAATGCTGGCCATTTGTCTTAAGCATGAGAGTCTGGACATTTTGGCATATGTTGCCATTTGTGTTGTAGTTGTATTGAAGCGTCCATCTGTGCGTCTGTCCCAAAAGTTTGAAGTTCCTCGACAACAACAACAACTCTTTATACTTATACTTGGTGTGTCTGTTGTTTTAACTTGCGTCTCTTGTTGCTGTACGATACATACAAACTGAATATATTTTATTTTATTTTGTAAATTATTCAATTGCTTCATTATATTCTTCATCATCTTCGTCATCGCCAGTTTTGTCCATTTTCCATTTCTGAAAGTTGTATTGCTAGGAATTTTGGCTGGTCTGCTCTGTTTGATTTGGTACTGCTGGCAGCTGCAGACATTTGGCCATCGTCTCGATTGGCGCTTTTGTTGGACAATCTGTGTAACAGACATTCGCTAGAGCAGTGACGAAGGATGGTAGGAAGGTGGCGGAGTGGTATGACAAGTTAGGCAAACTTGGACTGTTTGAATATCGTAACATATGGTAAAGTTCCAGATGTCGCTGTGGGGTATTAAGCAAATCTGTCGGTAAATATTATGCTGTGTTACTGCTTATTGGGGGTTGGTATAGCTGCATTGGCAAATATGATTGCAAAGCTTGAGAGTTTGTGGCACATGATGGCATTCGCCATTTCTTCTCCTAGACATTTTAAGCGTTTTTTAAGCGTTTACCGCGTTCTGAATTTAGTTAAATCTTCAAATAAGTATTTTATTAAATTAGTCAATTATTCAATTATTTAACGGGCCTCATATCGATAGGTTTTACTTCACTAACAATATTCTACTCGCATCTTTGTCTATTCCTTCACTTCCAACGACTGTTTCTCCTCTGCCACCACAAACTCTTGCATTTTGCCAAAGTTTATGCGCCATCATCAGCAACGTCATGTGTATTTCAGCTGGCATCTTCTGTTGGTAATAAGAATTATTACAACAGCAGCTGTTAAGGCTGCCTTTGCTCTCCGATCAAATTCACGAGAAGCACGGCAGAAAGTAGCTGCTTTCCTCCGTGCGCTTGTTGTGTGCCGAAATTTAGAACGCTGCGAGCAATGCTCCTGTAGCATCAGCAGCAAAATGAGCTTGTGGCGCCGAATGCCACTAAACGATACCAAATCTCGGCCTGGATACTTGTTTGTTTTCGTTTTGGGTTTTCTTTTGGGAGTACAGTCAGCTGGTGCCTGCATGGTGTTTAGGGGCGACAATGTTGGATTCTCCATTTCAATTATCCAGGCGATATTGAATCAATATGCAAATGGCTTTTCCTGAGGGACTGCCAGAGCTCACCAACTTTTATTGAATTTATGTCTCAGTTGTTGGAGCAACAAATAGTGTCATGTTCGAGAAATATTTTTGAACTTTTTTAGCCGAAATCCTATTTTGTTCGCCTCCCAGTATGTGGGTGGGAGGTTGGAGGTTGGGAGGTTCATTTTATGGTTACCCACCCACCTTGTCCACAGCCCACACGAATGGCAAAAAGCCATCAATTAACGAAAAGGGTAGGCAATTCCATCAGTTTAATGGAACAAAAAAAAAAACAGGCACCACCTGACAATGAGCACAATAATTTCTCACATAAATATGAATGGGCTCGAATTAGAATGAAATTTGACTGAATATATGAATGATTATGGACGAACGAACGTATGGTACGGTATGTCCATAATCGAAATTTATCAATGAAATTTTCGTGCCGGCATTCCACGCAGCCAATGGGAAATTCAACAATTGTTAGTTTTAAACGAACTAGAACGAGCGCAAGGCAGGCACCCAGAGCGTACGTACCGTCTAAAAATATTAATAAAAAATGTATAAATACCCTGTGCTGCAATGACAACATTGCGCTGGTACAACAAAATCCATAAGAGTTCCGCGTAAATTTCAAACGTTCAAGTATTTTCATATACGAGTACGAACATATTTCTTTTTAAAAGTCCCTACTTTAAGATGGAGGGTGTATGTAATTTGTCATACCGTTTGCACCATCTTTTTGAAAGCCTCTACAATAAGATGGAAGGTATATGTAGTTTGTCGTACCGTTTGTTACATCTCAAATGTTAATATATATTATACAGATCGTCGTAAAATAATATAGTGATCTAGCCAAGTCTGTCCGTTCGGCTGTGTGGCGATACTAGTCGGGGATTGCTTGTAGCTATTAAATGTTTCGACTTGTGAGTTGGCAAAATCGGTCTAGAGGAAAAAAGTTTCCACTTAAGGTACTTAAAGTACCTCTGATTATTTGCTCAACGTACATATATCTTCATTTATTGCGAAGGTAGCATGGCTTAATTAGGGATCGTTAGTACAGGCTAACTTAAATTTATTTTCGTAATTTTTTTTATTTAATTTTCTGGATGAAAAACCTTTTGCAAATAATGTGCGACCATTTTAAATGAATCGGAGCAAAACTTACGAAGAAACATAGACACAGGTCTCAGTGTATTTCTAAATTTTCAAAAGTTGTTCCCACAACTCATGTCTTCAAAGTCGGTGCCCCTCATAACTTCAAAACAACAGCATTGATCCTTTTATAATTTTCAACACTTTTTCTGTTCTGTTCAGCAAAGTTTAATACGCATGCCAATACTTTTCGAATAATTCCGTTACTTATCGAATAAAAAACAGTTTTTTTTTAAAAAAAAATATTTTTCAACATAATCGGAATTTTGTAATGGATTTATATTTCATCCGCAGTTACAAAACGCACCAAAAACTCATTGAAATTGCGCTTAAACAACTCCATACAGTCCTTTGATGTTGCCACACGATTACGGTTATGTTCAATTGAGAGCAAACGCGGCACCAATCTTGCAGACAACTTTCTTAAACCCAACTGATGATGTAAAATCAAAATCACGCTACCATATAAAATGCGTATGGCATCAACAATCTCGCGCTTTTTTACTCTTCGTTCGGCCAATACTATATCGTGGATTTTTCGACATTTTTGGGTGCATTGACCTCAATTGGCCGTTCAGAACATTCAGCGTCATTTGTACTTGGGCGACCACAACGAAAGTCAGTAGACCACTTTTTAACTATTGAAATCGATGGGTGCATAGTCCCCATAGTATTTATCGAGCTTTTCCTTGGTTTGATAGACGGGTTTTTTTTCGCAAAAAATAGTGTTTAATGAGCGCTCGAAATTCAAAATCAACAAAATCCACGAGCTTGTATGTTTTGAACAGCTGTTAAACACAAACTAAATGACGAAACTCTACAGAATATGACAGTAGCCTATTAACAGATGGTGCTTGATGGGAGCAGTATTGCATTTCGTATAACTGTGAGGGAAGTTGGAAAAGTCACGGAATTATTGATATGCCTTCGTATACATATTATTGAGTGTCATAAAATTAAAAGACGATATAGTCGGTCCGTTCGCCTGTTAAAAGCACGACAGCGGTCAAACGAATTATAAAAGGACCCTTACGGCTTTTAGACACAAACTGCTAATGGCTTGTAGCCACAAACTGTTGATGACTTGCAGTCATGCATAAGCTGTTTGGAATTAAAAAAGGGCCAAACTTTCCCCATTTTTAAGTTAAGATTATAAGTGGATCGAAGTTCTCCTATTGTTTATCGAAACATTTTTAGACCCAGGACTAAACGGTTGAGGGTATACTAGTACAAGATTCGCCCGGCCGAACTTTACCACGTTTAGTCTTTTCTCAGTTTCGAAATTTTAGGTACTAACGATCCTTCATTCTCAGGTAGGGGTGTGGGTGGGACCTTTTAAACTCCGCTGAGAAGTCGTAGCCTTTTCTATTTGGCTTTCGGATTGGGGACTTTTCGGTTCGGAAATGGTGTAGTTTTTCCTCTCGACATACAACTCTCGTTAAAATGCTTATGGTAATCATTAATTTACATTTCGGCTGCACACAGAGAACAGATTCGTTGCCACAGCCGATTTTTAGCCAACCGAATGATTTAGGTTGCATGCTCCATTAGTAAAACCAAATGTTAGTTGGTGCTCTGTAATTTTCAGCAACTGGAACTGAAGCATCGGTGGAACATACGAAGAGACAACAAACTGTAAACACACCTAAAATACTCTTAAACATAGGGAGGGTCATATTGAGGAAAAAGATGTAGGAAGATTTGTACTGAAAAACTTCAGAATAATCAATTGGCTTAAGGTCACTAATAATCGAGTCATTTTATTTCTCTTAAAAGAAATTATTTAAACGACCCGTTTTGGTTACGAAAAAAAATTTTGGTTATATTCACAAATAATTGGTTGCAACAACAACAAATTGTTAAAGAAACTATTGGCTGGCACAACCACCAATTGTGGCAACAAAATACTTTTCAGCATTTCATTCACATGAACGAACAATTTGTTATGTGTACAACACGATGATCATATTTATCATCTTGTGGCAAGTCCAACCGAATATCCGATTGTAAACACTTGGTGATTGCAACCAAATTTTTTTTTGCTATGGATTTTTTGTAATTCCAACCGCCTATTTTTTTTCTCTATGAAAAGGAATAAATTTGATAATTCTATGAGAAGAAATTATCAAAAGGAATAATTTCAAAATTTATGATTATTTATTTGAAAATATTTATAAGGAATCTACCCCAAATGCGGCTGGAGGAGTAGAATACAAAATATATTAATTGATTTAATTACTTTTTTAACACGAGGCACACAGCACAATAATTGAAATGAAATATTTACGTACAAACGAACATTTGTAAACAACAGTGAGCGACTGTGAGCCATCAAGTGGCAGTCGAACGAAGGCGATAACATAATGGGACGGACCAAGGTACCAAGGTGTTGAACATGGCCGGGGTGAAGGGCACGATGTCAATGATGACGATGTCGGCGATCGTGGTAATGGAGGTGGTACACAATACACATTGTGGATTCATAATTAAGGTATAATATTGTTAATATTGCCACTGCTGTTGCTGCTGGCGCTATTGTTGTACATTTTGTTCTTTTCCCCGGACATAATACACACATACACACACACACGCGCAACGTAGTAGTGAAAGCCATCAGGACCAAATACAAACAGACAGAAACAGGCGCAGAGACATGTGCTCAAGTAACAATATGTAGCAGCAACAGCAGCAGTGGCAACAGCAACATCGCATAAAGGCAAAGAAATAAGCAATCAACTGCACCTGCTGTCATTCACAATTTTTAATTGAATTCCAACAACACACACTTGTGTTGTACGAACGACTGACTGTCTGTCCATCCCTCAGTCCGTCCGTCCGTCCGTCCATAAGTTGTACGTAACGTATACGTACTCGCACTTGTATGAGCATTATTTTGTTTTGAGCCCCGACAGAGAGAGAGGAGAGGTCGTCATCGGCCATATGTTTAAGAGTGTATGCATGTTGCCATTGCTGCTGTGGTTCTTGTTGTTGCTGCTGCTGCTGTTGTTGGCATTGTTGCTGTTGCTCTGGCTGCTGGCCCAAACCAAAACGAAACGAAAAAATAAAACCAAAAGAACCAAAACAGAAGAGGCAGATTTTGCCAACAGCAGCAGCAGCAGCCGTTTTGTGAATGAAATAAAACCTTCGGTAAGTGCTGCATGTGTACTTGTCTCTGTATGCGTGTAGGTATTCCTCGCTGCCATACATAGATGTTAAATTGTATGTGCACATCTGTGTGTTCGCATGTGTGCGTGTGACTATGAACGAGAAATGTGTTTGGAATGTATGAAAACGACACGTGCCAACATATGTTGCCAAAGTCAGACACAGACTGCTTTAATAGTTCGGAAAAAGTATGCACACACACACACCTACGAACGCTCTTGCATATGAGTAAGTGTGTACAATTGTTCACATGTATGCAGGTCCACATTTATACATATGTGACAGCGCAAAGAGAAAGGGACCTAAGGGTAAAAAAATCAATTTTCATTTTTTTTGATGTGGACAACATCTGAGCATCGAATGCGACCGATCCCATGCCCCAAAAGTGTTCCCTCCCAGAGATATGCGCGTTTTATGAACGCGAAGTCGACGATTCTAAGCGCAAATAGAAAGGGACCTAATCTTTAAAATGGCTCTCCTGAACAAAACTGGGTTTTACCCTTAGGTCCCTTTCTATTTTGCGCGTCCCATAGGCTTTCTTTCGAGGTATTAAGAGCGTCCCAATTAGCAATTTTCCATTCTAACCATTGTTTGTTGACAAAAAAGTGTGACTTGTAGAGAAATTACAAAAAAAGTGTATTTTTTTCGAGGTTCCTTTAGTTCCTTATGGGGAAAAATGTTTCCCTGTGCAATACTGATCCCAAACAGTTGATGGCAGTAATCCGACATCATGCAAAATTTCAGGTCCTAGCTTAGTTCGTTTGAACGCTATCAGGCTTTAAAAAGACAGCCCGACGAACACACATGGCTAGATCATCTATGAATTTTTCAATATACTTATAGGTTCTTCGATCAATATTTCGTGGTGTTGCAAACGGAATAAGATATTAAATATACACTCCATCCTTTGATGGACGGTATTGTAATGGTGAGGAGATTATCTATCTCCTCGCTTCGTATCCAGAACACCGCTCACTACTTTAATATTAAGTAAACCCTCTATTTTTTTAGTTTGCTTAAAAGTATGACCTTCGCAAGTGTCTGAGAGAGTTTTCTTTTTTTTGGAAACGAATCATTAGTATTCAATACAACTTAACGTGCTGCAACTATTTGCACATCCATAATGCACCATTATCTACTGTGAAACGTGTTTATGGCATTGAAATCAGAAAAATACTGATGTGCACCCAAAGACTTTTACAGTCAGCGGTGGAATATGCGAGGCCTTCTCCAAGGAGGCATATTGTTTTATTTCTTTTGTTCAGAAGACATTCTCCATGCTTACTAAGGAAAAATGTAGTCGATACGCCATACATCCACTTAAGCTCTTCAGATTTCGATTACCTTTTTAAAACCACTACTAAAGACTTCTCTTGACTCTTGCTATCAATCTAAATCTAATGCATTAGAGCATCCAAAAAGCTCGTCCCCCTTTCTGGAAGACAGAAAGCTGCTACCACCTTTTAAGGGTTTTCTTTTATTATGCCTTCCATTTATTTACTTTGAAGTTTTGGATAAGATTTAGGTTTTACACAAGAGCTTAAAAAATAGACCAATTTGTTTCACGCTTTGGTAGCAAAGTGACAGTGGAGGGTATATAAGGTTCGGACTAGCCGACGAAGTTTTTACTCGTTTTTTTGATGATTCAAAAAGCTCATCCCCCTTTCTGGAAGACGGATTTCCACCTTTTAAGGTTTTTGTTTATTATTTCCTTTATTTGTGTAGTTTGAAATTTTTTCTAAGGATTAGGTCAAACGAATGGGCCGAAGAGCCCATGCTCGTGGAGGGTACATAAGGTTCGACCTGGCTGACGACGTTTTTACCTGTTTTTTTTTTTTTGATAATGTCACAGTCAAAAGCTTTGCTCTGAAATTATTGGCAAGGAAATCGTATGATCTCTTTCGTATCTCCTGCTAAAATGACCTTTCACAGTTGAAAGATTTGCTCTAAATTATTGGCAAGGAAATCGTATGATCTCTTGCGTATATCCTGCTAAAATGACCTTTCGCAGTCAAAAGCTTTGCTCCAAATTATTGGCAAGGAAATCGTATGATCTCTTGAGTATCTCCTGCTAAAATGACCTTTTCCTTCATTCCCTTACACGGATTTCTAAAAAACTTTTCTTTGCAAGCTTTTTTGGCAAGGTATGCTCCGTCAAGGTCTTGTTGAGAATGCAGCTGGACTTTACCCTCCTGCCGCCACTGTTACAAAGTACTCTTGTATGTGTGTTTGTGTGCGTGTATGTGTGCGAGCTGTTGAGACTAAAGAGCCATCAACAACAGCCGTTACTCCAGTGAACAACATTCACGAGTTCGAATATTTTTGTATTTGTACCTTCAAAAGTCTAATGGCGACCCAGGGAAAAGGTATGCTGCTCCAACGTTAGTGGCAAGGGCAACTGGAGGGATTTTCCAAAAAATCACACACACACACACACACATTTTCACAGTTGTGGCTGGGGAAAAGCAAAATGCCACTGGCAGCATATGATGATGCAATGTAATTTTGTCACTTTTATGGCCTCGAGTCAGCAGAAAAGGTAATAGTGAGGAAGAGAGAGAGAGAGAGGGAGTAATGCCAGATTTAAATGGTGTGCCCTTATGCTGCCCTGTATTTGATCAACCCCCCTCCTCTCAGGCTTTAAGTTTTTCCGTCATTAAATGTGATTTAGCAACAACAACAGTTGGAGCAACTGGATCGCTTTTGTCGCCTGCACGTGTGTCCACACACAAAACGTGCCCACAATTTTCATTTAAAGCGCAATGCAATTAGGCCTGTGTAAGGCTGCATGTGCAACCTACGCCCCAGCAATGCATTCATTGCTGCTGTTGTTGCTGTTGCCATTGATGTTATCAGCGCCATAAAGGCATATGTTGCTCGTTTACATAGGAGTAAACGGTGGGCGTTTTGTGTACTTTTATCGTCGTCGTCGCTATGTTATGGCCATGCCATCCATGCCCACGAGACGTGTATGGAAAATAGCTACATGTGTTCATACTTTTACGATACTTTCGTATCGAAAAGCTTTCATTATTTCGCCACCTACATTTGATTTCAACCAAAACTTCAACGAGCTCACCTCTGCCTTGTACTCGTACTCGCACGGCTGGCATCATGTGGACTGATGGTAGGTATTCTTTTCCTCCGCCGTTGTTGGTTGCATCGGATATTAAAAAACACTTAAAGGCAACATTTGTGTTGCACGTGTTTGGAACTGAATTCAGTTCAGTTCGTTTTGTTTTGGTTTCGGGTTTTTTTTCAGTTTGTGTTTTTGGTTTTATTTAACGTTTATTTTTGGTATTTGTTCGGTGTTCGCATTTCATACGTGATGTGGTCACACAAATGTTTCTTTCATTTTCAGTTTTTATTTTCGAACATGTGATAAAACGAAAAAACAAATACTGAAAACGACAGAAAACAAAAAACGATTTCATGCGATTTGAGGACACTTGCAAACATTTGTCAATATAAATTTTTGGGGACTTTTTCCAGCATCCCTTCCCCCCAGCTTGGCAGGCCATTAAAGTCCTAGGTTATGTTTGGTATGACTATCACATATGGCTTTAGGACAGCGGGGCTTAAATGGAGCACAGTCATACGTATATGGCCATTAGCTACTATTCGTTGAGAAATGAAATATTTTGAAAAGAAATCAATCCATTAACGCCTCAGTATCGTAGTTTTGGAGTACGCCTGAGGGTCATATATAGATCGTAATTTTTGTGAAGAGAATGCCGCTGAATTTCGTTGACACCTGCAGAGATCTACAGTTAGGGGCTTCTGCCGGAATAAAATACGATTACAAAGTCCCAGAATTAGATTCGATTGATCCATGTTGTATGGTAGAAAAACTTGGAGTAGCCCAGGGTTACGAGCTCCGACGGGAGACTTAAAAACAGTTACCATAGGCATTCAGGAGCCCCATAGGTGGCATTCTGGCCCGACAAGTTCACTGAAGGAAGAATCATCAATCCATCATAACTTTTACATAAAATTTTTTCGTTTTTTTTGTTATTTATTCTGTCTTTTATCATTATTATGACTTGAGCAGTTTTTTATTCTGGTTCGAGACCTTTATGTTGTTTCTTTATCAGAATCAACGTAAAAATAAGAAATTGGTGAAATGTATTTGCTACGGTTGCCAGGCAGACTGTACAGCCAAGGTTTTTCTTCAGCAGTCTTTGGCAACGATTATTTCGGCCACAAATCAAATGACTTATACCGGAGTCTCATTTTTATTAATGAGAATTACCCTTTGCGTATAGTCTTCGAACTGTGCGTAGAGCAATCTTCAACGCGTAATATCTCTTCCACCAATTCCGTTTCGCATGGGTCTTCGTTGAAAACCACAAATGCAAAAAGCACAATCAAAGTGTGCACGTTTTTTGTGCGTACATATACTCATACATGCGTTGCACATAAAATTTCATTGGTTTGATGAATAAATACTTCAATTTGAAATATTTAGTTTTTATGAAGTTTTTCTGCGTTCGTATAGTTGAATATAATTTTACATCAATCTTGCACTCAGTACATCAGTATTTCATAAAAACTGGTCCAACCATAATGCACGATGTTAATTGTGAGTCATATCTTAACGTCAAGTTTTTTTGCCCAATGTTTTACAAATTTATAAAGAGGTTCACACTTGACCAGCGCGTTAAGATTGTAAAAGCCTTTTACAAAAATGGGCGTTCAAAACAAAATGCATTTCGTGCACTTCGTGATTTTTTTTGAATTGTGCTCATATATTAGCAATTCGGGTTTGTAGTAAATTTGAAAACACCTGTGCGTGCTTGCCCACTTAGTTCTAAAGAAAACATTGATGATTCACACGCAACCATATTATGATCCCCACAACCATAGTATGATTCACACTCAACCATACTATGATCCCCAAAATTATTTATTAGGATTGGGTAATGTTGTTATTCAAAAATAGAGATTTTTATTAAGTAAGTTATTTTAAATTGCATTACAATTAGTTCATAGCGAAATTTGACGCCAGGTTTTTATTAAACATTTCATTCAAGAAACAAAAATATATATTCCAACGGTCAAAAATACTTTTAGTTGCCAGCAGGGGTAAATACAACTTCACCATCCGGAGACATCAAGTAACGAATGTGATTAAACCATGATCAATGGCTATATACTTAAGTGCAGTCAGATTTTAAATAAACGAGAACCAGTCGGTAGTAGAGTATTTCACCAAACAAATTAATCACAATAAAAATCCCTCGAACTACCTTCCGATTGTTGTTGTTTTTTATAATGGAGAACAACAATGCCTGTATCGCGTGTAAGTGTTTTTCTTTGGTATATCAAAAAAAAAACATACGCACACACAAAAATATTCGCAACCATACCGTATGATTGCCGCAATCATATTATTGTTAACGTAAATTGTAAACAACACTTCTTTTGTTGCACCAGCCATGTTTATATGGTTACTACAACCATATTTTCATTTCATAATTTGGCAATAATACTATTGTAACATTTCAACAATAATAATATTGCCGCAATCATACTGTTGTTAAAATGAAAATTATTGTTGCGGTGACCATATAGTAACCATATCTTTTCTCTGCGTGTGCAGTATGTCTCAGAGTCAATGAAAATATGGACCATATGGCCCAAAGGGGTAGCTGCACAGTGGTCCAGAATCAATTTTTAATAGCTAAAAGTTTATAACTATTAATCTAGAAAACATTTTTGATTTGAGTAAAATAGACGATTTGCCGAGGACTCTAGGATTAGTTTTCTGCTTTTGACATTGAAATTTATAGGATATATTTGAAGCGTAATCGGTTATATTTATGATATTATCCCAATGTTGAATACTTTTTATTTGAGTTTTAGAAAAAATCTCTGTAATGGTCGTAAAGGTTAATTCTATTTTCATGGGCAATTGTTTGAAGAAGACATGAAAAGTAAGATTAAGAACTGTAGTTCTCATACGTTTGGTGAGAACCTGGTCTTAAAGAGTTCTGTTTTCCTTTTAACAATGGCTGCAAAGCTTTCTGATAATGGTCGTAACGTACTCGAAATTGCGATAAAAGTAATGTGCGAAAAGCTATGTAACCTAGCCATTTTTTTTTATAAAATCTTGTCATCTATACAAATGTAGATGCAAGGGGGAGGTCTCGAGCCGGTTGATCCCTGTTTAATGTGTACAATTTTTATTTATTTTAAGTATCTTTTTTGCATTTATTCTTGTACATAATTGTTCATTAAACACACATTTTTTCATATTACCGATTTTTAAGGTTTTGAAAGTTCTGCAGTGCCGAAGCTCATTTACCCTCCATTAATAAAAACGTTGTCAATTGTGCTTGGCACCGATGTCTTTCCTATCAGGTTCTGGGGTTTATATACCAACTTATGTCCTCATATCAGTATTAGTTCACGAGATATATACCTTAAAATTCCAAGTTTATCTGGGCGGGGCCACGCTATTTTGTTCAATTGTAACGCAATATAATCAGTAATAAAGGGTGGTTAAATATTAAGGGCCGATGTTGATTTTGAATAAAACAAAAATTATTTAGGAAATTTTGTATTTTCTTTTTATTACGATAATATTGCTATGGCTCAATTATGTATGGAACAAAATATCGGCCAAATGGCTGCCGCGACCTCGGCGGCACACCTCCATCCGATGGTCCACATTTTCGATGACGCTGAGGCATAATTGAGGTTCTATGCCATTAATGTGCCGAATTATCTCATCCCTTAACTCTTGAATTGGTGTCAAATCACATGATCTTGGCGGCTAATTAACATCGCATCGACGTGAGGTAACACGGCCTTTGACTTTTTCGCGCAAAAAAGCCATTGTTTCGTTAGCTGTGTGGGAAGTGGCACCGTTCTGTTGAAACCACATATCATCCATATCTTCCAATTCGGGGCATGAAAAGTTCGTTATTATCTCACGATAGCGAACACCATTCACAGTAACTGCCTGACCGGCCTAATTTAGGACAAAATAAGGCCCGATGATGCCGCCAGCCCATAAACCGTACCAAACAGTCACTATTTGTGGGTGCATTGTTTTTTCGACAATCACTCTTGGATTATCATACGCTTAAATGCGTCAATTTTGCTTATTGACGAACCCACCGAGGTCAAAATGTGCCTCATCACTGAAGATGATTTTCTTCGAATTTGAACGCCCATTTTCATAATAAGCCTGAATAACTTTAACGCGTAGCTCGCTTGTGTAGCTTTCCATTGTTCAAATTGAGTTAGTCTGAAATTGAGAAATGTCAAATGAAATGTAGAAAAAAACTTGACGTTTAGGTGTGGTTCACATTCAACATCGGCCCTTAAAATTTAACCACCCATTAATATGACAATCATTGATTTTATTTTGTGAAATTTTATTAACGATTGACCCAATACTTTGACCATTAAAGCGATTTTTTAAGGGGGCGTAGCACCGCCCACATTTCCTTCACGATTTGTTTCGATCCATGCCAACATCATATGTTCCAAATATCGTCATAATGTTATTAGTTCATGAAATATTAGGTGTGTTCGAGTATAATACAAGTAAGTGGTTGTTAAAGCGATAACTTCAAAAGTTTACGAGAAATTTTTGAAATTCCTTTGTATACGAAAACTTAGAATGTTTCCCTTGAATTTGATAAGGAAAATATAACTTTGAACCAACATATCCCACAAAATCCTTTGAAGAGTGCAATTTGGAGCGGTGAAAGGATTTTCTTTATTTAGGAGGCAACTAATGCCCATCCGAAATTGCCCCCTGGGAAGATAAAGCGCATTTAAGGCAAATAAGTCGCGTTGTTTAGTTCTGGAATGCGAATTTTTCACATTTTCCTTAAAAATTTGTAAAATCTATGTACTCAGCTGAAGAGAAGAGTAAATTTCCATTCTCTTAATGCTAAATTTTAGCACAATCTGAGTTCATTTGCCGTTGCTATTTCTAAAAAAAAAGCCTAATAAATGTATCATATACGTTAGATTAAATTGAGGATAACTGCCGCAAAAAATCTTCGATTTTTACCTGAAAAAACCAAAAGATAAAAAAAGAAAAAAATCCTGCTAAACGCTTCAATTTAGCCCAATCTTTCCTCTTTTCTATAAAAAAAATACCGCGATATCGCTCACCTGGGCCACGCTAAAACTATTTATGTATCAACACTTTCTTGGGTATTTAAATACCCATTAAGCAGGAATAGGTTAAACTCAAAAAGCTGAAAAAAGGTCCATTTTGGCACTCGGGTTTCTCTACCCCTATAGACATACAGGAGGTACGTGGAGTAAACAAGAATTTGACTATGTATCCTCTAAATGTTTTCTTCGTTTCGATATCATTAGCAAAGGCAACGTTCTGTGTAGACATTTGATTCTTTCCACCATAGTTTATGTCAATACAGCTCTATTTCTAGAATACATTTAAAATTCATCGGGAATTCAGTTTCTTAGCTAAAAAACTCAGGAAGCTCTGTTTCTCAAGAATAGCTTCTGAGAAAGTCATTAGCAATTAGGGTCAACACTAACCATTGACCAACGATATCCTGGACAAAAATCGATATAATGCTATGTGAGCACTTCATTCTTCATGGCACGTAGTTGAAGATCATCTTAGAACTTCTCTACTCTGTGTCTCCTAGCACCCGATTTAACAGCCACTTTGCAGGAAGAGATTTGCTGTTCCTTCTCCATCAGGAGAACAAAAATCAGGCTTACTAAATCTAGTTCTAACTACTCCCTAGTAGGTTATGATCACATTAACCTCTAAAACTCCAAATAAAGCAACACAAAATGTGCATACCATTTGGAAAGCCTCGTCTCGTCTCATTGCAAATGTCGACTAAAAAATGCTTGCCATTGATGCCCATAGAAGTTCTTGTTTATCGTTTAATCTGAAATTTTCTTATTCCACTTTTTGTTGTATTATCTCTTTTTCCTTTGACATGCTAGTTGTTGTTGCAATTTGTTTTGTTTTTATTAACATGGCACAAAACGAACGACTCAAGGAGATACATAAAACAGCTGCTTCCAGCTACAGCTGTAACAAGATGCAACTTTTCCCAAGTCTTTGGAGTCATTTCGATATCAACTTCGGTGGTGCTGTGGAGTTACTTGGAATACTAAAAGTATCTCCTGGCAAATGCACAACTTCCCCCTATACATCTTTTAGCACTGTGAACCTCTGCAACACCACCACCTTTTCGTCTAAGTACCCTCCTACAGTCGTGTTCAATATGTCGAGTGTTCTTTCTTTGGCGGCGGCATTGGTACAGCACGGTCTGGGTCTTGTTTTGGTGGTTACGGCAATTGGTCTGTTCTGTTTTTCTATTTCATACAATGTCATTTTGGCATAATTTTCTTTTCTTTTTTTCTTGTAGTTGTTGTTGTTCTTTTTCAATTGCTTTTTGTGGCGCTGGCAAATTGTTTCATCCCCAAACAATTTGCCAATTTGACTCTGCCCTAAGCCTCTGTGAAATGTTGCAGCTGTAATTATGGGAGGAAAGCGCGCATATACAAGGTATGGAATGTGGCAAAAGTTTGCAACAGATTCAATTCCGATCTGTTTTATTTCGCTCGTTTCATATGCACAGTGGCTAAAAAAAACAAAATTTCCACTCTAATTTAGTTTTTCTAAAGCACTTCATTTCTCGGAATAGAGTGGAGATAACCTTTCCCTGAGCAAGCTACAAAGGGTATTCCAACCTATCGCAGCATATAAAATTCAGCCAATTTCTTTAAGCTGCCTTTTATCAACGTTTCATAATTAACAAGTCAATCAGAATTTTCTATGGGTTCGAATCCACAGCAATAAGACAGTGCCATCTGTGAGCCACTATGTCGTCACTGGCTGAAACTTCTGTGTTAGATACACTCAAATGAACGCAAATGAAGTTCTGAATGTCATTAAAGAAACCGTGAATCCAGGAAAAGCACCTGGATGTGATCTTATCACGCCTAAAATGATCTTGGAACTTCCCTATATTGCTGTGAAGTTCCTGGCAAAATTATCTAACTCTATTTTAGACATGGTTACTTTCCTAAAGTGTAGAAAATTTCTCTGATTCAAATGATTTTAAAGCCAGGAAAGGACAAATCAATACCTTCCTCATACAGGCCGATCAGTTTGCTTCCCTGCTTATCCAAACTATTTGAAAAAGTTCTTTTATTGAAAATAAAACCGTTCCTCGTGTCAAATAACATAATACCAGACCATCAGTTTGGATTCCGGGAAGGTCACAGCACCATCGAACAAGTAAACCGTCTGACCCAAGCAATTGAAACATCATTTGAACGGCGAGAATATTGCTGCGCCGTATTTCTGAATATTGCTCAAGCATTTGACAAAGTCTGGCACTTTATCTTGACCTACAAAATTTGCAAATACTTACCGGCATACGCATCGAATTCTTGAGTCTTACTTAGAAAACCGCAGATTCAGAGTCAAATGTGGGCAACACGTCACCGATGACCGCGAAATACTAGCAGGTGTGCCCCAAGGAAGCGTCCTGGGGCCTTTACCTTCTGTTTACCGCAGATATCCCTACCAGCCCAAACGTGCTAACATCCGCTTTTGCCGACGATACCGCTATAATGACCGCACATAAAAAGCACGATATTGCATATGAATATAGGTGTACATCTCAGACGAGCAGAATCTTGGCTCTCTGACTGGAGAATAAAAGTCAATGAGGCTAAATGCACACAGGTAACTTTCACACTGAATTTTAGTACTTGTCCGACATTGCAACTAAACAATATCCCTTTTCCCAATCTGATCATGTTACATACCTTGGAATCCACCTGGATCGACGACTCACCTGGAGAAGTCATATTGAAACCAAGAAAACTCAACTGAAACTTAAGGTCCATCAACTTCACTGGCTCCTAAACGCGAACTCAACACTAAGCCTTGATTATAAGGTCCTGCTATACAACAGTGCAATCAAATCTATCTGGTTATACGGTGTCCGGCTATGGGGCAAAGCAAGCTCGAGCAATCTCGACAAAATCCAAACAGTCCAATCGAAGACATTGCGGCTCATTACCGGTGCCCCTTGGTATATGAGGAATGAAAACATTCACCGAGATTTTAAAATACCTCTCGTTAAAGAGGCAATTCAAAAAATCAATATAAAGCACAAAGAGAAGCTGGAATGTCATGATAACATACTTGCTAGACAATTACACGCAGAGAAAAACATGGTTCGGCAATAATAATATGTTCTTCACAATAAAAGTATGTTCGTCGCAACCATAGCATTGTTAACTGAATTTATTTTTGACAATAGTATAATTACTGCAATATTAATATTGTTGAAATGTAACAATAGTATTATTGCTGAATTTAAAAATGAAAATATGGTTATAGCAACAATATAAATATGGTTGGTTCTACAAAAGTATTGTGTTTTGCGTTTTATGATAACAAAAATATGATTACGGCAATCATACTGTATGATTGTAATTTTTCTTCATTTAAATATGCTTTTAAGAACAAATGTTATTGGTATGGATCTAACGCAATAATAGTACTTTTTAATCAAAATTAAATTTTTTTAAACAAGCTGCTTTGGCCTTGTTTAACTGAAATATTTTTAATAAAAACGCTTACGTTTATTTAAATTTATTTTTTTCTACTGTGAAATAACTCACTCCCTATTTTTTTTTGAATTTAATGTATTTTGAATAATTTTCATAATTCTATGGTTGTAGGGTTCATAAAATGGTTACGTGTGATTCATAGTAAGGTTGTGAGGATCATACTATGGTTGTATATGAAACATACTATGGTTGTGAGGATCATACTATGGTTGTGGAGATCATAGTATGGTTGAGTGTGAATCATACTATGGTTGTGAGGATCATACTATGGTTGTGGGATCATAGTATGACTATGTGTGAGTCATACTATTGTTGTGAGGATCATAGTATGGTTGTATTTGAATCATACTATTGTTGTGAGGATCATAATATTGTTGTACCACAACCATATACCCAACAATAGTATTATCCTCTTCGAATATTGTCACCACAACCATACTTTTTTTCTGCGTGTATTGTGCAGCTCAAGCTCTTTAAGACTTCGGAGAAACGAACGCCGTGTTTTCTAATCTACACTTGTGCTTCATCCGAAACAGTAATCGCGAACACACCCGCCCGAAAGACTGTGTAGAATTCTTTTTTCTACGTCACGTGGCTTAAATGCTCTTATACGTGATCTTTAAAACAGTCAATATCAATCGCGGACGAACACTAAAAAAAGACTGTGTAGAATCCTTTATTCTACGTCACGTGGCTTAAATGCTCTCATACGTGATCCTTAAAACAGTCAGCACGAAAAACCTACAAAACCTAAATTACGTCGTCCACTCTGCTATTCTAGAGTTATCCGTTATACAAACATAACTAGAGTTCTTCACTCTACATAATATCGTGAACACTCTGTAAATGACGGTCCTCTGGCCCTTTATCACGAGGTTTAAGCCAAACCAGGTTTAAAATTCTCAGACATGTGATCCATAACAGTTATATACTAATTTGAACAAATTAATTTCAACTCCTGCCAATTAGCAGAGATCCACATAACAAGAAATCCATACTAGGATTCATTATTGAATTATACTTAAGATTCGTATACTTATTGTTAGGCTCCTTTGGAGCAGATTCAATAATTCAAATAAAGCACTCGTATATAAAAAAAAACTTAGCCTTAAATGATATTTCTTTCGAAATTCCAAAGCAGATGCTCGCATACTTGGGTCAATCGACCCTTTTAACAGAATAGTTAATATTCAAAATATCAAATTTGTTTTCGTTTTGATCCACTGTGCCCCCTCATCTCATTGGGCTGTTGCCAGTGTTGTCGGTAATTGTACAATTGAAAACAATACCAGTACTCGTACTTGTCCAGCCATTCGGAAAGTGTTTGTTGTAAAGAGGTTCTTGTCTCATTTGTTGTTGCTATTGCTAGGTCTGGTGCAGCTGCCGTTGTTGTTGCTTTTGCTGTAATACAAAACGATGTAAAACAGATGCTTACCCAGTTTGAAGTGTCCGACGGTAGATCTTCCTTCCTGATTTGTTCTATCTTGTTTCTGTAGTGTTGTTGCTGTTGTTCTCCTAAAAGTTCAATAACAACCATTAGAAATAGAAAACATTTGAAATTCTAAATGTTTGGCATGCAAAAAATTTACATAATTTTTAATGAGTGTAGTTTGAAGAGATGTCCGTCCGTCCTTTTAAAAAATGCGAGGCTGAAATATAGACAATTTAGAATTTATAATTTATGTTTAGCTTATAGTAAGATTTAAGACCATGATTACTTCGTGGGCATTTGTTTAAAGAGAAAACCAAAAAGTTATTTAAAAAGGCAGTCGCAAAAGGCTTTCTAGTAGCTAGCAGGGAAGATTACACTTTCGGTGAAGACTACTTCACCGTCCTAAGAAAAATTTAAATAAAATTTGTTAAAAATTTCCTATAGGAAATTTGCTAGAAAATATGGTCTAGTTTTGTCGTAATTGCAATTCCCACTTTCTCTATTATTGAAATGAAATTAAAGATTTTACAAAGTTTTCCTAGAGGTTACAAGAACGAAACGTCTTCTACAAAAATTCCACTATTTTTTTTACAACTTTTTTCAGGTTCATTACTATCCTTAAACAAATTTGAACAATCCTTTTAAATCCCTATTAAAAATGCAATTGTTTTAATACCTTTAGCCGAACGAAAGACAGATGTCTTTCTGTATGAACACGAAATGTTGACATTACGAGAATTTTCAAAAATTGTTATTTAAGAAAATACTTGTGAATTGTTTAAATTTAATTAATTCTATATGGCCGAAGGTCTAAATGATGTTAGAAATATTAAATAGCACTATTTCTAACATATAAATTGAATTAATTTGAAATCATCTTAAAATAATATTAAAATTGTTTAATTAAACTGCAGACTCAACCGATTCGCGAAGTTGGGGCTTACATTCGTAAAACTACAACAGCATATGGCCAACAAATTATGACGGATATAACTATAAAACCCCCTGGCCTTCAAGAGCAGATTTCGAGGTACGAAGTGCTCTGCAGGTTTTCTTTACCCTCCATCAAAGGATAGAGGGTATTCTCATTTTGTCATTTCGTTTTCAACACCTCGAAATACTAGTCGAAGAACATATAAAAAATATGTAATCTAAATCTTTTTAAAAGCCTAAGATGATTTAGCCAAGTCCTTTTGTTTCCCTGTGAAAATCAAACTGCTGAAAATGGGCCAGATCGGCCAAGAGTTAAAATTATGCCCACACATTGACTAAGTCAACCTCTGGTAAAATCAATATCTTTATATAATTTTCAGAGGTGTTTTGATTACAAGAGGTGTTTTGATTACAACGGGTGGTTCAAAGGCAAGTTTCTTTTTAAATCACCTAACAACTGTTTTCCGCCAAACAGATAGTCAGCATCATACCTCCGCAAAATGAAATGAGTCGCCTTTCGCCTGAATATCTTAGAAAATATAAATCCTTAGAGCAGTTTGAAATTGAATTTAAACGATTTTAGGAGAAAAATCATATTTTCTGACGAGGGGCATATTTATCGCGGTGACGTTAACGAACAAAATTGCCGCTCTGAGCCGAAAATACAATGATTTTTTTAGCCAAGTGTCTAGTTAATTTTTTCATGGTAAATGCTTGATAACGAAGACAAAATAACGTTACGAGTATATAAGGTCAAATGTACATCGAAAATAGTTGAGTTAACATTATATAAGGTTAGTTTTTTTAAGAGAGCGGCAGAAAATTGTGCGACATAAACAAAAATTTAAAGATCATTCGGCTCTGTTGTATCGAAGTTTTTGATCTGCTTTGTGTTATACGAAGTTCAGAATTAAGTTACACGAAGTTGCGACGATTGCGACTGCCTTATCTCCCCACTCTTTTCCCTATCTTCCTCTGCTCTGAACGTTTCGAATTGTGACAAAGATCATTAGGCAATTTTTTTATTTTAAAAACCCACCACCAAAATGCAAATGCTAGCTACAATGATATTGCGCTATAAAGATTGTTTTTCGCACTGTTTAAAGACTATACACAAAGGGTAATTCTCATTAATCATAATGGGACTTCCATATAAGTCATTTGATTTGAAGCCGAAGTAATCGTTGCCAAAAACTGCTGAAGAAAACCCTTGGCTGGTTATGAAATAGCTGTACATTCTGCCTGGCACCGCAGCCAATACATTTTACCAATTTTTTAGTTGCTTCTGAAAAGGAACAACAAAAAGGTTTCGAACCAATATAAAAAGTGTTCAAATCATAATAATGAAAAAAGATCGAATAAATGTAAACAAAACAAAAACATAATTACGTAGTAGGTTAATTGAATATAAAAAATTGTAACAGTAACTATGTTTTCGGTTAAAAGAGGTAACCATTATTTTAGTTAACTTAACAATAAAAATGATTTCAAAAACAATGTTAATAGTTAATAATATTAACATGCAATATAACATGTGTGTATTGTTTCAATAAATTAACTATGAAATTAAAAATTAACCTTATATAAAGTAGAGTCCAAATCATGTTTTTTATGGTTAAGCTAACTTTATATAAGGTTATTTTTCTTCTCAGCTCGGAGCTCGGAAATTCCTCACGTTAACGTCGAGTTGCCAAAGCATCCAGAGAGAGAGTGACACTTTGGTGGGGATTGTACGAGGGTGGTTTGGAAAGTTCTTAGCCTATCAATGAAAGAGAATAGTTTTTCAAAAATATTTTTCAATATAATCTCCTCAAACTTCAATACACTTAGTCCAACGCTTGCCGGCAAGGAATTTTTTTAAATTTGGGAAAAGGTAAAAGTCACTGGGAGCTAAATCGGGAGAATAAGGTGGGTGGTCAAGCAACTCGTACTTTAATTCGTTGATTTTAGCCATTGTTAAAACACTCTTGTGCGCTGGTGCATTGTCTTGATGAAAAATTATTTTTTTGTGTTGTAAGCCAGGACGTTTTTCTCGAATTTGTACATTTAATTGATCTAAAAGGTTGCAATAGTACTCTGAATTCATTGTTGTACCCTTTTGCAGATAGTCAATCAATAAAATACATTTGAAGTTCCAAAAAACCGTTGCCATAACCTTACCAGCCGATTGAATTGTTTTTGCTTTCTTTGGGGCACTTCCTCCAGCTTCAGTCCATTGTTTGGATTGTTCTTTTGTCTCTGGAGTATAGTGGTGGATCCATGTCTCATCTACAGTTATTAAACGACGCTTAAAATCCATTTTATTTCGCTGAAAACGATCCAAACAAGCTTGAGAAATGTTCATTCTTATGCGTTTTTGGTCGACTGTTAACAAGTCCGGCACCCATCTTGCAGAAAGCTTTTTCATCTGTAGTTCTTCATGCAAAATTAAATGGACTCGATCATTTTATATGCCCATGATATTAGCTATTTCACGCACTTTTATTCGTCGATCATTTAATACCATATCATACACTTTGGCTACAATTTCTGTTGTTGTTGCTGTTTTGGACGTCCACTACGTGGTTCATCTTCAATGCTTGTACGACCACGTTTAAATTCAGCAACCCAATTTTTTACTGTTGCATATGAAGGAGCACTTTCACCTAACACATTCACCATATCATTATGAATTTCTTGTCCCGATAAGCCTTTTTTATGTAAATATTTAATGACACCACGCATTTCTAATTTTTCCATTGTAAAAAAATCGCGGATGCGTCTTTTGTGAACACCTGTTTCTATATGATGGAGTTGCCAGATTGAAACAAAATTTAACATGTGTTCATAGCAGAGATGGAAGTTTCCAAAACACTTAACTTTTTTCTGTTTATACCGCGCTTTTTGTGCTAGGCTAAGATGTTTCCAAACCGCCCTCGTAAAGTAGAGGCACCAGTAGATTTTTTTTCTTACTGAAATAAAAGATAAGGACTAAGCCGACTTCTGGTGCATAGAGGTCGGCATGCCATTCCACGCAGCCCAGGCCTCCATCAGCTTATTGGACTATCTTTTTTCGAAAACGGGGCTGGGAACAACGTTTTTGTAAACAGTGGGTGTTTCATAGCCATGTTATCCTTTTTGTATTAAAAATAATAAATCGGATTTGACCGATCTCTGGTTAATGCAGGATGGCGCGCCATACCACCATTTGCCACCAGCCCATTGGAGTATTCTTCTTAGAAAATGAGGCTGGCAAAAACGTTTCGATCAACGGTGGTCGTTACATAGCCATGTTTTCCAACTTTTTTTTACTTAAATTGAAGGCATGGAATTAAACGACCTCTAGTTCATGCAAGATGACGCGCCATGCAAAACAGCCAATGCCACAAGCGTTCTTTGGCGTACCAAATTGCGTTATCTGCAGTCTTGGCGATGACAATCGGCCGTTTCCGAGCTACGATTTGACCCCCTTTTTTACTTTTTTGTGGAAACCGTGAAGGACCGATGTAACAATCCAGAAACGATTCAAGCACCTGAGGCAAAACCGTCCAAGGAATCCGTGTGAGCTACAGCCAATCGAGGCAGCCACTTAAACGAAGTTGAATTTCATAATCAATGGGAAAGTTTGTTCTTACTTAGCAACAAATTTAATTTGTTCATTTTATTGCTCTTTGAAAAGAAAACATTTACCCACCTTGTATATCACCACTGTAAATTGCGATCTTTACTTTCACACGAAGTTACGTTTGGCCAGCTGATATTTATAAAGTCTATTACGATGAGATTGGATAAGAGGGAGTGACACCGCCCACGCAACCCTAAACTCAGAAAGGCCATATCTCATGAATTATAAGAGATATGAGGATAAAATTTAAAACAAATGTTCTTGGCATGGGTTAAAATGTTGGCTGTGCCACAGCCCCTTTAAAAAATCGGATTTGTTGGCAAACTTATGAACCGATCGCTATATAATTTTAACAGAATAAAATAAATGATTAGAATACTATTATAGACCAGGTTGTATTGAAATTGGACAGGGGGCGTGGCACGGCCAATGCAAGCCGAACATTGAAAGACAATATTTCATGAACTATTAGAGAAATGACGATGAAATTTGGAATGGCTAAGGTTGACACGGATCGAAATACATCTATGGCCAAAGTACTGGACAGAACGGGAACAACGAATAGGAAAGTGTTAAATACCATATTATGGTGGAATTGGACAAGGGGCGTAGCACCGATCACCTTATCCTGAACAAAAAAAGATAATATCTCATGAATTATTAGAGAAATTACTATGATATATGAAACATTTGATGTTGGCTTGGATCGAAGCATATCGTGGAGGAAAAGTGGGCGGTGCCACGCCTTCTTAAAAAATCGCATTTATGGCCTGAATGAAATGATCAAATTTGAACAGACTGAAATCAATGACGAGGTAATTATTATATTTATATACTCTGTTGAGTTAAAATTGGGCAAGAGGGCGTGGCACCGAACATAAAACTCTGATCTTTTAAAAGCTACTCTTCGTGAACTAATACCGATATGACGATAGTAGTTGGTACATTAGATGTTGGTGTGGAAGGATAGAAAAGCTGCCGGTGTCACGACCCATTTTAAAGATTTAAATACGTGTATCTTTGGTGTACCATCACTTTCATAAAACGCGCATATCTCTGGGAAAGAACACTTTTGGGGCATGGGATCGGTCTCATGCGATGCTCAGATCTTGTCCACATCAAAAAAAGGTGAAAATAGATTTTTTTTTACCCTTAGGTCCTTTTCTCTATGCGCAGGGCTTCGGCCCGGCTGTACTTAATTTGTCCATTTGTTCTTCTCTACCTAATCAAGTTTCCACTAACTAGCACAATGCTTAGCATACATAAGAGACATCGCTCGAATATTGGTCTGAAAATAAATGTGCATTAAATACAAGTATAGGGTGATCCATCTAGAGGTATTTTTTCAGAACAAAATAATTTAAAAATTCAAATCAAGTGTGGAATCTTTATTGGTAATTTGAAAGAACATTTTATGGCATTTATTTTTTAAATAGAATTTCCATCAAATGTTGGCCTCAACTACGCCTCGGGGTTTCCATTCTGAGGGTCCAATTTTGGATGATTCGTTCGAGCATTTCGACCGGTATGGCTTTAATGACACGCGTAATGTTGGCTTCCAAAACCTGAATCGTAGCTGGTTTGTCAGCATAGACTTTGGACTTTACGTAACCCCAAAGAAAAATGGCTAAAGGTGTGATATCACTCGATCTAGACGGCCAACTCACCTGTCCGAAACGTGAAATTAGCTGCTTTTCGAAATGACTTGTCATTAGATCCATTGTTTGAGCAGCTGTATGGCAAGTGGCAGTGTCTTGTTGAAACCAAGTGTCGTCAAGATTACGGGATTACGGGCGCGATAGCGAACACCATTCACGTTTACGTGAATGGTATTCGCTATCGCGAAATAATATGCACGAATAATTTCACCAGATTATAAACCGCACCAAATCGTAGTTTTCTCTGGGTATAATGGCACCTCTTGAACCTCTTCTTGTTGCTCTTCAGCCCAAATGCGACAATTTTGTTTATTGACTTTGCCGTTGAGCCAGAAATGGGCCTCATCACTGAACAATTTTTTTTTTCAGCAGATCTTCCCGTTTCTCATCGAACGCTCATTTCCATAGTACAGTTGCCAACATTTAAAGGCGATTATTTTCAAAAAATAAATGCTATAAAATGTCCTTTCAAATTACCAATAAAGATTCCACACATGATTTGAATTTTTATACTTTTCTTTTGTTCTGAAAAAATACCTCTATATGGACCCCCCTATATTAGAAAGGCTTTTTTGCCGAAGTTCAGAGGCAAAATCCGGAATCGGAGTTGAAATAATCGAATCGGAGTTTTAGAGTCGCTCAAAGTTTCGCAGTTAGAGCCTAAGCGAAGTCTTCCGATTTTGGACAAACCCAACCGCTCTTATTTTAATGTAAGTAGCCGCAATCACCGAGAACGGCAACCAGCCATGCTAAGGATCTCTAGTTTTAGGATCGTTCTCCTTGTCAAACTGTGTATTGAGGGCGTACAAGTAAGGTTTTTCAATTTTTCGAAAAAGTTTCATAGAGTGGAGGATCTAAATATAAGATATAAATACTCCACCGTGTGATAATTATAAACGGAGTAAGCCAATATCTTGTAAGGTATGCTCTAGATTTAACAGAAGAAATGTTAAATATCATTTTGATGACAGCCACTTCTATCTTACGTTACCAAGTGATAGAAGGGCGTACATATAGACGCACATGAGCAGGTAGACTTTACACCACTTGGTTGTGGTTAGTCTATATATTTTAATGATCTTCAACTGCTTCTAGCTGGTCTTATAATTTGGTCCGCACTTACTGTTTAAAACTTTTAACGCAAAGAGTAGTGATAAAAAGAAAGGACCAAGAATTTTGTAACCCTTTTTATAGAAAATGTAATCTTTATATGGCACTTCTTTAACAGTTCAATACAATCCGCTGAAAGCAGGCTCTAAAGACCTTTGGTCTTACTTATATCCTTTCGCCAAGTCCTTACTAACTCATTGGTAACATACTGTTATTAACATTTATAAATACGTTTGAATGCGTGTGTGTATTTGTGTTACAACTCCTAAATGTAAGTACACACACTGTAACGTGGCCTCAGCTGTAGATGATGTAACACAAGGACATTTAACAACGAATTCGTATACCGGATGTTAGTCCTTGTAGTGAGTCAGCATGCATGTGAAATGGAGAGAACTCGAACCGAGAGGCGCTCGGCCAGAGAGATTGTGTTTGTGTTTGAGTGTTGTGTCGTAAAATATAAAAACATCTCGCTTTTATCCTTTTATCCTATTTTTACGCGACAACAAAAACATGCCTGTGCTACACCGGCACATTCGCACTATGCCATACACACTCACACACATACTCAGATAATTCCCTTAGCTGTGTTGTGCAAGTATGTATGTACGCGTGTTTATGTTAGTATGTGTGCTTCGTGTTGCTTGGCTCTGTACTATAATCACTGTTTTTGTTAAAGTTGCACATGTGAGCCGGCGAACGAGCGAGCGGGCGAGCCCCCCCAACCAAGGCAATAGAGTAGAATATACATACGTATGACTCACACAAACACACAGACTCACATACAGTCAGACATTGTGGCAGCCAAAAGCAATTCATTCATCCCATTCCATTACAACCCATCCAATTCATTCAATTCGTTTTGTGGAACAAGCGGCGCATAGCTGTCGCCAACACCTGTGTTTTGTTCCTTTTGGGCGCAATACACACCATGTGCTCACACACACACACAAACTAGCATACGAACGCACACACCGACACCAGCACAGATTGAAACTCACACGTACACATATTAATGCACAAACTTAATCCAACCGAACTGCGCTTTAACAAAATGTAGGCAACAACTTTAAGCAGCTGTGCTCCTTATATTAGGGTGTAGTGTCGTTAAACTACTGGCGAAAAATCAATACTTGTAAACTAAGAGAAACTATAAATACATACTTGGCAGGGAAGTCTATTACCGAACGGTAGATCCTTAATATTTTCTAAATCAAGGACTCTAGTGGACGAATTTAATAAAACGACTTGTTCGAGTCTGTAAGAAGAAGATATTCCTTCAATATAGAAAGCATTTTTCGGTTTTGCGAGCTTAATCTGAGTTAAAAAGTGGACCATCATTTTAGCACCCAAGCGTGCCAAATTGATTTCTCAAAATATTGGCTCTTTTAATACGTCTAGAATTAGCGAAGACTCAAACTATATCCATTTCCAGAGCCCGGTTGAAGCAATTCGAAAAATGTTGCTCTTTGGAATAATGGAATATTTGCAGCCGTATGTAGGATCGGTTAAGAGGTAACTGTTGCCATGATAACGTGAGCAAGCGAAGGCTTGCCTTACTAGACAAAACTAATGACATAGGCACCGTTGATTTAGAATCGAAGTTACGAGGGTTGCTATATATATTTCTGGCCTAGGCAACACTAAGTGTTGCCTGGCGCCTTCTGATATTTCCAGTTTGACATTTTTAAAATTAAACGTACTCAAAATGTTTTGACGTACGACCATCATTTGTGTTGTTTACAGGGACTTGAAAAAATCAATTTGGAAAAAAATGTAATTAACTCGTGAACATTTTCGCAAGAGTGTATTGATGAACTTAAATCTTTGTACGGCGATGAAGCACCATCCTATATCACTGGGAAAAACTGGTTTAATAAATTCAATCGTGGCCAACGCTCGCTCAAAGACGAAGGTCGTCCAAAAACGGCCGTTGTGCCAGAGAACATTGATGCCGTGCGTGAACTGATAATGCTAGACCATCCTGTGACATACCGTCAGATAGAGGCATCCTTGGCCATTTCTTCCACTAGCATTCGATATTGCACCTGGCCGTAAAAAAGGTTTGTTCTCGTTGGATCCCGCACAATTTGACAATCGCTCATAAAAGGCTCGTTTCGATTGGTGCAAAGAAATTTTGAAAAAATACGATCGCGGTGCTGTAAAAAACCTATATAAGATCGTCACAGGTGACGAATCATAGATCTATACGTATGAGCCCGTAACAAAGCAGCAATCGACCGTGTGGGTCTTCGAATACGAGCCAAATCCAACGTTGAGCCAGAAATGGGCCTCATCACTTAACACAATTTTAGCCGAAAACGTCGGATATTCTTGTTTTTCGCCGAATGCTCATTTCCATATTACAGTTGCCAACATTTGAAGGAAATTATATTCAAAAAATAAATGGCATAAAAAGTCCTTTCGTTTTCACAATAAAGATTCCACACTTGATTTGAATTTTAGTATTTTTTTTTTATTTTGAAAAAAACCTGTAAATGGATCATCCTACATGATAGAGGATGATGTAGTAAGACCTTCTCATTGCTTTATATGCTCAAGGTTACTGATATCGTTGGAAATTTATTTGTTGACTTAACATGTTCATTGCTATTCCATGGCTTCGTTAATTATAAGTATCGCATGATATTGTGTTCCGATTAAAGCATTAGTCAAACTTCGACAACAGAAGCCCCATTTCTTTCTACTGTTACCGATGAGTCTAGGAATTTCATGTAGAAAAAGCCTTAAAGCTCTGATTTTTTAAGGCTTCTGAATAAAATTGCACAAACACACATATAAACCGATTATGATACTATGAACGAATTCATTAAAGAGAATGATGTAGTAAGACTCTCCTTATTGCAAAAGATTCTGGTGTCGTAAAAAAATTATTCGTAGACGTGTTCGCTGCTATTTCATGGTTTTATTAATTATAAGTTTCACATGATATTGTCTTACCGATAAAACTTTAAGTCAAACTTCGACAACAGAAACCCCATTTCTTTCTACTGTTACCGGTGATGCTAAGAATTGCATGTAGAAAAACCTCAAATAGTGTTGAAGTGGCCAATTTTCCAAAGATTCTGAAAAAAATTAAACAAACTCGTCTTTAAGCCGATAAAAATATATGGCTGAATAATATATGCTACAGATAATACTATAGACCGAATCCTTGAAAGAAAATGATGTAGTAAGACTCTCCTTCTTTCTAGAGATTCTCAGGATCACTTATATCGTAGGAACTGAATTCGTTGGCTTAACTCGTTCACTGCTGTTTCGTTAACTGTAAGTATCACCTGATAAAACCTTAAGTCAAACTTCGACAACAGAAGCCCCATTTCTTTCTACTGTTAAAGATGCTGCTAAGGATTTCATGTAGAAAAAAACCTTAAATAGTGTTTAAGTGGCTTTAACTCGCTTTGTATTCGATTAAACCCTAGTTTCCTCGAGGCTTCTAAATAAAATAGCAAACTCACCGATAAACCGATTATGATACTATGGACCGAATCCATAGTAGAAGGCTCTTCTCATTGCTAAAGATAGCGATATCGTAGGAAACGAATTCGTTGACTTAAATTGTTAACTGCTATTTCACGGTTTCAGTAATTATAAGTATCGCATGATATTGTGTTACCGAGAAAAACTTTAGTCAAACTTCGTTAACAGAAGCCCCATTTCTTTCTACTGTTGTCAATGCTGCTAGGGACAGTAGAAAGCCTAAAATAGTGGCTGAAGTGGCTTTAACTTGCTTATGCCTACTTTAAATTCGATTAAGGCCCTAATGTTTTCGAGGCTACTGAATAAAAAGTGGCACAAACTTACCTATACGAGTACTAAACGAACAAAAGCTAAAACGACTTAGACATTTTTCTTTCAAACCACCCAATCGTATTTCTACTGCCCGTTAACGAGCCTGTGTTAAGTGTGACTCAACAATTTTGTCTGGTACTTTAAACGATGTGCCTGCTGTGTGTCGTCCTTGTTCCTTTTCACTTCCACATTCTCAATGTCCTTTTCCTGTTTATTTTTACACTTGTCACAGTAGTTTTTGCCCTCTCTTCTGTTGGCATATGTGTGAGTTGTTGTGTGAGCGTGTTTGTTGCATGCAACATGATATATTTGCGGTTAAATAGGTTTTGCTGAGAGAGTCGCGCCGCCTGGCCGTGTTCGTGACATGTGTTCATTCTTTTGTTTCAGGTTTAATTATGGCTGTGATTTTGTTTTGGATGTCGGCGCGCAGAATGGGATTTTCTTGTTGTCTCTGAGTATCGCATATGAGGAGCAGGACAGGAAAATTTTTAATCTAAGTTATGATTTTCTTTAAGTGATCCATGGCTTAGAGATAAAGGGACGATAAGGCCGTCGTGGTGTGAAGGTTTGTGCGAAAAAGGTCAGGCAATTAATCAGGTTTGGCATCTGCAGTGTATAGCCATTTGGATATAAACAGCAGGTGCTGATCAATAAGCAAAGGGAGACCCAAATCTAAGTTTTTAAAAAAATAAAAAAATGAACGAAAATTATTTTTTATTATTTTTTTTTTTATTTTCTTTCTTTTTATTTATTTATTTTTAATTTATTTATTTTTCTTGATAATGTCGTCTCTAGTTCAATTACCGATTAACTGAATTTTACAATCTTCTTGTTTTATCTTATTTTGATTCTTTTTTTCGTCTCAACTGTGAGACACCTACTTTCCCTATGATAGCCTTTGATTATCTCAGCTTTAGCAGAAAACAATCGACGTTTTTTTTTTGTTATTGTGTATCAACATCAGTGGCTCGGCCGGCCCACTGTAGTATTTGCGAAGCACTGCCATCTACAATACGAAAAACACATGTCCCCTTTTTTTAATGTAAGACCAAACTGTGGTTTCTGTAACAACTGTCATGTGGTGATAGCACACATAGCCAGCAATACTTGAACAGAAATGAAATAAGTTTTATTTCACTTCACCACCAGCCCCTCAGCACACTGAAGGACAATGTCTGCACCAACAAGGATAACAAACATTTGCGAGCAAGCTGGGAGACGAAAGAAAAAACGCCGTAGCTCTCAACATTTAAGGACGAATAAAAATCAACTTACGCAAACAAAGCTCGAAAGCTTTAACGTTACATTGTAAAAAAGGATTACAAAGCCGGGAATTCTAACACTCAGCAACGCACTCAGGAAATATTTACACACAAACAAACACTTACATACATAAATAGTTATACGTATAATCGTGCCGTCCTAAAAATGGCAAAAGTCCTGGCAAAGTGAGATACGTTTTGGTGGCAAAGCAACAACACAGCAACAACAGCAAAAGAAAAGCTGAAAATTAAATTGGAAATCGTATTGTAATGTGCGAAAGGGGGACAGGGGCGAGAAATGACTTTCAACAAGGCATTTGAAAACTAATTTCCAACGAATTCAACACATAATTATAATTACAGAAATGTTCAAATCGTAGAATGAACTGTCAGTAACATGAATTTACTTATGACCACAAAAACATGAAAGGAATAACGCACAGACTTATAAAAGTCGTCTTTTGTAATGGCCTGTTACCTTCAATGGAAAATAATATCGTTCATGTGCTTGAAGGACTAAATTGGAATGGATGAAAAAAAAGTGAGTGCGATGTCTCTTGACGAAGCTAGTTGTTGTATGCTCCCACTTGTTTAGTTTTTTTTACCGGTACCAGTTCTATTTCCGATTAGAGGAGCCCCTGCCTTATAATAAAATAAAGGAATGATATTACATTCCTTTATTTTATTGTAAAACAAAGGATACACAACATTTACGGTCGTTTCGTTGCTTTCATAAATGTGCAAACTTTTGGTGTGCAGCCTCAGGAGCAAGCTACATACAACTGGCCTTGTAAAAAATATATACAAAATAGAAAGGGACCTAAGGGTAAAAACCAGTTTTGTTCAGGCGAGCCATTTTAAAGATTTAAATACGTGTATCTTTGGTGTACCATCACTTTCATAAAACGCGCATATCTCTGGGAGGGAACACTTTTGGGGCATGGGATCGGTCTCATTCGATGCTCAGATGTTGTCCACATCAAAAAAAAAACGAAAATTGATTTTTTTTTTACCCTTAGGTCCCTTTCTCTACACGCAGAGAGAAGATATGGTTACTATATGGTCACGGCGACAATAGTATGTTCTCAGCAGTAAAAGTATGGTCGTCGCAACCATAGTATTGTTTTTTGAATTTCATTTTGACAATAGTATGATTGCGGCAATATTAATATTGTTGAAAAATGTAACACAAGTATTGTTGCCAAATGCCAAAAATGAAAATATGGTTGTAGCAACAATATAAATATGGTTGGTGGGACAAAAGTATTGTTTTCATGGGTAATATGTTAACAATAACATGATTACGGCAATCATACCGGCAAAACCTTAATTTTTTTTGATTTGACAATGTTATTTTTACAATTCCTACTCAATAATAGCAATAAAAATTAAATTTTTTCAAAAAAACTACGGATTAGTATAACTAAAATATTTTTAATAAATGAATTTTTTTACTGTTAAATAAATCACTCCTATTGTTACATAACTAACTTAATAAAATTCTATATTGTTGAATAACAACGTATTCCAGTCTTTACAAACAATTTTGGGGATCATAGTATGGTTGTGCGTAAGTCAAACTATGGTTGTACGTTGAACATACTATGGTTGTACGTTGAACATACTATGGTTATGAGGATCATAATATGGTTGTGGGGATTATAGTATGGTTGAATGTGAATAATAATATAGTTGTGGGGATCATAGTATGGTTGTGTGTGAATGATTCTATTGTTGTGAGGACCATAATATTGTTATGGGGATCATAGTATGGTTGTGTGTGAACCATACTATTGTTGTGATGATCATAATATTGTTGTGCCATAACCATATAACCAACAATAGTATGATGCTCTTCGAATATTGTTACCCCAACCATACTTTTTTTCTGCGTGTATGGGCTGTCACATATATTCTCCAAATGCAAACCAGCAATAGTTAATGATATTGCCCTTGTGATTTGTTAATCGTTGTCGCGAAGACAAGTTCCAAAGGGAATTGAAGCTGATTAAACTTAAATGACAACTTGTTATCTTCAGCCTTCTTTGCTACTCTAAAAATAATTTTGCTATACGTATTCAAATTTTCAGCCTTCTAGCTCAAAAAAAAACTCGTTTACCACGCCTAGTCCGGCCACAAACCGAAAATCTAGCTTAAAATTGATATTCCCCACATTGAACAGGGATTAAACCGGCTCAAGACCTCTTGCTTCTATATTTAAATAGAAGACAAGTTTTTTACAAAATGGCACAGGGCACGTGGCTGCACACTACTTTTATCTTGATTTCGGGTCCGTGACAACCCTCTTCAGAAAGCCTTGCTGCAATTGTTGAATGTAAAACCGAACTCTATAAGGCCAGGCTCTTCCCAAACGAATGAGAACTACTGCTGTAAACCTTACTTTTCAAGTTTTCTTCACACAATTGCCCACGAAAATACAACTCACTCTAGCCACCTCTAAAGAGACTTCACATCGAGAGCCATCAATAGATTTCTTTTACAACGTGTGTGTGTGTTGTAAAACGAGTTTAGTTGACTATGTCAACTTGTGTGCCGTGCCGTGCATGTACGTATGTTTAGCTCGTTTGTTTTATTTCGGTCTGTTGCTTTTACACATTGAACAGGGATTAAACCGGCTCAAGACCTCTTGCTTCTATATTCAAACAGAAGACAAGTTTTTAACAAAATGGCAAAGTGACATTGATTTTCGTGGCTGCACACTACTTTTATCATGATTTCGGGTCCGTGACAGATTCCCCGTCATCAGTTATAAATGTGTACCAATTTTCAGACTTTTAGCGCTGATAAAGCTGATTCAGCCTTCTAGTTCAAAAAAAAAACACTTTTGCCACGCACCCTTATCCTATAAACCGTATGTTTTAAAAAAAACTTGCCACGATTACCCATTATGATAAGCTGATCGTTATAAGCCTGACCATTTCATTAAAATCGCCTCAACGCTTTGGGAGGCCATAATTATCTTACATAAACACATACACACAGAAAAAAAAAATTGGAATCGGTCCGAATTACAAATATTCGGTTGAGTAAAGATACTTTCTGTTGCAATCACCAACATCCCATGGTTTTGATGGCTACATTGTTCGAAATACCATAAGATGGTAGCTACATAAATATTACGACTCCTACAGCCAATAAGTCGGTCTTAATTTAGTAAAACTATTGGTTGCTACAATTGGTGGTGATGGTTAACCAACCAATTATGGAGTACATGTTACATTGGTGCCAATAATTGGTGGTAACAATCAAAAAATTCTTCGTATTAACCAAACCCGGTTTAGTTCGCTGTTGTAACATCCATTAAACGTTCGGACTTTTGCGAGGGATGACTAATTTCTTCAAGAAGAAAGACTTTGGTAATTACAGTGGCCCTCTTGGGCCCGGTTTAGTATTTTATGAGCCAAAGACATTTCTATTTTGCAATGCTAAACTATAAGTAAAATATTAATAGTAAGTAAATATTCCTTTGTTTTACCAAAATTTCGTGATGAAATTTTGGTAATTTGTTAATATTTTTTGTTAATATTTTACATTCTATCTCTAAGATTGGAGTGTCCTTTTCGAAAAACGGAAGAAAAATGAAAAATTGTAGTCCAATTAATTTCGTTTGGTGTCCTCATTTTTAATAAAATTATTAAGTATTTTTAAAAATGGTCGTTTTTGGGTTAAAATGTCATACTAAATTATTACTATTATCATTGAAGTGTAGATCATCTAAAATAAAATCAGAATATTCTAGGCCTGACCTTTTAGTCCTTTTAAAACAAAAAATCATTAAAAAAATAAATCATTATGATTAGAATGTAAATTAAATCGACACAGAGGGGCGATTTGAGTATTAATTTTTTTCCGTCTATTTTTTAAAATAAAATAACCTCCAAAATATGACCGATATACTCTTATTATATGTTTTGTATCACATCTGTAGCCAAGACTTCAGGCATTGATTAGAAATATTTTGTGTCATATTAACCTCTTAGTTTCTGAAAATATTAAGGTTTATACAATATTGAACAGGGACTAAACCGGCTCAAGACCTCTTGCTTCTACATTTAAATAGAAGGCAAGTTTTCAACAAAATAGCCAAGTGACATTGATTTTCGTGGCTGCACACTACTTTTATCTTGATTTCGGGTCCGTGACAACCCTCTTCAGAAAGCCTTGCTGCAATTGTTGAATGTAAAACCGAACTCTATAAGGCCAGGCTCTTCCCAAACGAATGGGAACTACTGTTGTAAACCTTACTTTTCAAGTTTTCTTCACACAATTGCCCACGAAAATACAACTCACTCTAGCCACCTCTAAAGAGACTTCACATCGAGAGCCATCAATAGATTATTTTACAACGTGTGTGTGTTGTAAAACGAGTTTAGTTGACTATGTCAACTTGTGTGCCGTGCCGTGCATGTACGTATGTTTAGCTCGTTTGTTTTATTTCGGTCTGTTGCTTTTACACATTGACTTTCACACAAACCGGCTCAAGACCTCTTGCTTCTATATTCAAACAGAAGACAAGTTTTTAACAAAATGGCAAAGTGACATTGATTTTCGTGGCTGCACACTACTTTTATCATGATTTCGGGTCCGTGACAGATTCCCCGTCATCAGTGATAAATGTGTACCAATTTTCAGACTTTTAGCGCTGATAAAGCTGATTCAGCCTTCTAGTTCAAAAAAAAACACTTTTGCCACGCACCCTTATCCTATAAACCTTATGTTTTAAAAAAAACTTGCCACGATTACCCATTATGATAAGCTGATCGTTATAAGCCTGAACATTTAATTAAAATCGCCTTAACGCTTTGGGAGGCCATAATTATCTTACATAAACACATACACACAGAAAAAAAATTGAAATCGGTCCGAATTACAAATATTTGGTTGAATAAACATACTTTCTGTTGCAATCACCAACAGCCCATGGTTTTGGTGGTTACACTGTTCGAAATACCATAAGATGGTAGCTACATAAATATTACGACTCTTACAGCCAATAAGTCGGTCTTAATTTAGTAAAACTATTGGTTGCTACAATTGGTGGTGATGGTTAACCAACCAATTATGGAGTACATGTTACATTGGTGCCAATAATTGGTGGTAACAATCAAAACATTCTTCGTATTAACCAAACCCTGTTTAGTTCGCTGTTGACACATCCATTAAACGTTCGGACTTTCGCGAGGGATGACTGATTTCTTCAAGAAAAAAGACTTTGGTGATTACAGTGGCCCTCTTGGGCCCGGTTTAGTATTTTATGAGCCAAGGACATTTCTTTTTTGCAACGCTAAACTATAAGTAAAATATTAATAGTAAGTAAATATTCCTTGGTTTTACCAAAATTTCGTGATGAGATGTCTTAAGTAAAATCGTATGGATTTTTGTTAATATTTTACATTCTATCTCTACGATTGTAGTGTCCTTTTTGAAAAACGGAAGAAAAATGAAAAAATGTAGTCCAATTAATTTCGTTTGGTGTCCTCTTTTTTAATAAAATTATTAAGTATTTTTAAAAATGGTCGTTTTTAGGTTAAAATGTCATACTCAATTATTACTTTTATCATTGAAGTGTAGATCATCTAAAATAAAATCAGAATATCCTAGGCCTGACCTTTTAGTCCTTTTAAAAAAAAATCATTAAAAGAATAAATCATTATGATTAGAATGTAAATTAAATCGACACAGAGGGGCGATTTGAGTATTAATTTTTTTCCGTCTATTTTTTAAAATAAAATAACCTACAAAATATGACCGATATACTCATATTATATGTTTTGTATCTCATCTGTAGCCAAGACTTCAGGCATTAATTAGAAATATTTTGTGTCACATTAACCTCTTAGTTGCTGAAAATATTATGGTTTATAAAATATTAATTATTTTTAGCTTAACTTCAAAATTTTTGACGTTTTAAAACTAAAATTGTTTTTTTTAACCCACTTTACCAATTTTATGCATACAATCTTTCCACTTGTTTATACAAACTTTATTAGATTCTAAATTAAAAATAAATATTTAAAAAAAAACCTGCTGAAAAGTCAATTGACAGAATAAACCAAATCGTTAAATACAAAAATTAGCCTAAAAAGTGTATTATTTCGGCCAAAAAACCGAAAACATTAAATTTAACCATCAGTTTGTCCAGTTAACAAATGCTCGTGATAATGACAACCTAATTCAATGAGTTCTTGTAGCCAATAATCTGTTACAACAACCAATTATGAACAAATTCAGTTCCAATTTAGTTCCATCATTCGTATAAGTTAGGGTTACATATACACTGTCTCCTTAACCGATACTGTCAGTTCCACTTACTGAAAATTGCAGTTTACCCAATCAACATTTGGTGGTAGCAATGGAATGCATGGATAAAACGTGGAACCACCAACAATCGGTTAGCAAAAAATCGGTGTGCATATTAGGTGTTTTGACGCTTTCATCCTTCTCCTTTTAGAAGTTCCTAGACCAGGGCTTAAACCGATTCCGGATGGATTCAAATAACTTGCCGAGATACAGGGCAATCCACATAGAACTCTATGTGGAGAGTTCAGTAGTTAATTTTATTAGCTCAAAATTTTCGCGGTTTAAGTCTTTCCAGGATGAAATGGCAAACAATACTGAAAAGAAAAAAACAACAATGTTTTAACACAACTCACGCGTAATCTGTTAAAAAATTCTATTGAAAAAAGATACCTTTAGATTGATTGCACTTAGAAATTTGAAAAAATAAGGACCGATGATTCCACCAGCGTATACGTAAACCGCACCAAAACGTTTTTTAGCGGTGTTAGTCTTTCAATAAAGAAATGTCAAACAATACTGAAAGGAAAAAATAACGTTTAACACAACTCACGTGTAATCTGTGAAAAAAATCCCTATTAAAAAAAATACCTCTAGATTGATTACCCTATATATCTCTGAACTTCAATCCGAATAAGACAGAACTTCAAACTATAAAGGATAAGTTAATTGGGCCAAACCTATTGCCTCGCTCAATGTACTAGTATTTCAGGCCACCTACCCCATACACTAGTCGTCCCATACCCCCTGAAATGTAAGTAAACTTTAGCTTTGCTATACAATAAAGTTCTCTTTTGTGGGGGCCTTATGTCAAAAACATTCGATTCGAAATCTTAAAATTAATGCAAAATTGAAATTAAAATCTGTAACCCCGCCCGCTAAGCGTGCACACAAAAGCACCACAACTATTTTACACGTCTGCTGTTGTTCTGGCATCTTATGCCAGTCGGCATCAGACTTAAAATATTAAAAAAAAGATGGCATAGCAAACGAAAAACTGGGGAAAATACACGCAGTACACTAAAATTACAGTGAAATCAAAACAGGATTACTCTCCCGGCAGCAGCAGCAACAGCACCACCAACAATGAGCCTCAACAGCACCGAAGCCAAAATTGTAACGAAAGCAACAGCAGCACCAAGTGTCAGAATCAGGAGACCAACTTCAGACCAAAATCCGAATAAAGTAAACTGAGTGTGTATGCGTGCGAGAATAATAATAGTGGCCTTATACCTTCTCAAGTACAGACCGGTGTGCCTGTAGTTGTGCGTAAAGCAGCAAGCAAGGCAGCGAGCGAGTGAGTGAGCGTGTTTTCATATTTGAGAGAGCGAGAGAGATATTCCCATTAAAAGTGGCAGGCAAGCAGCAAACTGTTGGCGGCAAATTGTGTGCTTAATAGTTTGGCAACACTTTGTGTAAATGTGCCAATTGTATGGCGCTGGCAGTGTGTGTGTGTCTGGCTGTATGAGTGTCATACGCATACATACACTCATGTTAGAAGTATTATAGCATCACTTACATCCTCACACACCAGTCTTCTCTATGCTAAAAATCAGCGTTGCCGCTTTTGGGGGTTTTCGACCAATTTTGTTAGGATCGATTTAACATTTTAAGACAGTTCGGACAGTCGGCCCAATTCGATGTTGGTAGGTTTTAAACGTAATCGTTATATATTTATTTGCTTTTCTTGTCTAGAACCAGTAGTAGGAAAAGATATCGATAGTTTGCAAGCAATGAAAAAGCAATAGTAAAAAAATCGATAGTTTGACATCTCTATTATGGACCCTGGGACCCAAAGGAGCATCCGTTATAGTCATCGGAATATGAATTCTCGTATTAAATGCGTTATTAAATTGAAATCATTTTCGAATCCCAAATGGATTTTTAAAGAGTTTACGTAGCCATGGAGCCCATAGTAAGGTCACGTGGACCATAAATATGACAATCGTTATGGAAGGTCTATAATCTTCGGCCAGTGTCAAACTAATGTCGTTTTTCTTGCTGTTTTTTTAAGGAAATATTTTTTTTTATTTTACAGTTTAATTGCATTTTGCACCTTGATTTATTTTACAATTTTGGTCCTCTACAAACAGCTTTTGTCCGGTTATTTTGGAAAATTCTGGTCGGAAAAATATTTTCCTAATGGCAACACTGCTTAACATTCCACTTTAAGAACAGAGTATGGAGTGAGTGTAAAGCACCAAAACATAATGTCGTGCCACGAAAAATCACAGCACTGCGAGTCATAAGGCAAAGCAATTATTTTCACAGCTATTGCCGGCAACTGTTTGTGAAGCGCGTATGCAAGGGACGGGTGCGAGGGGTGCTGTCAATGTCATTTGGCCCGTTAAGGAAAGAAAGGCAAAAAAATGGTGAACAATACAAGAGCCGCCAAAAATCCTACTAAAACAGATTGTCCGTTTGTAAACGATGTAGTCTCTTTGTCGGGAGTTAAAACCGGCGAAAATTACTTATGTATGTACGTGTATTTTGGGTAATGGTAAAAATTTTGAACCCGCAATGAAACTTATTTCCTTATGATTCTAAGACGCCTGTGATTTGATAATTCTTATACCTATCACTTTACTTCCGACAGTTGGCTGGCCTCTTACACAGAGAACAGATTCGTTACCCAGGCGGAATTTTTTTTTTTGTCAACCGAGTATTCTATCAGTGCAACCGAATGTTCTTCTGTAATTTTCAATAAATGGAACTGAGGTGTCGAAACGAATATCCATTTTGATAATAAACATGTGGTGGTAGCAACAACAAATCTTCGTTTGCAACGAAATTTTTGCAGTTTCAACTGATTTCCATCACACAGAGAACACAACTGAATTTGTTGCCAACCGAATGTTGGTGGTAGCACGTACTCGTACTCTTCATGCATTCTATCGCTACAGTCGAATGTTTGTTGTGTACACAGCAATATTCAGCAGAAGGAATTAACACTATCGGTTGTGAAGACATAGTATCGGTAACCCCAAATAATAAGGTGATTATTGGAATTGCATTTTTACGTGTGTTAGCAGTGTTAGTTTCATAGATTATTTGTCCCGTTGTCATTATCAAGAACATTTGTTTGTTGAACCAACTGATGGTTAAATTGAATGTATATTCTTTCTCTTGATAATCTATTAGCTTTAAAATAGTTTATAATAGTTTTTTCGGCCTAAATTAGTTTAGAAACGTTTAAATCTAATTGGGGCTATGGGAAAGTTAATCGGAATCGGATGTAATATGTGACCATTTTCATCTGCAGGTGCTGAAATCGGAAAGGAAATTTGAATGGGGATATACACAAGTTTTAAACTATACGAGGGTTGCTATTTATACTTCGGATCTTGACAATACTAGTGTTTCCAGATGTAAACTGGAACTTCCATTACTTGGAACGTTTTGTCATTTGAGGGCGAACTGTTTTGTTTACAGGGTGTCGAAAAATTTATCTCAGTCAAAAAATGGAATTATCCCGTGAACTTTTCGTGCGATGCTTTTTAACGATTTTCGGCGTGGGTTATCAAGACAAAAGTGTTTAAATCAACTTGTTTCGACTTTTGGCAATGAAGCACCATCAAATATTATTGTTAATCGCTGGTACCAAGAGTTCAGTCACGGGCGCTATTCGCTACAGGATGAATTTCATGAAGGACGTCCATTTTCGGTCACTTTGCCAAAAATCATCGATGCTGTGCGAGAGCTGATTAAGCTAGACCGACATGTAACGTACCGTGAGATTGAGACATCCCTGGCCATTAGTATGACAAGTATCAATAAGATATGGCATGTTCATTTGGCCGTGAAAAAAATTTGTTCTCTTTGGATCTTACATAATTTGACGAATGCTCAAAAAAGGCTCGTATGTATTGGTGCAAAGAGATGTTGAAAAAGTATAACTGCGGTAGCTCAAAGGCGGTGTATAACATCGCCACAGGTGACGAATCATGGATCTATGCATATGGACCCGAAACAAAACAGCAATCGACCGTATGGGTCTTTCAAGACGAGTTTGATACGGGCTTTTACTTTACTTGGAGAAGAAATGCGCTTCAAATCCCAATTAAAAAACGCCAAATTATCAACATAATCCCTTCCTCCCTATTGCATTCTCTCTGTGTATAAATCTACATTTCAATTAGTATAAAACAATGTGTGCACTTGTATGTAAAAAAAGGAAGTGCTGCTGTTGCTGCCGCTATTGTTGTCGTCGATGCTGTGAATTTGTTAAATTGTACAACTGCTGACGACACTTTCTTTCCTGATTTTGATTTTCTGGCTGCAGCTTCTGAACCCATTGTATGTATGCTGCTCTTAGCGCAAGATTTTTTTTGTTCTTGTCTATTTAACTTCCCGTTCGTTTGCCGCTCGAAACGTAAGTGAGTCAACGAAAGAAATAATCAGCAAAAATTTTCTTTCAAAAAATTGTATTTTCAATGAAAAATTAAATGTTTTACGTACACTGCTGCTGCCGATGATGCTGCTGCAAATGCTGTTAGCAGTTGTTGTTGTTGCTGCTGGCGTTATGGCGTGCGTGCTCAAATGTATGTGTGTGAGTGTGCTAACAGCTGTTGCTGACATTTGCTTCATTCGTCATTTGTGCGGCTAACAAATGCTAAGGGTTTCCTCTCGACTGAAAAGAAGGCAGCAAGTGGCTTCCACATGTTTCATCTTTACATGGACAGCGACACACTGCCGAACGCACAAACACATACACGCAGGCACAGCTGCAAACACGCTAACAGCCGAGAGTGAGTGCGAGTGTGTGCGGTGCTTCGAGAGAAAAATAATATTTGCCATTCTAAAAATGTCAACAACAGCTGACTGCCACCAAAGTACCAACACACACTAATACACAGAAGGGCACATACACTCTCACACACAAATTCTTTGTTGACAGCTCCTGAAGCGAGGCACAGTCGTTCACTCGCTGGTCGGTTTAAATGGGAGGGGTTATGCAGGCGGCATTCCAATAAAATATTCTGTTTGCCACCCGGGCAACCCGGCCATTCATATTCATTCACTCCAGCACAGTGGGTGCCTGTCATGTTGGCTAAACCCCATTGTGCCAGTCCTTCGTTTAGTTGGTTATTTTCCTTCTCTTTTTTTTTGATAGTTTTCTTGTGAGTTTAAACAATTGAGAAGCTGCGTTTATTTTTTCATTCTTTCTCTCCGAAAACATTCCACTTGACAGTGATGCTCTTTAAAGAGCCACTTTAAAATTGTTGCCATTTGGGCCGTGGCCGAGCGTAGCGTTTTGCAGCCAGCCTTGTTATCCACATTGCCTTTGCTGCAAAGTTACAAGAAAAAAACATGGACATCATCACAAGGATCATCCACAGCATCATTCATCGTTGCTGTGACCCTTTTGCTGCTGCTGTTGCTGGTACTTCTGCATCTGGCTGCTTGCTGTATGTTGCTGGTGATGGTGCTTGACAACACTTGTTGAAAGAGTCACATTTGTTATTTTTAAAGCTCTTTAAACGAAAGTTTAGCAAGACAAGAAGACAGACGGGAATGACAAGAACATTTAACGAATAACTGGCGATGTTGCATTAAAGTTTATATGACCCATCTATGGAATGAAATCCATGCTGGAAGCGGGGATATGTAATAAGTTCTGGTCAATTTAGACGGGGAGGATTTTAAGCAGTTGGCGTTGGTGTAAAGCCTCCCATGGAAGTGATCCGGCAAAGGAAATTATTTACAAGTGGGCAATTCATAAGTTCCTTAGGGCCGAAGCTTTTTTACTTTTCTTCATTAATTGCGTTCCAGTATGACATTGACAGTATCAGAGGATATGGTTGAGCGGTGGAAGGGCTATGTTGGATAGTACCCTATGAACCTTTGGATAATGGGTCAGGTCTTTGTTTTTGAGACATGCGTCTATTGTTGAAGGGACCGATTTCTTGGGTCTCTAGGGCCTGTAAATCCGGACCCATTATACAATAAAGAAGGTAGAGTTAAGCTAACAGCTGATTTTTACTATTTTCTCGTAGTTTGTCAATTTTGAAATTTGACAATGGAGTTTGTTGAAGTTTGTAAAGAAAAAATTCTTTATCCAACATTTGCAATTATCATCAAACATTCACAAAAAAGTTTTTTTGGCATTCTCTTTTAAATGACCCTGTTTATTGTACCATGACCGGACCCAAGATTAAGACAAATCTTACAAGTATTTCATATTTAGATTAGTGAGGACATTCTACACGCGGACAAAAAAGATATGTGACAGCGCATAGTAAAAATAAACCAATTTTCATTTTTTTTTTTTCTTTTTTTGATGTGGACAACATCTGAGACCGATCTCATGCCCCAAAAGTGTTCCCTCCCAGAGATATGCGCGTTTTATGAAAGTGAAGTCGACGATTCTAAGCGCAAATAGAAAGGGACCTAATCTTTAAAATGGCTCTCCTGAACAAAACTTTTCATCAACTTTTCACTTTTTTGATGTGGACAACATCTGAGCACCGAATGAGACCGATCCCATGCCCCAAAAGTGTTCCCTCACAGAGATATGCGCGTTTTATGAAAGTGAAGTCGAAGATTCTAAGCGCAAATAGAAAGGGACCCAATCTTTAAAAAGGCTCTCCTGAACAAAACTGGTTTTTAACCTTAGGTCCCTTTCAATTTTGCGCGTCACATATGGTGACTCTATGGTCACCGCAACAATAATATGTTCTCTACAAAAAAAGCATGTTCGTCGCAACCATATTATTGTTTTTTGAATTTCATTTTGACAACAGTATGATTGCGGCAATATTAATATTGTTAAAATGTAACAATAGTAATATTGTCAAATTTGTATATGAAAATATGGTTGTAGCAACCATATAAACATGGTTGGTGCAACATAATTATTGTTGTTTAATATTTACGTTAACTATAATATGATTACGGCAATCATACCGTATGGTTGAGACTATGAACATAGCAAAACAGGTTTTATAGAGCATTCATGTATGTGATTTTTGATATACGTACCTATAAAAACACACAGTTGTTCGCGATTATAAAAAACAACAACAATCGGAAGGTAGTTCGAGGGATTTTTATTGTGTTCACTTTGTTCGGTGAAATACTCTACTACCGACTGGTTCTCGTTTATTTAAAATCTGCCTTCTGTTAATTCACATTTGTTACTTGGGAAGTAGCATTCACCCCTGGTGGCAACTAAAAGAAAAAATCTATATTTTTGAATAACAACATTACCCAATCCTTATAAATAATTTTGGGAATCATAGTTTGGTTGAGTTAATCATACTTTGGTTTTAGGGATAAAAGCACGATTGCGTGTGAATCATACTATTGTTGTATGAGAAATACTACGGTTGTGAGGATCATAATATGGTTTTGGGGATCATAGTATGGTTGAGTATGAATTATACTATTATTGTGAGGATCGTAGTATGGTTGCGTGTAAATCATACTATGGTTGTGAGGATCATACTATGGTTGTATGGAGAAACATACTAGCATGATTGCGTGTGAATCATACTATTGTTGTATGAGAAATACTACGGTTGTGAGGATCATAATATGGTTTTACACATAGTAAGGTTGTGTGTAAATCATAATATGGTTGTGAGGATCATAATATGCTTGTTGAGATAATAGTATGGTTAAGTGTGAATCATACTATTGTTGTGAGGATCATACTATGGTTGTGGGGATCACAGTATGGTTATGTGTGAATCATACTATTGTTGTGAGGATCATAATATTGTTGTGCCACAACCATATACCCAACAATAGTATGATCCTCTTTGAATATTGGCACCCCAACCAACCATACTTTTTTTCTGCGTGTGCCAAGTCCAAATGCAAATGTTGCACCTTTAAAAAACGAAAAATGTTTAATTCCTCCCCGCCACAGACAGTGACACTATCTAACCAAAAGCGACCTTCAGGGCAACCGGCAGTCAGTATTCTGGTACTAAGAATGTTCTCCTCGTTTCCATACCTTACCGCGTAGTTACACTTCTTTCTGGTAATTTTCTTTTAACACTTGGGCTAAACAACAAGAGAAACAATAGTAGAAACAGTAGCGTCCATGCGGTCGTTTCGGTTTAACACCTCCTGTTTATGACCAAGACCACAGTCATAAGCCATAACATGGATGGTTTAAATGATGATGACGACTATGCCGATGATGTGCCTGTATTTTTTTTACATTTGTATTTGTGCGAGTGTGTCTCTCTATGTGTGTGTGTGTGTTTTTAATTAACTTCCTTCGGTTAAGTGTTTCTAAACCAAACAATGAATTTGTTATTAAAACACATTCATTTCCAATATGATGTGTTTCTGGCTCTTGTGCTCTGTTCTTTGTTCGTATTTATCTGGGTTTCTTCTATTTTTATCAGTTCATGTTTTCAGTGCCGTCATTTATTGAATTTCTCTAGAGATGAAACAGTTTTGAAAGCATTTGCGTTCAGCATCCGATGTCTCGCTGATGATGAGCGTCGCGCCCCCGCCGTCCTTTCAACAGCCGGACCATATCCACTACTTGGGTTTGAGGATTCACCAACAACCATAACAATTCCACAATTTTGCTATATTTCAGTTGAATATTTTTAGTATTTCGTATTTTTACGCTATTGTTCAATACTGCGCGTATTGATGAATGTTTAAATGTTTTTACTGCGACGGATGCTGCTGTTGCGGGGGAGCTGCTGTTGTTCGGTTTGAGCAAAACGCTAGTAATGCTTTTAAAATTGATGTAAAACAGCTGTGCTTGTGTTAGATAATGTTCCCTTTATTGGTGTTGTAGTTGCTAGCGCATACACTGGGAGAAATCAATTGCTTGTTAATGGCTATGTGTATGTATGGCACATGGTCGGAACAAAATACTCGTACAAATCAAAGGTCAGCTATTGAGACCTTGTAAGTAACAAATCACTAGAAAATTGTACATTTTCATACAAAATATTAAAAATATAAGTTTCCGAAAAGAGACTAAAAACTGTTTTTTACGTCAAAAAGCCTTAACTAGACTGGAAAGCAAATTGACGGAATGGCGTCTCAAAAATAATCATATGTGTGCTGATGACAAGGTCTTTACTTATATAATGATTGCAAGACTTTGCATAACCCTTTCTAAAATATATATAGGCATTGGCTGGCGCTTTTCTAAAAGACAAATTTCATCCAAATCGGATAAAAACTGTGGTTATGGCGAGCATAATAAAATTTTCACACCCGAGGTTGCCAACTTTGGAGCACGGCAGCTATAATGACTTAAGCTCTAGAAGTACACCTTACCTTTAGCAGAATTTATAGACTTATTTTTTAAATATTTTGTTAATGTTTGGGCCCCACCATTGCCCTTTCTACCTCTTTGTTTTTTTGAGTATTTCCCGTTGATAATAAAACTGTCAGAATTATATTTGAATTATTGACACGTTTTAAAAGAATTCGAAAACAATCGTACTACAAAACACATGTACCTCTAAACGAAATTAATGGCCAAGTTGAGAAATATGTTTCTAAATTATTTATAAAATGAAAATACCAGCAGCGAATATATGAATGGGCTGATATGGACAGACCGACAGACGCATGGACAGACCGCCGCTTGCCAATGACGCACAGACCGCACAAAATATTCGTAGACCAACCAAAAAAGAAACCAATTCCAATCCACAGACTATTGAACCAATAATTCCCCACAAACAGCCACTATGAGTGAGCAACTAAAGAAAAAATTCCAAACACCCATGAAAACATTCAAAGTGTTTGAGAAGGGATACAAAACAGAACACCGGGTGAAAGGAAACAAAACACAGGCCCCTCCATCAGTCCTCCATGACAGGTGAATGAATGAAAGCGCGCGCAGACATGAAACGAAAGCGAATGAACAATAAACATTGGTGGTAACACCCGATATGAGAATAAAGAAAATCAATAGACGGACGGATGGAAAGGCATGTGGACGCAGCGATTCAGAAGGCAGAAGGCATACATTTAAAAATAAGAATAAGATTTTTGTTACAGAAATCTAACAGTTATAGTTGCTCAGCTAGTTTGAAATGAACGAAGGCAGAAGGCATACATTCAAAAATAAGAATAAGATTTTTGTTACAGAAATCTAACAGCTATAGTTGCTCAGCTAGTTTCAAATGAACGACGACCCCAACACCGCGGATTGCCCAGCTACAAGTTGTCCCAGTGGTAGTACTCTGCAGCGGAAGGTCTCTTCGCAAGCGTCCACAGATATTTTTGGTAGAACTCTTCGCAAGCGCACTCTGTAAATCCGAAAGTATAGCCTTCATATCGAAGCTGTAAATCCGAAAGCATAGCCTTCATATCGAAGCTTGTTTCAAACTTACAAGCTATACCCTGTTAATCTAAAACCAAGGTTTAGAGGTAATATTTTTCATGATTAACCCTGGAAGCAGGCTTTTTCGCAAGTACTGAGCAGCGCATTCGAAAATGCATCGTCTGGCAACACTGCAATAGTCAGGTGTTCTAAAAAGCATCAATTCAGCAGCTGTTGCGCAAATATCTCGCAGGCGTGCAATAAAAAAAAGGTTGATGCAATGCATGAGTAACTGATGCGCATTAGCAGCGTCAAAGCTTAACAGTGCTTCATTGCGAAAAGGCCCAATTCTGACAAAAGCCGAATAAAAATAATAGGTATCTTTCAAGGCCTCCAAGGAGCATTTTTTTCCAAGGCCTAACCGCCGCCGCCCCTGCATTTTGTCTGCCCCACAAAGCGAAGGAGTCGAGCAGACAAACAACTGGCAATTCATGTTGAGCGAATATATTCATTGAGATTCAATCACACACTGCGCTAAATGGCATTATTCACTTGTTCAGATGTTCAATTGCTCAATTTTTGTTGCTGCTGTTGCTGCTGCTATTGTTGTTGTTCAGTTGCCCAGTTGCTGTTGTTGTTTCTGTTGCCAATGTTAAAGCAGCTACAATTTATGAATGCAGGTGTTGTGTTTTCTGTTTTGTTTTGCTGTATCCGCCATAAATGCGATTGAGAATTGATCCAAAGCGCCCCGAAATAGCTCTTGCGGACGTCAGAGCGAATTTTATGATTAGAAACAAAACGGCAGATCCCGCCCAGATGTTAAGTAATGCCGACAAAATAATGTGAAATTTATTTCCTTTTCAGCTGCCACACAGTGTGAGCAGTTGTACACTAAAAACCAGCAACAATGATTTGAATTGGGCACACGGGCAATGAGTCACTAGTTTTTTTGTCAAAAATATAATTTGACTGACGTTTGAAAGGGTATTCATATCACGATACCAATGATGTAAATAATTAAGTAATTAATGAAATTGTTTTTTAATAAAATTATTAAATTCTTAAATATTTATATTTTTTTTTAATGTTAGGATGGAAAAATGTTTTTCTGCATTCCTGTTAGGTCGTCACGTAGCGTGATTTATCGCTAAGCGATTTTCTGATATGATCCCATTTTACTAGGGATAGTTATAGGTGGCACACTCTTAGTTTCTTTGCTGCTAGGAACCTGAGGATATGTGGACTTCAGAGGCTGCTTGCAAGACTCACTGATACTGATCACCAATCACCCTAAAGTTCTTGGTGTTACGTTGGATTGTGTTTTTAAGGCCCATCGCAAGCCGATGCTATACGCAACAACTTAGCAGGAACAAGGTCCTTACAAAGCCTTGTTTACCGCTAATATAGTGAAAGGTCGTTCAGTGTTAAACTATGCAGCGGCAGTAAACATATCGAATGTGAATAAACGTTCAGACTAGCCAGAACACCGCCCTAAAACTGCGACAGTTCTTATTGAGGACTTGAAGACCACCAACATGCAGGTCCTGTCGGCACTCCCACTCCCGGACTGGCATTGCCACACAAATGCAGCAAATACAACAACATATGTGACACATAACACAACATGCTTCATTTAAGCTAGATCGAATCTTATAACCTATTAAAAAAATATGCCGTTCAAGACCAAGGAAAACGTCGATAAGTTCGGCCAGGCCAAATGAATTCGTTCCACTATGAAACTTTTTTCAATAAAGGACATAACTCTTTTCTTTATAAGAATTTGTTTCTTTCCATGCAAACATCATATAAACGAAGACTGCAATATATATTATTGGCCTAATAATGAAAATGCGAATATTTATCATCAAAAATGGTTTTATTGTTTTTCAATATATGTGACGCGCAAAATAGAAAGGGACCTAAGGTTAAAAACCAGTTTTGTTCAGGAGAGCCATTTTAAAGATTAGGTCCCTTTCTATTTGAGCTTAGAATCGTCGACTTCACTTTCATAAAACGCGCATATCTCTGGGAGGGAATACTTTTGGGGCATGGGATCTGTCATTCGATGCTTAGATGTTGCCCACATCAAAAAAAAAAAAGAAAAAAAATGAAAATTGATTTTTTTACCCTTAGGTCCCTTTCTCTATGCGGCGTTACATATTCTCTTTTAAGATCAATACACTTTTGCATGCGCTCAAACCAATTGTCGAAGCATTTTTTCCACTCCGATTGAGACACCTCCAAAACATGATTTTTGACCGCTTCAACAGCTGCTTCGGGCGATGAAAAACGTTGACCACGCATTTTTTTCTTGATGCTAGGGCATAAGAAGTCATTGGGTGCCAAAACAGGGCTGTACGGTGGATGGCCCATCAATTCGACATTTTGAGTGGTCAAATAGCTCATCGTTTCAGCTGATGTGTAAAAGCTCGCATTGTCGTGATGCAAAATGATCCGTCTTCTCTTATTATCTGTCTTCATTTCTTCGAACACTGTTGGCAAACAGATGGTTGTATACCACTCAGAATTGACCTCCTACGTTCCACTAAAGGCACTGTGGCAACATGGCAGGTTATACTGAAAAAAAATCAATCATTTGTTTCGATGTAATTCTTTCACGAACAACTTTAGTTCGATTTGGCTCGCCTTGAAAAGCCCATACGGTCGATTGCTGTTTTCTTTCGGGTTCATATGCATATATCCATGATTCGTCACCTGTGACAATGTTATACACTGCCTTTGAGCTACCGCAGTTATACTTTTTCAACACCTCTTTGCAACAATCCATACGAGCCTTTTTTTGAGCTTCGTCAAATTATGTGAGATCCAACGAGAACAAATTCTTTTCTCGGACAAATAATCATGCAATATCTTATTGATGCTTGTCATACTAATAGCCAAGGATGCCTCAATCTCACGGTATGTCACATGTCGGTCTTGCTTAATCTGTTCACGCACAGCATCGATGGTTTCTGGCACAGTGACCAAAGTTGGACTCCTTCACGAAATTCATCCTAGAGCGAATGGCGTCCTAGACTGAACTCTTGGTACCAACGACAACCTGTTTTATGGTGCTTAATCGCCAAACGTCGAAACAAGTTGATTTAAACACTCTTATCTCGTGAAAAAAAATCTTCGGACGAAAATGTTCACGCGATAATTCCATTATTTGACTGAGATGAATTTTTCAACACACTGTAAACAAAACAATCCGCCTTCAAATGACAAAAAGTTTTGATTGAAATTATGCTAAAAAAATGTCAAAGTTTCCAATGGAAGTTCCAGATTGCATCTGGGATTACTAGTATTGTCAGGACCCGAAATATAAATAGCAACCCTCTTATGAACTGTAGAGGCCTAAAAAACCTATGCCCTATGTGGTCAAAGATACCGATTAAAGCTTATTTTACAACAAATTTACAAAATATGGTTTTACATTAATGATTTAGCTGAGATGGAGGCAAATACTTAGATGGAACTGGAACAAATACTCAATCGACTACTATATAATTTAGACAAGTGGGTACTTAAATTTAAGAAAATTTCACTACGAATCTAAATAAGGATTTATTTTAAAGTTTTAACAAGGATTGAGATTAATACTATAAGACCGCTGCCCGCACTTATCGCACATGGACATAACGCAGAAACTTTTTGGTTTGTGAGCGATCATAAAGAGGTCATTACTCTCTGGGGTCTTACAGAAGGTCCCTATGACCGAAATAAGCGAGAACTAATCAATATGATCATACTCATATTATATGTAATTTTACTTCGAATCCAAAGACGATTTACTTTGAAGATTCGGCATTAACTAGTGGAGCTATCGTGGGCCCAATCATTACTGCTATATTGGTCGAAATAAGCCCACAATAGTAAACATGGATTTAAAGGTACTTAAAATAATGCGAATTTTGTAAAACGTTTTAAGAAGCGTTGATGGCTCTTAAACATAGACCTTAGAGAGTAAAATATATTGTTGTTTTTTGGCCTTTTAAATAAGGAATACAAGGTAGAGGTTATAATAGATTCAGACTGGCAGAACTTAACAGAGTATTTACTTTCTTGGTCTGATATCAATGGCAGTGAGTAGAGGTTGAAACAAGGGCCAGGCAGCAAAGGCAAATTGGATACTTAAATAAATAGTCGAATAAGAAGAGGTCCCATCGGCTATCTCGTATTGAGTTTATCTGCACAAGATGCTAATAAGTGACTCTATAAATCAACTCATACTGAAAGTTCAAAGACATTTTAAACAAAGTGTAGGAAATAATTGATTAATAATATATAGGGTGTCCGCCGAGAAGGTATGCTACTTTGTTTTGCCGCCATTTTGTTAAACATTAGCCTTGACAGTTCATATTTGGCAGTCGTGAAGTAGAGACGTGGCAAATTTATCATGGAAAAATATTCGATAAATCGTTATACATTTTATCAAAATCAATCATCGATTACTTTAACGATAAGAAAATTACATGAAATTTTTGGGAGAAACAACGTGCCAACAAAACGCACTATTTATCGCGCAGTAAATGATTTCAAAGACAGAGGGTCTGTAGCTGATAGGTCCAAGCATGGACCACAACGTCCTGCAAGATCGGCTGAAAACGTTACTGCTGCTCAAGAAAGTGTTCAAAACAATCGATCAACCTCAATCGACGCCGTGCTCAGGAGCTTGGTCTTCAAAGAATAACTTTGGCCACAATTTTAAACAAGGACTTGCATTTGTTTTCATTTAAAATTCAGTTGGCACAAGAGCTTCTTCCACAAGACCATTTACGCCGGCGTACATACGAGTATGCCAATAGGATGTTCCAGCTCGCCCATGACAACCTCGATTTTTATGAAAAAATCGTAATGAAAGACGAGGCAAATTTTCATTTGAATGGATAAGTGAACAAACAGAAAAGTCGGTTCTGGGCAATGGAATATCCTCAAATTATTCATCAGCCACCTTTGCATTCATTAACAGTGACTGTCTGGTGTGCAATTTGGTCAGGAGGAATCATTGGTCCTTACTTTTCTGAACATGAAAACGGCGTAACGGTAACTGCCAATGGGGAGCGATATCGTGATATGATTGAAAACTTTTTAACGCCAGAACTGCATGCTTAGGGCTTGATTAACATGTGGCATCAATAAGACAGGATTACAATGGAATTGGAATTACTGCGAGACCTCTTTCCACAATAAGTTATTACAAAAAATGTCTGATTTGACTGCTCCGGACTCCCTTTTTGGGGATATCTGATAAGTAAGGTTTATGCAAACAAACCTGAAACGCTTAGGCAACTCAAACAAAATATTCATGATGAAATACCGCGTGAAATGGGTGAGAATGTAATGACAAATGTGCTCAAAAGGGCCCGCATTTGTGAGGCTAACAGAGGCGGACATTTGTTTGATATTGTACTCCATACATAGGTGACTGTGGTTTAAACCCAAATCGCGGGGAGAGCTTCGGCTCGGTGTGGAGTTGCATTGCGACCGGGTGCTGTGACCCATAGAACAGCAGAGGTTTAGATAGTCCTTGAACCCTAACCAAGAGGGAAGTTATGGCCCATATCTGTCATGCTTTAAATTGGTACCGGCGGGATTAACCACCCTCTTGCTGTGCAAATTTCTTTGGTGTATGCAAAGAGAATTAATGTTGCCATATTACTCTCAATTTCGTTCAATGCTTCCAGATCGCCATATTGTAAACTAACTAGATAATTAGGCTAGTTTCCTGAAAAGAACACGGCTAATGTAACAAAAAGTTGATTAACTATTTAATAAGGCCATTTATAAATAAACTGATTAACCAATTAATGGCTAAATGATTTATTTATTAAACTAAAAATTTGTTAAACTAAAAGTTGTGTACTCGTAAGGTCGTTAGATTTATACGAGTATATAAGTAGAGCTGGATAATGTGATTAAACAGTTAATTAGTAGTAGAGTATATAGTTTATTATTTAACTAGAAACTATTGACTCAAACAATAAATCAGTTAAATGATTTAAGAACCTTCTTATTATATTCTTAATTGATTAATTTTATAGTTAATTACAATAATTGACTTGACCGTTGAATTGAATGCCAAACTTTTTTCTGAGTGTAAACCAAACATGTAACAATTTCCCAGTCCAAGTTTTGTTATTGTTCTTTCCTTCAATAAAATCTGGTAACATGTGAAACTTTCATCAGTGGTCTTTAGTTCTACTTCAACGTCTGTTTGCACGATAGCACACTGGGGGCAATTCCTGGATTGCTTGTTTGTCTGCGTATTAATGGAGTTGTAAATGATTTTTTAGTGCCCTCCCTCCGCTCGCTGCCCCTCCGAAACTATAACAACGTTTATTGCCTTCAATCAGGCAGTTAGTGGTGGCTGTTCGTACAGACCGGTGTGGTAGCAAGTGTTGCTTATTTGATTAGTCGGTTTGAATTTATGGCTTTAACTGCGAATAACTCAAAAACACTCGTTTTCAGTCACTCACTCACTCACATTCACTCCACAGCGTTTAGCTGGGCCGTCTGTCTACTCCAGTCGTGAGGGACTATTGGCAGCTGTTTGGCATGTGATTGTTGGTGTTTGGTGGGTTATGTGCTGCTGCTGGCCATTGATATTAACTACAGCAACAGCAATGACGACAGCAAATGTTTCATTTGGTGTTCAATTCCCACATTTAATTTAGTCTTTTGACAACTTTTTCACATGCAATGCAAAACTTCTTTTTGTACTCCTCGCCGCTATTCATAGACCGAAGGACGTACGGACGAATAGACGTACAGGCAGTCAGGTCTGACAAGGCGATGTTATCGCCTTCAAAATCGTTTTAGACAAATTCTATAGTATGCGTTTTCCGTTTTTTTTACCTTCCCCGTCTGCGGCGTGTTGGCGTTGGGGCCCGTTTCATGTAAGTAGTCGCCAGACACCACATGCAAACGCCAGCATTTACGGCCTGGATTTTTGGGGTTAAAGGCTTGCATGCCAGACATTAATTCCGTGCATAAATTCATTTAAATTCTTTGAACAAAAAACAACATCAACATTAGCAGCTCCAATAAAGGGGTTTTAATAATGTGAGAAATTCATCACTTGCTGATTGAATACGAGGAGTGGGAAAGCCGCCAGTTTTTAATGGTCCCACACCAGTCTGGTACAGGAGGTATTATTTGTTTATTATTATGTTTTTTTACTATTATTAAAAGCTTTTAATTTATTTTTTATTTTGTAAATGTTTTTTTCTTTAAATAGGAAACAAATTCTTCATTAATTTCTTTCTAAAAAAAATAAACAAAAAAAATAAACAGTAAAGTTGAAATATTTCGTAAAAATTATGAAATCTTCATAGAGTGTATGAGTAATGAAAATATTGCTTTGGCTAAAAAATCATTAAACATTTCATTTCGTTTTATGCACAAAATTTCTTCAATGTAGAGATCTAATTTCGCTTTGTTTCTCATCTTTATTTGCAGATGGCTCTCGACGGTAAAACGATTATCAAGGAGGAAATTACAGATAAAGACGCCTATGAGGCCACAGCATCCGCAAATTCCACGCGCAGAAATAAAGGTAAGCGGGCGCTAGAAATATTAGCACAGCCTTTGCCAAACTCATGAAATAAGTATATATCATAAAAGATGTTCTACTACGGCAATGGTTTTATTACAACAAAATTAAAATTATTACGAATATAGGAAACGTTAATATTGCTCAAATTCCCCATGGTACGTTGTAAGCAAGCTTCGGTGAAATTAGACCGTATGGCTCTATGTTTTCTAAAACATTTTACATATTTTTGCAAAGCAAAAGTGTAGGAATTAATTGATTCATAATTATACATTGATTTTTTTATTACTATATATTAATTTTCATTAACTGCTTATGACGAATTAGCCGATGAACCCTCTTGTTGTTTAATTTTCTTTGGTGTATACTAGAAGAAGCAATGCTGCCACATTACTCTCAATGGTGTCTAATGTTTCCAGATTGCCATATTGAAAACTTACTAGTTAATTATGCTAGTTTCCTGGAAAGAACACTGCTAATATAACAAATAGTTGTTATATTAGCCATTAAAAAAAGTTCCCTCTTGATTTAAGGTCATGGCACTGAGCCGGCCATATGCTACTTTCGATCTTGCTCAATTTATGGGAGATCCAAAACCAAGCCTACAAAAATTGGACCAAATCACTGCATGTATTCAAGTGAGGATAGGTTTAAAGTATAGCCCGCCATAAGAAAAATGGCGATTTCACTCGAAGACCTTGTAAGCATGTTCTGGAACCCTACTGAATTGAGAAGCAGGGAGAGGGAGAAGAGTTATGGCGGAAAAAGTAGGAGAAGGTATATAGAGAAGATGTATTGGTAGCTTGCCTGGTTTGTTTTATTGGTATCCCTATGGTTATCAGCTAGTAATTCGATATCACTTTGACCTTTCAACAAAGTTTAAGGGTGATTTAAGGGGAACATCTGCCAGATTGACCAGTTTATGGAGGATTCTACTGCCCAAATCTGTATTCATAAAGATCCATGAATGTGCATTTTAAAAGCTTCACTAACTCCTCTTCTTTTAGATCCTGGCAATTTCTACAGTAATCTATAGGTATACACGGAATAGTGAGGACTCCTATGAAGGTTGTCCTCGATCGTCGTCCGAATGTTAACAATTTCCTTGTTCTATTTCCGATTATTACCCTTCAGAGAGACTAGGATACTTTGTTTATATAAATTGAGTTTCACCTTAACCCTGTGTTTTGCCCATCATTTCGTCGATTGCGTCCATCAATTTGACAAATAGATTCCGTATGTCTGGAATGGCTGGCTCGCCCAATGCTTTAGACCGCATTTTGACCTAATCGCCCGCCATCTCGTTGCAATGTCAGCGTAATATATGGCTTTTGGATTTGTGTAAGGGATTCAATACATTAAACACACATTTTGGTCTCAACACACATTTGATTCCAACTCCATATATATCCGGACGTTTGTCGAAGCTATGCTCAGTTCCAAAATCTTCTCTGCGTCTAGATTGATTGCTAAAATCTACGCCTGAAAGACAGTGTCCGGTAGTCGTCGAGTTATTCTCAGGTCGTGAAATTCTAAATACATTCCTGATTCAGAATCTGACTTCGTTTTCGAACCATCCGTGAAGATTCAGATTTCTTCCTCTAAAATTACAGATTATTAGATGTCTTATCATCACTTGTTGGAAATTCCGTACTTATGTCTTTTCTCTTGATCATCTTCTGTGACCGATAATCAGACTCTTTAACAAGCCTACACACTTGGAACAGATTTGTTGCCACAACCGATTTTTTTTCCTACCAAATAATTAAGGGTTGCATACACTTTAAGTATTCCATCTGTACAACCGACTGTTAGTTGGTGCTTTGAAATTTTCAGTAATTGGAAACTAAAGTATCGGTGGAACGTACGCAGTCTCCGAACCTCCGGAAAAGAACTATTGGATCAAAAAGTCCACGTGATCAACGAAAAAAACTAAAATTTTGGTCTGAGTAAAAAAACTGTTTTTTTACACAATTGAAGTACGGTGTGGAGCGCGAGATTTGTATTCGTGGCTGACGGGAGATTTGTATTCGTCTGCCTTTCAGTTTCCATCATGCATTGACACGTGAGGAGAGGTCATTTTGTGCTGATGGTTTTTTTTTCAAATGTGCACTCGATCATTGCAGTGCAGCATGCTTTTCGTTTACGATTCGCTGTTCCTTCACGCGGACGTGTTCCTGGACGGCAATCAATTGTAAATTGGGTAACTTCATTGAGAACAGCAGGGAATGTGTCATGTGTACGAAGGGGACCTGAGAGAAGGATAACAACACCACAAAGCAACGAGAGAGTTCGAGCAGCAGTACTGCAATCTTCGAAGCGCTCTGCTCGGAAGCAATCAGTTGATCTTGGCATTTTCAGCCGGCTCTTGAAACAATGCAATTAGAGCATACATGGTTCTAAAAGGTTGGTGCCACTGCACACACAGCGAGGGTTACCCCTCGCAAATGTTTCCTGGACGGATTATCTCTTTGAGGGGTGATGTGAACTGGCCGGCACGCTCTCCAGACTTAGCCCATGTTTTTTTTTCCTTTGTGGTTACCTGTAGTCGAAGGTGTATATCAACCATCCCTAATTAACAATATTGAGGCTAAAATTGGCAGAATACCAGTCGGCATGTTTGTAGAGTTCATGAAAACTTCAAAAACCATATGCAGCAGTGTGTGGATAGCGGAGGACGACATTTACCAGATACACTATTTAAAACCATGTAATTTAAAAATTCCCTTACTGTTCAATATAATTAAAATATTAAATAAAATTTTCTAAGGTTCATAATTTTTTTTATTTCATTCCCAAATAAGCAAATTATTGCGCTCCACCTTGACTTGAAGCACTCATAAACAGGGTCAGGACGAGGAAAAAGTGGAAATGAGGATGGATTAGTTTTACTGCAAAAAAATGTGGTTGATCGATTGTCAGTAATAATCGAATTATTTTATCTTCTCATTCTTTCCATAACATAATGATCTGATCTTAGCTGATTTTATTGCCTACTGCGCCGAGAAAACCCATATGTGACCCGGTCTACGAAAAGGGACCTTCGGTGTGAAAATATCATTTTTCACTTTTTTGGCGATTCGGATAGACTAAAGTGTGCTCTTTCTAATGGCGCAAAGCAGAAGTTTCCAACTCGTAAAGAAGTTTGTCAAAGAACGAAACTAACCTCTTCATCTACACTCATTTCACATGACTTGTTTATCTTTAACAGCTGTTTTCTCGAAAACTTGTTTTTACACCGAAGGTCCCTTTTCGTAGACCGGGTCACATATAGCTTTGAGCGGATCAATGGAGGGGCACATCTTTTTCTTTATCTTTTACAGTTTCCATATCTAAAAGCAAAAAAATCCAAGCCATTGTATACATTTTGTTTATATGAAATAAGCGCCTCATATAGTTTTTCTTTCCATTCATATTTTTCTTTTTTTGCAGATGTATTTCATTCAGCATTTTCTAAATACTCTTGTTAAGCATTCAAATTAAAAATTATTTTTCTTAACAACCCCATTTCGTTTTAAGCCAAAAATAATATTTTTTTCCACAATTAATGTTATGCATATTTAAAATCCACTGCTAATTGAAACATACATATTTACAATCACATTCCAACTCCCATATGAATAGTTAGTTATTTAAACAAAACATTTAAATGTGCCATAAATATTTGAATAAAACAACTATTTATACTCGTACGCACACATAGTTTAGCCTTAGCCTTAGACGTTGGCAAATCTTTAGAATCCTTGCAAAAATATCCTTGAAGAAGAAAAAGTTGTGTGCGTAGAAACAAATTTAAAAATGTTGAACAGAAGCCATTTAAATGTTTAACATTTCAAAAACATTTCAATTTGTCTTTAAAACATGTGTGCGAATATTTATTTTTCTCAAATTTGTGATAACATTTAAATAATAACGACAAACGCACACACACACACACTCACACACATTCATACGGGCATATTTTAAAATTATTTAATCCTACACTCGAGAACATGTGTTAGTGCCCAAGAGTACTTGTACCTCTTTTCAAAAGAAAGCAAAAAAAATAAAACATATATTCGGCTGTTTAAATAATTTCATTTATGTTTCTTAACCCACTGAATGTCATTCAGAATTCGTGGGTAATTAAAGGCCTTAAGAGCTGAAAAATATTTCCACCACCATTCGCCGTCATGGTCTGATGTTGTCTTGGGAAGCGACAGCATCTGTTCAATTGCCCGCTGCTTGCACAGAACATCGCTGGAAATCATTTCAAATGCACAGATGGTCGGTCGGTCACTAACGTTGAAGTTAATCTTTACAGGGCGGGTTGTAGCCTCAACGATCGAGAGGGTTACCTCTCATTCAGCTCTGGAATAGCCTTAGGTATTTAGAGTGAAGTCGTAGAGTTGAGTAACAGCTGTTGAATTGAATTGCTATTGTTCGATACTGCTCAAAAAGGCTGTTTATTGAATTATACTCTGTAATGTCAGTTTAGTAATATTCGAAGTCAAATGAAGTCTCGTGTTGTTCTAGATTGTGTTATTTGTCATTTATTAATTATTTTAAGGTAACAAATTCAGTCGCTTCTTTGGTATGATATTAGAGTTCATTTAGTGATTTATTTAATTAATTTATTATTTATTTATTATCAATTGATTACACTGGGCAACATAATTAAAAAAAAGAACTCTGCTGCAGAAGGCCTGCCTGATAGTCAACTTTAGTTCAAGTTGAACTAAATCTGTCAAATCGGAGAATCTGGCCTTCAACTTGCCAGATTCGCTCTAGTTTAGGAGCTATTCACATTCGGTTATTCACGTTTTCGGGTTTTTTAATAAAAGGACACCTAACAGCTTTATTTGTGAACCGATTTTCAAAAACTTGAGCGCGGCTTTGAGTGGAGAAAATTCGAAATTTCTCTTGAACTGTGTCTATGTCTTTAACAATTCTTATCCGAAATAAAAGCGCTGCATATCGTAAAAAACGCCAATTTCTCCCCACAACACCTTGCTCAAGTTCTTAAAAATTGGTTCACGAATAAAATAGTTAGGTGTCCTTTTATTCAAATAAACCGAAAATAACGGTTTATGTTAAAATCTCTTAAACTAAAACGAATCTGGCAAATCGGAGGACAGTTGACTATCAAACCTTTTGCCGCAGATTTAGTCTTGACCATAGTTATTAATTTATTAAATTCTATTATTATTCATATTTGTTGTCGCAACCGATTTTTCTGCCAACTAAATGTCAGTTTTTATACTGCAATGTTCAAAACATTAGACATCAGCACTAAGATAAGCTCTCTTTAACTGGCTTTGACTTTACTTACTCCACAACATCTACTAATATTTATATTTGTTGTCGTAATGGTTTTTTGCTTACTGAATATTAAGTTAGTTAGTTTTTATACTGAAATTTTCAAAACATGAGACCTCAGCACCAAGATAACCTCTCTTTGACTGGTTTTGACTTCACTTACTCCACAACGTCCCATTAAGGAACATGTAGGAACTTCTCTCTAATCAGTGACCTGTACACGAATTAATTCTTTTACTCACCAGGACCCTGTTCATTTGAGAATTTACTATACAGTCTTTAGTTCTTTATATTCAAAAGGATCTCCACCGATCCTGCTACAGCCAACCATTTTATCTTCGAGTGTATAATCCCTTTTTTCTCTTCGCTTAGTATGTGTTGCGAGTATTTGTTTGTTCTGCTCATTCCTATTTGTTTTTCATAATAAGATTCTAGCGAATTTCACTTTTGTCCTTTAGTTTTTTAATGTGTTTTATTGTCGGTTTTTTTGTATCCTTTTTTGGTGCGTTTTTGAGCTTGTTTTTGTGTGTGTGTGAATTCGTACAGGTGTAAATGTTTTCACAATGCAAAAATTCTTTGAAATAACACAATGATAACAGTATTTAGTTTGTTGTTGCTGTTTTATTGTTTGCCTTGTTAAACGTGTGAGTGTGTAAAGCGAAACTCACAAGGCCTTTCCCTTAAGGGGCCAACAAAACCTACGAGTTGCCTTACATGTAAAGCCGTATAATTTATTTATATTCCTTGCCAGGACGACGTTATTTTAAAGTGTTTGTATTCTGTTTTATATGAGCAATAGGGATAATATATTTTACTTGTTGAACTACTTGTTCCACAAAAGTGTATTAAGTTACAAATTTTTGGAGGGGTAAAATACTTTTTGCTTATGCTTTGGAAGTACTTTGAAATTTGGAGTTAATACCCTTTCGTTAAGTAAGTGCGCTACTTACTTTTTACATTTAACTTTAAAAACTCTGTTGGAGAATCGCCCCTGCGCTGTATTCCGACTGCGGACTTAAAACGAGTTTTTAAACCCTCCAACGGTGGCATATTAAATTTATCATTCCGTTTGCAACACCACGAACCCCTATAAAGTAAATTTTAAAGAACCCCTATAAAGTAAAATTCAAAGGCGATCCAACCATGTTCGTCCTTCCATGTCTTTGTAAAAGGCACCTTAGTGGTCGTACAAATCAACCTAGGATCCTAAAACTCTGCATGATGATGGCTTATAGACATAATCCGTTTAGAATTGTAAATGGGCGAAATCAGCTTAGTGTGATAATCGTTCTCCTCTGAGGGACTTAACGTACCAAGGTAGAAAGTACACTTTTTATAATATTTGCTTAACAAGTCATAATTTTTTGTGGACAGACAATGGTTAAAATGTGTGCTGTTAGTAAGTAAGCACGAAATACCACAAAAAAGGCATAGTTACTGGATGTCTTAGCTCATGTGGCCCAAAAACTATCCGCATGCCCAAAAGTGCGAATAGTATTCAATATATGTGACGCGCAAAATAGATAGGGACCTAGGGTTAAAAACCAGTGTTGTTCAGGAGAGCCATTTTAAAGATTATGTCCCTTTCTATTTGCGCTTAGATATGTCGACTTCACTTTCATAAAACGCGCATATCTCTGGGAGGGAACACTTTTGGGGCATGGGATCGGTCTCAATCGATGCTCAGATGTTGTCCACATCAAAAAAAAAAGTGAAAAGTTGATGAAAAGTTTTGTTCAGGAGAGCCATTTTAAAGATTAGGTCAATTTCTATTTAAGCTTAGAATCGGTGACTTCACTTCCATTAAACGCGCATATTTCTGGGAGGGAACACTTTTGGGGCATGGGATCGGTCTCATTCGATGCTCAGATGTTGTCCACATCAAAAAAAGAAAAAAAAATGAAAATTGATTTTTTTACCCTTAGTTCCCTTTCTCTATGCGCTGTCACATATAGACATATGTGTACTCAAATTAAAGCAAATTCAGCTACTTATCCAAAAGTAGAGTAATTTTGAAGTTTTAAGAGAGATTAGGGATGAACTCATGGGCCGAAAGAGCCCCGTATCACTTTTTTGCACTTAAGCAGCTTAGGGACGGTGAAGAGTATATAAGGATCGTCCAGGCCGAACTTAACGACGTTTTTACTGGTTTTGTTCTATTTTAACAATTCGTGTCATATTTTTATTTAATTTTCGTATCAAGTAAGCGAAAAAACAATTTCAGCTTTAGTTTTGTTAAATCTGTGGATGTGTTTATTTTTGCTTCGTGTTATTTTTTATATTTTAAGTGTAACATTTTTCGGAAAATTGCTTCAGAATTTCCAGAAACGAATTTGGCAAACTCTTTTGTTTATGTTGTCGTTTTCTCATTTCTTTGTTCCATCTATACATGTCATAAGCACTTTTAATTAGTTTTAATACAAACAACTTAACAAATGTGTTTACGTTAATCACTAGACAGAAAATCACACATTTCTTTTGAAAGGACACAAGGATAAGAGACCCGCATTGAAAAGATCGAGTTTGTCATGAAAAAATATGACATATAAATGGCCAACAATTATCGTATTACCCTGTCGAACCATACATAATACTCTTTAACTTGATGTCCATATATCTCTTAGCCTTAGATGCAGATTAAGAGATACGTATATAGACTAAAAATGCTTTATCAGTTTTCTATATTAAGCATCGGATTGTTTAATTTTAAAAAAAAAATTAGAAACAAAGATGTCAATGACTTATTAAAGAAACCGACCTTCAACATTTTTTTAAAAATTTCCAAACATAATTTTGGTGTAATTAAAAAAAAATTGGATTGACTTTCTATTTGTCTTGATGTCATAAAAACCAAATAGCGAAATAGCCACAATACATTTATGTTACACCACAACGATATCGTTCGATGAACACAGAGTGACTTATATCGTTTTTCTGAATTATATGTTATTTTGACAGGGGCAGCTCTCCCCCCCCGGTGGAAATCTCGACAGAAAGTCATAAATCGTATCATGTACAATGACTTTCTTTTACCCAACTATTTTTTGAAAATTTTTTAAAATACTTTATTTTAAGCTCGAGAACTTGGTGGTTGTAAATACGTGTATATAAAAGTATATATTTTTCTATTTAATATTTCGTTTTTCTGGGAAGAACATCATCAGGAATTGAATTAAACAACAAATAAAACAATAAAAACATATTTCCAAAGTTAATGCTGTTTAGCTCAAACTGTTCATTAACCGAAAAGAAGTTTTGTGATTTTATAGTAATGGGAATGTTTGCTCATTCGTTTAATCTTATAATACGAGTATGCCGACAGAAACTAATTTTTGTTCACTCTAAACTTCATCTGCACTTTTCAGGCCTGCTATTATGGCCCCGTAAACTCTTCACTCCGCCACTGCTTAACATCAATATGTATAGTATTGGTGTGTAGGTGTAGAAGAGTTTTATTCTCTGTTGGTATACACTAACCACACAGAATAGAAATGTCATTGTTGTTTTATGTTTCTCTCTCTACCTCTGTTTTGGGCTTTCTTGTTTTGAAAAGAACAAAAAATCTGTTAGGGTAAAGGTTGGGTAAATGCTTTGACCTCAGTCCTTTGGTCCTTTTGATGATGAATGGCGATGGTGTATGCTGTAATTATGAGTAGGAATACAAATGTTTGAGTCTGCTATCGTATAACAGGTATACAGACAAATATACTGGCACACACACAACAATGCTTGAGGCTGCACAGTGGTTTGGGCCGATGCTACCGGAGATTTAACGGTAGAAAAGTTAAGCATTAATTAAAAGGTCACAGCGGGCTTGGGGTTTTTATTAATACTTTTTTTCATATCCTCTACCAAAAGATGGACGGTATATTGAATTTGTCAGTCTGTTTGCTACACCACGAAATATTGATCGGAAATCCGATAAATAATATATATTCTCGTTCGTCCGTGCGTCCATCCGTAGACCTACCGACCGACAGCCCGATAGCGGCGAAACGAATTAACCTAGGATCCTAAAATGTTGCATGATGATGGCTTATGGTCATAAGAGGCTTGGGATTCTAAATGGGCGAAATCGGCCCAGGGTAAATAAAGTTTCTCCTCAATAAACTAAAGATACCCCGGTAAAAAGAACCCTTTTTGAGTATTTGCTTAATAAATCTTAATTTTTTGTGGACGGACCTTAGTTAAAATAGGTACTGTTAGTTGGGACGCACTAAATATCTCAAAAGCGGACATAGTTGCAGGAGTTTTTGGCTCATGTGGCCCAAAAATCGTCCCGCATGGTCAAAACGGGCGTTTAATATTCAGTATGGAAACTTGGGTACGCAATTTAAAGTAAATTTAGCTACAAATCGAAATAAAGTCATTTTGTTTTGGTTTTGGCTAAGAAAAAAGACAGGCGCATTGGCCGAAAGGGCCCAAAAACGGACCGTCTTTTTGCCCTTTAGTAGCATATGGACGGTGGAGGGTATACAAGGTTCGCCCTGGCCGAACTTCACGTTAATTTAAAAGTAAAAACAAAAGTATTCCAACCGAAAAAAGTGCGGCTGTAGGTGCAACTCAGTGTATTTAATAATAATCTAACGGAAAGGGGCCCAGTATTCCATGCAACATAGGCCCCTGTCTTTGGTTATAGTAAATTAAATAATGGTTTGCTTAGGACATCAGTTAAAAGAGTTGTCAGACGTTAACTGACAACTAAATTTACCCTTTGAAAGGCAATCACGGCGTTGCCATCATTATTTATGAAATGCCATTGCCATCAGTTATATTTACCACTTGTAATTGTAGATGGCGTGGCTATGGCAAAAGTGGGCGTCGTCCTAAAAGATTATTATAGACACAAATTCGCAAAGTTCCGGCTAAATTACGAGCGTACTCATGGAGTTGTCTATGATCGTCCGCCTTAAATATAGGGTGAGCGTTTTTAAATTTCAAATTTCTGGTTTTGTTGATCGAACTTTGTCATTTAATAATTGAACACCATCCGATGCGCTTTTGCTTCCCCTAATGGGCTGAAGATTGTTTGGCAGGAGTTGAAAAATTTTACCGAAAAATCGTGTTTTTAGATGAATAAATAGATGAATAAATACTATATATGAATAAATACAACTGCAAAATATGACGGAATGACTTTCTGAGGAGGCCCTATTAATTATGATTAAGTTCTGGTTCTTTAACGATAATGGCTGCAACAGCAGCTATATTTACCTTATTTCGCTTTAATCTCTGGCTGGATAGTGGGTTAAGGTCTTAAAGAGATTACTCACAGTCGAACCTTTTTACGATGCGATGAATAATCACTACCGACCCTTCTACCAAATTTACTTTGTGTACTAAAAACTAAGCCCGAAGTTTGGTTACTATTTTTCAATTAATTCCACAACTTTGCCAAACGTTTTAAACTGTACCATAAAATGGCAAACCTTGCTGCATATTTGGATAGCCGGCTGGCATTGACCACATTGATAGCTTCCAAAATATAACAATTGGAAAAACTATCATTACTAACTGGTCATATCAAAGTTTAAAAGATTTAGTTCGTTAAGTATGAAAAATTGCACTTCAGAGATAAAGGTCGCCACAATCGTATTGGGAATATGTGCAATAAAGAATATATAAGGAACTGTAATATAGGTTCCAGTCCCTTTTTCTTTTCTGGCTTAACGCTTAACACCTCACAAAATCGACCACAGAACAACAAACGACGAATGCATTCATTTAGAACTCTGTTTCGACCACTCTAGCGACTGCAACACATTTGCCTAAACAATGGCCAAAACACACAAACAGACACACTCTCCGAGTAGTTTCGTTTATGTTTTTAGAAGTTTCTCAGCCATAATGGTCAACATCATGTTTTGCAAAATATGTGAATTGTCAACTAAGCTCAACAAAAACGACAAAATAACGTCCACCAAATTGTGTATATTACCCCCCCCCCACCCCCCCCTCACCAAAATGGTGTTGTATGCCTAAGAGTGAGAGTGGGTTTTAGTGTCCCATTGCCATCATGAGGATGTGGAAGATCCTCATATTTTTTGCGTCGTGGTTGGTGGCAGAAACTTTCTCAAGGGAAACAGCATCAAGCCGTTCATAGTTGTTGTTTAGTTTGGCCAAAAATTAGTTGACCAGACTTTAGACTGAAGTAGAAAACGGGTAGCTGTTGTTGGCATTAGCAGCTGTTGGCAACCTATTGTTGGTTGTTGTCGTTGTTGCTGCTAGCCATTGGGGAGTTGGTATATTGGAGCTCAAATCCTTTTGGTTGCCGCAACATTTGGCTAATTTTGGTTTTGAGATTCTTTTTTTTTCATTTTCGAAATTTATTGAACACCATGTGTTGCTTTTTGGCTAGTATTTGCTTATGAACCATAAATAGTTAAGTTATCGCTTAGAGTTTCTGGTAGAGGAGAGTTGGATGTAGAATGTAAAACTTATGGGATATTTTTGGTTTGGAACATTTGGGATTTTTTCAAAGAGATTTCACTTTAGGAAAAAAAAACTACTCATGCTGAGAAAGAAACAATCTTAAAATTTCAAGAAAATCATGGGCAGATGATAATAATCACCCCTCAATTAAATATTTCGTAAATAAGTTAAAATAGTTATCAAATATTGCAATCAAATTTAACAAATGGAAACAACAATTTAAAATATAAGGCTCACAGCACTTGCCTTATGCTGTTGTTGTTTTTTAATGGACAAGAAAAATTCACTGCTTCGCGTGTGTATAAGTTTTGGTATATAAACAGTGCGAGCGATTTTTATTGTGTTTACTTTGTTCGCTGGAAAACTCTAATATCGGCAGTTCTCGTTAAATGCGAATCTTCCTGTCTTTAAGTGTATAGCCGCGGATTATGGTTAAAGCTCAGGCTTTCATTGGCGTCTGGAGATGATGATGAAGTAGCGCTACCTAGAACTGCAGTCACCCCTGCATGCAACTAAAAGACTTTTCGACTGCTATTTTATTTTAATAATTTTTGGTTTATATACCCTCCATCAAAGACTGGATGGTATACTGAATCTGTCAATCCGTTGGCAACATCACGAAATAATGTTTGGACGCTTTAAAGTATAAATGTTAATGATGGTCGTAAAATTCTAAGATAATCTAGCTATTTTCGTCCGTCCGTGTGTCTGTTGCTAACACGATATCGGCCAAACGAATCAACTTAAAGTCCCGAAATGTTGCATGATGTTTTGGCTTGTAAATAGTTCGGCTTGTGAGATCGACCCAAGGGGACAAAAGATTTAGTTTGAGGGACTTAAGATAACTCCGAAAAAAGTACAATTTTTTGATATTTATAACGTTTTGACTTAATAATATCCATAGTCAATATGGACATATGTGTACTCAAATTGAAGCAAATTTTGCTATGTATTTAAATATAGAAGGCGTGTTCTATTCGTACTCGCTTCTAAAAGGAGTAAGTGGTCGCTAAGGCCATAACTTTTAAACTTTATGAGGCATTTTAAAAAAAATTTATATATGTGACAGCGCATAGAGAAAAAACTCAATTTTCACATTTTTTTTTTGATGTGGACAACATCTGAGCATCGAATGAGACCGATCCCATGCCCAAAAGTGTTCCCTCCCAGAGATATGCGCGTTTTATGAAAGTGATGGTACACCAAAGATACACGTATTTAAATTTTTAAAATGGCTCTCCTGAACAAAACTGGTTTTTACTCTTAGGTCCCTTTCTATTTTGCGCGTCACATATGTGTACAAAAACTGTAATTTTTTTATCATAAACCTTATGATTTGAAAATTTGTAACGTATAGCAAGTAACAGAAGTCATATTAAACCAGTGAGCAAGTTTTTGCCGGTTGAACCGACTTATATATAAGTAAATACCCTCACCCATATACGTTTAATGCAACTAAAATGCACGATGTTAATTGTACCAGAGTTGCTATATATATTTCTCTCACATCTGACATTTCCATTGGAAAGTTTTAGATTTTTTAGCATAAACGTACTCAGATCGTTTTGACGTTCGACCATCATTTGTGTTGTTTACAGTGACTTGAAAAAATCAATTTGGCAAAAAAAAAGGAATTAACTCGTGATTGTTTTCGTGCGATCATTTTTCACAACTTTCGACGTGGATTATAACGACAAGAGTACACCGATTAACTTAAATCGTTGTATGGCGATAAAGCACCATCCTATAGCACTGTAAAAACCTGGTTCAATGAATTCAATCGACGAAGGTAGTCCAAAAACGGCCGTTGTGCCAGAGAATATTGATGCCGTGCGTGAACTGATAATACAAAATTTGTCATGTGATATACCGTGAGATAGAGGAATCCTTGGACATTTCTTCCACCAGCATACATTCGATATTGCATGAACACCTGGCCGTAAAAAAGGTTTGTTCTCATTGGATCCCGCACAATTTGACAATCGCTCAAAAAAGGCTCGTGTCGATTGATGCAAAGAAATTTTGAAAAAAAAATACGATCGCGGTGCTTCAAAAGTCGTTTCTGAGAGCGTCACAGGTGACGAATCATGGATCTATGTATATTAGCCCGAAACAAATCAGCCATCAACCGCGAGGGTTTTCGAAGACGAGCCAAATCCAACGCAAGTTTTGTTCGTGGAAGAAGCAAATGGTCGCCTGTTTCTTCGGCAAAACTGGTCATGTGGCGACTGTTCCGCTTGAGCAACGTAGGGCGGTCAGTTCTGAGTGGAACACCACAATTTGTTTGCCACAAACAACAAACGAACAAGAAAAGACAAATCATTGTGCACCATGACAATGCGAGCTCTCGCACATCGGCTCAATCCAGCGCCTTTTCTGTGTGGCAATGGGCACCATCCGGTTGGAACCACATATCGCCCAGATCCATAGTATCAATTTCTGGCCACAGGAAGTCTGTTAACTGCTTTGCTGACCTTCTATTTGAGGAAGTACAGCCCGACGATAGAACGTTGGCACAACGAACTGGGCGAGCATGCACAGATGTTTTCAAATTTCCTACAGACGCGGTTTGCTGAAATTTGCACACAATTTCCCCGATTGTTGACACATTTGGTCAATTATGCTGACCAAAAAAATCACGAAGTGCATGAAATGCATTTTGATTTGTACGCCTTCTATAATCTTAACGCGCTACTTAATTGTGAACCTCTTCATGGTTGAATTTGTCAAACACTGAAACAAAGAAATGCCAAATTAAGTTTGGCAAAATGCTTGACGTTAAGGTGTGACTCACAATAAATATTGTTTATTGTTTTTGGACCACCCTTACTAACGATATTTCAAGAATAGCAAAAGCGGGTTGTGGGGTGTGAAAATATGGCCCATTTTTAATCCTATCGGCAGTTTTGGAAAAATATTATGACATGCAAAAATTAAAAAAACCACTGGCAACTCCTCTTGAGAGTTAACGCACAGACGGACATGGCTCAAATGACGTAAAAACTCATGAAACGGATTGGTCAAAATATATTTAGGGTCTACTTTTTTCAATAAGTTTTATTCCTTGTCCGTACCAAATGATATTAACGCTCTTATTCAGTAGGGTGAGGGTCTGCAAAATGGAACTGTTTTCACTTATTTCTCTTTGAAAATACGCTCTACGTAACGGCCATCTATATCTGAATTATTCTTTTGAAAAGCTGGGGTCCTTCATCGAAGAATTATATCTTAGTAAGCTTACTAACTTGAAAGCAGTTCATAGGTTGCCAATCTGATTAATTTTGAAGAGAAACCGTAGTTTAACATAACACTCGAATATGACGCTTGTATAGGGTGAGCCATCTAGATGTAGTTTTTCAGAACTAAAAAAAATATAAAACTTCAAATCAAGTGTGGAATCTTTATTGGTAATTTGAAAGGATATTTTATGGCATTTATTTTTTGAATATAATTTCCTTCAAATGTTATCGCAACTACGCCTCGGGGTTTTCATTCTGAGGGTCCAGTTTTGGATGACTTGTTCGAGCAATTCGACCGGTATGGCTTTAATGACCACGTAATGTTAGCTTCCAAAACCTGAATCGTAGCTGGTTTGTCATCATTTTCGAAAAAATATGCACCGATGATTCCACCGCTTATAAACCGCACCTAACTCAATTTTGTTTATTGCCTTTGCCGATGAGCCAGAAATGGGCCTCATAACTGAACAAAATTTTGGTCGAAAACAGCAGATCTTTCCGTTTCTCACCGAACGCTCATTTCCATAAAACAGTCGCCAACATTTGAAGGTAATTATTTTCAAAATATAAATGCCATAAAATGTCCTTTCAAATTACCAATAAAGATTCCACACTTGATTTGAATTTTTATTTTTTTTTGTTCTGAAAAAATACCTCTAGATGGATCACCCTATACATCACATCTCTGGAGAAATTTTGTGCAACTCTTATTTTAATGTTTACTTAAGTTAATGGAAATTTTACTATCGCTTTGATATATACTGTCATAGTTTATGGTTCTTTTTCCTAAAGGGCCGACCGGAATAATGGCGCTGCCGATGGTCACGATGAGTACGACGGCAACGACGATGATGGTCTTGGTGGGATATGATATGACAGCGAAATCAATGGCGGCATAAAGAAAACATTTCTTGGCCTTCTTCCTTCGTCTTCCTGCTATTCCAGTTTCTTTGATGTACTATTTTAGTGCTAGTCCTTTTCGCTAGTTTCCATTTCATGGGCTGTTGCTGTTTGTCGAGCGGCTATTTTTGAGTGCTGTCCTGTCCTGCCCAGTTGTATGGATTTAGCCGAGTTTGCTTTTGTGATAATAGCTGTGGATACAGCTGCAACTGGATGTTTTCTCAGGCATTCAACCATAAGCTTCCTTTTAACCTGATTTGTCCCTCAAACAAAATACAACAACAACAGCAAGAAGAGGACTACAATGGAATGCTTTCCATGCAATACAAGTGAAATATTTCTTTGTAGCTGCTGTTATTCTCCCATGCTTTAGCTCTGCTAGCTGTTGCAAAGGATGTACATATACAAACATACACCCACAACCCACATCGTACATTTGTAGTGGTGAAATGCGTGGGTGTGTGTGGTATCTCAGGATAATACATCATTCAATATGAAAAGTATACAAAAACATATGAATGTTCGAATCTATGCCCTGGCGTACATCAAATGTGGCTGAGTGGCCAGTGGGTGCAAGTGTGCGTCTGTTGGTGTTTGTGAATACAGGATATTTTTTGTGTTCTGTCATATCGCTTATATCGTCTATCACCCATTCATTCATTGTTTCCTTTGTGTGTGTTTACACAACAGATTATTTTTTAGCATAAGGACCCACAAAAACAATTGATGTGGCATTTTAGACACAAACAAATGCCCCTCCTCTCCCTCCCGTCCACTCACCCACTGCTTGTATGTCTGTCCATGGCGAGGCATTAATTCACATTTGTGATCCAGACATTTGTTCCTTGGCCTATGGTAAAAGGTGTTCTAATTCCCAGCATAAACATAATGTCATGCTAATGGTTAGACAATACACTCAGAGAAAAATTAGTCTAAAGAGCAACAATTGAAAGCTTAATTTAACTATCAAGTAATTAGTTTATTTAAGAGTATAACAATATACAATTAATTAGGCAATTAAATAATAATAATTGGCAAATTAATCAACGGCGTTAATTTGTTGTTAATTATTATGAAAGAACCCCATCCAATGTTCAGGAGATGTAAGAACATCTGAAAATATTCGGTGCCAGATAACATAATCAGGGATGATCAATCATTTTCTGAGAAATTAGGTCAGTGCTAACCTAAACATTTATTTAATTTGATGTTCAGACTTAACTGTAGGTCATGATGACTTAGTACAGAAATTACTGCGTGCTTAACCCAACGCGTTAAAAGAAGTTTTACTCGGTAATTTCTTCACTAATTAATGGAACCTGCACTTAATTCTGAACATCATTCTGTGGAGTTACTTCAAAAGAGTCACAAAAAGAGCCAACTTCCAGAAAGAGAGTCAGAAATAATTAACCATAAGTCAATGTTCGAAAAGACCTAATTTGTCGCACTCTACAGACCTTTGACCTATGCGCAAAGACCTTAAATATAGCCGAATCGTGGAGTTAAAGTGGATTTGTGACAAAAATTGTGGTTGCTTTCTGATTCCCATATTTTCATAGTTAAAGGACCCCTTCGGGCAAGACCAAATGAAACATTGGCCCAAATCCTTAATCTATTTTAGTCAAGCTAGATTTATTTTTTATTTTAGTCAAGCTAGAGGTATTTTTTATTTTAGTCAAGCTAGAGGTATTTTTTATTTTAGTCAAGCTAGAGGTATTTTTTATTTTAGTCAAACTAGAGGTATTTTTTTATTTTAGTCAAGCTAGAGGTATTTTTTATTGTAGTCAAGCTAGAGGTATTTTTTATTTAAGTCAAGCTAGAGGTATTTTTTATTTTAGTCAAGCTAGAGGTATTTTTTATTGTAGTCCAGCTAGAGGTATTTTTTATTTTAGTCAAGCTAGAGGTATTTTTATTTTAGTCAAGCTAGAGGTATTTTTTATTTTAGTCAAGCTAGAGGTATTTTTATTTTAGTCAAGCTAGAGGTATTTTTTTATTTTAGTCAAGCTAGAGGTATTTTTTATTGTAGTCAAGCTAGAGGTTTTTTTATTTAAGTCCAGCTAGAGGTATTTTTTATTTTAGTCAAGCTAGAGGTATTTTTTATTTTAGTCAAGCTAGAGGTATTTTTATTTTAGTCAAGCTAGAGGTATTTTTTTATTTTAGTCAAGCTAGAGGTTTTTTATTTAAGTCAAGCTAGAGGTATTTTTTATTTTAGCCAAGCTAGAGTTAGTTTTTATTTTAGTCAAGCTATAGGTATTTTTTATTTTAGTCAAGCTAGAGGTTTTTTATTTAAGTCCAGCTAGAGGTATTTTTTATTTTAGTCAAGCTAGAGGTATTTTTTTTATTTTAGTCAAGCTAGAGGTATTTTTTATTGTAGTCCAGCTAGAGGTATTTTTTATTTTAGTCAAGCTAGAGGTATTTTTTTCAAAATAAAAAAATCCAAAAATTTATATCAAGTGTGGAATCTTTATTGTCCATTCGAAGGAACATTTTATTCCATTTTTTTTTGAGTATAATTTCCCTCACATTGTGGCCCCCACTATGCCTAAGGAGGTCTATTCTGAGGGTCCAACTTTGGATGACTCGCTTGAGCATTTCGACCTGCTTGGCGTTAATGACACGCATAATGTTGGCTTCTAAAACCTGAATCGTAGCTGGATTGATAGCATAGACTTTGAGTAGCCCCAAAGAAAAAAGTCTAAAGGTGTCATATCACACGATCTAGGCGGCCAACTCAGCGGTCCAAAACGTGAAATTAGCTGCTCTTCTAAATGAACTCTCAATAGATACGTTGTTTGAGCTGCTGTATGGCAAGTGGCATCGTCCTGTTGAAACTAAATGTCGTCAAGATTAAGGCTTCAATTTCAGTCCGATATCATGGCGCGATAGCGAGCACCATTTAAGGTTACGTTCCGGCCATTATCCTTTTTGAAAAAATATAGACCGATGACTCCACCAGCCCATAAACCGTACCAAACCGTGGTTTTCTCTGGGAGGAATGGCACCACTTCAACCTCTTCTGGTTGCTGCAACAATTTTGTTTCTTGACGTTGCCGTTGAGCCAGAAATGGGCCTCATTACAGAACATATTTTTGGTCGAACACAGCGGATCTTTCGTTTCTCATCGAATGCTCATTTCCATAATACAGTTGCACAACTTGGAGACGTTGTTGCGGTGTAAGTCTTTCCATGATGAAATGGCAAACAATACTGCAAAGAAAAAAAAAGTTTAACACAACACACGCGTTATCTGTGAGAAACCCCTGTTGAAAAAAATACCCCTGAATTGATCACCCGTTATAAAACAAGAGCTGCTGGCAGTAGATTTTTTCACCGAACTGAGTCGGCAAAGAGCGTATGTCGGCAAAGAGCATTAGATGTTTATAGGACCAAAGACCATTAAAGTATAACAGATAGCCTTAGTCATATGCAGCCATTGAAAGCTAGATGGGGAACGCAAACTTTAAGATCGATCTGTGTCTGGTATATGTGACGCGCAAAATAGAAAGGGACCTAAGTTTAAAAACCAGTTTTGTTCAGGAGAGCCATTTTAAAGATTAGGTCCCTTTCTATTTGCGCTTAGAATCGTCGACTTCACTTTCATAAAACGCGCATATCTCTGGGAGGGATCACTTTTGGGATCGGTCTAATTCGATGCTCAGATGTTGTCCACATCAAAAAAAAAGTAAAAAGTTGATGAAAAGTTTTGTTCAGGAGAGTCATTTTAAAGATTAGGTCCACTTCTATTTGCGCTTAGAATCGTCGACTTCACTTTTATAAAACGCGCATATCTCTGGGAGGGAACACTTTTGGGGCATGGGATCGGTCTCATTCGATGCTCAGATGTTGTGCACATCAAAAAAAGAATAAAAAAATGAAAATTGATTTTTTTTTACCCTTAGGCCCCTTTCTCTATGCGCTGTCACATATGGTGATTTGGGTTTTGAATGAATATTTTTTTTAGTAGATTCCAATTCCTTGCCTCCATCATTAAGATCTCTATTCTGTGTTTTTTTTTTTCAAACATACAATATTGAATTCCCCGCAACTATTTCCACTTATGTAGGAACGCCATTTATTTTTTTTTGTATATTTATTTCCCTCTTTACAATTTATGTAATTCGATTGTATCTATGGATGGATGCCATCACCGAATATGATGGATCATATCATGAATATTTTATTGATAAACATCTCCATCATCCTCGCAACCGTTTCAAGGTCCATTCAATTTCTTTACACTTTACCATTTGCTGGGAAATTTGTGAAAACACATGCTGCTTCCATTTTGGTGGAAACACCGATTGTTGTTTCCTTGGTCTGATTGTGCTTGCTGTTGCCGTTGTTCGTGGATGTAAAACGTTTGGCTCAGATGTTTCGTTTGAAAATTTTTTGATTGTTTTCCACAGCAACGTAATAAATTTGCAAGAGGTCACGAAAACCTAGTTACTCGTATGGGATATTTATTGATGTGCAGTGAGTACGATATACTGCATATGAGTCCATGTCTTTAATTTTATTTAAGACATTGACGAAGGTGCATTTTTCGATGTATCAGTTAACAAGTTTAGGAGAATAAAGTCTTTATGAAAGAAATATGTTCTATTTGTATACCCCCCATCAGAGGACAGAGGTAGGAGACCACTTAAACTATATATGTGACAGCGCATAGAGAAAGGGACCTAAGGGTAAAAAATCAATTTTCACTGATTTTTTTTAAAGTGGACAACATCTGAGCAACGAATGATACCGATCCCATGCCCCAAAAGTGTTCCCTCCCAGAGAAATGCGCGTTTTATGAAAGTGAAGTCGACGATTCTAAGCGCAAACAGAAAGGAACCTAATCTTTAAAATGGCTCTCCTGCACAAAACTGGTTTTTAACCTTAGGTCGCTTTCTATTTTGCCCGTCACATATAGGGTGAACCATCTAGAGATATTTTTTCAGAACAAAAAAGAGTGCAAAAATTTAAATCAAGTGTAGTTTCTTTATTGGTAATTTGAAAGTACATTTTATGTCATTTATTTTTTGACTATAATTTCTTTCAAATGTTGGCCGCAACTACGCCTCAGGGTTTCCATTCTGAGGGTTCAATTTTGAATGACTCGTTCGAGTATTTCGACAGGTATGGCTTTAATTACACGCGTAATATTGGCATCCAAAACCTGAATCGTAGCTGGTTTGTCAGCATAGACTTTGGGCTTTACGTAACCCCAAAGAAATATGTCTAAAGGAGTGATATCAGTCGATCTAGGCGGCCAACTCACCTGTCCAAACGTGAATGTTGGCAACTGTATTATTGAAATGAGCGGTCGGTGAGAAACGAGAAGATTCGCTGTTTTCGACCAAAATTTTGTTGTGTGATGAGGCCCATTTCTGGCTCAACGGAAAAGTCAATAAACAAAATTGCCTGGGCTAAAGAGCAACGAAAACAGGTTCAAGAGGTGCCATTATACCCAGAGAAAACCACGGTTTGGTGCGCTTTATAAGCTGGTGGAGTCATCGGTGCATATTTTTTCAAAAAGCTTGATGGCCGGAACGTAACCTTGAATTGTGCTCGCTATCGCGCTATGATATCTATCTTTATGCTACCTGAGATTAAAGCCCGTAATCCTGACGACATTTGGTTTCAACAGGACGGCGCCACTTGTCATACAGCTGCTCAAACAATGGATTTATTAAGAGGTCATTTCAAAAAGCAGCTAATTTCACGTTTTGGACAGGCGCGTTAGCCAAGTCCAAAGTCTATGCTGACAAACCAGCTACGATTCAGATTTTGGAAGCCAACATTACGCGTGTCATTAAAGCCATACCGGTCGAAATGCTCGAACGAGTCATTCAAAATTGGACCCTCAGAATTGACATCCTGAGGCGTAGTTGCGGCCAACATTTGAAGAAAATTATATTCAAAAAATAAATGCCATAAAATGTCCTTTCAAATTACCAATAAAAATTCCACACTTGATATGAGTTTTCATATTTTTTTTTGTTCTGAAAAAATACCTCTAGATGGATCATCCTATATATTATGAACTATAAAAATATGACGATGTCATTTGCAACACATGGCATGGATCGAAAGACATCCCGGAGATTAAGCTGGGCGGTGCCACGCCTTCATTTCTTTTCAACAGTATAAAATCAATTAATAAAAGAAAGGCCGGTGTCCCAAAAAGGGGGCGTCGCACCGGCAAGGTCGAAATTAAATTGTCTACTTTTTTGTCAAATTTTCAATTAGCGTCTATTCGATCGTTACGCATATGACAGCTGAGATCAGATTTTAGAGGTCATTATTTCTATAATTTCTAATTTATCAATTTTCCATTTGTGGACTATGACCGCCTATGGACATAAAGACAATCTCTATTCGGGTTTCCATGTCTGAAATAATGTGCTCGACTTTCACTTTAATTAGCCAATATAGATTTATTTTGAAAATGAGTCGAACTCAAGAAACCTGGGGTGCAAAACACAACAAGCTTTGAGTGCTTTTATGTCCATACAAATTTGGGCCGACGCAATTTTTTTCTAATCTTAATGTGGACTTATTAAGAAGACATGTCTCAAACTTAAATAGGAACTTATCAGTTAATGTTTTAAAAGAATACGAAGCTCTTTCCTGATTTTAGAACCTGCAGCTGTAGAAGCCACCTGTTTAACTCGATGCTGGCCAAAGTTCGAATAAAACGTAATAAGCGACCAGTAACTAAACCAGATAAAATTGGATATTATCGGTACATGTTTTTTGTTAGCCCCCCCCCATACGAGGCCGGTTCGGAAAGTTCTTAGCCTATCAATGAAAGAGAATAGTTAGTTTTTCAAAAACACATATCATTATGAATTTCTTGTCCCGATAAACCTTTTTTATGTAAGTATTATATGACACCACGCATTTCTAATTTTTCCATTGTAAAAAAATCGCGGATGCGTCTTTTGTGAACACCTGTTTCTATATGAAGGAGTTGCCAGATCGAAACAAAATTAATTATGTGTTCATAGCAGAGATGGAGATTTCCAAAACACTTGAATTTTTTCTGTTTATACCGCGCTTTTTGTACTAGGCTCCGAACCGCCCTCGTACAAAGCCCCCTTCTGCTCTAGAAGCTAAACATAAAATCCGATTATGTTCAAGTTTTGCTATAAGTTTAAACTTTTTGGTAAAATTGGACCATATCGGTAAATATTCTATAAAAGTCCCTTAAAAAGATCCTTCCCCATTTGAAATCGTAGCCTTCCATAAGCCACATTTAAAATCTAATCTTGATAAAATTAGTAAATTACATTATGGGTGATTTAAAATCAGTTCTGGTAATATTAAACGACATCGGTTCATCGGTTTTATATTGTTCCCATCCAAGGGACCTAAGCGATTTGAGTCCATGTCGCTCAACACATGCAGCCAACTACAAGGAAACTGGACCACATTGGTTCACGTTTTGCTATGTCACCCATGCAAAATACCCCTCTGATTTGAAGTCCTGCCGCTGTAGAAGACTCTTTTGATATCGGATGTAGCTAAAATTAAGTAAGTCGGTTAAATCAGATCGTACAAAAATGAAGCATGGTACAATTGTTATAGGTCGTATATCACACCCTATTGGGCTAGACCCATTCCAATGTACTCGTTACTTGCTCTGGTTGATGTTATCAATAATTATATGATGTTTTTTTTTTGATTACTTTCCCACCGCAGACATCATCTTTAAAGCGGGTCAAAATATGGTGTTAATACCCTTCTAGGAGTAAAAGGGTTACAATCGGACGGTGCGTTTAACTAGGGTCAGAAATCAGAAAGAATCGATACGGATCAATTTTAATACGATTCGTCGTTGGCCCATACCTGCCACAGTAAAGGCTATCAGGATTGTAACCCTTTTACTTGTTACTGTTCCTTTTTTTGGATCTGCAAAAACCTATTTTCAAAATTAAATAAGTAAATCAGGCTAAAATCGGGAATGGACGAATTTAAGATAACATACAGAACACTGCAAATCCAAATAATTCGCTCCTATGTCTGGAGTAAAAGCAAGGTCGGACTGTACGTATATAATACTTCAAAAGCGAAAAGGGAAATTTCGAATGAATTTATGAAACACAGAGCGGACCAATTACACCAGGTATAAGTACGCGTCACACCAAATGCGCTATGCCCCATTAGAGCAAGATTGGATGAACAATGTGACTTTTATAGAGGCAGAAGCTGGAATTGGGAGGGAACATTGGCGGGTATGGTCAAAAAAACTGACTGGTATGGTCCGATTTTATCAGAGTTCATTATTGTTGGTTGCTCGCAGCGCTTCATGCGAAATTTGGCCAGAGTCGAAGGTAAAATGTGGCTGCAGAGCCAGCAAACGGGAAGGCCCTAGGTGTATGTGAGATACGAAACATGGGCCTATATGGTCCAGTTTTATCAGAGTTCATTTTTGATCGCTCATAACGTGGCATGAAAAAATATAAACACGATCGGGCTTAATTTGTGACTTTTAGAGATTCAGGATCATAAATCGGGGGCCTTTTGTTTAGGAACAATTCAAAAACATAGACGGCCATAGTACAATTTCATTCATCAGAAATGTGTGTTGGACGCTCGTAATGCTCTGTGCGTAATTTAGTCGTAATCGGATGTAATATATGGATTTCAGATCTGTAGGTTCTGAAATCGTAAAAAAGCCTATTCCTGATATAAAAACATGGATTGATGTGGAGCCTGTCCAATTTCAGTAGGGTTCGTCCTTATCCCAAACCTTTACAACGTACCAGATTTCAATAATTCATTCAGTTGTAGGTTCTGAATTGGTGAAAAGCCTATGTCTGATATAAAAAATTGGATGGATGTGGATCCTGTCCAATTTCAACAGGGTCCGTCCTTGTCCCAAACCTTTAAAACGTACCAGGTTTCATTAATTCATTCAGCTGTAGGTTCTGAAATGGGAAAAGCCTTCGTCTTATAATCAAACATGGATCGATGTGGATGCTGTCCAATTTCAACAGATATCGTCCTTGTCCCACACCTTAACAACGTACCAGGTTTTAATAAAATCAGTTCATAATTGCGATTGCAACGGTTTATGTTCATTCTGACGGACGAACGGAAGGACGAAAATCACTTAATGGTATTTGATAGTGATTCTGAATCGATCCGTACTCTAAAAATGTGGTCTATCTGCTCATAACAGTGTGGGGTAGGGTTTAAAAAAAATGAGTTTTTTGTACTCCAACACCTGCAAAAATCGGGCATTGTTGCGTTGTTAAGTTTTAAGGAGCCTTAATCTATCGGGGTCGTGTATTAAATTTGTCTAAATTGTTAAACGTTGTGCTATCGGCGCACCTTTCTTTACCGCTGAACAAAAAATCTCTGTCACATTTCTTAAGCTATCTTGTGTTTCTATACATATGGACCAGAGGTTAACACATTATCTTACCGTTGGCCTCCCAACAAATTGGGGGCCCAATATATTTAGGCAAAGCAACCCCATCATCTTTAGACTGCACTTTCTGCACTTATCTATCAATCAAAGATTGAAGGAAAAGTGGGCAACCTTTTTATCTTGGCTGCCCTCCGCCACCATTCTAGCCCCGAACACAGTATGCAACGGCAACAACAATTATCGTTGAAAACAAGTGTTGGAATTTTTTCTCTTTGTGTCCGAACATCAACTGACCATGAAGAGAACAACAGCACATCTAACAACAAGAACAGCAACAACATGGTCGACAACGACAACAGCATCATGTACATGAGGCAACACCAACGGACGCTAACATTGCAAACAGCAACAGTGGTAGGGACAACATGAGATGGCAGCAGCAGCAGCAACAAAAAGAACAACAACAAAACATTAGCCTCATTGGCAGCATCATAAAGCAATTTGTACAAAATGTTGCTAATTTATTTGCCATGTTCACAAAAGTGTTCATGTTTATGCCGATGTTGCTCATGTTGCTGCTGCTGCTGGTGGTGGTTGCTATTGCTTTAGCATGCTGTTATTGTTGTTGGTGTGTTAGTTCTTACGGTGGTTGTTTCACAACCTTATGCACTTGCAACAGGGGGCCAACGGCGACAGCTGCTTAGCCTCCTAGGTTTCTGAGGGGCCAGCCGATGGCCAATGGTCAAATAAGTGTTTCCCTCTGCAGCCCAACAAAGGAATTGCATTAAAGCTTGAAGCCATACACAAGCGCACGTGCCCGCAACAATTGCCACCCACCAGGCACTGCGACAGGCAGTGGATGGATGGTGAACATCTTTCGTGTCCACATCTTGCAATTGTTGGTGGGTTCGTTCGTGTTGTTTAACTAATGCATTTATGATGTGTTGGACAGATGTTGTCACCCCACTGTCCACTATGTTTGTAGGGGCATGTGCCTATGTACGATATGTCCCTGTGTGTGTGGGAATGTGTGGCTGTTTGCGGATGCTGGTGCGAATGTGTCTGTGTAAATGGCCCAGTATCCTTTTAGCAGCTAACAAGCAAACCACCATTAGACAAATGCATGTTATCCTTTGGTCAAACATCAGCAGCAACTAGGCTGCCTAAGCTGTTCAACACAAAACACCCAAAGATCCCATTTCTTGTTCCCCATGAGAGAGTGAGTGAGTATGTCGGGTACCCAACGATAATAGTAGGGACAACTAACTGATGGTAGGCTGCGGTGTTTAGCTAAATTTGCATGTACTCGGGTACCAGAGAGCCGTTGTTCGGTTAGTGTGTGTTTGTTGAGGTTATCCATACCGGATGTGTGGCTACATGTAGCAGTTGTTGTTCATAATTTTCAAAAACTAAACACATCCTTTTGGCAGATTTTTAAATTCAATAAATATCTAGTGGGATATTAAGGCAATGTGTTGCGTGGCGATTAAAACATTGAACCTTTAAAAGTTTTGGCAGTGCAAAAATAGATTTCTCTTGAGGAATTTAAAATATTCCGGAAGTAAACAACAGGAGATTGAAATCTTCTTTTCAAATGAATTTATAAGTTAAGTTGTATCCCAAGCTCATAGTCAAGAAAGGAGTAAAACTCACGCTTTCTTGTCATAAACTTCAGGGTTAGGCTTACGAGGGCATATCAATAATTCCGTGTCTTTTCGAATAAAGCACAGTTTTTTTGCAACCAAAAAAATTATTTTTCAACATTATCTCCTTTTAGCTCAATTCACTTAGTCCAACGTTTCTCAAATTTTTGTATTCCTTCCCAAAAATATAATTTTTCGAGGTCCATAAAATAGGCGTTTGCTTGATCAATAATTTTATCGTTAGAGCTGAATCTCTTTTCACCGAGCCATTTCTTTTGGTTTGGAAATAGGAAATAGTGACTGGGGGCTTAACCCGCAGAATATGACCAATGAGGTACCAATTCGTAACCCAATTCATAAAATTATGCCATTTAGACTGCACACGACACCCGTGCATTATCTTGATGAAAAATAACTTTTTTCTTGGCCATATGGATCTTTTTTTTAAATTCTCGTTAAATCGGTCCAATAAGTTCGCCGTTTATTGTTTTTCCCTTTTGAAGGTAATCGATTTGGATTATCCCGCGTGCATCATAAAAAACTGTTGCCATCACTTTATAAGCCGATAAAGTAACCTTGGCCTTCTTCGGAGCCGGTTCAACCGGAAAAACTCGAAATCACTTTTTTCCAATTTTAACAAAATCCACTAGGTTGTATGTTTTGAACAGCTGTTAAACACAAACTAAATGACGGAACTCTGAAAATTTGACAGTAGTATATTAACAGATGGTACTTGATGGTAGCATTGTTGTATTTCATATAACTACGAGGGAAGTTGGAAAAGTCACGGAATTATTGGTATGCCTTGTTAACTTGCTTTTTTATTGATTGAAATTACAAAATATGGAAACAATAAAAATTTCAGAATCCATACACTTAAGCTCGTTTTGGCCACGTTTTGCCTTGAATATGGCCTTCAAACGGTTAAAACCCGAGTTACATCGAGTGTAAGAAATCGACAAGACTCCCACTAGAGTCGAGGGAATCTTCGATATCAACTTGCAGGTCGTTGACTAATGCAACATTTGGTCGCTGGCTCGAAGGACCAAATGTTGCACTAAAACGGACTCTTATGCTCCTTCCAGATAAACTCCCGCAAGAGTCTAGGAAATATATGATACCGACTGGTAGAAATTTGACTAACATTTACACTCCTGTAAGAGTTACATGCACTCGGGTGCCAAGAAGAGAAGCAATACATTGTCTCTTCATAGCTCGAAGGACCAAATGTTGGAAATAGAGTTGTATGCATTTAAGAGTTGTATGCATTCGGTTTTCTACTAGGGAAGTAAGTCAAGGTCGCTTCGTAGCTCGAAGGACCAAATGTTGCACTAAAACGGGGTTGCATGTTGCAGGTCATTGACTAATGGAACAGTTGGTCGCTTTGTGGCTCGAAGGACCAAATGTTGCATTAAAACGGACTCGTATGCTCCTTCCAGATAAACTCACGCAAGAGTCTAGGAAATTTATGATAACAACTGGTAGAAATTTGACTAACATTTACACTCCTGCAAGAGTTATATGCATTCGGGTGCCAAGAGGAGAAGCAATACATGGTATCATAACTCGAAGGACCAAATGTTGCAGGCCGTTGACTATGCATTTACTTTCCTTTAAGAGTTGCATGCATTCGGTTTTCTACTATGAAAGTAAGTCAAGGTCGCTTCGTAGCTCGAAGGAGCAAAATGTTGCACTGAAACGGACTCTTAAGCTCCTTCCAGATACACTCCCGGAAGAGTCTAGGAATTCTGCGATATCGTCTGGTAGAAATTTGACTACGAACTTACACTTCTGCAAGAGTTACATGCATTCCGTTGCCAACTGGGGTAGCAATACATGGTCGCTTCATAGACCGAAGGACCAAATGTTGCATTGAAACGGATTCTTATGGTCCTTTGGTAGTGAAAAGATAGCTTAGTGCGATTGGTAGTGTACGCGACTAGCCTACTCTATTGATCGGCAAACGGGGTTGAAATGCAGATTAGCTGGGTAGACCGGGTTTTCTGCTTTTAAACTACTGGGTTAACCAGGTAAACCGGGTTATAATGCCTGTTACCCACTTAATTTTTTAGCAATTATTTTCCACTTCAGTGTCATTGAGAGTCTTATATGAAAAGAGAGATTGAAGCTCTCCATTTTGTAAGCAATCGTTGAGCAGGAGTAGTGTAACCAAACCATTACGCTTAACCTTCTCTAATGTGTCCAAGTGCGTGCCAAGGTTTAAAAGCTGACCCTAAACACCCCTTAGAATCTGAAGGTTATACTTAGTAATCTTTTTATGTCCTCCACTAAAAACTGAGTTCTACCCCTAACGCTTAGGTTGTTGAACTTATAAAGCAATTTGTGCTCTATACAAAATACTACAATTTTGAGTATTTAGTCATAATAAAATGATGAAACACCTTTCATTCACTTTTCTTCCTAACCTCTAAGACTTATCAATATTTCCCCCAATTTATATTTCTCTTCCCTTAGCCGCCTCCAACTCTTCCAGCAGCAGTAAAGATTCCAATACGACAAACTCGAACGGCAGCAATTCCAATTCGGCCACCAATCCCATCGGCTCATCATCCAACTCGCGTTCCTGTCGTACACCCGACTCACCAGAATCTGCCAGAGCTGTAGCTCCACGTTCTCCAATGTCTCCGCAATTGCATCAACATCACTCCAGCTTAGCTCCGCCGCCGCGTCCCAATCGTAATGCCAGCGCTTCGCCGGTAATTAATGGAGCCACAACAACACCGCCACCCCAACAAAGCGCCCAAACAGCCCAGGCTGCTGTAGCGGCTGCAGCAGCAGCCGCCGCTCATGTCGAACAGGCACGCCTCTTGGGAAAGATACGTAAATTCCTGGGCTCTCTGGTGCAGCTGGCGCAGGATGTTCATCCCGAAGTAAGTGATCGCGTGAGGGCATTAGTCATTTCATTGGGCAGTGGGGGCATAAGTATCGATGAATTCCGCATGGCCCTGCAGGAGGCCATCAATTTGCCACTGAGGCCGTATGTCATTCCACTTTTAAAGAATCACATTTCCCTGTTGCAAAGAGAAATCGTGGCACTGGCCAGGGCTACAAATCAGGTGAGTTGTAAACCCGAGATGTTGTTTGGGTAGGGAATCTAATTTGTTTTGGGGTGTTCCTCTTTTTACAGACTACCCTTCAGTATGTGACCACCAATGAAAACTCCGTTATGGAATTCTCGCCCCATGGTCCGCCGGCGGAGTATAGCGACATATTTGTTCAAATTGAGGGTCAGTCCAATGGTGTTGGAGCCACTAGTCTGGTATTTAAACGAAGGCCTTCCGATACGCTAATGGAACCACATGGCCACAATGGGGCCCAGGAATGGAGTGATTATATGGCTGCCTATCCGCCTGCTAAACGTTTACATGCCCACAACCCCCACGCCCCAGCGCCTGAATCGCGTTTACCCTTTGCCACCGCTCAACCGACCATCTTCGATTATTCCGCCTCTGGGGTAGCAGCCTCACAGTCTGAGGGTTCTTTCAACAACCTCATGGAGAAGGTAAGACATCTGCATAGCGGTTGAATAAAAACTTTTTACTTAAACCGATTTCTTGTTTGTTCTTTTTGGAAACAGTCAAATCATCGAGACGAACGGGATTTACGCTCCACGGTCACTAATGAACCATCAGCCCATCGACCTTTGGCACGTTCGGTTATGCCCACGGCCAGCAGTGGTCCGGGTGGTGGTGGTCCTGGTGGCGCGGCCGCAATGCAGGGTGAAGAGGAATGGAAGAACATTCACACCATGTTGAATTGCATTTCGGCCATGGTGGACAAGACCAAGCGAGCCATAACGATACTGCAGCAGCGGGGTGTGGAACCACAACAGCCCAGCTATGGAGAAGTCACACCAGCCACACTTATGGAAATCCGCCGGCAAACCGAGGAAAAAGTGGCGGAGTTCAAGAGAAATGCTGAAGATGCGGTAAATCAAGTGAGTATTTGCTAGATGATCTGGAACAAATTCATTCGATACTTTAATAAATCAAGCTTTTTATGAAAACCATATCACTTGCCTCTTCTTAATTCCCTGTTTTTTTATTGTTTCAGGTGAAACGCCAAGCGGTCATTGAAATCCAAAGAGCCGTGGTGGCCGCTGAAACAAGGGCCGCTGAGGTCATGGCCCAAGAGCGTTTGCGCATGGAAAAGTTTTTTGTTGAAATGAGTCGGCATTCCGGCAGTGAGCGAGAACTGGATAATAAATCGCCCTCTATAGCTGCTAGTCAAAATGTAGGTTATTCACTTTTGATGATTGACACCCGAAACGATAGAATATAAGGCAACGGTTTTTTGCTCTTTCGTTGCAGGCCTGTTGGAACTGTGGACGCAAGGCAACGGAAACTTGTTCCGGTTGTAATTTGGCTAGATATTGTGGTGCATTTTGCCAGCACAAAGATTGGGAACATCATCATCAGGTGAGTGAATTGATGTATAGAAATGATAAGCACATACACAGAGAGAAAAATACAACATGTTCCAAATACAACATGTTTGCGTACATGTAGCATTTTTCCATTTGAACACTTTTCGCATATTTCGTGTGGTATTTCGAATTATCTCGGCTATAACTGGACGTATATTGGTTATCCAATGCTCCAACGTTGGACGATTATCCGCACAGATGCGGTCTTTGTCGCAGCTGCACAAAAAAGTCTAACGGCGTCAAAGCGCATAATCTTGGCGGCCAATTGAAGACGTGAAATTACGCGTTGCGAAAACTTCTCGTGGGTTAAAGCCAAAATCACTCGTGTTTTGTGTCTGCTCGGTTGTTTAACGATCCATATTCGAAAATGGCAAAACTTTTACTATATAAACGACACTTCTGATGGCAGACATATACGAGGGTTGCTATATATATATTTATGGCCATGGCAACACTAAGTGTTGCCTGGCGCCATCTGACATTTCCATTGGAAAGTTTGACATTTTTCTTAACATAAACGTACTCATAACGTTTTAACTTACGACCATTATTTGTGTTGTTTACAGTGACTTGAAAAAATCAATTTGGCAAAAAAAAATGGAATTAACTAGTGAACAATTTCGTGCGATCATTTTTCACAACTTTCGACGTTTATTATCACGACAAGAGTGCAGCGATGAACTTAAATCTTTGTATGGCGATGAAGCACCATCATATAGCACTGTGAAAAGCTGGTTTAATGAATTAAATCGTGGCCGACGCTCGCTCAAAGACGAATGTCGTCCAAAAACGGCCGCTGTGCCTAGAAAAGTGATGCCATGCGTGAACTGATAAGATCGTCATGATACCGTGAGATAGAGGCATCCTTGGGCACTTTTTTCACCAGCATACATTCGACATTGCATGAACACCTGGCCGTAAAAAAGGTTTGTTCTCGTTGGATCCCGCGCAATTTGTCAATCGCTCAAAAAAAAGGCTCTTGTCGATTGGTGCAAAGAAATTTTGAAAAAATACTATCTCGGTGCTTCAAAAGACGTTTATAAGATCGTCACAGGTGACGAATCATGGATCTATGCGTATGAGCCCGAAACAAAAGAGCAATCGACCGTGTGGGTCTTCGAAGACGAGCCAAATCCAACGAAAGTTGTTCGTGGAAGAAGCACTTCGAAGCAAATGGTCGCCTGTTTCTTCGGTAAAACTGATCATGTGGCGACTGTTCCGCTTGAGCAACGTAAGACGGTCAATTCTGAGTGGTACACCACAATTTGTTTGCCTGAAGTCTTCTGAGAAATTCGAAAAACGAACAAGAGAAGGCGAATCATTGTGTACCATGACAATGCGAGCTCTCACACATCGGCTCAAACCAGCGCCTTTTTTTTACCGGCCAAAACGTCGAAGTGATGGGTCATCCGCCGTACAGCCCTGGCGTGGCACCCAATGACTTCTTTTTATTCCCGCACATTAATAAAGAAATGCGTGGTCAACGATTTTCGTCGCCAGAAGATGCTGTTGAAACGTTCAAAACCCATGTTTTGGGGGTGTCTCAATCGGAGTGGAAAAAGTGCTTCGACAAGTGGTTTAGGCGCATGCAAAAGTGTATAAATCATGCTGGAGAATACTTTGAAATGAAATAAAACCATTTTTGATGATAAATATTCGCATTTTCATTATTAGGCCAGAAATGTATATAGCAGCCCTTGTAACAACTGACAGCATCGGCAGAACAACAGTTCTAAAACCACGATATGGATTACCCATTATAAATATAAGTAATGACAATGTGCAATCGAAAAATCTGCTCTGTGTGGGATCCTATGTTCAGATAAACTCTTTCATTGACCATTCAACTCAATGGTTATAAATACTAAGCAGCTCCTATCTGCGGCTAGCTGTTCTAGTTAAAATGGATAAATCGAATATTTGGGAAGCAAAGTGAAAGAGATGAGAAAAACTAACATCGATCTCCCAATCTATTCTCCATATTCCACACAGGAAACGATGATTTTGCTAGTTTTGAAAAGTCCTTATAATTGCCAGCATGACGAAACTAGTAGTTTTCCTACATATTCTTATAAGTCTAGCTGACCTCCTCCAAACCGTCGACTGGACAATGCTTTATAATAAATCTCCTACTATTCAGAATATTGTTCCAATGATTATCTCTACAAGATCAAAGCTTTCTATGACATTACTTTCTATTCAAAATATTCTTTTGCTGATCTCCCTGCAACATTTGCTAGGCAATGCATTGCATTAAATCTCTCAATTTGCAGAATACTGTCCAGCTAATCTGCCTTACAACTTCAACTGGGTGATGTATTGTATTTAATTATCTTCTTATTGGAATATTCTTCCGCTGATCTTCTCTACAAGTTCAGCTGGGCAATGCATTCTAGTAAATCTCTCAATTTTCTAAATATTGCCCCGCTGATCTTTAACATCAGATCGATAATATAAATTAGTAAATCTCTCAGTTTTTTGAATATCCCGCTAATGTATCCTACTACATCAGCGGACAATGCATTATGTCTACTTATTTTTATAGTATTGTCCCGGTGATCACCACTACAATATCGGTTGGGACATGAATTGTAGTAAATCTCCCACTTTTCAGGATATTGTCGCGATGATCTCCTTTACAGCATCAGCAGCGCAATGCATTTGACTGATTTCAAAATTTTCTCCATCTCCCCTTTAACATTAGCTTGTTCCGCTCATCTCCTATACAACATCAGCTGACCATCAGCTGGCATCTTTCTCATTCTCTTATCATTACTTCTCTCTAAATACTTCTTTTGATCTAAGACTGAGTGGAAAATATTAACTTACTTATCTCATTTTTTTATATTGTTTTCCTTTTGCCCTTCCTCTTCTTTCAGATTTGCGGCACCACCCGAACTACAGATCTTTCCACCAAACACCCATCCCAAGTCATACCGCTAACGGCGAATATACGAGGCGCGGTCACACGTTCACCACCCACACCCGTACCGTCAGCCGGTCATGGGCCGGCGCCACAACAGAGCCAGGCCACAAGTAGCGCATCGTCAGCACCGCAGCCGAGCTCATTGGTGGCCAATGGCATTGGCTCCAAATGACGTATTCGCATGATGAAACCCAAAAAGAAATACATGTGCTAGTCAAATTACACACTATTATTATAATTAAACTTAGACCCCCAATCCCGCTCCATTGTCTCTCCACGAACGCCACTCCCCCTTATCCCCAACCAAAAAAAAACAAACAAACCAAGCAAGATATCTTACTTAATACATAATAACAATTACTACAATTTAAACACAATTCAAGAAAACGAAATGAAAGAAAAAAGAAAATACAAGAAAAATCACACAATTAATGATCTTAGAACATTACAAAAAAAAAACAATTAAGAATTTTTAACTTGAGAACATTTTAAATTATTCAATACAACAAGAGAAAACAACAATCCCTTAATATGCTCTCTCTCACACACACGTAAATTCTCTCCCGCAAAACAGAAAACCAAACCAACCAGCAACTGTCACATTTCTTCGAATGGACATCATTACAGCAAACCAAAAATTAAAGAGAAAACAGAAAATTTAATTGATTAAACACAATAAAACATTATTATTAAATTATTAATATTATTACAGATAAAAAAGAAATAGAAATAGCATTAGACCACTTACAAAGCTCTCTTTCTATTACCCTCTCTTTCTCTTTATCTGACACCCAAACCTTTTTCCTTTAAAAATTCTCCCTGCAGTTAACTAAATTTGACAAGCTGAGAGTTGCCAGTGAGTAGAAATGCAGAGTTGCCATACAGACTTACGCGGCAATTGAACTTGGGCACAGACACGATGGTCATACGTACAGTAGGGGAAATCGTTATTGATTTGGGATTGTTTTTTTTTATCCCACGACAGCCTATGTGTCGGATTGACTCGAAGCAATAATTCTTCTGCCAAGGGCAGTCTCCCCGGCACTATATGTGCCGCTACAACAACATTATTGATTTTGTTATATGTATTAAACTTAATTTCCAAAAGTGCTCACTAAAAAGCGCTCACAATTTGTTCGTCGGCATAATTTTTCACATGCGTTTTTTCAAGATCTTCCTGGTCTCAAGTAAAAAGGAACTACCGAACATTGCTTGCAAATTTGATTAGATAATTATGGTTCAGTTTGGAAATGTTGCCGTTCGGAACACTAATTTAACGATTTGTTTAGCTTAAAATTATGTTATATCACTATTATAAAAGGGTGGTTAAATTTAAGGCCCGATGTTCATTTCTCGCTCAAAAGAGCCATTGTTTCATTAGGTGTGTGACAAGTGGCACCGTTCTGTGAAACCACATATCGTCCACATCCATATCTTCCAATTCGGGCCATAATAAATTACGATAGCGAACACCATTCACCTGACCGGCCTCATTTTGAAAAAAATACGGCTCGATTATGCCGCCAGCTCATAAACCGAAACAAACAGTCACTCTTTGTTATCATTCGCCCAAATGCGGCAATTCTGGTTATTGACGAATCCACTGAGGTGAAAATGTGTCTCACACTGAAGACCCTTCATTTCCAATTAAAGTTATGCAACTTCAGAAAATGCTCACCTATAATTTGGCTAGCTAAGGTTCGCCTCGTTACGAGTAGGAGATTTTTCTCGAAACCATGTAAAAACTTCTCTATAAAAATTCATTAGCTGTTTGGAGCCGGCGTTTAACATAAGGTCCCGGTCAGAGAGTACACGAATTTAATCGTGCACAGCCCACTAATTTTAGAGAAGTTCCTCCTTGTTCCTTAACAGATTGTAGTGGGACTTAAGTAAGTAAGAAAGGTTGATTGACGATGACACCAAAGAGGACGCCTGGAATGCGATTTAAATCTGCGTTGATGATTCTAATTAAGTTACGGCGATTTACTCTTCAATGGTGGTGATTGATGGTTTTACATGCTTTTTGCGCCAACGAGGTGCTACGGTTTGTATTTACGAAAATACATATCCGGGTAGGATCATTGAACATTATTCAGCTGCGGTTTCTCCACCTCCGGTCAGCAACATAACGTATAATAGATTCTCTATAAAGCATGCGAAATCGCCTCTATAAAATGTATTAGCCCTGCTTAATAGGATAGTGAGGAAAGTTAATAATGACAGTTTCTGCCGTGGCACCACCCACTCTTCCTCTAGGGTGTGTTTCGATTCATTCCTACATCATATATTCCAAATATCATCATCATATCTTTATTACTGCATGAGATATTGCCTTTTGAAGTTCTGTGCTGTGTGGGCGTTGCCACGCCCCCTTTTCCAAGATGACCGATCTGGCCTATTTTCAATACCACTCGTTCCTGTCCATCAACACATGTTTCTTCAATATTTCATCCAACTCGCACTAGAGCTGTAGTTTTCTTTCCACAGACATATCAGCATAGAATTTCATGACAATTTCATGGGGTCACCGATCAGTATTTCGAAATGTTGCAAACGGAATGACAAAATGAATATTCCCTCTATCTATTAAGTGCAAGTACTCTTAAACGTAAGAAGTACAGTTCGACAAAGTCGAAAATTTATTCAATTACAATTTTTCAATTTTCAAAACCTGAAAAAGTGAAAATTTGTATTAAGAAATTTCTAAAATCTTCCCGATTACCCGACATTGAATGTCATTAGCTTAAAATAATCCTAGAATTTTACAGAACTCATAAATGTTGACCGGTGAAACCAGACATTTGAAACCACAGCTTGGATAGATATATCGATTTTGTCGAGATCTGATCACAGAAAGTCGTTTAAAACCGATTTATACCAAGCATAGGCGACGGCAACAGTGTCTCCTTCGTCATTTCGAAATAAATAAGTTTCGATGATGCTTCCATGTCCGAAAGAGCTTCAAAACGAGCAATTCGGTGGATGTTTAATATTTGTAACAATAACAGCATAACGATTGTGCCAATTTCGACTTTAGAGCAAAATAGGTGTCGCGAAACACACCTCTGGTGTGAAAAAACTTATAATGCTGGCTTAAACCATTTCAATGGCATTTGTCTTTTCGAAAAGCTCTAGCCACTACCAACAGAAAGTGTCTACATTTTTAAGTATCTCCTATAGTTAAAGAGCTGTGAACAATTTTACCCGATCTTAAATTATTACTTTTCATCTATCGTCGTAGCAGTAGATCCAACAGTTCTTTAATTTATATTTTTCGATTTGTGGGAGAATATAAATCTGATTTTCTGCACGAACAGTGTCTACGTAAAAAGATTCTTACTTCTTCCAGGGGAAGTAGTAAGAGCTTTTGGTCATTTGTCAGAAGAGTAAAAGATAGTTCATCATCGATCCCAACTTTTGTTAACGACGACCAGACATTCATTGATACGGTTTATAAAGTTACCCTATTGGCTAAAATGTTTGCAGGCAACTCTTTCTTGCCTGAAAGCAATCAACCTCTACCCTTGGTCTGAAACGTATCTAGTTTTATGCCTCAGATATTTTTTCGAACACGTGGAGTTTAAAGGTTTCTTGTGAATCTCGATGTAAGTAAATACCCGGTGGCGGATTTTGTTTCGGCACTTGTCCAATGAAAGTGCTCTTGGACGCTAGCCCGTCCATTAAGCAACTTTTTCAACCTTGCTTACCGAGCGGGAGACTTTCCAGCGTGTTGGAAGGTTGCGAACGTCCAGCCAATCCCCCCAAAGAAGTCAATATTTTCGCGAATTGCTCTGTACTCTCCAAGGTAGTGAAGAGCATGGTTAACCACCATCGTGTGAGGTATTCAGGGTAAAAGACCTACTTATTGATCGACAGTATGGCTTCCCTAGGCGTTCCTGATAACGCTTTGGCATTTTGGGTCGAACAGTGAATCGAATCTACTCCTTCGCGGATGACAACAACCTCTGTGATTCAAAGGCCGAGCCTTCAAGATATCGAAGACAAAAGGCGAATTATGGATCCGACACTTGGCTCGGATAAACAGGACATTTCCAAATGAGGTTGAGAGTAGATTTTAATGCGGCCGCAGTAGTACTTGTTGCCTTACAAGCTATTCACTGACCCATCAGGGCCGTCATTGCCTATCGTAGGTATGGTTGTTGAACAATCAGATGCTCTTGATGTTCTGGGCATGAAAATGCAATGTGACGCTCGTTGGTCAAGGCATGTCTTCGAAGTGTCGAAAGAAGCCCTCTAGTCTATAGGCTTTCTAAAACGGCGAAAGAAATATTTCACTTCTTCCAATCTTTTCGATATCTATGATACAATAGTTGTATCTTTCCCAAAACAGTTGTATCATTTCCAATAAGATACAACTGGAAAGTGAGTGAGTTTTCAGTAACAAAAGTTTTCTATTGGACATTTCATGTTTCCCCTTTCCCTCTCGATTATAGTCAATAGCAAACTCTGTAATGTCAAAAGCGAACTTTCTTCTCTTCCCAATTCTTACTTTACTCTCAGAGCAATAGCGATTTTGCATTTTTTTATTTAAACTCTACTCTATATTTATTAAACGTAATCTTTTTTATTTTGTTTTATATATATTTTTTATTTACTTAAAAGAAAAAGTTAAATTTTCTTTGAAATTCACTACAAAAGAATCGCCGATATTCAGAATGAGAAACTCCGGAAATTGAGTAAATTTCATAAGAAAAAAATCGCAGAGTTTTTTCTAAACTACATTTATTCAATTACCGTGTATTATTTATTATTATAATTATGATTATTATAGTATATATTAATATAAATTTATTATTGTAATGTATATGTACGTGCTATCAATTAATTATTACATAATTAATGTACTATTAAAGAATTATGTTAATTTTTCTTAATATTTAATATTAAATAAAACAATACAAAAAAATCAGAAAACCACAGCCATGCAAAACATTGTAATGAAAATAATAACAATATTGAAAGAAATTAAAAAAAAAACGTAAAATAAATCAAATGTTCAAAACAAACTTTAAAAAATTCTTCACTTTTAGTTTATGCAAAGAGGACAGCGTAAGTACGAGTATGTAATAGATTCTAGGGAACGCTGAACTAGTTCGGCCCATGGTGGAATTGGAAGAAGATGTGTCCTATTGAGGTTGCTTAACTAGCATTACTTGATTGACAAACGACCTTCGCTAAAGAAAAGAGTAAGTGTTACTAGACAACAAACAGTTTTTCATGACAATTAATTACTTAGGCTGGTTACACAGATTCTTGTTGGTCCAGGCCTGCTCAATAAATGACTTATAAGCCCTTTGGTCTTGGGCGTTCTTTCTCCAGTTTTTATTCCCAAGGATCTTTGCATCATCCTCTACTGGATTTTTCTAGAGTAGGAAAACATCAGATTTTAGCCGCAAAGGAACAACAGATGCCATAAACACACATATGAGTATTTCCGTCCGACAATCTAACGTCATCGAAAGATACCCTTTGTTATAAACGCTTTGTCCGGATGTTCTATCGCAGCCTCATTTACTAATCAATGTCAGTTTCTTTAGAAGAATTTTCAACTCATTTTTAAGAAGGCTCGCCAACAGCTGTTTTACTGTATGGCCCATAAGATCCTGAAGATTTACGTTCACAGAGACCTCCGTACACGCAGAGAAAAAAACATGCTTACTATACTCGTATGGTCACGGCAATAATAATATGTTCTCCGCAATAAAAATATGTTCGTCGCAACCATAGTATTGTTTACTGAATTTAATTTTGGCAATAGTATGATTGCCGCAATATTAATATTGTTGATATGTAACAATAGTATTGTTGCCAAATTTAATAATATAAATATGGTTGTAGTAACAATATTAATATGGTTGGTGCGACAAAAGTATTTTTATTTGGGTTTTATGTTAACAATAATATGATTACGGCAATCATCTTGTATCATTGTAATTTTTCCACATTTAAAAATGCTTTTTAGAACAATGTTATTGTTACGGATCTAATGCAACTACGTATATGATAGTACTTTTTATACGGAAATTAAAAATTTTCAAACAAACTGCTTTTGCTTTGTTTAACTGAAATATTTTTAACAAAAAACGCTTATGTTTTTTTAAACTATTTTTTTCTACTGTTAAATAAATCACTTCTATAATTTTGAATTAAATGTATTTTTAAATAATTTTCATAATTCAAATCTATTGTTGACAACTTAACCCAATTCTAAAAAATAATATTGGGGATCACAGTATATTTGTGATCATACTATGGTTGTAGGGATCATAACAGGGTTACGTGTGAATCATACTATGGTTGTGAGGATCATATTGTGGTTGTAAGTGGAGATCATAGTAGGGTTGAGTGTGAATCATAGTATGGTTGTGGGGATCATAGTATGGTTATGTGTAAATCATACTTCTGTTGTAAGAATCATAGTATGGTTGTGATGGTTGCATTTGAATCATACTAATATTGTAGGGATCATAATATTGTTGTACCACAACCATACACCCAACAATAGTATTATCCTCTTCGAATATTGTCACCACAACCATATTTTTTTCTGCATGTAAGCTCGCTATGCTCCATATCCAGTGGTCGTGAATTTATTTCGGCTTGCGAAATATGTTTGTAACAGAATATTGGGAGCAGACTTTGGCAGTGGCTAATAGGTAACCAACCGACTCGAAATGCAATTTCAAACCAATTAAACCAAGCTAATTGTCAGTCTTTATAGATTTATTACAAATTAAAAAATAGCGGGTTTTCCAATAGGGACCATTTCGAATCTTTATGACAACACACCCTTAAACATTTTTAATGATCTTTCAGTGTCAAAACATTAGTAGAGGTCAAAATTTTCATCGTGGTAAAGTTTACTTACAAGCAACGTTTCGAAATAATTAAAAATAACTACCGAAATTCTGAGTCGGTGGTCGCAACTTTAGAAGCGCTTTATCCAATTTTTATCATCTTCAGCGATTAAGCTCATTTCTGGCTAAGTGGTTTTGTCAATAAACAAAATATGCGATATTGGACAGCGACAAACCCACATGTGCGTCAAGAGACACGATTGCATCCGCAAAAAAAAACCGTGTGGTATGGTTTTCATGCCGGAGGTGTGATTGGGCCGTATTTTTTCGTGGTTGAAAACAATCGTAATGTTACCATCCATGGAGAGCGCTATCGTGCCATATCAGAAAATTATTTTAAGCCAGAATTGAATGAGCTTGACATCGCCGATATGTGGATTCAACAAGAGGGTGCCACAGCACGCGTTACAATCGATTTACTGAAAGACAAATTCGGTGAACTTGTTATCTCGAGAAAAAGTCCGGTCGAATTTCCACTTCGTTCATGAGATTTAACGCCATTGGATTTCTTTTTATGGGGTCACATCAAGTCGTTGGCCTAAGCCAACAACTTTAGACGAGCTCAGAGACAACATCCAACGAGAAATTGCCAACGTTCCGGTCGAAATTGTGTGCAAGAGTGGTGGAAAATTGGGTCCAAAGAATAGATCGCCGTACGCGGGCGCGTAGTGGTCATATGACCGCAATCGAGTTTAATTCTTAAAATGAACTATTTACAGTACACCTGGAATAAAATTGAACTCTTTATCGTTAATATTCTGTGTTTTATTAATACGAGGGTGGTTCGGAAAGTTCTTAGCCTATCAATGAAAGAGAATAGTTAGTTTTTCAAAAATATTTTTATTTTTCAATATAATCTCCTGAAACTTCAATACACTTAGTCCAACGCTTATCTAGCAATTCTATTCCTTGATTAAAATAGTTTTCCTCAAGGTCTTCAAAATAGTGGTTTAAAACTGTTATTGCATCTTTATTGAGGTATAACGCTTGCCAGCAAGGAATTTTTTTAGATTTGGAAACAGGTAAAAGCCACTGGGAGCTAAATCAGGAGAATAAGGTGGGTGGTCAAGCAACTCGTACTTTAATTCGTCGATTGTAGCCATTGTTAAAACACTCTTGTGCGCTGGAGCGTTGTCTTGATGAAATTTTTTTTTGTGTTGTAAGCCAGGACGTTTTTCTCGAATTTGTACATTTAATTGATCTAAAAGGTTGCAATAGTACTCTGAATTTATTGTTTTACCCTTTTGCAGATAGTCAATCAATAAAATACCTTTGAAGTTCCAAAAAACCGTTGCCATAACCTTACCAGCCGATTGAATTGTTTTTGCCTTCTTTGGGGCACTTCCTCCAACTTCAGTCCATTGTTTGGATTGTTCTTTTGTCTCTGGAGTATAGTGGTGGATCCATGTCTCATCAACAGCGCTTAAAATCCATTTGATTTCGCTGAAAACGATCCAAACAAGCTTGAGAAATGTTCATTCTTATGCGTTTTTGGTCGACTGTTAACAAGTGCGGCACCCATCTTGCAGAAAGCTTTTTCATCTGTAGTTATTCATGCAAAATTAAATGGACTCGATCATTTGAGATGCCCATGATATTAGCTATTTCACGCACTTTTATTCGTCGATCATTTAATACCATATCATGCACTTTGGCTACAATTTCTGTTGTTGTTGCTGTTTTTGGACGTCCACTATGTGGTTCATCTTCAATGCTTGTACGACCACGTTTAAATTCAGCAACCCAAATTTTTACTGTTGCATATGAAGGAGCACTTTTACCTAACACATTCACCATTTCATTTTGCATTTCTTGTCCCGATAAACCTTTTTTATGTAAATATTTCTAATTTTTCTATTGTAAAAAAATCGCGGATGCGTCTTTTGTGAACACCTGTTGCTATATGAAGGAGTTGCCAGATCGAAAATTTAACATGTGTTCATAGCAGAGATGGAAGTTTCCAAAACACTTAACTTTTTTATGTTTATATATGCTTTTTGTGCTAGGCTAAGAAGTTTCCGAACCGCCCTCGTATATAAAATTGTTATGTCCCTAATGGAAAACCAGTTATATGGGTAACTTGTTTTTGGGCCTCCCGACAATTTTTAAACGGTACTTTATAAAAAGAAAACCTATATGATTTACATCGGTCCAAAATGAGTTGTATTCTATACCAAATTCAATTGAAATCGGAGTTGAAATTGATGTTCTAGAGCGGTTATACTTATGTTATTTCGGGAGAGATCTTTGGGGCTATATCAAAACTTGGACCAGTTTGATCCATTTTTATGTGAGCTGATTACTGATCGATCGTACTGAACTGTACCCAATTTCATCAATATGGGATGATGTGGGTGGCTTATGACTCATCTTTAACTTTGGCTTATGACTCATCATTTCAACTTTTACTTATCTTTATCATCTGTTTCTCGCAATTTCTTTTTTGAGTCATAAGCCACCTTTTCATAGGCCGGGTCACATATGGCTTCTGGAGCTAAAGACGTAAAATCGGTTGAACATACTTATGTATCTAAATTTTAACCGATTGTCATAAAAGTCTGTTAACTTGACTGCCTATATTAAAGAAACGTGCTTTTGCAAATTTCATGAAGATCTGGCAATAAATGCGACGTGTAGTTTTAAAAAACGTATACAAAGGCAGTAGACGAATAGACAAATATCTTCAAATCGAAACAACTGGAGTCGAGCGGTACACTTAAAGGTGTGTCTAGATTCAGTATTTTTGTAATTTTCGTATTTCGTGCTCGAATGTTAAGAATTTTCTTTGCTTTTACATACAAAAAGCAAAAAAACCGGAAAACCCCACAGCAAAAAACCGGTTAAACCGACATGTCGAGTTTTAGCTTTTTATGAGAAACCGAATATCGGGTTTGGATATAAAAACCGGAATGCCGGTTTTCGATTTGGACGCTTAGCATGGGGGCTAATCCAATAATGGACCTATATGGTTAAGCTTCGGCAGGGATGCTTATTAAATGTCGTTCATAACTCCCTATATTAAATTGGACCACAATCGAATATATACTTAGTAGGGACATAAATACTGTTACAACATTGAACACACCCATTTCAATAGTAGAACTGAACATACCCCGTTAATGTCATTTGGGTTTTGAAAGCTAACCTCAATAGCGTTAGTCTGCAACGGGATTTTAAAACTGTTTCAACTTTTATCATGGAATGGCCAGACCTATCGCTTTGTAAGAGCTCAACAAGGTTTGTTTGTCGGCTCCTCAAGTACAGCCGCCAAGTGACTTGAGGACCTTGTTCCTACATGTACGCCTTGTTCGAAAAAGGCTGTCCAATGTGACCCCAAGGACTTTGGGCTATTTGGTAGTCGGGATTTTGACTTCATCGACTTTTACATTGCGTGACAACGGCACCTCTGCGGTCCATGCAATAAACAGTGTGGCTGATGATTTGGAAGCGGACATTTTCATATCCCTCGCAGTGCAGTGATAGTATGCTTAGGCAGAGAGGTTAGAGTTTATTTTCGCGCATATGTCATCCACTTTAGGTCCACGCGCCAGAATTGTGCAATTATCAGCATATGACACAATTTTAACGCCGCCTGGTGGTGCAAGATTATTATGTCAATTTGATCGGTGTACTTAACATGGGGGCAATCTGCATTCCTTTAAGGTGCTACAAACATTAGCACTAAGTTACTATACACAGTAGGGTACAAAAACTGTCCAGCGCAATTCCTGTCACTACTACAATGACCGATTTTTTTTGTCACAGCATATCCCAACCTAGCCAAAGTAATATCGATTTGAATTTAGTTTTATTGGAGACCTGTTGATAAATATTGGCCCCTACTTCGGAATTAATACTTTTCATATACCGAACAGGCCTTGGCCGCACCTCTTCTCTTCTTAGCTAGCAATTCGATAGAGAAAAGTTCCAGTTGTTGGATAAATCACAGACACAGCCAAAAAGCAAAATTATTTATGCGGGTTTGATTTGGCAGGTTGTCCAGTTTTCGAAACGTTTACCTGCGATGCACTCAAGCAAAACTCAAATATCACAAACATCCATTCACCTCCATTGTTGGTTGCCCCCTGCCCCCACTGCACATGCGGACAATTTTTAATGGAAAATCTGACAAATGTTTAAAACATTCTGCCAGATAATGAAGCCGGCCATATACTTGGAATTAAATCAAAACATTAAAGCAACAACAAAACGGAAGATGGCACATACACACACTCATACACACACTCATACACCCACACAAACAAACATATTCAAAGGACACAGCACAAAACCACTGAGAGCAAAACAAAACAATTCTAAAACAACAAAGGACACATCAACGTTAACGGCAACAGCCACAGTCTCAGTAGCAGGAGCCATAGCAACAGCTTGTCTTGGATGGAGCTGCTGCTGTTGAATATGATTGGGAGAGTGTGTGTGTGTGAGTAATTCTGTGTATGTTCATATACATGCATGTGTGTGACAAACAAACTTGATAGGTTACCTTTGTGAGCAACTGGAATATTCTGGCTCAGGTTGTGGGGCGGAGGTTGAGGTGTTGTTAGATTTTCCAAATTTATGGCAGACTGAGTGGGTGACTGGGTGAGTGTATGTGTGAGTGTGTATGCGTGCATGAAGGTGTCCTTAAGGCGATAACATACGTTAAATGCAATGTAAATTGTTAACATTCATGAATACAGAGCCACAACTTACCGACGTAGTCACACACACACATACGTTAATACACTGTAAGCACACATACACACACATACACCCTCATCCGTTTGAACAATAACAATGATGTTGCTGATGTCTCTGCTCCTTCTGTTGACAAGGCACAGTGGATCTTCCATCAATAAAAGTAAAACGGCGAAAAGTGTTGCTGAAATAACAAAAATTTTAGGAATCTTCGTTGATTAACGGCCTGTATAAGAATAATGCACTTATCGGGCTCATCTATCACTAGCCACATAGCACACGTTCCAATCAAATTAGTGAAAGGCAAATTCGGTGAACGAATGGCCACCTCGTTCCCACTTGACGAAATGTTTATATTGGACCGTTATCTAGGATGGAGGGTATATAAGTTTTGGCCCAGCCAAATAAATACTCGTAGGTACACTTGTTGCAGTTAGTGCAGACTTGCTAATGAATATACCTAAGCAGTCGGCAATCTTTGGTTTTATGCAGCATTGTCCATATTTTGTTGGCTTCTGCCACATTCTAGTTCTTAAGCTCTTGCTAATTCTTGGGCTCTTGCTAATTGCAAGTGCAAACGACATAGACTCTGTCGGGAGGACAGGACGGTTAAGTATATAAGTGGAGCTTTTTCAAAAACTGAGATGAAGTCTGAGTCTTATTAATGAGGATAGAACAGAGTTTATGCGCGTAATCGCTGCATCAAAAGAAATACGATATGGTTTCAACCGGCAGTGAGCTGTCATTAAACGGATTGGTACTGGGCCTATAACAAAACGAGGATCGCTATCACCCATTTTTATCAGAGATGATTGCTGATCGATCGCAATGAACAGTGCCATATTTTATCAAGATGAATATGTAATATGTAGCTTCTAGAGCTTAAGAACATATGTATGTGCGACAGCTATATCTAAATTTTAACCGTTTTGTATAAAAACAGTCTTCGTCCTTTGTTTAAAAAGCTTACTTCTGCCAAATTTTATGAAGAATGAAAATATGTAAGTTTCTTGGGCACGTCTTTGGCCCAATAAACTAGCGTGTGCCAAATTTCATTAAGATTGGAATTAATATATGGGTTCTAAAGCAAAAAACATAAAACCTCAACATATGTCTTGAAGCTATATCTAAATCTCAACTGACATTCTTCAATATCAATAGCTTCCGTCCTTGATCCAAAAAAACTTACTTCTACTAAATTTCATAAAGAGCGGGCAACAATTGCGACTTGATGTGGGATAAAAAGCTTTAAATAGGCAGCAGACAGAAAGGACAAACATATATTTATCTTTAAATTGCATCAACTGGCGATTCTGAGTAGATCGGTACCCTTAAAGTAGGGTCTAGCTAAAATACTACTTACGTCTTCCCTAGATGAAATTATGAATTTTCTTTGATTTTACAATCAACAACAAAAAACGAAAAACCCTACAGCAAGAAACCAGGTTTATCGACATGTCGGCTATATTTGAAAAACCTACTGTTAGGTTTGGAGATAATAACCAAAATGTCGGTTTTTATGTCCGTGTTATAAATTGAGAGGTGGACAAAACCCTTGCAAGGTGTTAAGAACGGTTCACAATTTTATGAAAGACTTAAGTTTACCACCGTTAGTCCCCATTCACACTAGACAACTTTATTTGCCGCAACTTTCAGTGTGTAGGAGAGAGGGGGAATGACAATTCCCCTTACCTATCTCACCTACTAACTGAGAGTTGCGGCAAGTAATGTTGCCTAGTATGTTGGAGAGAGGGGGAATGACAATTCACCTTACCTCTCTCTCTCCTACAAACTTTGTGAATAGGGACTTTGAGAATGGAGACTAACGGTAGTAAATTCAAGTCATTCATAAAATTAGGAACAGTTTTTTACACCCCGCGAACATTTTGCCCTCCTCTCGTATACACCCAGCATCATATTATCAGCTTTTTCCAGAAACCGACCTTTCCGTTTCCATTGGCAACCACTGTGCACTACGAGTACAACGCAACGATAACGATGCTGATGAAGATACTTTTGAATATTCACTCAAGAGTTAAAAACATGAACAAACATGCACAAAATTACTCAGGTAATATAACATAACACAGTATTGTGTCAACGACATGTACAGATGGATGATGGATACAACAACAGCAGCAGGACTAGTAGCAGCAACAGCAACAACAAAAACATTTCAAAGAGAATGCAAAAAAGGACCATGGACACAGCAACACACCCACACACATACACAAAAAAAACGAAAACAATTTTAAAGAGACACAGCTGCTGGCGAAAAACCACAAAAGATATAAACTAACGAAGTTGCCAGGCACACACACGCCACGCCACAGCAGGCCCACATCACATCACCCACCCACGCCAAAAACGGACAAAACTAACGTCGCCCTTATCCATTCGTCCATACAAGCGGAGGGAACACACATCCGGAGAACTGTGACCGTATGGCTGGCAACAAGCATCAGCATCATCATCGTCATCATATCATCGCCATACCAACCAGACGACGACCATCAACCGTTCCTTAGCCAGCTGTGCAAGCAACCAAAATGGCCCTCTTCCAAAAACTCAAACACACACACGCACAATCCCACAGAAGAGAATGATTGTCTGTATAAAATGCTAGCCAACCGATACAGGTGAGTTAAACAGAAGAACATCCTTTGTTTGCCGAGTAAGAGAGAAAAGACACTCACTTTCGTCTGCTGTCAGAGTGTGACATGGGAAGAGTGAGTGGGCGTGCGGCTGCAAGACAGTTGGGAAAAGCAACAAATGTTTCATACGAGTATTCCCTCTGCTTTAGGGGAAATGCTTGACAATTGTTGTAAGTTTGGTTTATCTGCAATATCCTGATTATTGAAAATGAGGGAAAATATGATTATCGGGCAAGTGACTGTCTGTGATAGTTCACACATACAAACACCCACAACAGAATGCCTAAACAAGGACACAACTTGGATCACAGCACAGATCAGAAATTGAATCACGTCTTTTATAAACTGATTTTTTTTGAATTGGCGAAATTTACATCCTCAACAAGGGCGAAATATTTACTTTATTTAAAGTCTCCTCGTAGAGCAGAGCTCTGGTTCTGACTAGGAAGAGTCAACACTGGCTGTCATCTTCAAATGACGTAGACCCCAATGAACACCCCACTGTCAACAAGACAAGTCTAAGAATTCATGAAGCTTATAGTTTATTAAACGTTTCGTTAGCGCCGGTAGACATATTGAAATTTTTCACTTATGAAGTTCAACTCGTCGGGTAGTACTAATAAACCCTCCGCAGATCCAAAAATTAATGGAGAGTTCTCGAGAATAATTAACAAAATATTAAGATGTCATAAAACCTACGCAATTTCCTCTAATTGAAATTGGGAAACGCAAACTGAAATTAGGAAACGTCATTTGAAATTGAGAAAAGACAAATTGAATTTAAATTGAGAAAATACAATAAGAAATTAAGAAACTCAAATTGATATTAAGAAAATACATATTTATATTAAGAATTCTTAGTTAAAATTGAGAAAATTGAAATTGAAACGCAAACTAAAATTGAGAAAATACAAATAGAAATTGAGAAACTCAAATTGGAATTAAGAAAATACAAATGGAAATTGAGAATTGTTAACTGAAATTGAGAAAATTGAAAAAATACAAATTCAAAATTGAGAAAATACAAATTAAAACTTAAAATGCAGATTGAAATTGAAAAAATACAAATTGCAACTGAGAAATACAAACTGAAATTGAGAAAAAAAAAAAAAAATTAAAACTGAGAATTGTTAATTGATATTGAGAAATTCAAATTGAAATTGAAAAACAACAATTTAAAATTGAGAAAATACAAATTAAAACTTAAAAACGCAAACTGAAATTGAGAAAATACAAATTAAAACTTGAAACGCAGATTGAAATTGAGAAAATACAAATTGAAACTGAGAAACTCAAAATGAAATTAAGAAAATATAAATAGAAATTGAGAAACTCAAATTTAAATTGAGAAAATACTAATCGAAACTGAGAATTGTTAATTGCAATTGAGAAATGCAAATTGAAATTGAAAAACCACAATTTAAAATTGAGAAAGTACAAATTAAAACTTAAAAACGCAGACTGAAATTGAAAAAATACAAATTACAACTGAGAAATACAAATTGAGATAATACAAACTGTAATTGAAAAAAATAAAATTAAAATTGAGAAATTCAAAAAATTAAAATGGAAATTGAGAAACGTAAATGCAAGTAGCGAAGACATTTTTTACAGAGCTTGGCTGGACAATTTCCAAATGGCGATTACCAACATGGAGCCCACAGGCTACACAGCAAGACAACAGCTTTTCAGGCCATAACCATACGTGTTGGTGGAGGACTCAATGAAATCCATACATAAGACAGGAACGTCTTCTTAGCTCCTGATCTCTCGAAGGCCTTCGATACTGCCAGCTATGCCACCTTGTTTTAGAACATCATCTGGACGTCTCTCTCACCTCGTTTGAAGCATTGGATCAACAACCATATGTGTAGGCGCCAATCATTTGTGGAATAAGGAACTAAACATGGAGTATTTCAATGAGAAGTGATAGGCTAAGTTCAGGATTGTATGTGCAATGTCACGCCCTTTTGTCCAATTTAAACAATACACAATCTGAAATAATATGCTAATCCGTAATGTCATTTTGCTAAAATTTTATAACGATCGGTCCATTACTCTGGCCTGCATATGTTATTTTCTAAAGGGGGCATTGCACAGCCCACTTTTTAACCTAAGTACGTTTCGTAACATGCCAGTATCATATCTTTCATATACCATCGTCATATCTCTAAGAATCCAAGAGTTACGGTACGTATGGTTTGAAGTTCAGGTTTTGTGGGCGGTTAAACGCCCCCTTGTCATTAGTTAAAATCCTTTAAAATTGAATAACGATCGGACCTTTTCTTCAGCCATAACTGCAATTTTTTAAATGGACGTGGATGTGTTTTGATCCATGCCAAGATAATATGTTGCAGATATCATCATAGTTCATGAGATATGATCTTTTTTTATTTTAGTGCTGTGTGGGCGAAGCCACGCCTCCTGTTCAATTTTACCATAACTTAGTTATAGTCATTGATTTCATTCTGTTGAAATTTCGTAACGATCGGTCCACTTCTTTGGCCATAAATGCGAATTTTCAAAGGGGCGTGGCACTGTCCACCTTTCTGGCAGGATGTGTTTATATCAATGTCCATATAATATTTTTCAAATATCATCCTAGTTTACGAGATATGGTCGGAGCCACGCCTCTTGTCTAATTTAACTATAACTAAGTTTATGATAATTTTCTAGTCAATTATTTTATTTTGTTCTTCGGCGGTAAAAGCGATTTTTTAAAAAGGCGTATCACCGCCCTTTTATTCACCAGGATGTGTTTCGATCCATGCCAATATCATATGTTCCTAATATCATCATAGTTCATATGATATGGTCTTTCTTTCAGGGTTGTGTGGGCGGTGCCACGCCCTCTTGGTCAATCACATGTGTTGTACCTTAAAGATTTCACCTGACCAACCGTGACATAATAAGTTGAATGTTGTGTTGTTATACTATGCAAAAAATCCCCAAAAATACAACAAACATGGTGATTTTATCCAAAAAATTCAGGGTTGTGTGGGTAGTGCCACGCCCTCTTGGCCAATCACATGTAAGGTACATTACAGGTACAGATTTCACCTGACCAACCGTGACATACGTTGAAAGTTGTTATGTACTAAGCTAAAAACCACCCAAAAATACTACAAACATAGTGATTTTTTCAAAAGGTTGACTAAGTCCTTGTATTGGAAAAATATTTACTTCTTGACCGACCTGGCCCATTTTCAATACCAACCATTTCAATCAATTAACGCATGTCTCTGAAAAATTTTAGCGACCTAGTAGTTTCATGGCTAGATCATTTTAGAATTTTACAACGATTTATAAGTAGAATATATACTGGTCTTTGAGTAGCATTTCGATGTGTCGCAAACGAAATGACAAAGTCAATATACCCTTTAACCTATGATGGAGCGTCTACAAATTTTGCTCTGATCGGTATGACTTTTAACGGGTCTAATCACACTTTTTTCTGGCTGTTATAAACATCAGCACAAACTTATAATGCCCCCGTACCACTGTGTGGTGTCACTATAAAAATATTCTGAAGCAGACCTGAGAGGAATGAAGAAAGCTATCTGATTATACCCGTCCTAGAACAGAGTTATATTTAAGAACATAGGAAATCTAAGATGCTGTTAAAGTTATCTTCAAATTTACCAAAATTGATGGATGGTTGGATCCTGAAGCATCAGCACTTCCTCAAAGTGCTGCTGATAACATTCGCCATGGTTCCTGTTCCTGTATATAAGAAATTCCCACCGCAACGAACGAAGAGATGATGGTGGTTATGTAGATGTAAGTAATATCTGTATGTTTAAGTGTGAGTCCTGTGTGAGCGAATGTGTTTCAACAGTTGTTGTTGTTGCGTGGCAATTGTTCGTTGAAATAACATATGTTAAGGTGTAGATTTGTGTAAGTGTATGTGTGTGTGTGCCTGTATATGAATGTTCGTTGCTTTTCAAGGATATTGGATGTTGCTGCGACTGATGATACGGACTGACGACAACGGTGCCGTTGCCGGTGATGCTGATGAAGCTGCTGTTGCTGCTGATGATGATGTGGGTTTTGCTGTTGCCAACACATCAACATCATTTCGGGAGAGAAAACTTTTGTTTAAACATTTGTCGTACACAGCTGACGATAATTGAAAATCCATCATTGTCGTGGTTAAAACAAAAGTGAACGAGAACCAACAACAACAACAGCGAACAGCGGCTGCAGCAACAGCAACCACGACAACAACAACGAAACACACTCCAAAAACAAAGAAAAACGTTAAAGCGAACAGCATACAAAATTATATTTTTTAAACAATTCCTTGCTTTTTTCCTGTGCTTTTCTGTGGCAGTACGAGTGCAAAATGGTAATGCTGCCAAGGATATGATGGCAACAAGGTCCTTAATTTAATTCAATGGGAGCCATGCACATATACGAGTTACGAAACATGTCCGTACATATGCTCATATTTGGTTTTCTTTCTTTTCAGTTGTTTTCTTTCTTCCTCTTTTTGTTTTTCTGCACTTGTTTCTGTTATTGTAAATGTGGTTTCTTTCTTCCGTATGCAATTAATTTCGTTTGAATTCATGAATTCTTTTTCACCGCAGATTTTTTGATTGGCTATTTTCGGCAAAGTAATTGCGATTCTTTAAATTCTCTACGGAAGTGGACAGATGCTAGGTAGTCGAAAATTTAAATGTAGTTAAGTTTTCTTGAAAATTGCAAATAAAAAAACAAGTTAAAATACGGACGTGACCGACTTTATTATACCCTATACTTTTGGATGTTCAGAAAAGCCAACTAAAACTGGTTTTTGGACCTTCTTGGACCAGCTTTAAATTCATCCATCTTTTAAAATTAAGATCTAATTGATTTTGTGTTTTTGGTATATTGTTTTTGGTAATATCGTTTCAACATATCGTTTCAGACCTACACTTTGACTACAGAAATAGGAAAGACTGACAAACTGACAGAAGGAAAGACACACGGACAAATGACCAGGCAGACTGACAAACAAGTCTGAATTTACTTGGAAAATAATCCTGAGTCGATCGGTATAATTTTTAATAGATCTATCTCGCCTTTTCTGGGTGTTAAAAACAGTTGCACAAAATGTAAATACTCCTGTACCTCTGTGTGGTTAACAAGTAAAATTGCTTAAGTCGGGTGGGTCGACTATGAGATATCCTATACCACTCTGATATTCTAAAAACTCCATGCCTCGGTCAGAAGTTTCACCAAGGTCGCTTCTACCTCAAATCGGTTCAAATGGTCAAATTTCACCATGGTTAGTGGGTTTGAAATAGGTGGGTCAAACTGGTAGAAGCCATACCCTAAGGGTATTCACCTAAACTGGGCTTGTTGTGCACCATACCGTAATAGTATTCACCTAAGCCAGGCTTTCAATGATTTACCAATTTTTTTATCTTTAAAGACGATCCGTGTCGCCTTTGAAAATTATGGTCCTCTTCCCACATGTTCCCTTTATGTGGTCTAGGTTTGTCACACAGGCCGAAAGATGCTGTAGTCTTAATCTCGTGTATGGACAAAAGAAATGCTTAAACGCTTCGTTGTCCTTCTCACATGCCTTGAATACGTGTAGTCCCACTCTTTCAATGCGGAAGAATTGTGCTTTAAGCAGTGAGTAGCAGATTTACCATGAAGACTTATAGACCTCATTCTACAATTTGGTGTAATTATTTTTTAATATTCTATTTTTGGAGCGAAAAGAACCTTTCTATGGAGGCTATATTAAAATATGGTTCGATGCGTTCCACTTTCTTTAGAGAAAATAATGGGTTGCTTATAAAGTGCCATGCGAAAGTTGACCTCAGTAGCATTTGTGTATCTTTCCATGGTTCAAATTGTGTTAGTCTGAAAGTGAGAAATATCGAATGAAATGCAGAAAAAAAATTTGACGTTTAGGTGCGTGTAACCACCCTTAGATTTAATTGTGGCTTCTAGGGGAGCATGATTTTCAATCGAGAGGGCCGTTGTGTGGTGGCTATATAAAAACATTAGTAGAGTTGGATATTGGTCACTCGTGAAGTATATGTGAAGCGTGGATATTATATTGTTCTTCTACAGCTGCAGGTTCTGAAATAGGGAGATATCTTTGCATTTAATAAACGCGGACCAATTTGGACTAATTTCGTCCTTGGCTCAAAACTAAAGAATGTACTAAGTTCTATTACATACCACGATATATAGAGAGACGCACAAACTTACATCGCTTAATTGAATCCGATTGTATATAGTTATAATATATAAGCAAAAGCCCCAAACTGGGTCTTTGTATGAGACTAATTTATGACATAGTCCGACTTATTATCAAAATTGCAGCAATCTAGCTCAAAAATTGCGACCTTTATGTTGCTCAACATAGACAGATAGACGGACATGGCGTGATCGCCTTATATTTCATCGACGATGCAGGACATACATATATACTTTGTACAGTCTCCTTGCTACTGTTGTAAAGTGAATATACACTTCATCCTTAGATGGAGTAACTAAAAACATGTATTTACATACATTTCTCTTCAACCCCGACTTTTTGGCACAGTATGCGCTTGTGTAATGAGGTCTTATTGTTCTACGAATTAAAAAAAGCTAAAGGGTGGGATATTTAAAATTTTAAATTTAAATAGGCTATAAAAAGTACTTATACTCGTAATTATTTCAAATTTCTGCTTTTATTGGATAGGTTGTACTTTCTCATTTAAAAATGAAACACCATCCGATAAGTTTTCGCATCGCCCAAAGAAGAAGAATTTTACCGAAAAATGGTGTTTTCAGATGAAGTTCATTTTCATCTCGGTGGCTATTTTAATAAGCAATATTGCAGCACATGGGGTTAAAACTGTAATGCTTAGTTCAGACAGATTTGAGACCATGTTTTTTGAATATTTTGTTTAGAGAAGACAAACCAAAATGTTATTTAAAAAACAGTCGAACAGACTTTTAGTTGCAAGCAAGGGTGACTGAAATTTCTCCATCCTCAGACCCCAAGCAACGAATATGTTTTTACAATGATCAAAGGCTTTACACTTAAGTGCAAGCGGATTTCCATTCGGCGTGAAACAACTGGCAATATAGTATTAGACCGAAAAAAGTACGCGAAGTCGTCTTCTTTCCTGCATTCTATCTGTTTGATCTAAAATAAAACGATTTTTTCTCAAACGTTTTGTATATTTGTTTGCTACGTCGGGAGTTTTAATTCTGCCAGTCTTAGGGCAAATCCAATCTATCCGTTATTGGCAAATCCATTGCATACATTATGTTCACATCCTAATATTCTAGTTAATGATGGTTGATATTCGAATTGAGGCTATTCCTACTCCATGGAAATCCATGTTATTTTGGTGGCCAATCACAAAGTAAACATTGGAAAAATAGAGAGAAAGGAGAAAAAACACTTAAACGAAAACAGTTGTTGGTGGCGTTGGACCCCAAAACAAGTGTTTCAAATCTCACAAAATATTTACGGCACCACATTTAGCGGCAAAAGCAAACAGACCAATATAAATTAGCATACATATGCAAATTTTAATGTAAGCACATTAGGGTGGATCACGCTTGGGCGAATTAGTAAAACAAACTACGTTTATACAATTGCATAAATTGGCAAATCATTTAGCGTTAAGCAATAATTTTTATACACTTTAACAAGGGATGAAGTTTATACTAATTTGTAATTTCGTTTGGAACACCTCGAAAAATATTGATCGGATACCCTATAATGTCTATATAATATATATAAGTACAGTTTATACCCAGCCATAATCGACCGTCCGTATGTGAGTTAAATACACGATAGCACTCAAACAAAACAATCTAAATTGTTTAGCAGTTTGGAATTGGACATAGGCGAAATCGGCCAACGGGGATAAATGTTACCTTTTAGGGACTAATAATATCTGGTATAAAAGTACACTTTTTTTAGTTATAACTCAAGAAATCATAATATTTTGTAAACGAACAATTGTTTAAATGGGGACCACAAAAAAGACCATAGTTGCTGAACGTTTCGACTCATGTGGCCAAAAAAATAAGGCCAACGAACCGAAGGGACCAAAAAACGGTCCCTATGGCTGAAACCTTCGATCAACAGTCAATATGCGCATATGCTTACTTAAATTAAAGCAAATTTTTATACGAATCTTCAATGGAATTTATTTTAAAGTATTGACATGAGTCCGACCATAGGCCGAAAGGGCACAAAAACAATGTACTATGGGTAGTCAAAGATGCTTTATTTTAAAGACTGACTGAGACTGTAACTACTTTTGTACACTCCCTTGTAGAATAGAGGGTATCCTTTTTATCATTCCGTTTGAAACACCTAGAAATACTGTTCGGAGACCCCATGAAGTATATACATATATATTCTGAATAGTGGTAGAATTCTAAAATAATCTAGGCTTTGCCGTCCTTCTGTATGTGGATAGAAAACCATGTGCCCATTTTTAAATGGGACGCATTTTCGACCTAGGGTCCGATACCCAAATTTAGCCAAATGGAAAACATAATTTTTTATTTGGATTTATTGTTATTTAATATCAATACGTTCTTGAAGAAGCCGTTTAATGGGCCTCCAGATCATTTGTACAGAGACAATATAAAAAATGGGCCTATGGACCTATGTTGGACCATGTCCACTGTCTGTACCAAATTTGATCAAAATCGGAATCAATATGCGTGTTCCAGAGCGGTTGTATGTAAAATTTAGAACGACCTGTGGAGCTGTTACCAAACGTGGACTGATATTACCCAATTTTAACTGATTTTTTCATTAAAGATCGGATTTAGTAAGCGTCCGTCCTTGGTCCAAAGAACTAAATTTTTTCAAATTTTACGAAGATAAGACAATAATTGTGACCAGTAGTTCGATGTCAAGTTTTAGATGGACAGCAGACACACGGACAGACAGTGATCCTTAAATCAAGTCTGCAATTTTATGTAGATCGGTACAGCTCAAAAATGTTTGGCAGTTGCAACCATTTGCTATGAATCTTACTTATAATACTCTGTTGCACAGAGTGTTGCAAGTAAGAAAAGAGTACACGCAAATGACGAATTTTCTTTGCTTTTACATAGAACTACAAAAAAAACCAAAACCCCAATAGCAAAAAAATGACATGTCGGCTTACCAGGACATGTCAATTTAAGCTATTTTGAAGAACCGGAAATTCTGTTTTCTGTTTTGGACTCTCTAAACAGGTCGCTCTACAAAAGCTAGGTGGCTAAACTTTTGCAGAAACATATGTTGATAGACTGAAACGATTGGAGTGGAAAATGGGTCAGATCGGTCAAGGGGTAAAATTTTGTCCCACACAAGGACTGAGGCAGCTTCTGGAAAAATCAACAACACTGAACTTAAAAAGTCAATATCTCATGAACTATCAAAAGTATGACGATGTTGTTTGGATGAAATGGTGTCGGCATGCATGAAAATACACCCTGGAGAAATAGTGGGTGGTACCACGCCCCCTTTTAAAAAACGTAATTATGGCTAAAGTAATGTACTGATCGATATTAAGTTTTAAAAGAAGGAAATCAATGATAAGAATATTATTGTAGACTACGTCGTGTTAAAGTTTAGTTTTTAACCTCTGCATAGAAAAATATTTCCGATTGCCGGAACAACAATACGGTATTGCACGCAGAGATTGAGGCCATCACGGAATGCATACAATGGTTCAACTCAAATAAAATTTAAGACAATGTAAAGATTTTCACAGATAGCCAAGCAACAATCAAGTCAAGTTACGAACGCTTTTGGAATGTAAAGAAAAAATGGCCAGTTTAGAATGAAATAACACCCTAGAGATTATATGGGTCCATTGACTATCTAACATTGACAGCAACGAAAAAGCTGACAAACTTGCAAGGAAAGGGTCAGCTAGACAAGTTGTTAACATTGGCAATGTCGTTCCTTTTCAAGCAATAAGAGATAAAATCATATCCTATGGAACGGCACACCGGGCGGCAAAATCACTAAAACACTTGCACACTTCAATCCCACGACAGCAGGTTCTATGGACCGGATTGACCCGAAGAGCAATTCTTCGGCCAAGGTCTGTCACCTCGGCAAACAGTTGCTGCTACAACACCCGATCAATGAAGAACAAAACAGATTTTAGGTGTGAAGAAAACAGTCTTTAGCAAAATGATAGGCTTTCTTACCGGGCACTCACCACTAAAGGAGCATCTTTTCCGTATTGGAAGATCCCGCTCCTCCAATACGGAAAAGATGCTGCGAGGCATACGAGAAGGACATCAAAACAATTTAACACTTTTTCTGTTAATGCCAAGCTTTCGCAAGAGCTAAACTACAACATCTTTAAGTCAGTGTCATAAACCTAGAGCATATAAGGGGGATGTGTTGGAGGAGGATCAAAACTTTTGTGGACAACACAGAACGTATCTAACCATAAAATATTAACAAACCATCAAACAAGAATGCACAGCATTGTTAGGTATATACCCCTCACGGTACGGGTATTCCCTTGGACCCCTCTACTTCAAACCAACCAACTAACCAATCAACCATGGCTCAAATTGGACGAAAGGGAGTGGTTCCGCAATAGAAGTCTGTATACTTATATATGAAGTTGGAATGGAAAGAAACACACCCCTATAGAAAAAAGTTCGGTGCCACGCCTCCTTGACAACATTTTCATATAAGACCTACGATGAAGGCTATATAAACTTCGGCAAGGCCGAACCTAATCTGTCCACTTGTTTTCATTACGTTTGAGGCTCACATCCAGGCCATCTCTTTAAATGTTCTCCAACATTTAAGGCCCATTTAAAGAGAAGTCCTTTCCAATCTTTACTCTGGATTTCACCAACAGGGTACATACATATCACCGCAGTTCTGGTATAGAAGCACATCACCGGCTCCCACTTACCCGTGTGAACTTAAACACACATCCATTATCACGAGTCCTGTCGCATGTGTGTCTCAGTGTCTCTGACTATTGTCGGTCGGTTAACATGTGTGCGTATGTGTGTGCGCCTGGGTGAAAGGCTGATGTATGTGCAGCGAAAATAGTAAACAAAATTGTACTTTATGCTTCATTGGCATGCAAAAACACGCAATTTCAACATTTTAAACGGAATAAAATCAACAAAAACACAACAGCCCAGCAAATCCACGATGCGCAAGGAAAACAAACCGATCAGACTGGAGGAGAGGCAAAAAACGGCTGGAGGAAAAGCGTTAATAATCGTATGAAAACAAAGCTACGCACACACACACAAACGTGCGCGTGCAGATAAACAAATACACGAACAGCCCGCTACACAAACAGACAGACGGAAAAACACACACACATACGAACTCTAAACGTACAAAGGATATTTTATTCCACAGATTTGGTTTTTGGTTTCGCAAAACACACGAAGTAGAAAGGACAGGGGACAGGAGGGGCGTGCGTGTCCTGACATTGGTGATGGTGTTGGCATATCTCATTCATTCATTGCTGATTGCCACTTTCCACGTTTGTTTATTATTTAAACTATATAAAAACGTTGATTGTTTTCACTAGCCCCTCTTCTACTCCCACTCATTCTCTCTTTTTCGCGAAACGCGTTTGTGTGGGTGTGTGAGTACTGCACTGTGATTCAAGCCAATGCAATGAGTAGACAAAAGTTTTTGGAATATTTAACAGATAAAAGAAATTTGCATGTATAACAAACACATGTGTTATAAATGGGGTTGTGGCATGGATCGATGTCAACTTCTTTTTGGATTACGAGACTAACGATCATATTATTCCTAAGGCCAGCCCCTTACTAAATCAAAGCCTAAAAAAGAATGAATTTTTTTATTTGAAATTTATTTTCCTTTTATTAAAGCAATTAATTTATGCATTATATCAATAGATGGAATTTATAAGGTTGCTACTTATATTTCGGGTCCGGCAATAAAAACACAATGATTTATCATTGAAAATAGTTTTATTGTTTTTCAAAATATTCTCCTTTAAGATCAATACACTTTTGCATGCGCACAAACCAAATTTCGGAGCATTTTTTCCACTCCGATTGAGACACCTCCAAAACATGATTATTGATCGCTTCATCAGCTGCTTCGGGCGATGAAAAACGTTGACCACGCTTTTTTTTCTTGATGCTAGGGAATAAGAAGAAGTCATTGGGTACCAAATCACGCAGTACGCTGGATGGCCCATCAATTCGACATCTTGAGTGGTCAAATAGCTCATCGTTTCCGCTGATGTGTGGGAGCTCGCATTGTCGTGATGCAAAATGATACGTCTTGTCTTATTATCTGTCCTCATTTCTTTGAACACTGTTCGCAAACAGATGGTTCTGTACCACTTAGAATTGACTTCCTACTTTCCACTAAAGGTACTATGCCAACATGTCCGGTTATACCGAAAAAAACGCAATCATTTGCTTCGATGTACTTCTTCCACGAACAACTTTGTTGGATTTGGCTCGTCTTGAAAGAACCATACGGTCGATTGCTGTTTGTTTCGGGTTCATAAGCATAGATCCATGATTCGTCACCTGTCACAATGTTATACACTGCCTTAGAGCTGCCGCAGTTATACTTTTCCAACATATCTTTGCTCCAATCCATACGAGCCTTTTTTTGAACATTCGTCAAATTATGTGGGATCCAACGAGAACAATTTTTTTTCAAGGCCAAATGAACATGCAAAATCTTATTGATGCTTGTCATACTAATGCCCAAGGATGCCTTAATCTCACGGTATGTCACATGACATACAAATATACATTGCCACATACAATACAATACAATGTATGAGTGAGTGAGAATAGAAATACGACTTAAAGAATCGAATCATGTATTAAAAATACACCAAATCGGGCGAAATTGGAAACCTCAGAACGAAATTTTTAATTTCCTTATATGAAGTAAGTCTTATAACTAAATTTTAAATTCGCTTTGCCATTCCAGCAGGGCATCCAGCAGAGTGGTTAAATTTTAAGGGCCGATGTTGATCTGTCGCGCATAAGAGCCGATGCTGATCTGTCGCGCATAAGAGCCATTGTTTCGTTAGCTGTGTGGCAAATGACACCGTCCTGTTGAAACCACATATCGTCGACATCCATATCTTCCAATTTGGGGCATAAAAAGTTACAATAGCGAACACCATTTACAGTAACTGCCTGACTGGCTTCATTTTTGAAAAAATACGACCCGATGATGCCGCCAGCCCATAAACCGCACCAAACAGTCACTCTTTGTGGGTGCATTGTTTTTTTGACAATCACTCTTGGATTATCATTGGCCCAAATGCGAAAATTCTGCTTATTGACGAATCCACTGAGGTAAAAATGTGCCTCATCACTGAAGATGATTTTCTTCGAAAATTGATTTTCATTTTCATAATAAGCATGAATAACTTTAACACGTTGCTCGCTTGTGTATCTTTCCATGGTTCAAATTGATTTAGTCTGAAATTGAGAAATGTCAAATGAAATGCAGAAAAAAACTTGACGTTAAGGTGTGGTTCACATTCAAATCGGCCCTTAAAATTCAACCACCCTTTGAGGGACTCCTGACCATGAGACCAGACTTAACTATCTGTTCCGAACTCGTAGCACATGACTACTTCCAGTTCTAGCTTTACACTTTCTATGTTGTTAACATTTTTAGATAATCGGTCAATAACACAGTGCAACAGTTTTTGGCTCATTGTCTCGGGCATTAGTTTTGTCAATAGCGGCCAAAACTCCCAAATACATTTTTTTAAGTTTTTGGTTATCTCATCGTATTTTTTTTGGTTCAAAGTGTATATTTTGCGCTTTTTTTAATACTTTAAGACGGCTATATCTCAATATTACGCCAAAAACAATTAGGGATGTAATATTCTGGGGCCATAAACAGTACTTATGCCCAAAAAAAAGTGTGTTACGCTGTGTGATTGTTGGCGGTACTGATAATTGTTGGAGGCGTGGTACAACCCTCTTTTCCCCAAAATCTATTTCATCTGATGTTAACAATTGATGATTTGAAATTTGTATGTGGGTGAGCATGGCACGCCCATTTGACGTATCAAAAATCGAGGAGGCCTTTTTTAGAACCGGTTATACGGGGAAGTTTCCAAAAGAGCGGCTCGTATGATGAATAACAATAAACAGCCAAAAATTAATCTTGTAAAACTGGACTATATTGGCATACGTTCTTGAAAAGCAAACACACAGAGGTCCCTCCCGACTTGAGGTATTGCCACACTTAAAGCACCAAATTTCAATCGTTAGTATTCAAACTCATTATACGTTATAAGCGATCAATTAATAACTTTAGTAATAATGTACCATATCGGTCCACGTTTTCAAATAGGCCCCACGCAAAGGTCCCTTTCAATTGAAGGTCCTGTCTAGAAACCACAAAGTACATCCGCTCGTGCTCAAATTTTTCGACATGATTTAGGACTTTTTGCCATTTTGTTTTGTAAATCAATACAATCAACACATTGGAAAAAGTTCCCCTTATAATGTTCTTAAAGTACTTCTGAACGAATTTGCTCCATAGATACCCAATATCAGTTTACAAACCGTGACTTGGCTTTAGATCGTTAGTGGAGACGCACCAAAATACAAATATGCAACAAATAAATATATCGGATATACGAACAAATATCGATGGTTTATTTTTGCTTCTTAAATAAAACAAGACTATTAAACTGCTTATGCTTTTTCGTAAAATCTAACAAAAGCTAGACTTACTAGAACCTAGTTTATTTCCTTTTTTCATATAACAATTCGTTTCGTCTCGAACATATTCGTTTTATCCTAAAGGTTTATTAAATTCAATCGATCTCTACTCATGAATCGAGCCACTGTGCGTGCGTGTGTGCGGTGTGTACAAAAGGGGTTTTGTTGTTGATATTTGTTTAGTTTTCGGTATCAGCGGCAAAACGGAAATGCACCATAAAAACGGTTGGGAATAAACATTAATTAAGCTTTCGTTTTGTTTGTTTGTTCGTTTTGTTTATTGTTAAACTCCACCGACAACAGTCGTGGTCCTGGTCCGTGGCAGTGGCGGCAATTCGTGGAAATCTAAACAATGGCCCGCCCGGTCGTGTGTGGCAGGATTTTCTATGCGGGTGAATTTTCGTTTGCTGTGTCCTTGTGTAGCTGTTTGTGCATTGTAGCGCCTAAAATTATGCAATTTAAAATATTTGTATAACCAAACAAACGCACGCATAAACAAACCCACACGTGTATTTCGTTTTTGTGCATGGATTTTTATCACATCTCGCTTTTGCCCTACCAACAGTTGCAAAAACAAAAGTTTGTTTTCATTGCGTGGGATTTGCCTTCAAATGAATTGTGAATTGAAACGCGGGTCGCTGGATACAAAGTGAATTAAAGGCTGTGCTGGATTAATTGGTCTCCTATAAGGACTTTGAAATCACTTGTCGAATTGATTTGAAAGAGTTTTAGTGAAAATTTCTATTTTTTAACTGAACCACGCTAAGGGGATAAGACCAACTTCCCTTCAGAGAGTAGCTACTACACAGAGTTCAGAATAGAAGATGTGTATTCTTCTTTTACAATTATTTTAAGCATGATAACTAGGCTGCTTTGTCTATCGTCAGCGACAGTCACCTATGAGTTTATGTGTGTTTTAAGCTCAAATGGGCAATAAAAGTCTTAGGGAAATCATTATTCTTTGGAGTCTTATTGTTGTGGGTGTTGAAATAACTATTTGCTTTGTAAGTCCTGTTCGTCTGTAGGGGATCTGCTTCGATAACCAGGAAAAGTAAACGCTCCATTTGAACTGTATGCGTTCACAGAGACCTGGGAGTCAGCTGAGTGGGCTTAGCCGGACAATTAAAGAGGAGCAAATCATGATAAAAGCATTGTGCAGCCACAAAAATCAATGTCACTTTGCCATTTTGTTAAAAACGTGTCTTTTATTTAAATATAGAAACAAGAGCCGGTTAATCCCTGTTTAATGTGTAAAAGCAACAGACCGAAATAAAACAAACGAGCTAAAAAGAGGAGCAAAACGTCATGTGGTCCCTAATGGCAGGCAGGACATGCGTCCGGAACGTTAGCATCAATTCGCTCCCAATGCGAATTAAGGTGGTTCAACCATCCAGATCTCAGCTGAGCCAAGCCACGCACGTCTTCCGAGGTAGCATCTTTACCTCTAGTGAAATCTCTGGGGGATGATCCCGTAGCACTACACTCCCCTATCACTAGATACTGCTGCTGCATCTACATCTGGGTGAATGTCGTTTAGACGTGCCTGATAATTTCGGTGACCTTAAGGCTCTCTCTTGAACTGCTGGTTCTAGCTCTCTAGATCATCAAGATCATACCTGATCTACCTGTGCGAAGGCATCCTGTCCATTAGATGGTGGTTGGTATGACTACTATAAAGACACCCAAGCAGATACTGCTTAGACAAAAAGAAATTGTGTCTGCACACGTTAAGGACCTTTGCCTTCTCATATAAATGGTCCTCAGAAGTCAGTAGGAAACACCCTGTTGATGTTCTCAGGGCGGCATTCTGGCAAGTCCGAATTTTTTTAGACAAAAAGAAATTGTGTCTGCACACGTTAAGGGCATTTGCCTTCTCATCTAAATGGTCCTAAGAAGTCAGTAGGATACACCCTGTTGATGTTCAGGGCGGCATTCTGGCAAGTCTGAATTTTTTTTCAACTACGTCGTACTCTCAACCACATCGGCGCACCATAGTTTGCTACAGACCGACCTATTGCTTTGTAAGAGGTCAACACGATTTCTTTGTCGACTTCCTAAGTACTGTCTGCTAGTGACCTTGAGGACCTTGTTCCTACTTTTAAGCTTGTCACAGATAGCTATAGCATGTGTGGAGAATCGAAGAAGGCTGTCCAATGTGACCCCAATAAATTTGGGGTAGTTGGTAGTCCGGATGTTGACGTCATCGACTTTCACATTGAGTAAAAACCGCACCTCTGCGGTCCATGCAGTAAACAGTGTGGCTGATGATTTGGAGGCGGATATTTCATTATCCCTCGCATGAGGAAGTGTGCTAAGTCAGTGAGTCACAGTTGATTTTCTTGCCTATATCATCCACTTTAGGTTCTCGCGCCAGAATTGTGCGTATAGCACAATTTTAACGCCGTCTGGTGGTGCAGAGATTTTAGAGAGGTAGAGGTTAAACAGTGCCGGAGATAACACCCAACCCTGGGAACTTCCTGTTTAACTCCCCTATTTCTAAATTCTACATATGACTGGCGCACACACATATAGTTTTATTTCAAACTAGGCAAAAGAGATGTGCAAGATTCTCCTCTAAAACCTTGATAATGTCAAGAGCCACGAGGACCGACGCGTCCTTGGGCTTGTTCTAGTTAAGGTCGCGACTTACTCGTATACGTGTGCTGATGGCGTGTACAGCACTTCCAAGTTGTATTATTGTCTGCTGACCTCCAAATATGTATTAATCATATAGAAAGTCTTATTGCGATGATTTTGCGAACGATATAGGCGAGTTACTATTACTCGTTTTTTTGCTATTAATATCTTTTTAACATCCAGTCGATGGAAATTGAAATTGGCAAAGCGAAATTTAGCATTTCTAATAAGGGTGTTTTAGTACAGGCAGTGTTGCCTGGCACCATCTGTCATTTCCATTCGAAAGTTTGATATTTTTTAGCACAAACATACTCAGATCGTTTTGAACTACGACCATCATGTGTGTTGTTTACAGTGACTTTAAAAAATCAATTTAGCAAAAAAAGGAATTAACTCGTGAACATTTTCGTGTGATAATTTTTCACAACTTTCGACGTAGATTATCACGACAAGAGTGCATCGATGAACTTAAATCTTTGTATGGCGATGAAGCACCATCCTATAGCACTGTGAAAAACGGGTTTAATGAATTCAATCGTGAAGGTCGTCCAAAAACGGCTGTTGTTCCAGAGAACATTGATGCCGTGCGTGAACTGAATATGCAAGATCGTCATGCGGCATACCGTGAGATAGAGGCATCCTTGGGCATTTCTTCCACCATCATACATTCGATATTGCCTTCTCGTTGGATCCCTCACAATTTGACAATCACACAAAAAAAGGCTCGTGTCGATTGGTGCAAAGAAATTTTGAAAAAAATACGATCGCGGTGCTTCAAAAGACGTTTATAAGATCGTCACAGGTGACGAATCATGGATCTATGCCCGAAACAAAACAGCAATCGACGGTGCGGGTCTTCGAAGGCGAGCCAAATCCAACGAAAGTTGTTCGTGGAAGAAGCACTTCGAAGCAAATGGTCGCCTGTTTTTTCGGCAAAACTGGTCATGTGGCTACTGTTCCGGTTGAGCAACGTAGGACGGTCAATTCTGAATGGTACACCACAATTTGTTTACCTGAAGTCTTCGGAGAAATTCGAAAAACGAACAAGAGAAGACGAATTACTGTGCACCGTGACAATGCGAGCTCTCACAAATCGTCTCAAACCAGCGTCTTTTTGACCGGCAAAACGTCGAATTGATGGGTTATCCGCTGTACAGCCCTGAATTGGCACCCCATGACTTCTTTTTATTCCCGCACATCAAGAAAAAAATGCGTGGTCAACGATTTTCGTGGCCAGAAGATGCTGTTGAAGCGTTCAAAAACCATGCTTTGGAGTTGTCTCAATCGGAGTGGAAAAAGCGCTTCGACAACTGGTTTGAGCGCATGCAAAAGTGTATAAATCATGCTAGAGAATACTTTGAAGAACAATAAAACCACTTTTGACGATAAATATTCGCATTTCCATTATTAGGCCAGAAATAAATATAGCAGCCCTCGTAAATATCAACTTTTTCATTTAAAAAAATCGAATTTTTTGAGATAGTTGTGATTTGTTTATTGGATTGTTCCATTTACTCGTAAGTATGGAATCAAATATTCGCCAAATGGACCCTATTGCTTTGATGACTGGCCATTGTCTTTTTTACGAAATTTTCCATGACTTTTTGACACAAAAGAAGCTGATTATCACTGATGACACGTTGGATCTTGGATTTGAGCTCAGAAACTGTTTTTGGTTTTTTGCATAAACCAACGATTTCACACAACCTCAAAGAAATAAATCGCACGTCATTAAATCGCATGATCTTAATGGCTAGTTGGGACCAGATTATTTGTTCTGAATATAGTTGCTGCAATAAATAGTTTGTTTTATGTGCGGTGTGACAGGTGCCGCCGTCTTACTGAAACCATATGTCGTCCGAATCTATGCCGTCCAGTATAGGCCACAATATTTTCGTTATGATGTTCCTGTAAATCTTGATTAGTTCATTCTACTATCATTTGAATACATTTCAAAAAAGAAATATCTTAAAAGAAATATCTAATCGAAAATAAATTATCATTTTCATTAAACGTCTCTTCTTTTTTGACAAAGATTCAAAGTTATCGCCAGTCTTGCCTGTTAAACGCGCCTATTATTTGTTAGAAAAACGGCCATGAAATGTTTATTATTGCATACCAAGAGGCGCATCAAACATCCACCCATGCATGCAAACTTTTTTAAACGAACTCTAAAACGCATTGCACTGATAAACTCCACCGGTTGCCTTGAGCAATGCCTTGTCGTTCGATCAGTTGATACTCGTATTCAGGGGTTTAATTCGCCTGCTTGGAAGTATGTGTGTGTGTTTTTTTGGTATGCGTGTTCATTTTTTGGGTTTTGTTTGTTTGGTGAGCAACTGATATGTATATGTGTGAGTGTGGGTGCAGTTTTCTGAGAGGAAATAGGTATGTGTGTGTTGGTAAGTATGTGTTTTCGGTTCGTACTAATTTTCTTCTAAACGTTATCATGTGTCTGCCACTGGCAACGTGTTTACTTTTTCCCATGTGCTTCTCTCTCTCTTCCCCCTCATTCGCTCTCTATTGACGTCTGTTTATCTTTATAATGTCTGTTTGACCGTCCGTCCGTCCATCCATCCATCCACCCGATATACATACATACACACATCTGTTGGGCTGTTTGTGAACATTTGAAAAGGAATACACTCCCTTTCACAGAAACATATGTATGGATGTGCGTACATGTGTTGTACGAGTATGTTGTTGTTTCAGTTTTTGTTATTATATTGAAAACGTAAACAAATCAGGATTTTTCTTTTCTCCGTTTCTCCTGTGGCGCGCCCTCACATGCGCACACACACTCACACATTATCCTTGGTGTGTGTTTGTTGTATAAAGGCATCAATTTCATTAAAAGTTTCATGCCAAAAACAAACATGCTGGCTTTCAACCCACACACACACACCATATCAAGTCCCTCTCACATTATCTCTTGTTCTCTCCCAGTAAGGGAAATATTCGTAATAATTACAGAGCTTATGCCAATCATCAGATACTAACCACATGTAATTATTGTGTACTTTAAGCATCGAAATCAGGAATCATTCATTCCTGATTTGGATGATAACGTCATTTTAGGAATATCAAGGTTTGTATTCGTAAAGTGCCTCATATTAATAAAGAAAAACTTTTCATTCAGATTGTTTGGAACCTTTTAAAAGCCCGTATGTTCGTACTTTTTATGCCATTTTCACATGACCCTCGAATTAAAAGACATTTGTCTCACAGAATAAGGCTCTTATTCTGTACTCAAATCTCTCAGAGTGAACATAACAAAAATTGTTATGGTAAAAATCGATTTTTATTAATTTGATTAGATTCTCTTTACTCTAGTGATTAAAAGTTAATCATACATAGCTCACTAATATGATGAAGTTCCCAATTTTTTCCATAATTGCATTTTGAAGAAACTAAGCAGTAATTCTCGGTACTTGCGTCGCCTTTTCATCTAAATATGTGTCAATCTCCAAAAAAGGCAAGTAAAAATGTGGTAATGGTCGGCCAGGCCAAACATTCTATATCCTTCAATGTCCCTACGCTGCTCCGCTTTTGGAGCCTTTCGGCTCATGCTTCCGTCCCTAATGTCAGCCAAAACTACAAAGTTACTATACATTTGGATTCTAATTTGCTTTAATTTGTGTACCCATGTGTACTTAGTGACTATTGATGGCCTGTCGTAACCATGGGGACGGCAACATGACCAAGGACGTCCAGCAAATATACTCTTTTCGTAAGTCCCCACTTGCTCGAGGCAACTTTACTTGCGTCAATTTTTACGATTCCCTTTTGATCTCGCCTCTTGTGTTTACACAAGGCAATTCGGTTACGGCAATTTTTGTTTTTATTATTGCCTTTTCTTACATTCTGTGTTTTATTCGTTCTGATTTTTGTGTAATAAATACTAAAATATTCTGCAGTCAACTTCAGAATATTTTAGTTTAAGTTTTTTCCCTTTCATTCCCCTTATCTCTCTCTCCTACAAAAGAGTACATGGGGACTAAAGGGAGCATTTTTCGCCCTCAACTGATTTCGCCCATTTACAGCCCAAACAGCTTAAGCTACCATCGTGAACATTTGCAGAATCTTAGGTGTACTCGTTTTTTTCTTAGAATTTTACGGCGATCACGAAACCTAGCAATGGCCAATTTTGTATACCATCCACTCTTCGGAATTTAAATTCTGTAAAATTGCAGTGGATATTTTGTTGACCAATATCTTGAACACACAGTCCTAGAAACTTTTTTCACAGTGGTGTTTTTCATTATGGCCTCGATAAATAAAACTGAATAGCAAATAAGAACACATACATACTTGGGTCACAGGTGGGGCATCGTGGCGCGTTGGTTATCGTAAAATACCGCTGCACGGTGTCATCGTCCCGCCTACTTTTCAGCCTGGGTGTACTTTGTTTCATTCCAATATCATATCTTTTAAATGTCATATCTTTAACCGTTTATGAGATATTGTCCTTTAAAGTTCGGGAGTGCCACGCCCCCTTGTCAAATCACAACTTTATATGAAAATTTCGTAACGATCGGAGTTAATGTGTACATATTAGAAAAAAATCCCAAAAACACTATAAATGTAGTTATTTTTCCAGTGGTTTAGTACGTCCGTGTGCGGGGAAAATTTTCAGTTCCAACGGTTTCAGTCCATCAACACATATTTCTGCGAAATTTCATTCACCTAGCTACAATAGTGCGACTCGAAGTTTATAAACAAACCCAAACCCAATTTGGTACAGGGTGGCTGATGAATATTGGTACATTAAGAAACTCAAATAACTTTATTTTCTGTGTATGGAATTTATTTCTCTTTCATGTTAAAGTTAATTCAATTTTTCTCAATAAAGCTTAATTAGTTTTAAAAATAATGAAATTTAAAAGCCCCCCTGCTCGTTGATGCTTGTGCGGCGTCTAACCAAAAAGTTGTCCATTCTGCTTGGAGAGTTGAGACAGGAATAGCCGCAACTGTTTCTCGAATAGATTGTTTTAGTTCATTCAAATTTGTTGGTTTTGCTTTGTAGACTTCCTGTTTTCAATATACCCACAAGAAAAAGTCGGGAGCAGTCAGGTCAGGTGACCTGGGGGGCCAACGGAATGTGGATTTTCTGGATATCAGCTTATTATGAAACTTTCGTCGCAATTCTGTCATAACAGGCCGAGCTATGTGAGGAGTTGCACCATCTTGCTGAATCCACACAGAGTTGAAAGAAATTATCATTCGGCGTAATTCTGGATTGAAAAACCCGCTCAACAAGTAACGGACTCCAGTGACCAGTGGCCCGACAATGCATCGTGATGAAACTGCACACCACACTGCGACACGAACTGGATGCAATTCCGTCTCATGGAGTATCTGTGGGTTGGAAGCACTCTATATTCGACAATTTTGTTTGTTTATGTCTCCGTTTAAATCGAAATTGGCCTCGTCAGACATAAAAAGACAGTTCAACATGTTTCCGTCCTCTTCATCCATTTGAAGCAACTTCTGGAAAAATTCCAAGTAAAGCAGGAAGTCTGCTGCATTCAGTTTGTTGGCCATTTGAATTTTATAAGGGAATAAGTCTAAATCTTTGTGCATAGTTGACTGCAATGACTGTCTGCTTATACCCATTTGAGCAGATAAGCTTCTGGTCGAATTTCTAAGATTGTTTTGTAAGGCAGCAGCTACAGCAGTGATTGTTTTCTCCGTCCGAACTGAAGGGTTTCGGTGGTAAGGTCTTCTGTTGACTGTCCCAAGTTGTTAACAAGTCTCATTATGGTCCATCTGCTCGGAGGATTGCCCCTAAACGTGCGCCTATACAATATTTGAACCGGAAATACGGACTCCAGTGCGTGATTGCGGCGGACAATCCAAATTCTTGTTTCAGTTTGTTAAAACTAAAAATCAATCAGCAAAATAAAAAATATTAAATTAGCCAGAGTCATTGAATATAAAAAGGTATTTAATTTTTTTTGGGAGCGGCTTCAATCAGCCACTCTGTAGTTACCACCCCTTCTAACCGTTTTACTAAATATATACACCTGGTCACCCACCTTCCAGAACTTTAAGTTGTTTCGAAATGCATGGTGCCACCTACCGTTGGATAGTGTTTCAGTTTCCACCCTGTATGTAAATAATCTTTTAAATCCAATTTTTATTCAGGCGCCATCTGTTGTATAAATGTGTGCTTTTCTCTGTTGCAATAAGATGCAGCATTTTATAGTTATACATATGCAAGAGATGCCGTTAGTAGTCTACGAAACGGCATATACTAAAAAGTTTTCTGATCAAAGACTTTGAAGTTAAAAGATATTTCATTTCTCGTTCTCGAGTTCGTTCAAGGTTCTGGCGCACAAGATAGAGTAATCGTCAAAACTAGGCAAAAGAAATTGAGTTATAATATAACAAGTGGACAAGTAAGGTTCTGCTGGTACGAATCCTACCCTCTATAATGGGTTCTAGTCCAATATGAATGTTTGGTCAAAGGGGCATAATGCCGGCTTTTTTTACAATAGGATGTGCTTTGATCCATGCCAGTATAATATGTTCCAAATCTCATCGTCTTATCTCTTAGAGTTCATGAGATATGGTCTCTCCAATTTAAATGTTGTATTGAGGGTGCTAAGCCTCCTTGTCCTATCACATTGTATCTTTTAATTATACGTAACTTAATGAGAAAATTACTAATTATATAAAAAAAAAACCCTAATATACTACAAAAAAAGGTTTTTTTAGAGGTTGACTGAGTCCTTGTATGAAAAAATGTTTACCTCCTGACTGAAGTGGCCCACGACCCAACTTGAATAGTGCGACCTGTATGTGGTTTCCACAGACGGACATGGCTAGATCATCTTAGAATTTTACGACAATTCAGAATGTATGTACTTTCTCCGAACAGTATTTCGAGGTGTTGCAAACGGAATTAAGTTCGGCCAGGTAGAACCTTATATACACCCTAACGCGACTTTGCAATAAAAGTAGGGAGTAAGCTCCAAAAGCAATATCTCTGGATTGTTGGATTCTCCTTTGTAAGACAGATCGATATCATTTAGGACAATACTGTCGCAAATAAAAAATGACGCAAACCAAAAGTCATTTAAATCTATTGAATTCAGGAGATCGGTATATGAAACCATAGACCGAAAGCGTCAATTTTCAACAATGATTTTCCTGTGTGCAAAATTACTCCACAAACCAAATTTTGTTGAAATCTGATGAGGCTGTAAGGTCATACGCAAAATCGGGAGGTACATTTTGAGTACGACTATATATAGTCATCAGGTCTACTTTTAGCAATGCTTACTATGTGGGCCAAAGCACCTCACAAACCAAAGTTTGTTGAAACCTCACAAACTAAATTTCTTTTAAATCTGATGAAATTTTCCGGTATTAGGTCGGTTAAGTCGGGAGTTAAATTCACATGGGGGATATATTAGAACTTAGACCGTTCTTTTCAATTTCAACGCCAGCTGTTATTAGCCGAAAACAAAATAATGTTCAAAGTTTTATCGAGATCGGTTTGTATTTGCGAACTATACATTGATTTTAAGAATAGATAGACAGACGAACATGTCTTAATCGATTCAGAAAATAATTCTAAATCGGTCCATTACACCTTTTTCTGGGCGTTACAAACACCTGCACAAACTTTAGTTTTGCCAGAACTACAGTCAGGGCGAAGTGGCTGTTTATATTCTTACTGGTCTTAATAAACGTCTCCATCCCCATATGTACATCGCTTATGGAAATGGTCCCCATGACGTAGAGCACTTGTTCCCATGTGATGCACACCCGACTCAGCTACAACCGAAATCCATTTTGGTCTAGACATCGGCAAGTCAGAGGAACAAAACCAATAAAGAAAATAATTGTGAATTAAAGACAGAAATGAGTAACTTGACGATATTTTATGTGTCTATTTGCAGGCCCCACCACTACACCAACAACAAATCAATAATACTCTTTTACATCAGTAGGGTGAGGGTATACAAATCTCAGCCAAACCATCAAAGTAATCAATATTTAGATTCGTTACGTAATTTTTATTGATAGATTGAGCACCCGTACGCCTCCCTCTTAATCAGTGTTTTCTCTTTTATATAAGGGAATTTTTTGGCACCTTCAGTCGACAATAATCTCAGCCAAATCAACAAATTTGTTAAGCAAATATGCCAAAATGTTACTTTTTACCGAGGAACCATTAATTCTTTAAGGGTAAATATTTTGCCCTGAACCGTTTTTGCCCATATACAATCCCAAACTGCGTATAACATTTCATTGCCAAAGGTTTATTTGTTTGACCGCAATATGGACGGACGGATGGGGCTAGATCGAGTTTTACGATCAAAAATGCATATGCTTATACTTTGTGGTATCCAATCAATCTTTCGAGGTGTTGCGAAAAGAATGACAAAATTTGTGAAACACTTGTGTAGTGTACAAAAAAATACATTTTCAAACGACGCTAACGCCATCTGTGACAAAAGTTTATCTAACAAACAGGAAAATGCACTCTGCTCTATCTGTTTTGACAGCAGGTTGTCAAAATAAATGCATTTCATTGCCGGCATCAACTGAAAATTTTCCTTTGCCCGTAAAATAACATTTTTTTATATTTTACAAAACTATCTCGAAAATATGAATACAATCGTAGTGAAAAATGAAGCAGAAGTCATTGAGAAACTGAAACATGAAATTGAGCAGAGAGCTGAAGAGGCCCTTAAAACCCGAGGAGTTTTTCGTGTGGGTCTTTCAGGTGAGTTGTGCAGCGGCAAAAGTTCTTTGAACTGACCTTGAACAGCAGTAATGCAGTCTCATTATTTACAATCAGCGTTACCGTTGTGCGACTAAAGTGGCAATTTGACCCTTTTTGGAAGCCATGCGACTTTTGCTGCCCCTTTTTCATAAATCCCCTTTTTTGCTACTTTTTAAAATTTTTGTTATTTTCCACAAATCGAAATGCGTGTATTGCTTTTAACAGATATGCGAATTCTTCTTTCTAGGGTTAAGGGTTGCTCCGGGGAAAAACCTACTATAATTTATTTGGTGCTTACGCTAGGCATAATGGGTACTCTTATTAGTATGTCAGAGGATCTATATGTGTATTGCACACAGGCTGCGAAGACAACCTCCAAACCGTCCCGCCGCACACCTCTGAAACGCACATGTGAGGCGCAAAATAGAAAGGTACCTAAGGTTAAAAGCCGGTTTTGTTTAGGAGAGCCATTTTAAAGATTAGGTCCCTTTCTTTTTGCGCTTAGAATAGTCGACATCACTTTCATAAAACGCGCATATCTCTGGGAGGAAACACTTTTGGGGCATACGATCGGTCTCATTTGATGCTCAGATGTTGTCCACATCAAAAAAGCCAAAAAAAATGAAAACTGTTTTTTTTACCCTTAAGTCCCTTTCTCTATGCGCTTTCACACATATTCAATCCAGTCTTGAGGAAGTTTGGAACATTTCATTAGGATTGATCAGTAACTGAAAATGCTTCGTAGAATAGCCTCTAAAGCCATCTGCGCAACCAGTAGAGCAGGGTATAATGTAGTGTGCCATATTCGACTTTGGATGTTGGGATTTTTTTATACAGCAACACCAAATATTGATCGGAGACCCTATAAAGTATATATAATCTTGATTGTCGTTAAATTCGGAGACGAACTAGCTTTGTCCGTCAGCGTGTTTTCTGAAAGCACGATATCGTTCAAACGGATCAACCTAGTTTTCAGAAATTTTGCATGATGCAGGCTTTTATTCACTGTTTGGGATTGTAAATGGGCGAAATCGGCCCAGGGGGGACGCGTTTTTAACTATTTAAATACCTCAAAAAAGAGCTAAGCTGCTGAAAGGCTAGGCGCAGGTGGCCTGATTGGTCAAAACCGGCGATTAATAGTCAATATGGATATATGGGTACTAAAATCAAAGCTAATTTTGCTACATTTTTTTCGCTTTATTATCGTATAGTGGAGGGTAAATAAGGATCAGAAGTTGAATTGTTTTTTAGTTTGAATGTGTATTTTTCCTCTGATTTCATGGAACTTAGTTTTTACAGTGACGTTTGTTACTTTTCTTATTAAATTTAAATGTATTGTTTTAATAAAGTTAGCTTACGAAAAGTTTGCGACTTTTTTTTTAAAAATACCCTTTTTGAGCCACTTTTTTAAAAATAATCCCCTTTTTGAGAGACTTTTTGAAAATGTTTAACGGTAACCCTGTTTACAATGTCTCTGCAGGTGGTTCCGTGGTCAATTATTTAAGCACAGCCATACAATCGATAAAATCCGATTTGTCCAAATGGCAGTTCTTCTTCTGCGATGAACGTTTTGTGGACGAAAAGGACCCAGATTCAACATATGGCGTTTACAAGACCGCTCTGATACCCAAAACTTCATTAAGGGAAAAACAATTCATATGCATTGACACCAGCGTAAGCGTGGAGGAATGTGCTCGAGACTATGAAACAAAAATATTGAAAGAGTTCAATATGGAAAAGGCGGTGGTGCCTCGTTTTGACTTGCTGCTCTTGGGCATGGGACCTGACGGCCATACGTGTTCCTTATTTCCCGGTCATGCCTTACTCGAAGAGCACCATAAACTTATAGCGGCCATTGAGGATTCGCCCAAGCCACCACCTAAAAGAGTAACCATGACACTGCCGCTCATCAACAACGCTTCCTGTTGCATTTTCGCCATGTGCGGCGAAGGAAAGGCTGATATGGTTAAGGTGAGTGGGCAATTATGTTTCAAAGATTAGAGTAGACTTCAAGTGTTGACATTGTATTGCAGAAAGTTTTTGTGGATAAGGAACCTTTACCAGCCGGCCTAGTAAATCCTACCAATGGTGACCTTATCTGTATTTTTGATGAAGCAGCAGGAAAATATATAAAATAATGGAATGCTTGATAAGACAACAGAAAATGTCTAGCGGCCAGGACTTATCTGCAATTAATTTTCAAGCTAAAGTAAAATGTTTGGACTGGATTCTTAATAGATTATCCAGCATTCTACTTGTAACAATCCAATTAGGTTTAAAATTTATTGCAGATCTGTATAGTACATTACCATATAGAAAACAGCGTAAGATGCATTCCGTTCCTTATTATTCTAAATTGCATTTTTATACAAATTATATAAATAAAATCAAGAAGTTTCTACGTCCTTTATTATACTAAACTATATTGTAGCCTATCAATCTATAAGGGTAATGAGTTGGGATCAGAATTCTTCTATTCTATTTTTGAGGAAACAGCAGGAAAGTATATAAAATAATGGAAATCTTGATAAGACAACAGAAAATGTCTAGCGGCCAGTTTTGCCGAAGTATTTTCGCGTTTAGCCTAAAATTGTACTCGTATGGAAAGGAGACATATCTCACTTGTACAGAGTGGGCCAAAAGCTACCATGGAGTTAAAAACTTTTTCGTTTATTAATTTTTGTTTATTTTATTGCTAAGATTATTTGTAAAATATACAAAGTGGAAATTTTTTACACTAAGTATGAAAAATAATGCCACTTAAATGACCCCCGTTTTCAGCTTCGCAATGATCGGCTCTTTTTAGAGCATTTCCATGACATCTTTCAAAATGTGTGGCTGTAGCGTTAAAATTTCTGCAACAATACTGAACTTGAGTTGAAGGTTTGTCTTGGGCTTGTTTACATATACTCGCTCCTTCAAATAGCCCCAAAGAAAGTCGAGTGCTGACAAATCTTGCGATCGCGCTGGCCAAATAATTTCCGAATTTCTGGAAATTATTCGTTCTCCAAAAATTTGCCATTGTTTCTCAGACAGTGTGGGTCCTGCTGAAACCACTTCTCAGGTCTGTTTTCAGGAGCAGGACGTACAAAATTTTCTATCATAAACCGATACCGCTCTCCAATTACAGTTACAGCACTTCCATTTTCCTTCTCTAAGAAGTAAAGCCCAATGATTATTGCAGAAGTGATCCCACACCATACTGTACACCTAATGAGGTGCAATTGGGGTTGAATAATGGCTCTTGGATTTTCAGAACCCTAGAAACTACAGTTCTGCTTATTAACAAAGCCATTCAAATAAAAATGAGCTTTATCACTTTGCTTTAAAATAATTGATCTCTGATTTAAATAACAAAATTCTTTTATTCTGATTCTTTGTTCAGTTGTAAATCTCTCCATTATTTATTCTCCAAGTGTTATTTATATAATTTGGAGAAAAAAAAAATATAAACAAAAAAGTTATTAAATTTTTAAACCAAATGGACACTTATGATCCACCCTGTATAATAAAAGGATATTAAATTTTTGAAGCTCTAGTTAATTCTCGTTCTGTACTCCCAACAATTATGCACGTTTTATTAACCTTTGCACTTTCAGAATTTTATCTGTCAAGATGTTGAAGAAGTCACCTTGTCAAAGATCTCTACAGGGTAGGCCATTTAAAATTTGAATCGTCTGTAAAAAAAAGTACTAATATTTTGTTCAAATTTCTTGTTTTATTGTATAGGTTGAACGTCATTTAACAAAGGAACACAGTATCATTCATATGACTACCACAACTAGCTCGGCAGAACCTCACCCGATCGGGCCGAATCTCTTAAATGAAAACTTTGGTTTATGTTTCAACGCTTCAATTGTCTCTGGTTGTTTTGCGTTACATTTATTCCCAATGACTCCCCACTGAGAATAATCCAAATGGCTCAAATCACTGCTCCGAGACGGCCAATTAACATCACAATTTCAGCTGATTATTTGATTTTCAAAACCAGTGCGTAAAATATCGATGGTTGCTTTGACTGTGTGACATGTGGCCCATTCTTGTTGAAACGAAATGTCCATGTCATTCTCTTGAATTTCTGGAAACAACAATATGTTGAGCATGGCGTGGTAAAGCTCACCGTTGACGGTAACGGCGGCTCCTTGCTTATTTTCGAAGAAAAATAGCCTAATAATGTCGCCAACCCAAAATCCACACCAAATGTGATTCGTTGTGGATGCATTGGTTTCTTAATAGTCACGTATGCGGTACCTAAACCCCATATGCACGAGATAAAAATGAGCTTCATCTGTAAACAACATTTTTCCTCATCTCCTGCCAAACAACCTTCAGTCCATTGGGCGAAGCGAAAACGGATCGGATGGTCATCCGGCTTAAGTTCTTGGACAAATTGAACTTTGTAAGACTTCATACCGAGGTGGTTTTGCAAAAGTATTCTCAAAGAAGTACGAGAAATGTTCACTTCCTGAGAACGATGACGAGTCGATGGATGCTCTTGGACATTCTCAGCCACAGCAGCAATTTTTTTGATTGAACGCACTGGTCGAGAGCGTACACGAGTTGGTTTGTCCATCCATTTTCATGAACTCGTTTCACAAATTAAGGCACTAACTGAAATCAACTAATTGAGGCACAAATCTCTTTTCGAAAAATGTCAACGTATATTTCTTGCAGTTTGCGTTTAAGACACTTCTTTGGAAGTTAATTTTTAATATTTCCCAAATTTGTTTGAGCGTATAGCTTTCCATTTTACATAAACCTTAAAAATAAAAATGAATGTTATTCCACCTATCAAAGTCAAAATAATGGGTAGTTCAAACTTCAAATGTGATGAATGTAGTGATGTAGTGATGAATGTTTCGAAAAGTTCACTTCCAATTATAACTAATAATTTGGTGCTATTCAGTGTCATTAAACAAAGGCAAACAACTTTTGCTATACTCAGCTAGGTCTTCAAATTATTTATCTCTGGACGAGGTGTCGAATGCATCTTTAATAGGCTGATCCATTTTTTTTATTTTAAAATAAAAATATAGAAAAATTCAAATCAAATGTGGAATCTTTAATGTAATTTCCTTCAAATGCTTGCCCCAACTAGGCCTCAGGGTTTCCATTTTCACGGTCTAATTTTGGATGACTCGATCGAGCATTGCTTTAATGACACGCGTAATGTTGGCTTCCAAACCCTGAATCGTAGCTGGTTTGTCAGCACAAACTTTGGACTTTACGTAACCCGAAAGAAAAATGTCTAAAGGTGTGATATATCACTCGATCTAGGCGGCCAACTCACCCTTCCAAAACGTGAAATTAGCTGCTTTTCGAATGAACTCTCAATAGATCCAATATTTGAGCAGCTGTATGGCAAGTGGCACCGTCTTGTTGAAACCAAGTGTCGTCAAGATTACGGGCTTCAATTTCAGGTAGCATAAAGATCGATATCATGGCGCGATATATAAAAAATATGAATTTGAATTTTTATATTCTTTTTTTGTTCTGAAAAAAATCCTCTAGATGGATAGTTGAAAAGGTGGTTTGTATGGATTTGCCTTTCTAGGATTTGATCGGTTGTTGATTTATTTGGCCTGAAGTCACACTGATATGGTTAGATTCAGCGGATAGTATTTTACTAGCTCTTGTGAAGCCTCTTAACAATTCCCTGTTCCAAAACCAGCCATGGACTTTCCACCAGGATTCTGCGCCGGCCCGTAAGGCTAAAACGTCCCAGGCCTGGCTTCGAAACAATTTGCCAGCGTCCATTTCCTCTGACGATTTTCCCTCAGGCAGTCCAGATTTGAACCCATTGGATTACAAATTGTGGGCGGTTTTAGAAGACAAGGTTTGTCACAAAAGATACCCCAACATTGGATCTCTTAAGACTGCTTTGGTTCGAGCTGTGGCCAATTTTCCAATGGACGAGGTTCGTGCAGCTATTGATGATTGGCCAGTGCGACTTAAGGCGTGTGTAAAGGCAAAAGGCGGACATTTCGAATAATTAGATTCTTTTTGGATACAATATACATCAAAAAATATATTAAAAAATATTTGGTCCAAAAACATTCAGTACTTTTTATTTTACAGCATAAAAGGTGTGTAACAGTATTAATGCCCCACTAAGTATATGCGATCGATAGGGAACTAATTTCGTATTAGTTGACCAAACGGTCTTGCCTTCCTTATTGTAAATTGAACGTATCACGCTTAGGTTCCAATTTTCGGGCATGCTTTTGGTCTTCCTAAGAGGTCAAACTAGTTTATGCTGGTAACTTATTAGCTAGTCTCCTCCGGTCATACAGCTACACCGGTATTCCTCGACCCTAATTACTTATATATTTAATTCTAATATTTCGGTATTTATCAAGACAAACAAACTAAGCGTTTTATGTTGTGGGATTTTTATTTAAACGTTTTTTACGTATGTTAATATTAATAAGTTACAGCTATTCTTATATACATTTACACTTTAATTTAAATTAAAAATTAATGAAAAATATTGATTTCTACTCATTTGCTTTAAGTACATTTGGCAAGTTTTGTTTGTGTTCTCGGTGTTTTTTTTTCTTTATAAAATCTTTAAATCACATCATAAAACTAAATGCTAAGAAATTTATAATACTTTTTCAAGCTGGCACTACAATAGTTTAGCCTAGAATGTTCTTTCGTATATATCCGAAACATCCCAAGTTCTGGTTGGCTATCGCTTCATTGGCGATCTCTTTATTGTACTGTTCCCTCAATAGGGGATCCGTGGGACCCCAATCGTGTTTCGGTTTAAAGGCATTCCTAAACTTCTCCGACCATGTAGAACCGGGGGCACGTATCGCGCCCACTACAATCCAAATGGGCAATTGTAAGACGCCAATGCAAGTGATGGTCCAACCAATGGCTAAAATTAAACAAAGTATGAGTCTCATATAGGTCAATACAATAATGAAAGCATAATACTTACCATAGGCCCATGTAGGATACATCACATCATTGTAGGTCAAAGGTGTATAGGTGGACAAGAAGTACACCAATATGGCTGTCATAATCAAAGGTGTGACCACACCCCAGCACCAACGCCAGTAGGGTCCCACCTTGCGACCCATCATGAATTCAGCATCCCTGCACAGACGATCAACGCCATAAATCCAACCCAGAACATACAACTCGGCTATGCCCAAGAAAAGGGCAATCATTGAGGCACCAAAATAGTCAACCAACGTTAAAATGAATTGGCCACCCTGTAAGGTAAATTAACTCAAATCATAAATATTCCATTAAATAATTTAATTTTTTTCTTTTCCAGCACAAAACTTACAGGTGTAACGTACGCCAAACCAATGCAGAAACTTACAACCGCAATACCCAGAGCACATTGCCACTGCTTGACTTTGGGGAAATTGTCACGAATCGCTGTGACCGTGCACGAAGTCATGGCTATATTTGAGCCAATGCCCAGGACGAACAGCATCAAAAAGAAGAGCACCGAAAATATTTGCGGTAGCTTTTGGAATTTGGCTATAGCATCGGGATAAGATATGAAAGCCAAGCCAGCGCCTCCCTTGACCACACTGCCAATATCATCGGTACCGATTTCATGAGCCAAATGGCCCAAAATACCGAATATCGTAAAACCGGCTAACAATGAGGTGCATGTGTCCAAACCTGTCACTATGGTGGCATCGCGATGCACATTGTGACCAAATTTATTGTATGAGGCATACATGATAATGTTGCCAAAGCATACGGAGAGGGAATAGAAGCACTGAGTTACTGCAGCATACCAGACCTAAAAGAATAGATGCAAAAGAAATTAGTTAAAATGAGTAAGAAATATTGAGTTGCTATTGAATTTAATTCGTAGGAGTGTTTTTAGAAAAATTACCCACAAGGACCATAATAATTCATCAAGTAAAAACGGCGTTACGTTCGCGTGGGCGGAATTGTTAAAACCTTTTAAAATGAAAGAAATAACTAATATCGTATTTTTGGATACTTGTTCTGGACTCAATCTTAGGTAAATCATGAAAAACATATCCATATTTAGTTTAGTTACAAGACGTCCATACTTACTATTATTGCAGGGGATTCTTCACTAACCAGACAACCGAATTTGGAAAGCCCATTCAAATGATTTTAGCTTTGTGCGTTTTGCTGATGTCCAAATTAGAAATCTAAATTATGTCTAAAGTTCTTCTTGTTTTAATAGTTAGTAAACTGCTTATTCCCTTTGATTCTTCTCTCTATATCAATAATTCGTCCATGCGGTTGAGTATTTATGTTTGAAGGATGAAACATTCCACCATAGACCATAATTTCTTCCGAGGCATCAAATTGGAAGGGTAACTTGCTACATCTGAGCTTGTTTCACATTTTTTCAATATCAATTAGAAGTTTTCACCTTAAATTTCAATTTCAATTGGAGTTTTATCAATATCAAATTGAAATTTTCAATTTTAAACGAAATTTTCAATATAAATTTAAAAGAGTATTCCCAATTCAACTTGTAATTCAACTAGACATTGTCAATTTTTAATCAAAATTCTCTATTTTAATTGAAAATCTCAATATAAATAGGAAAATAATCATTTACATTCGAAAATGACACAGATGGCGTTTATCTTCTCAATTAAAGGTTATTTTTTATTCCTTATTTTTGGTTATCAACAGTTTAAAAATTGAATTTTCATTTTAAATTTCATTTGTCCGCTTGTCCCGTATGAATGGTGGTTAAATTTTAAGGGCCGATGTTGAATGTGAACCACACCTAAACGTCAAGTTTTATTTCTGCATTTCATTTGATATCTCTCGATTTCAGACTAACATAATTTGAATCATGGAAAGATAAACAGGTGAGCAACGTGTTAAAGTTATTCAGGCTTAGTGGCAAGAAATGGCAACAGTGGATGATCAATTTTTGAAGAAAATAATCTTCAGTGATGAGGCATATTTTCACCTCAGTGGATTCGTCAATAAGCAGAATTGCCGCATTTGGGCGAATGATAATCCAAAAGTGATTGTCGGAAAAACTAAGCACCCACAAAGAGTGACTGTTTGGTGCGGCAGGTGGCATCATCGGGCCGTATTTTTGCCAACATGAGGCCGGTCAGGCAGTTACTGTGAATGGTTTGAATGGTTTTATGGCCCGAATTGGAAGATACGGATGTGGACGATATGTGGTTTCAACTGGACGGTGCCACTCGTCACAAAGCTAACGAAACAATAGCTCTTTTGCGCGACAAATTTAATCGGCCCTTAGAATTTAACCACCCTTTACAAACACGTATGTTTCTTATGGGAACATGCTTTTTTGCGTGGCACGTCCAAAAAGTTTAAATTTCCTAAAGAGGTTCTATGAATTCTTTTTTGGGGTTCATATGCACGAGATGGGGAAAAGTCAATATTTAAATCAACTCAAATTAAAAGTTCAAGGACGTTTTTAAATTTTTTCCATTGCAGAAATAAAGCGATGTATTCACTTTATATATTATTTTATTTACATTTAATGACTTTAGGTCTAATACTGACAAAAACGCTATCTTATGCACATGATCTTGAATTTGCCGCAAAGCTCGTATTCGCCTCTTGTAGCTTAAATCGTTTTGGGCACTACTATCGCAGCGTTAGCATTCTGACGCAGAGCGTTGCTCTGAACTCTATCTAAAGCATCCAACTCTGAAATATATTTTTTTATGTATGCAGTGCTTCTTCATTTTGAATCTGAATTTTGTGGTTATTTTAAATTGTAAGTGTTTGCTGTTTTGTGTTTTCTTTGTCATTCCCGCCAACTTGTATATTTTCTATTGGAAAGTAAATACGAGTATATCGTGAGGTTTAATGTTTTACGTCGACAAAAAAAAATTAAGAATGTAATATAAAAATTAAGTCTGTACTGGCCTAAACGAATTAAAAGAAGGCGCATCGATTTTTACTACGAAACATTGTTATACGGCATTCGTAAATGTTAACAAAATTAACCATTTTTATAACTTCATAAATAAATATTTAACAATTTGACCTACGTTTAAAGGTAAAGGCACACTAAAGCTTTTACGAATAATAAAACAAAATAAAAACTGGATGCAGCCATTTAGTTTTACATCTCCTGCTTATTTTTTGCTTGGATCGGATATTTCTTTTATCATCCTCTTGGCATTAACCTTCAAATTATAAATATTTAAACAATTATTAAATTTTCAAAAAGTATTTACCCTATAGAAATAAGAGTTTATGTTCGCCCAATAAGTAAAGGTACATACTTAAATTTGTAAGAAAATTTCAGTATTTCTGGTCAAGACCTCGTATTGTTTAGAAAAGTTCACTGTTTCTGAGTACCCATATGCCAATGTTCGAAAAGACCTTTCGTTTGACGCCCTACGGACCTTAGATCCATGGGTCAAGGCCATACATTTTTGCGTAATTAATGTGATTTTCTGGATCGTGTCGAAATTTTATTGTTTTGAATGGCTATTAGTTCATAGTTCAAGAAGCACGATTTTTGGCCCATAGGGCCTAAATGAACCGGTCATAAAAATCTTAAATATGGGCCCATAATTGGATTTGTCAGAAGATTTCCCTGTTTCCAGATACTCGTATATCCCAAAACATTAGAGGACGATTTTTCGGGACCATGAACCACGCCCATTGGTCGACCTCTACAATTCAGTCAAATTGTAAAATTAACTTTAAATTAAGATTCTTCAGAAAATTACACTTTTTCTGAGTATCTATTTGATATTGCCCATATGGGCCGACACGAGTCCCAAATTTAAATTAAAGATACATATTTTGTTTTGTGAGAAAATTTTACTGTTTCTGGACCCAAATGTATGTCCTAGAGCATTAGGGGACATTTTCGGGACCCAAAACATAATGACCACGCTGCCAACGACGACAATTTCTTTGCATAGCTATTTTTCAATTAAATTATTAAAGTAATTTCGTGGAAAGGTTAAAAAAAGTTTGGTCAGGATTTTTTTACTTGAACTTTTTGCCCTTTCTTTCGATTTGGTCCTTTTCGTCACCAACCGATCTGCAATTATAAGACATATATCTGGTAATTTACAAAAACCATCGTTATTAACCTACATCCCTACAAAAAATTGATGGCAGGTCCTTTATATGCCAACAATGTAATATCATTTCGGATAACCGGAAGTTGAGAAAAAAGCAGCGTAAAAAAATAAGCTTCAGTGTACCGGGGCTTTATTGTACTTTATTCGTCGTTTTACATAAAAGAACGCTTCAGTGTACTCGCCCCTTGATGAACGCATTTGATAATTGGTTTCCAAATCGAATCGTGTGAACTTCCTAGCTTCTTATTACTGACAATTGCTCACAATTTCAACTGTCATCTCTAGTTTTTCAGCACCCCTATTGATCACATTGATTTTACCGTTTTCATTTTTCCGTGTCTAGTTTGGCAAAAAGTTTAATTTTCAACTATTAACGTGAAACGTAACTATCAAGAGATGCAAAAAAAACTATCAGAACCTATAAAACAGATAATATGGAAGGCAGAGTTTTGTTTTTTATAAGTAACACACAGTTTTGTAAACAAAGTGTACGCAAAGTTTTTGAATATGGAGGGAAGCACACAATTTCCAGTGCCATTTTTATACCACTGTCCATGATCTTTTGCTCTCGGGCAACACCGATTACAAATAGAAATTGGTAAGTACGCAATCTAATAAAAGCTTAAGTTGATAATTCAGTTGTTTTGATTAGATAGATTTTTTTTGCTGAAATATAGTTTACCAGGCTTAGCCCGAAAAATGTATGGCAAACTTTTAGAATCAACGAATTTCGACACGAGCGGAGAAACAGGCCTGGGACCATTAAAATTAAAAAGTGTCCCCGAAATGTGTAATGTTTTGTGGGTACTCATTTTATTAGTAAGCTACCCACAGCTGACAGATTAAGAATGGTAAGTGCAAAATTTAATTAAGCATAACCTTTTTATAACTTTTATCATTGATCCGGTTCTAATTAAAAATGTTTCAATATGACAACCTGATATGATCGATACGAAAAGAAATTACAAGGTTGTGAGATATCAGCGAGATCTCCATGCTTCTTCAAGCGGTCCGAACCTTCACACTATACCTTCTATAGTACCAACTCGACCCAGTTGGTCTGCTATATTATCGTTTGCTGGTGGTTGTATAGGGTGATCCATCTAGAGGTATTTTTCAGAATAAAAAAAAACTAAAAATTCAAATCAAGTGTGGAATCTTTATTGGTAATTTAAAAGGGCATATTTTGGCATTTATTTTTTGAATATAATTTCCTTCAAATGTTGGCCGCAACTACGCCTCAGGGTTTCCATTCTGAGGGTCCAATTTTGGATGACTCGTTAGAGCATTTCGACCGGTATGGCTTAAATGACACGCGTAATGTTGGCTGCCAAAACCTGAATCGTAGCTGGTTTGTCAGAATAGACTTTGGACTTTTTGTAACCCCAAAGAAAAATGTCTAAAGGTGTGATATTACTCGATCTAGGCGGCCAACTCACCTGTCCAAAACGTGAAATTAGCTGCTTTTCGAAATGACCTCTCAGTAGATCCATTGTAGCTGTATGGCAAATGGCACCGTCCTGTTGAAACCAAGTGTCGTCAAGATTACGGGCTTCAATTTCAGGTAGCATTAAGGTCAATATCATGGCGCGATAGCGAGTACTATTCGGTTACATTCCGGCCATCATCATTTTCGAAAAATATGCTCCGATGATTCCACCATCTTATAAACCGCACCAAACCGTGCTTTTCTCTGGGTATAATGACCTTTTCTGTTGCTTTTCACCCCAAATGCGGCAATTTTGACTTTGCCGTTGAGCCAGAAATGGGCCCCATCAATGAACAAAATTTATTTGAAAACAGCGGATCTTCCTGTTTCTCACCGAACGCTCATTTCCATAATACAGTTGTCAACATTTGAAGGAAACTATATTCAAAAAATAAATGGCATAAAATGTCCTTTCGTATGAACAATAAAGATTCCACACTTGATTTAAATTTTAGTATTTTTTTATTTTGAAAAAAATACCTTTAGATGGATCACCCTATAAAATTTGTTCTTTCGTTCTTTATTCTAATTTAGAGGTTGAACAGGCAACAAGTGAAAGGAAAACTCGACTATAAGTAAATTATATATGTTAATAGCGTTTGTATTGTACTTTTTTAAAATCTTTCAAGACTATTGTGGCTTCCCACTTTTCCTAATGATTGTTGAGATGATTCTGCGTATGAGAATTTCATACCCCCTTGAATAAAAATGAAAAATTAAAAAGTTCGTTAGGAACACGACCAATAAACTAACCCGAAATTTAGAATGAGTTGTCTAAAGCCAAAAATCTTAATATTGTTGCTAAACGGGTTTCGGCGCTGAAAGTTTCTATCATGTTCGCTGAAAGCTTCTATCATGTACCAGTTTCTCAAATCTTAATAACAAATCATTGACAATTTTGTCCGACATACACATGTGATTTTTACAATCGTTTGGCTTTCTTCTAACTTTTAAAAGTTCATTTTTGGAAAATTTACTTTTATCTTTCAACCAGTATTTTGACCACTTTCGTTTCTTTGTTTTCCTTTTATTTCTTCATCTTTAAGCACTAGTTTTCCAAACGAATAAGAGGCGAAAACTCCGAAACTTTACGAGAATTTTTTGAAATTTCCATATACAAAAAGTGATTAGCTTTATGCACCATAAACTCTTTGATTTGAAAATTTGTCATTTGTAGAAGAAAACCTATTCAAGAAACTCTACGAGTATAAGAGTGAAATTACCGAGCTCGCTTATACTTGCTTAAGGCTACTCTTGAATAACTTTCTTTCCAAAAATTATACTTATTAAAAACAAACGGGTTTTAACGCAAATTATCTATAGTTTTCTGTGAACAAAATCAAATTTATATTCTTCTATAATGGTGTGAAGTTATCACGTTAGCGACTCCTAAGCGAGTTGAGAATAGAACACGCCCGTTGCATATCACCAGCAACGCAAGAACATTAGAATTCGTGTTAACGCTACAACTTTTTCCGAATGAAATTGTATATGCAGTTGGTGTAGAAATTGTCACGTTTACGGGGAAAGGCCAACTGCTAACGCAACTCAGTTCTACAACCAGTAGTTTTGTGTGCGGTCCCGATTATGTTAATGTCTTGATCCAATATGCGCGACATTTTTGCGACAATTGCATCTCGAGCTCTAAGAGGAAACTATCGAGAACGTAACGTCGCATTATGCTGCTACAATTACTGACTTATAGCAATCTCAAAATGACGTTTTTTTGGTATTAATAATACTTTTTCTATCTTCTTGATAATTTAGCCTTTTCGAGCCATATTTTACCTAGCAATTTTCTACACCGAAGAGTCAGTCTTATCCCAAAAGAGTATGACTATTTGCATTCGCGCTATTTTTTTCTTCAATTTTTATTGTGTCTATAATTCGTATGTTTTAATAAAAAGGCTCTTTAGTGCTCTAGGGTTTATGTATTTGAGCAGATCTTGAAAATACATGCATATTTGGAATAATCGGGAAATTTGACTAAGCTTTACTAACGATTCGTCCTTTTTTAGGGCCATAAGTAGCTTTTAGGAACCAAATGGTGTATGCTGTTATGTTTACAATGGCGGTATTGTCATGGTTCGACCAAAAATTAAATATATTTTGGGCAAATTCTCAAGATAATTTAGATTTTTTCAGATGTACTCTTAACGAAAATTTTTTCTCCTTTTGTGAGGCTTGGCCCATTAACAATCTCCTATTATTAATTTATTGAGGGTCCAAGCTTATTTGTTTGGCCGCTATAGTGATATTAGCAGACATACATGCGGACGGATAATGCTAGATTGTCACATTTTTACGACAGTCAAGAATATACTTTTTTGTAGGATCTGCGATAAGCATTTCTAGGTGTTTCAAACGGAATGACAAATTAAGTTTACACTCTTTCCTACGACAGGGGCTATAAATCGGTCGTTTCGAGCAAGCAGATAATTAAGTGTTAATACAAAACTAAAGTTGATAATGCCCCACAGCAAATTCTTTGTGAATTGAATTTTGTTGCGCCACTATAACATTTTTGATTGGGACAGGTTACAGCTAGTATTAAATAACAATTCATAAACTCACCTTTGGGTCCAGAATTTTACTCCAATCCGGCTTAATGAAATATATAATGCCATTTAAAGATCCAGGCAATGTCACTGCTCTGATCAGCAGCACTGCCATGATGATATACGGAAATATGGCCAAGAAATACGAAGCTTTGCCGGAACTTTTCACGCCCCTTCTGATAATGGCGAAAACGCATAGCCACGACACAAACAGGCCCAAGACCAGTTCCCAATTGGGCAGACCAATGCCATCGTTTATGTTATCCTTCTCGCGCAGCACCTCATTGCTAAATTATAAATGAACACATTGTTAATAAGTTTTGATCGTTTCAAATATCCTTTGCTCTTGGTTATCTTACACAAAATACCATTCCGAACTAGATATTGTACGATTACCCGTCTTCACCACAAGTTTACCCAACTTATCAGTAGAATTTTGATATTTGGTTAGTTCTGTTACACCCTCAACCATAGGTCAACTACGCTGTTGCTGTTGTGGTGCCGAATCGATGCAATTCTCACCCCACTGTGGACGACAGTAGGACCAGGGTAGCGGATCACGAAATGATTCCACCAAAAAATATGATATAATTGCACATATCGATTGGTAGTATGAACCCAATACTAATATCATGAATGCCTGTCCCATGCCAACACCTTTAAAATAGAATTTAGAGGAAAAGAAAAGTTTCGTTTGGGTACCAACAAAAAAAAACGTATAATAAAGCCAATTCTTAAGAGGTTAGAGGAAAGTATAGAAATGATATGATATGAGAAACAATTAGTGATCCTTAAAAAAATGTTGAAATTAAAAATATAACAAACTATTTTACTACAATTTTAGGCGAGAGGTTAGGAATTGAGTTAAAAGTACTAAATACTGTAAGTAGTTTAAAAAGCAATTTAATTAAAGGATTTCGATTGTACGAGTATGTTGTATAGTACAACTTCACTAGGTCTCCAAAGATTTTGGCCAATAGGACACATAAAACATATTTAAGGCAAAGTTTTTTCATGGTATTTTAAACTTAGATTTATATTACGAGTATACAGCGTGTTAACTTTTAAGGTATATAACGGCTGGTCCAACGACTTGTTCTCTTTAAATCATAGTTGGAAAGCTTGTTATTCAAAATTCAAATTAAAATTTGAAAAAAATTGGTTCTTGTTAATTTTAAGAATAAACTTAGATTTGAACCTTTTCTAAACATAACAAGCGGTAAATTAAGTTTGGACTGAATTGTATATGCCGTCAATCATAGATTGCGGTCCATAGTAACTTAGTCAGTGCACCTAGCTGTTATATCGTTGATAATTTGTTAAAGCGATTGTCTTGATCGCAACTAGTGGTACAATGAACGAATCTGAAAAAAAATTCTATTTTTTAGCACAATTCTAATCTATTTAATTATTCGGATGGTTTTGTTTCTCAAACCGATTTTGTTTTTTGTATTTGCTTTCTTGTGGCTGGCGTTGTTAAGGAAGAATTACTATAGCAGGTTTGTAAGAACTTTGAAATCGGTGACTATTATAATATCAGGTGCTCTTTGACCTATTCGATCTATGGCACAATTTATTACTCCTAACATGCTTACATTTTCCCACAACACTTGGCTGCTTAAACCGTTGTGTGACTTCAAGCCACGGGGGCATAGAGATACACATATGAAATGGTTCGCAAGAGAAAGGAAAGCCTTTTGAATAAATACTACCTTTATAGATTGAAATAACATTACGGAGTTTTAAAGCATGTGTGGTCCTGGTGACTTGAATGGTTTAAACATGCCAATAGCCCATTTTAATTTCTCCTCTGTTCTTAAATCTCGTCTATACCTGTATTACCTTTGCTACAGGTAACAACAGGAAAATCGAACGGTAGGATTTTTCATGGCTAGTGGTTTCTCTGGTTTTAAAGCGTGGGCCATTTAAAATTTTAGCTTCTGAAAACACGACTTTTCGGCAAAATTCTACATCTTCTGCCAAAAAATGCAGTCCATTAGTCGAAGCGAAAACGCATCGGATGGTCCTCCATTATTAAATGACAAAGTTCAAGCTTTCCAATAAAACCAGAAATTTTAAAAACTTATTAGTACGTTTTTTCAATTAAAATTTTAAATGGCCATAGGAATTCTGCGGGCGAATTTTCATAAATCCGGAATTGCCAGTTAACCAACTGACAGTTCCAGAACCTTGTGATCCCACGACAGCAGGTTCTGTGCACCGGATCGACCCGAAGGAGGAATTCTTCTGCCAAGGGCTGTCACCCCGGCACTAAGTGCCGATACAACATCAACAACAGTTCCAGAATCTTGGCAAGATTACCCAAATCTATTGTTCCAAGATTCTTAAGCATAAGCATTGACATACCGTGTGGACCAAGTGCTTTGGATGGTTTTGCCTGGAAGATTTTTGTTATTATTTTCTCATCGTTACTTAACGTACAGAAAGGAAGGTTGAAGACTACGGACTTTGGCTCGCTTGGTCCTGTTCTGTGAAGTTAGACGTTCTATGAATTGGCGGCAGAACTGTGTTGCATACTTTTTGGCATCGGAATAGCAGGGATATGTTTGCCTTTATTAGAACCCGATAGAATGTTTATTGTAGATCAAAGCTGTTTGTAATTGATTTGTGCATGGTCAAGGTGTTTTAATCGTTTGGTGCGTCTACTCAACTACTCAATTCGTTCGATGGCCCTTTATTAGTCGCGATGTTGTGGAAATGTCTGAAGAGCCTGAACACCCGACTGTAATTCTGGTAGAAAATTCCTCATTGATGGAAGCGAAGAGGATTTCGTCTTTCTGGTTCGCAATAAGGATACCGCGTGAATAGTTCGGAATTTGGGAGCACCAGATCTCGCAACGAGCATTGAAATAGCCAAGTATTATTATTATTAACACCTTGCAGTACGTGTAGGTACTCAAAACATTTACAATTTCGGTATCTCTGGAATTGACTGAAATGCTTATAGCCTCTAGGAGTGGATCGGAATAGGAAGGAACATCGATTATAAAAGAGACCACCTTAGTCTCTATCCCTGTCCCACCTTAGTTGTAATAATTCCAGGAGGACGAAATCGCCAAATATTTGTTAATACCTTACAGTAGGTGAAAAATGCTAGGGTGATAACTCGCTCCTATGCCGCTTACTTGTGGACAAAAAACATTTTCAACTTAAGTATCTCCGAAATTAATTAAAATGCTCATAGCCTCTAGGAATGGATCGGGATAGGAAGGATCCGACATATCGCTGGATTATAAAAGAGAGTCAACCGCCATTGTATTTATCCCTGTCCTGTCTTAGGATGTAATAATTCTCGGAGGACAAGAGGGAACAATTCCTAGGCAGCTTTGTTTTCTGTAGCGCTACTATTAGGATTTCGTTATCATGTCTGAATTTTTTAATTTCTACTACATTTCGATTAAATTTCCAGATTTTATATGAGGCAGCTTAGTTAATACTATGCTTAAGCTGGTGCATATGATGCCTTTGCGGGGCAAGCAGAAGAAATTTACTGTTGGAGTAGGTGTCTGTCCTCCCCGCTTTTGCTCTGGTTGGATAGTAGAATTCCGGTCTGTTACTGAACGGCAAGGTGAATCACTAGCGGGACTACTAGTTCAGATACTGGTAGTACTACTGAATGAGAACTAGTAGGATTGCTAGTCGTAGTTCTTGATGAATTCCTAGTAGAAGTACTAGTTTTTGCTGGAATATTAATACAACACGTGGCCGCGAAGTTGGGACTCCAGTCCCTGTAAAAACTAACTATTGCAGTCGTTGCATTGAACTCCTGTTAAGTTTCTCCGGATTTCACTTCAGCAAACTGAACACGTCCATTGGATTTCGTCAGCAATTTCCTGAGACTAGATGGTATTTTTCTGCGGTGTAGTCTCCTACAGCCTGCGGCGGCTGCTGGCCTCAAGACCATTCGTAGTTTGCTATGAAACTTTAAAACACCAGCAACAGCTGGTGTCACCTTCTCAGGTGACACCAGCTGTTGCATACATAATATCGTACTAAGGTGGAGTTTGACGCGATGCGTCTGGGACATACTGAACAAAACCAAGTATGAGGATCTGGATTTTGTTTAATGCCGGCGCGTATTAGGAGTAAGACGAGCAAAGTAGCCGGCATATTTTGCTCACCTGGGGACAGCGTTTGCTAAGTTGACAATCCGTGGTCGGGTTTACCCCTGGTCGTTCTGGAGCGCAAATCCGATTGTCGTGGGAATGTAGTATGGTAGGCATCATTCCCAGCTATGCAATTTGTAAAGCTCTAGATTCCTGATTCGGTACACGTACCATTTGCGGCCCAAACGAATTCCAGTACTTTACATACATACTTAAAAAAAAATTAATTTCGTCACGAATCCGAATATACGAATAATTCTTCAATTCGACTAAATTTCATGCTTTGACCCATAAATCTAAGGTAACAGGTAACCTTAAATAGACATATCGGTTCTCCATACTATAAGTATGTACTGACATTTAAGATTTGTCTAAACATCGCGTCCGGATATACATATGTGCCCTACTACTTAAGTCCCACAACATCGGTTAATACGATTCAATTCCTATACACACTGACCAGTACCTACCATTTTATGGAAATTTCATTTTTCTTTGCCGGCATTTACGAGTTGGAAACCCGCAGCTGAAAATTTATATTTTCTTACCAGGTATTGAGCCTGGGTTTACTGGCATGATAGTCGTGCGCATTTCCATCACACAACGGGTGTCCACAATACGGGCCCTAGGAAAAATTAATTTTTTTGAGTACCCAATATGGCCTATCTTAAAGGGGATAGGCCATATTGGGTACTCAAAAAAATTAATTTTTACGAATAGAAAAATGTCATTAATTCGATGATTTGGCTTAATTGGAGTCCTCGACCAAAGGGATCATATAGCCCCGAAAATACGAACTAACAAATTATCCTCTTCTTAAAAAAAATGTTTATAATATTTTTAGAAAACGAATTTTAAAGACAGACTTGAATGATTACGTGTTTTTTAGCCAGGGGAATAATAGGTGTGTTCTATTGGCTCTCGCTTATTAAACGAGTGAGTGGTCGCTAAGGCGATAACTTAAAAACTTTACGAAAACATTTTAAAGTTTCTTTGTTTACAAGAACAGATTGACTTTAAGCATCATAACTCGTTTCAAATTTGTGCAAAACTAGTTATTCCAGAAATATTATAAGCACGTAATAACCGAGCTCGCTTCTTAAATACCTTTGTTCCCAAAAATTTTATATATTTAAAACTAAGGTGTTTTAAAGCAAACTGTCTATAAGCTGTCTATAAGATACATGCTAAAGTCTACTTATGAATTTTTAATGTGTTGACGCAGATTTTTACTAGTCGTTTTTAAATACCCTTAAGACTAGTTCGATTATATTTTAATCTTTCATACTTCTGATATTAAATAACTTAATTTATTTTAGAATATTTAATAGAACATTCTAACATTTTATGAAAACCATTTGACGCCTCTAATTTATTTTTTCATCTTTACTTTTACGGAGTCTCTGTATTAAACTATGGATGCCATTCAATGCCGCGATGTCGTTTTCAAATGTCAACGTCTGTATCACTATTTCAAATGTAATCAATTTTGTCTGACTCAATCCCGTAAAGAACTTTCAACATTCTGTTATTAAATTGGAAAATTAATACAATTCAATTTATTTTTCTTTGTTTGGCTATTCCATGGACAAGGCAAATAAATAAATCATTGCCAACGCCAAAGTGTTGAGAAAACAATGGAAAAGTTTCCTCAAAATCAATTGAACTATTCGGGCACTTCAATTTCCGGTCATAACGAAAATTGTTCACATTTTTTTTCATCAGCTTGAAATGACAATCAAATAAATGTTCGTTACTTTCACTGTGCAATTCTAAAATACGTTATAAACTTATAAAACATGTCAGTTTGTAAATTATTAATGAAACCATTGAACGTTTTTAAAGAAACGCATTGTCTGAACTTGAAGTATTTCACTGAAGTGTGAAAAATTATTCAAATTTAATTAACGTTTGTTTGAGCACAACCAACTCCTGTCCGCCACAATAGCAACAGTTATATCGTTTAACTAATATTGTAAATATTTGCAAATATTGTCTATTATATTGAGCGGAGGTTGGCATTCTCGTGAAGCCTCGTTGACTACTTGTTTACTTCGGTTTACTCTAGTTTTTGCCAATTATTGTAAAATAGTTTGAAACTAGGGCGTGTTGTAAGGCTGTCCCTTAACGAATTATTAAATACGTTACTTATGGGTATGTCGGCATTATCCAGCTAGCCAACAAATCAATGTTCATCCAAACTGCTAGTTAGTTTTTAATAAGATTATGTAAATGACCGTAACTTGGAAAAAATTGGCAACCATACAATTTCCATTTCGTATTAAAACAAGTTGTTATAATACCCTACATCACACTATTATAATGGGTATTAAACTTAACCGAATAGAGTTAGACCTCATGCTAATTACATCGATTGATTCAGAATCTCAATCTGATAACACTGAGCGATGCTCGTTTGTCGATCTATTGCTGTAATCAAATCGGCGATTCAAACCGAATCTGAACCGGTTTTGAACCGACCCATATCACTTTTTTTGCCTACGAACCGTGCTTTAAACCAAACCGCTGTTAGAAAAAATTTGTAGAACTTAACCAATGATATTTTTATTTTTTTCAAATTTCAGGCTTAAATGGAAAGGTTGAACTTTGTCATTTAAAATGGAACACACGATATCATTCATATGACTACCACAACTGTCTCGACAGTACCTCATCCGATCTACCCAATTTTTTAGTACATTTTCGATTGTTTCGGGTCGAATCTCTTCAATGGCAATTTCGATTTCATGTTTAAACGCTTCAATTGTCTCTGAATGATTTGCGTAACATTCAACCTTTATGGACTCTCACAAATAATCGTAGAGCATGGCGCGGTAACGCTGATCGTTGATGGCGGCTCCTTCGAACAAAATGGCCCAATGATGCCGCCAGCCAAAATCTTTTCTTTGAACCCCATATGCGGCAATTTTGCTTATGGGCAAAGTCACCGAGATGAAAATGAGCTTCATCTAAAAACACGATTTTCGGTAGACAATCATCAGCCCATTTAACGAAGCGAAAATGCATCGGATGGTGTTCAATTATTAAATGACAAAGTTTAACTTTTAAAATAAAACCAGAGATTTTAAAAAATTATCAGTACTTTTTTACAGTAGTTTTAAATGGCCCATCCCTTACGTTTTATTTTACAAATTCAATTTTTTGTTTTTTTAATAAAAAAAATTGCATCAAAAGTATTTTTGTCTTTTGATTTTATTTTGAACAAGTGAACCGAACCAGAACCATTGTTCAGGAGTACCTAAAAACCATTTTAAAAATTTAACCATTTGTTCAGGCCTGCTATGAACCACTGAACCGCACCAACTAGAATTCTAAAATAGTTTGCATACCTGAATGTACCGGCTGAAAATGTAGCCATCTTTCGATGAAACTTTGCACATATTACAGGTTTAGTTTTATTGATATTGGTCTATTTCGACCAATTTGAAATAGACTCTATATAAACGTCCCTAGTGTTTTGAGGCTCTGTCCGCATTTCATAAATTCTCCTCACGTCGTGTAATCGCCCACTCAATTTTCTTTTTTAAGCGTATGACTCTTGGAGTACATACGTTGGTCTTTTTTATCCATGTGCCCTCTGAAGTTCCTAAGCATGCTTCCAGACCCCGTTCACTTAATATCCATGTCAAATCTTGTGTTTCCTAGAGTACTCTTGCCATGCTCTAGACAACGCGAATTTGCAAGCCGAGTATCTTTAGTAGTACTTTTCAACTTGAAATGCTTGTACAGGTCTACAGTACAAATCGTTTTCTGCAGGACGCAGGACTAACCGCGTGCCTCTAAGAGTGAGGCCATTCGTCGATCCTTAGACGAGACGTTTCCTGAAATGCTCCAACCATCGCAAACCCTGTTCCCGTGTTTGATAGAGACATAGAGATAGGGTAAATCGAAGTTCTTATCCAGGTCTCCCCGAAGCTATTAATCACAACAGTTGGCCGAAACGTATATATTTTGAAGTACTTTGCCAGGTCTCCCAGAACCCAACAGACTGGGAAGCATGCGGAGCTTCTTATCGATAGAAGTGTTGATTCAAGTCTCCTCGGAGCTCCTATATTTCAATTAAAAATTTTAGATTGTTCTAAATTAACCGTAATAGAACAATACTAAAACACTCGCTCCTTTTTTATACCCCCAGCCTACTGGGTAAGAGGGTATATACGTATCATTTGGTAAGGACAAAGGGCGTAACGCATCGAAAAAACCATTTTGGACCCTATATATGTTTTGACCAAATATTTATCATGGGTTCTTAAGTCATTTGAGTCATGTCCGTCTGTGCGGCTGGGTCGCACGATAACTTTTGAGAGGAACTTTTTAGATTTTGCACACTAGAAAGAAACTTCAAACCGTTTTTCAACTATGCATGTAGTAATATTTTTATAAAAATGCCTTTGCGATTAAAAATGGGCCATAGCGCACCCCTTGTACCATTTTTTACACAAATGTACCATTTTAAAATCCTATTCATACGATGTAACCCAAAATCAATACATAAGAATGAACCTATAAGCCAAACTTGCTGATGAAAAATTCGACTCTGGTACATCCTACACTATTAATCTCGCTTTAGTGCAGATTAAAACTCACATAACTTGCCACCCAGTGCGTAACATTAGATTCAACAATGAACACCGTAGTATTTTTAAACCGGCTTGGTACTCGTATATGAAAAAAGTGGTTGACACGCCCTGTTCTGGTATCCCCCAGCAAATGACCAAGCTATGAGGTTAAATTGGGGGAGGGGGGCAAATAATTGTATTCCTAGCTACGCCTCTTCTGGTACCACCCACACAAATGAGCCTGTTTTAATACAGATTAGAACTCATAAACCTTCTTTTGTAGTGCATGAAACTCCTTTAAAATGTAAACTCCATAAAATTTTAATAATCGCTTTATTAACGCGTACAAAGAAAGTGGATGACACGCCCCATTCTGTTAACTCCTGTGTAAATGCACAATTCCGCTCACTTTTAGTATTCGTATAATAATTTTGATGCTAGTCATATGATTCTGTAAATATTAGTTATGAGAAAATCGGTTATAAATTAGACCAACTGACGAAAAGTTATGCACGATTCTTCTAGTAACTCACACACAAACTACGCTATCCGGCCGTAGGTTGCAATTCTCATATTTTTTAAAATTGGATGCCATTCTAGTACTTTTCACTCAAACGACCTTTAAGGGGTTTCAATAAACACTTCAGGGATAGGAGGGCGGAATGACGGAAAATATAAAATCTATATATGGGTTAGGGTTTATGTCAGTCGGATCAACCGACTGGAACTTTCTTACTTGTTATATCCTGCAGAGACTTTGCATTTACCCCTATACCAATGTTAAAACATGACATAAAATAAAAGCGCATGCGTCTTAAGAATCTTAATATTTAAAAGAGTTAACTACATCAGTTAGTTTAGATAAAAATTAAATGTATTAAGGGCCCAATTTTCTAACATACTCGTATCACTCACTTTTCAATTTCGACGTTGAGATTTGAATATTTCCTGTTAGCACGAACAAACTTGATGTTATCAACATTGCGATTTAGAGTAGAGTTATTATTACAAATTATGCAGAAACTAATTTAATTTTTAAGAAATATATGGAAATTCAGTTTTTCACCGTAGTTATTGGAAAGTGATAAACTCGTTAGATAATATGGCCCTAAATATTTTTATTATTTTTTTATTACAGTCACAACCAAAAACATGCCCGAAGCCCGTCGCATTAGAACGTAAGACTTACATAAAATACAGTTCCGCCGATGAGGTGGGCTTTAAACTTTGCAAAGCCTCACTACTACCTGAGGCATTATTCGAACTAAATGCCAATGATGCATTTAGCATGGCACTGCTATTGCCCCCCGCAGTGGTGTACAAAACTTCGGCGGTATTTTTTTCGGCGGACGCAACACAGACCGCTTGCCATGATTCATCGCACTGAGACCAAGGCAACGGTGATCTGAAGGAATCGAAAAGGTAACGCATGGTCATGCCCATAATGGCCACATAGTATGTGGTTACCATTGAAATCGATATAACTTGACCGATACCAACGCCTAGATGAATTTGCACGAGATGTTTAGGACAATGCGACAGTTGCGATGATGAAAATGAAAAGAATAGCGACAATAGGATGTTTATTCAATGAGTAACAGTTCGTTTACAGGAAGCAAAAAAGACCTAGTCGGTAGTAAGTCAACTTACCTCTCATGGCGGGACACAGATCGAAAACCTTCACCGAACCTCTACTCGAAAATTGACCAATAATCATTTCCAAATAGTATATGGGCTTGCCAACCAGAAATAATACCACCAGATAGGGTATGAGAAAGGCTCCGCCGCCATTATCCAAAGCGGTGAAAGGAAAACGCCACACGTTACCTAAGCCCACGGACATGGCTATGCAGGACATTAGAAATTCTATGCCTTTACCCCAAGTATCGCGTTCCTTGGCAGGCTTATTTTTGGGCGGAGGCTGTAGAATTCGAAGAAAAAATCATCAATTCAAAAATCTAAAAGTCTACTATTGTGCGGAATTTTTAAAACTGATGCTTACCTCACTAATTGAATTTGTTTCCATTCTACCGTTGGAAACTATATTACCGTCAAGACCGTCATCTCCAATAAAGGCGGGGTTTTCATGTGGCGACGTCATTATTATTTTTTTTGTTATTCAAGATGTATCTGAAATTATGAAAGAAAAATTGTCATAGGCAAATTATTATACAAATTGACATAATAATTATTTGATACATTTGGTATGAGCGTTACAAAGCTAGAGAAAAATTTCCGTATAAAAACAAAGTATCTACTTAAGGTTAGGAGATAAGAACGAGAGGAAACGAACAACGGCGATAAATATTAAAAATATGTTGGTTATATATTTTTAACCTATATTAATGTCCTGGATAAAAACACTGTTCAATACAGTGGTCGTTATGTTATACGAGTATCCAACACCACCCTATGATATTGGGGATTATGAGTACTGATGTTTGTGACACCTAAAAGGAACAGAGTCAGACACCTTGATTTTAATACCAAAAGATTCTAAATCACTTTATGATCCCCCCGTCTGTTCTTCTGTCGTTGTAATCAAAGTACAAAGCGATCAATAACTAACTGCCTAATATGGGCCCATTTGAGGTCCTCTCAAACTCTAAAAATCTCATCTTGCTAACGATGCTCAAATTTAGTATAGCGCATTGTAGAAGATTTATGTATAATCAAAACGTGTAAATTGGTGCCATGGTTCATGTTTTCACACTATTGATCCACGAGATTAAAACTGATTCTGCTCAAGTTTCGCATGATACGTAATGTGAAATCTGTAGTAACCAACCACGGTGAAATGTTGGTTCTTGTTTTCCTTTAGCTACCACCGTGCAAGCAACTTTCCTAAGTGTTCCTTCGGTCCTCTCACCTAGTGTAGTCAAATATCCTAAGTCCGTGAAATAGTCCCTATGTAGGTGCGTCATTCTCGCTCTTAAAAACGCGGGACAGTGGCATAAGTAGGGTTGCAGGGTCTCAATTTCCTCTTTAAAGACTTCGCACTGGTTTGAGGATGTCCTGCAAATGTGAAAAAAGTAACCCCTACGGTGTGAGTGACTATTATGCTCCGTTATAACTTGTTCAGCTCAATGATCTTCCTAATCTTTAATATGTCGGGATCTCCTCATATGGTTCCGACCGAGTATCCCACCGTTGATGTTCGCCATATTCTTATATATGCTGTCTTAACCCACAGTGCCAATTCGGTTCTATGCCACGTGTCAATCCTAGCTATTTCGTCAGCTTTTACGTTGCCTTGTAAGTCAGTGTGTCCCGGTACCCAATAAATTCTATGATTGCATATTTCAGATTTTTTTTGTCGCCTTTTTAAATTCAAGTATTGTTAAAAGCCTACACCCGTTTTCCCATTTACTCTAGCCCCAATCGTTAAGAAGTGCACACCTGGGGTGTCACTGATCGGCGATCAAAGAAAAACACCCTTTCGATCTTGTTCAAATTAAAAAAATGGCAACTCTTGCTCTTTTAAGCAATTAAAACATTGTCCGATCCATCAGGGAAACTAAGTAAAAACAGCGTTAAGGCCCTTAATTTTGGGTGCCTTGTCAAAAGCCCCGTATTTTTTGGGTAACGAAATCCATATTTGGATTTATAATTGTCTTGAAATTGTCTTTAATTTAAGCTTACGAGTAAATGTTCTTATTTAGCAGTGGTAGTTTTACCGTTGATGTTTTCTGAATCTGACCTCAGTCTCACCAAAAAAGTATCCATATTTGTATCCTTAGTGGAATTTGCTTTTATTCAGTAAAATCTAGCTCTAATTTTTGCCAAAATTATTTAGCTTGTGAAATAAAGGTCGCCTTTTATTAAAATTTTAATGATAAGAAGCTCTATGAATTATGCAATATGCCAGACAAGCGTTGTTCTTCAAGTACTACTTGAAATCTAAAATCAGGACACACAATTTTGTTTTGTCTCGAATCCCTTAAATGAAATTATTTAAGCTTATTAATTAGTTTATTTAAAATTTGAATTATTTTCAACTATCGTCGTTTACGAGGGTTGCTATTTATATTTCGGGTCTGGCAATAAAAACACAATAATTTATCATTGGAAATGGTTTTTAATTGTTTTTCAAAATATTCTCCTTTTAGATCAATACACTTTTGCATGCGCACCCATTTTCGAATCACTTTTTCCACTCCGATTGAGACACCTCCAAAACATGATTTTTGAACGCTTCAAAGGCTGCTTCGGACGATGAAAAACGTTGGCCACGCATTTTTTCTTGATGCTAGGGAATAAGAAAAAGTCATTGGGTGCCAAATCAAGGCTGTACGGTGAATGACCCATCAATTCGATATCTTGAGTGGTCAAATAGCTCATCCGTTTAGCTGATGTGTGAGAGCTCGCATTGTCGTGATGCAAAATTATCCGTCTTCTTTTATTATCTTTCCTCACTTCTGCGAAAACAGTTAGTTGTATACCACTCAAAATTTGCCGTCCTACTTTCAACTAAAGGCATTTGCTTCGATGTACTTCTTTCACGAACAACTTTTGTTGGACTTGGCTCGTCTTGAAATACGGTCAATTGCTGTTTTCTTTCGGGTTCATATGCATAGATCCATGATTCGTCACCTGTGGCAATGTTATAAACTGCCTTTGAGCTACCGCAGTTATACTTTTTCAACATCTCTTTGCACCAATCCATACGACCCTTTTTTGAGCATTCGTCAGATTATGTGGGATCCAACAGGAACAAATTAATTCACGGCCAAATGTCATACTAATGCCCAAGGATGCCTCAATCTCACGGTATGACACATGTCGATCTTGCTTAATCAGTTCATGCACAGCATCGATGGTTACTGGCAAAGTGACCAAAATTGGACGTCCTTCACGAAATTCATCCTGGAGCGAACGGCGTCCGAGACTGAACTCTTGGAACCAGCAATTAACAGCGGTTTTGTTGATTTGAACACTCTTGTCTTGATAACCCACGCCAAAAATCGTAAAAAATCATCGCACGAAAATGTTCACGGGATAATTCCATTTGTTGACTGAGATGAATTTTTCAACACAATGTAAACAAAACAATTCGCCCTCAAATGACAAAACGTTTTGAGTAAAGTTATGCTAAAAAATGTCAAAGTTTCCAATGGAAGTTCCAGTTTGCATCGGGGAACACTAGTATTGCCAGGACCCGAAATATAATTAGCGACCCTCGTAGTAACTGAATGAACATTTTATTTCCACTCAAATTTTCGGATTACAAACAAATTTCGCTGTCTCCGACAATTAAACATGTGTAACCTACACATGTTTCGGCCTAGTCACACTTAATACCATTGTTTATGACAATTGATTTGCTTGTTTTATTTTTAATCCAAAACTCTACCGAGCGGCTCTACTCAAAGACGCCAATAAAGAAATGTCAAATAAAAATCATTTTCCTATGATAAGTGTTAAGCAGTTGTTTCTGTTATATACTCGTAATTTCCCAATAAATGATGTTATCATTTCAATTATATTGCTATTAAATAAATATTATTTCAGTTTTATTTGACATATACTCATTAAACCCATAACACATATGTGACGCGCAAAATTGTAAGGGACCTAAGGTTAAGAACCAGTTTTGTTCAGGAGAGCCATTTTAAAGATTTGGTCCCTTTCTATCTGCGCTTAGAATCGTCGACTTCACTTTCATAAAACGCGCATATCTCTGGGAGGGAACACTTTTGGGACATTCGGGGTCATTGGGTATCATTCGATGCTCAGATGTTGTCCACATCAAAAAAAGTGAAAAGTTGATGAAAAGTTTTGTTCAGGAGAGCCATTTTAAAGATTAGGTCCCTTTCTATTTGCGATTAGAATCGTCAACTTCACTTTCATAAAACGCGCATATCTCTGGGAGGGAACACTTTTGGGGCATGGGATCGGTCTCATTCGATGCTCAGATGTTGTCCACATCAAAAAAAGAAAAAAAAAATAAAATTGATTTTTTTACCCTTAGGTCCCTTTCACTATGCGCTGTCACATATACATATATGGACATGCGACGTTAAACTTTCTACTCATCAGTTGTTAGCCCTTTCCCAACAAGTACAAGTACTTGGCGTATGTATCATCGTATAAAAAAATTCGTTTCAAAATCAAAGGTAAACAATTGATCCAATCATTGAAAATTTTCAACGCAATTACAGTTTATTGATATACAATTTAAGATTATACGAGTATTAAATTTCTCCCTGCATTCGTTTGATGTTTTTGGTGACTTTCTGTGGTAAATTCGTTCCGTAAATGATCTGTGCCATAAATGCAGTGCGGTCTGGTCTGGTATTAGCTGAAAAATGATTACAGTCCATGACATACAAAAATAATTTTTATTTACAAAACAGAAAACATATGTACTATCTGACTGCTTGGCTAGACGATCGTTTGGTGTGAGACAGTTTGACGTAATTTAATAATTATCTAACATTTCATTTGACAGTCAATTGTCATTAACCTTTAGGAGGTAAACAAATATTTGCTACACTTTTATACTCGTTACCCTACCATTAAGGTGAAGGTATCTTTAAGTTGTGATTAGAAGTCATTGAAAAAAACGATAATATTAAATATCGGTTTATTTGTGGCACAATTATTATCGCTGCGATTTACTGCGATGAGAAGCTGCTTAACCGCGAAATAGTTTTACAAAACAAAAAGGGTGTTTTTTCAGACGTGTAGTTTTTAAAAAGAAATAAAACGCATATAATTTAATGTTATGAACAAGAATTTAGCTTTATTATAAAGCCATTATGTTTTAAAAATGAATTCGGGCTGGCTCGAACAAATTCCAGCCGAGAGGCTTAATTTTCTACCACTTTTAGCAGCATTTGCGCCGTATGTCAGCAATAACGCGCCGAATATTCTCTTTCAAGGCGTCAATCGTGTCGGGCCCTTCTGCATTAACAAGCGACTTCACATAACCCCACAAAAAAAGTCCAGCGGTGATTTTAGAGGCCACTACCCTAGGTAATGTGCCTTTAATAAATTGATTCTTTCGTTGGCTATATGACATGTAGCGCCGTCTGGTTGAAACCAAAGGTCTTTCATATCAACGTCCTCCAATTCAGCAGGAAAAAGTCATTAATCCTGGCTCTATAGCGTTCGCCATTGACTGTAACATTATGGCCGGCTTAATTATTGAAGAAATATGGACCAATGATTCCCTCTGCCCAAAGAGCACACCAAACACTGACTTTTTGAGGATGTAACAGCGTCTCAACAATGGCTTGTGGATTTTCGTTACTTGAAATGCGACAATTTTGGTAACGTACCCATTCAACCAAAAGTGAGATTCACTGCTGAAAGCAGGATCGGTGGCCATCTCGTTTTGGGCACAACGTTGTTCCAGAGTAAGTCTATTCATTATGAAATGACAAACCAAAATGAGCATAAATTAAGTGTTAGCTGCCAAAAAGACCAACTCCGAAAAAGGAGTGGCCAGATTGAAAACCACACGTCAAAAAAACACCCTTTATAGGCGAGAAGCAATATACCTGTTTTGGTAAGATTCATCACCTTCAGAGCATTGATCCACGAGATTTTTTGGCATTCTACTTGCCAATTTCTTTACATTCTATTGGCAGATCAATCCGACACACAGAGATGGGAAACAAAATATTTTGGAAACAAGTCTCTAATTTCTGTTGTGTTTGTGGCAATTTCATGAAATATCATACAGCTATAAGTACGGTGCATTCTAGATTTTATAATAATCAAGTTAGAATAGGTGTCGTGAAGCCCGCCACTAATGTTGGCAACCCATAGTGCTAGAACTTATAGTGCTAGAAAAAACCACAGTTTTACATTAAAAAAAAATTTTTGTTCGTGAAAATCCGGATATATTTCTTTCATATAACTTTCGAAATTGGTCTCATGTTTTCAGCCAAAGAAACTTTTCGTAAGAAATATTGAAAAAATCTTAAGTATTAAACATTTCATATAAAATATGAACTACTTCATAACACCTATGAAATATGTTCTTATATAATATGAAAGAAAGTCCTAAAAATTAAGAAATCGTTCATTAAGTTCTTTAAAAGCACGAATTTTTACCATCAAACTGATTTCGAAATTTTAACGAACTTTTTGAAAGATTTTCTATTTTTTTAAGAGTTTCTTTCATGTTTTTTAAGGAATATGTTTCAAACGGTATATAAAGTGGATTTATTTTTTATATAAAATGTTTAAAATGTTTCCATGACACTTTTTCATAATTATTATGACAATTTTTTGTCTATAGCAGGAAATTCTTACATAAAAATTATAAAATTTGTTCGTTAAATTTTGTTTCTTCTTTGTTTTATCATTTGAACAGTTTTTATTCTTTACGAGAGTTGCTATTTATATTTCGGGTACGGCAAAAAAACACAATAATTTATCATTGGAAATGTTTTTTTTTGTTTTTTAAAATATTCTCATTTAAGATCAATACACTTTAGCATGCGCACAAACCAATTTTCGAAGCACTTTCTCCACTCCGATTGAGACACCCCCAAAACATGATTTTGAACGATTCCACAGCTGCTTCGGGCGATGAAGAACGTTGACCACGCAAATCAGCTGTACGGTGGATGGCCCATCAATTCGACATTTTGAGTGGTCAAATAGCTCATCGTTTTCGGCTGATGTGTGAGAGCTCAAGTTGTCGTGATGCCAAATGATCCGTCTTTCTCTTATTATCTTTTCTCATTTCTTAACAGTGGTTTTTGATGGTGCTTAATCAATACAATTAATGACAATTAATACAAATTAATGAGAAATACCCTTTACTTATGCACAAACACAAAATTATGTTCTTAAAAATGATAAATAATATTCTTATAAAGACGTTTCATTCAAAACAAGAACATACGGAATTTATAGGAACATGTTCCTAAAAATTAAGAAAAAAATTCATACGATGAGTATTCATACGAAAAAAGAAACTTTTTATAAAACTAATGAAGGGAAAACAAATAACGTAATTTTAAAGAAGCTAATTCGCAAATTTTAAAATACTCTTCACAAAGTACACGAAATGTAAGAAAAACTTTCAATAATATGAAGGATGTACGAATAACATAATAAGGAGAATTCTTTGTAAATAGCACGAACATAAAATTTCGGCAGCACACATACATATATGGTACCGAAGAGCCGTCCCAAACCAACGGCGAAACGTGAGTCTACCAGGCGGTGATGTGTTTGCTTTAAGTTCGCTGACTTACTTTTTCTTCCCTCTATGACAAACAACAACAAAAAACTGATCTTATTAGCTTGTAGAGTAAATCACTCTTTCAAAAAATAATTCTTTCAGCGTATCCGATTTAGTTGGCATTTGATAATATAAGTATTTTAGAGTATATTCTTTAGATTGAACGCTAGTGTTTTGTGCATTAATAACACCAGCGTTTTCTAATGGCTCTTCTCTTTATGACGATGAACTTCCTAAGTAATATTGATTCGGTAGCCAGATCAGGGCTAAATAAAGCTCTTGCTAAAGTTTTGCTTGCTCAATAGGGCTTAAAAAATCGCCACTGCCTACAAGAGATTGGTTTATAAGCTATCTAACATAAAAGTAATTGTGTGTGTCTTTTGTTTTTATAAAAAACTTATATATGTTAAAAATTTAACAACAGTTTGTGAAATATTGACGTAGTTAATCAGGTGTTGATTTTTTAATAAACCGGCCATTTTACCCACATGTATGCAAACAAAAAGACCAAAAAGCATACGCGTAAATAAGAGACACCGATTTTTCGACTTCGAAGACCCCAACTGAAATTAACTAGCGAAAAGGATATGCCCAACTTAGAGATAAAAAGTTAAAATGTTCTAAAAACATAATCTTCATACGATTTCACTGAAGACATCTCATCACGAAAATTCGCTTAAATAAAGGAATATGCACTATTTTTAACTTATTGCCTGCGATATTACATTGCAAAAAAAAAATATAACTTAGACCTCATCTAAGTCATTCATTTACTCTAAGAAATCATCCACCCCCCCAAGAAAGTGTTGCAAGTGTTATCACAATAGAAGTCAAGACGGACGGATATCGCTCAATGGAATCAGACTCTGAATCTATCGGTATAATAAACATGGGGTCTATTTCCTTTAATTTATGGCGTTACAAACATTTGCACTAAGTCATAATAACCCATAACTGTCAGTGAAAAGTAAAAAGTAAGGTTTACAATATTAGTTCTCATTCCTTTAGGGAGTGCCTGTCCTTATACAGTTCGGTTTTACTTTCTACAATTGCAGCAAAGCTTTCTGAAGAGGGTTGTCACGGACCCGAAATCATGACAAAAGCAGTGTGCAGTACGAAAATCAATGTCACTTTGCCATTTTGTTAAAGACTTGTCTTCTATTTAAATATAGAAGCAAGAGGTCTTGAGCCGATTTAGGGCCTTTATGAGCCAACTTAGTCTAGGAAAAGTGGCAGGTCCATCGTAATATACTATTCCAAATGTAATCGAAATAAGGATTTATGTACAGGTGTTCAGTAGCAGTCAACCGATATGACCCATTATCATCTGAAGAGGTAAATGATCGATCGTTACCAATATTTTCAAATGTCATTAAGATTGAATGTAATTTGTGGCTTCTAGAGCAAAATACTTTAAGACAATTGAATTTACATATGTCTGGGATCTATATCTACGAGTTAAACGAGTTTTTTAAATTTCAAAAACGTCAGTCCAAAAAATGTACTTCTGCCATATTTAATACAAGTCGGGCAACAATTGAGATCTGTAGTTTGATAAGAATCTTTAAAAGGGCAGCTGCCAAGCGGATAGTTAGGCTTTGTTAAATAAAATCAGCTTATCGTTCGGTGTCGATCGGTATACTCAAAGCTCTTACAATTTTGGTAGTTAAAAACATTGCAATGCAACTTTCTTCTTATTTTCCGTTACATCCTTAATAGCAAATTGTTAAATGGCTTCGCATTTTGGTAACTTTTAACTCAATTTGGTGCACACACTTTGTCAGTGGCAACACTCTCTAGGGTATACAAATTAGAATACAACTTATGATCTCTTTAGGCTAGCAACGGTATTATGAGTTTGTAATAATCAGAAAAATGTGTGTTGGGGACCTTTTTAATTATACCAATCAACTCAGAATTATTTTCTTGGTCTATTTGGATAAAAATTGTAGTTCGGAAATATATTCCCGTTCTTGATGAATCTTTCGTTATCCTATGTCGGAACAGCCATCATAAAAATTAGCCTCTCGATTTTGGGTTGTAGGGTTATTGTTGTAACAACAATATATTCGGTTTTGAATTACTGTTCGTCTGCTTTGATATCCAGGTGAAGGAAACGCGCCGTTTGCACTGGCATAGTTTGGAAGCTATGGACCAAAACTGTTGAAAACAGATTGATAAAATTTAAATACTAGCAATTTTGATGCAGTTTATCGGGTTAGTTTGTTTTAAAGCTGTATTCTCCTCGTATACGTAAAGCTACAATTGGGTCGAAGACAGGAAACCAAAATTTTAATTCTTTAATCGATGTTTAATCCTAAACCCTGTTTCAATTACGGTTCCAACACTGATAATTAGCAGTGTACTTTAATCCTTTTTTCTACTCGTTGAAATCTATTTACTCCCTTAATTACAACCTTGTATGAGTATTTGCATAGAGTTTTTCCATCTTGGTTGTTGTATACTTACTCGTTAAGTTAATCGTTTACGATCTCATTTCTTGATCGCTCACGTTCGCTGCTTTTTTTGTACTATTTACAAAGGTAATATTTTCTTTCTAATAAAGCTTCCAACATTTTGGAAATAAATATATTAAAAACTTTGTATTTTCATAAATACCCTTGCTCACGGCGAAACAATCGATATTGCAAGAGAATTGTTCTTCCGAAAAATTATTTTTTCTACAACAGTAAAACTTTTTCCTAAAACATGATCAGAATTAATATTTTTTTTTAGCGAATGACTAACTTATTGCAGTTTAGCTATCTAGTCTAAGTTATCGACACCTAATTTAAAACACCTCTTTTATTTTTGTAGCTTTTACATGTTTATTTCGCCCGAAGAATAAATTTTTCTTTCCATATGTACATATACTCAAACAGGACTTGACCTTTTTTTATACATTAAATTAGTGATCAGAATAAAATTTTCTTTTTCCAATTAATGTAATTTTTTTATTTTTTAAAATGTGTCTTTTGAAGGTTCTAAAGGCCCATTATAAGTATCCAAAATGTCCCCATTTTTTTGGCACAAATGTCCTTCTTTTCAAAAAAAAAAACGTCCGAAACGTTAGCATCAATTTGAGCCCAATATTGAGACGAAAATCGACAATATCTGTCCCGGTTTTATTATAGCCTTTATATAACTGTAACAACCGAACGAATACGACAAATCTTGATCAAATTTCCATAATATTTGATGTGTGACATTAGGCCGCACCTAGGACAAAAATTTAGTCTAAAGCGTATGGTAAGGATACCATGAAGCTGGTCTCTTTCGATTAAATTTTTTTTCACTCGTTTTGGTATTGAAAACATGTAAAAAACCTCGTTAAGTTCGGCCACACCAAAATGTATACATATAGCCTCCACAGACCCTACTAAAACGCAGATAATGGCCCTTTTTTGGCCCTTTCGGCCCGTCCGTCCATAATCTTAGGCAACACTTTAAAATTACTCTATATTTAGACTTGTAAAAAATTAGATTTAACTTGAGCATATACATTTCCATATTGACGATTAAACGCCCGTTTTGACTATGCGGGACGTTCTTCCGACCACATGAGCCAAAACGTAAAGCAACAGTGCTTTTTTTTGAAAAACATTACACATTTTAACCATTGTCCGACCACAAAAAATAACGATTTGTTAAGCAACTATTTAACAGAGTGGACTTTTTCCGAGGTGCCTTTAGTCCCTTAAAGTGAAACTTTCCCCCCTAGGCCGATTTCGACAGCTTATGACCATAAGCCATAATCATGCAAAATTGGAGGATCCTGGTTGAATTTGTTTGGCCGCTATAGTGATTTCAACAGACCCACGTACTGATACACGGATGGACATGGCTAGATCGTCGTTTTTTTTACGACTAACAACAATATATATAGGGTGATCCATCTAGAGGTATTTTTTCAGAACAAAAAAAATATAAAAATTCAAATCAAGTTTGGAATCTTTATTGGTAATTTGCAAGGATATTTTTGGCATTTATTTTATGAATATAATTTCCTTCAAATGTTGGCCGCATCTACGCCTCTGGGTTTCCATTCTGAGGGTCCAATTTTGGATGACTCGTTCGATATGGCTTTAATGACACGCGTAATGTAGGCTTCCAAAACCTGAATCGTAGCTGGTTTGACAGCATAGACTTTGGACTTTACGTAACCTCAAAGAAAAATGTCTAAAGGTGTGATATCACTCGATCTAGGCGGCCAACTCAGCTGTCTAAATCGTGAAATTAGCTGCTTTTCGAAATTACCTCTCAATAGATCCATAGCTTGAGCAGCTGTGTGGCAAGTGGCAACGTCCTGTTAAAACCAAGTGTCGTCAAGATTACGGGTTCAGGTAGCATAAAGATCGATATCATGGCGCGATTGCGAGCACCATTCACGGTTTTTGAAATTTTTGAAAAAATATGCACCGATGATACCACCTCTCAAATTACCTCTCAATAGATCCATAGCTTGAGCAGCTGTGTGGCAAGTGGCAACGTCCTGTTAAAACCAAGTGTCGTCAAGATTACGGGTTCAGGTATCATAAAGATCGATATCATGGCGCGATAGCGAGCACCATTCACGGTTTTTGAAATTTTTGAAAAAATATGCACCGATGATACCACCAGCTTATAAACCGCACCAAACCGTGGCTTTCTCTGGGTATAATGACTCCTCTTGAACCTCTTCTTGCTCGTCAGCCCAAATGAGGGAATTTTGTTTATTGACTTTGCCGTTGAGCCAGAAATGGGCCTCATCACTGAACAAAATTTTGGTTGAAAACAGCGGATCTTCCGTGTCTCACCGAACGCTCATTTCCATAACACGGTTGACAACATTTGAAGGTAATTATTTTCAAAAAATAAATGCCATAAAATGTCCTTTCAAATTACCAATAAAGATTCCACACTTGATTTGAATTTTTACATTTTTTTGTTCTGAAAAAATACCTCTTGATGGATCACCCTATACTTTATAGGGTCTCCGATCAATATTTGGTGGTGCTGAATGATACATTTAATATATCATGTAATATTAATTGGTACACATTAATCACAATATGTGTCTAATATTTTGTCCGATCCAGTGAAGGATAGTTAGAGTAGATAGTTAGAAGGCTCGTCCTTCAATTGTCTTACTGCCCATTACGAATCATTCTTTCCTGTTCAGCGATCTGTGATCTCAGTGAAATAAAACAACTTTCTCCATGTTAGTCGTTATATACAATTTAACGAACTGATACTTTGTCAGTTGTTAACTTTTGTAATTAATTGCAAATAAATAAATTTTGTATTGACAGCACATTAAAGCGTAACGGTTTTTGAACACTGCCGGGAATTTAGATGAATGCACGTAACTTAAATTCCCAAAACATTCATCAAATCTATACCAATAGCGCTGGTTGATTTATTTGCTTTTTTATTGAATTGTCTTTGAGACTTTTCTTCAATTTGTTGCAAAATTTTTAATTTAAAGAAAATTTAATTGTTATTTTTTTAGTTTTTTAAATAATTTGTGTACATTTTTTGTTGTTGTGTTAAACAAAATATTTTCAAAACTGTCTAGAAGCACGTACTTAGTTTTGTTTAATGGTCAATAAATATTATTTTATTCTATATTCATACATACATTGTTCTCCCCAATCTAGTTATTTTTTTAATTATGAGTGACAGTTACACTTACTGGCATTTTTTTAGTTTTGAAAACATGTTTGAATAAAAAAAAAGTGATTGTCTCATTCACCGGCTGCTCGACTTGTATTGTTTGCGAATATTTCCTATATTTAAATTTTACTTTAATTTAGGGTTGCATGTTTTTTTAAACAGCCGTGCACATGTAACAGTGCTCGATTTTCATGCCTTATGTGATTAATGAAACCGGTTATTTTTAACATAATAAAACACATTCAGAGTGGTTTTGCACTTTAAATTGTAATAACGCTTTTTTGTTTTGTTTTATTTATAGTCGGGCTAACTGAGGAAGTAATCCATAATGACGCAAGTGGCTAATACTAATATTAGGGTGGAGTTTTCAAAATATTTTAACGATTATGAGGTAAAACAAAATAACCTTGGCACTGCAAAATCATAGAAAACAACTATTAAGAAAGCTTAAGTCAGGCAAGGTCGACTTTATTATACCCCGCACTTTTGAATGTGCAGAAACAGGTAAATGGATCCCTGGGACGGACTTAAAATTTACGCACATATTTAAAATACCGGATATTAAAATTTGTGGGAAAAATGTATTATTTTCTGATACCCATATGTCCATAATAAGGCGAATTTTGGACCCGAATTCTAAACTTAGCTAAACTGAAAAAAGAAATTTTATGTTAGGCTTCGAGAGAAAGTTTTCCTCTTTTTTAATAACCATAAGAGGGTTGCTATTTATATTTCGGGTCCGGCAATAAAACACAATAATTTATCATTCATATTCTCCTTTAAGATCAATACACTTTGCATGCGCACAAACCAATTTTTGAAGCACTTTTTCCACTCCGATTGAGACACCTCCAAAACGCGATTTTTGAACGCTTCAACAGCTGCTTCGGGCGATGAAAAACGTTGCCCAAGCATTTTTTTTCTTGATGCTAGGAAATAATAAGAAGTCTTTGGGTGCCAAATCAGGGCTGTATGGTGGATGGCCCATCAATTCGACATCTTGAGTGTTCAAATAGCTCATCGTTTTAGCTGATATGCAAGAGCTTGCATTATCGTGATGCCAAATGATCCGTCTTTCTCTTAATTTCTTTCCTCATTTCTTCGAACACTGTTGGCTAACATATGGTTGTATACCAGTCAGAATCCTCCTACGTTCCACTAAAGGCACTGTGGTCACATGGCCGGTTATACCGAAAAAAACGCAAACATTTCCTTCAATGTACTTCTTTCACGAACAACTTTTGTTGGATTCGGCTCGTCTTGAAAGATCCACACGGTCATTTGCTGTTTTGTTTCGGGCTTATATGCATAGATCCATGATTCGTCACCTGTGACAATGTTATACACTGCCCCTGAGCTACCGCAGTTATACTTTTTCAACATCTCTTTGCACCAATCCATACGAGCATTTTTTTGAGCATTCGTCAAATTATGTGGGATCAAACGAGAACATTTTTTTTCAAGGCCAAATAAACATGCAATATCTTATTGATGCTTGTCATACTAATGCCCACGGATGCTTCAATCTCACTGTATGTCACATGTCTGTCTTGCTTAATCAGTTTACGCACAGCATCGATGGTTTCTGGCAAAGTGACCGAAGTTGAACGTCCTTCACGAAATTCATCCTAGAGCGAACGGCGTCCGAGACTGAACTCTTGGTACCAGCAATTAACAGTGGTTTTTGATGGTGCTTCATCGGCTAAAGTCTAATCAAGTTAATTTAAACACTCTTGTCTCGATCATCGCACGAAAATGTTCACGGGATAATTCCATTTTTTGACTGAGATGTATTTTTCAACACAAAGTTAAAGTTTTCAATGGAAGTTCCAGTTTGCATCTGGGAACACTAGTACTGTCAGGACCCGAAATATAAATAGCAACCCTTGTTGATGCTATAAATAATGGTACGTGATGACGAAATTTAGAAAACAATAAAGTTAATTTGAGACCTCAATAAAGTTAATTTGAGTTGATCCTAGCAAATGAATACTTGGTTGCTATTAACTTCAGTTAGTTAAAAAATCATTAAATTTAAAATAAATTAAATTTAATTGAATAATATTATTCGATGCTTTAATTTAACTAAGTGTCGCATCCTTAAATATATTTCGATTATTACATTGTGGAATACTTGGTGCAGTTTGGAACCTTAATTGACAGCATATGTTAATGTAAAGAATAAACTCATTTACAACTTCTTATAAAGTTGTCTCTTTCATTGAAGCATATTATTTATAATTAAAGTGGTGTTTGAGGTTAAGCCTTGCATAGCAAAATTGCAATATTTAATTAATTTGTTAACAAAAAGTGAAAATAACAACACTGGTCCACACTAAATTTGCGTCAGACGGTTTGATAGTCAACTGTAGTTGATTTGGGGCTGCTGATCACGAATCTGTCCTCCGATTTGCCATATTCGCTCTAGTTTAAGAGATAATCACAGAAACCGTAGTTTTCGTTTTTTTTAATAAAATTATCCCAAGCTTCTTTACTTATATATGTGAATTTTAAAATACAGGGTGGAGCGCGGTAATTTGCTTATTTGGAAATGAAATAAAAATATAATAGTGTATTTGGCAAATGTCGACCTTCGCTATCCACACACTGCTGCATACGCTTTTTGAAGTTTTCATAAACTCTAACAAGCATGTCGATTGGTATTGTCCCAATTTCAGCCTCAATATTGTTAATTAGGTCTTCCAAGGTGTTGGGACGGTTGATATACACCTTCGACTTTAGGTAACCCTAAAGGAAACAATCGCATGAGCCTAAGTCTAAGAGCATGCCGTCCAGTTCACATCACCCCTCAAAGAGATAAGCCGTTCAGGAAACATTTGCCTCAAACAATTCATGGTAACCCTCGCAGTGTGTGCAGTGGTACTATCCTGTTAAAAGCATGTATCTTCTCATCGCATTGCCTCAAGAGTCGGCTGAAAAAAATCCTGTATCATAGTCAAGTACCGTTCGGAGTTCACAGTTACGGCAGGACGGTTATCCTGGAAAAAGTAAGGGCCAATGATGCCTACTCATAATATGGCCTTCCACACAGTGACGCGGTCCGAATGCAGAGGTTTCTGGTGAAGTTCTCTGGGATTGGTTTCACTCCAGGACCGCATATTTGGGGAAAAATTAATCGTAAAATGATCTAGTTTGCATTTAAAAAATACTCTTCAACACAAAATGACCTCTCCTCACGTGTCCAAAGCATGATGGCAACAGAAAGGCAGACGAATACAAATCTCCCGTCAGCCACTATAGGCCACGCTTACTCTCCACTCTCTTCGTCCAACAGTGCCAACAAACTGCAGTGCAAAAAAGCAAATCACCGCGCTCCACCTTGTATAATGGAGTTATTTAAAAATACAACACTGATAAAGATTCCAAAAAATTTTGGCAACTCAAAGTAATTTTTTGTAACGAAAATTTCTGCTGAATTTTGGTTATACCTTCAACAATTCTTATTTAAATTAAAAGCATATCGTTGAAATGCTAATTTCTCCTCTAAACATCGCGCTCAAGTTTTTGAAAATCGGTTCACAAATATTCAAAAAAATTCAAAAATAAGGGGTTTATGTAAATATATCCTAAACTAGAGCGAATTTGGCAAATCGAAGGACAGATTCGTGATCAGCAGCCCCAAATTAACAAATGTTGATAAAAGTTAAGTTTATTTTCAAATTGTGTTGGTCCTTTGTAATCAATAAAACCTTTCCTGCAAAACTCAAAAATTATCTTTTGATGGCCATTTAAAGTCCAATTCCATCGAGTTTCAATAGGAGTGTTTTATTAGTACTCGCTTATTAAACAAATAAGTAGACGCTAAGTCGATCATTTCAAAACTGTACGAGAAATTAGTGAAATATAAAAAGTTTGATTGGAAAATTTGGTGTTTGTAGAAAAAAAGTTATTCACGAAATACCTCGTATAAGCGAGTAATTACCGAGCTGCTTTAAACTCACTAAGGGTTATTCTGGAATAAATTACTTTCGAAAAATTCAAAACACAAAAATTTGAATTATTTAAAACAAACGGGTTTGGGCAGCTATACTTATATATATTTCTAGCCTAATAATGAAAATGCGAATATTTATCATCAAAAATGGTTTTATTGTTTTTCAAAGTATTCTCCAGCATGATTTATACACTTTTGCATGCGATCGAAACAATTGTCTAATCACTTTTTCCACTCCAATTGAGACACCTCCAAAACATGGTTTTTGAACGCTTCAACAGCATCTTCTGGCAACGAAAATTGTTACCACCCATTTTTTCTTGATGTGTGGGAATAAAAAAAAGTCATTGGGTGCCAAGTCAGGGCTGTATTGCGGATGAACCATCAATTCGACGTTTTGGCCGGTCAAGAAGGCGCTAGTTTGAGCCGATGTGTGAGAGCTCGCATTGTCATGGTGCACAATGATTCGTCTTCTCTTGTTCGTTTTTCGAATCCGAAGACTTCAGACAAACAAATTGCGGAACAGTCGCCACATGATCAGTTTTGCCGAAGAAAAAGGCGACCATTTGCTTCGAAGTGCTGCTTCTACGAACAACTTTCGTTGGATTTGGTTCGTCTTCGAAGACCCACACGGTCGATTGCTGCTTTGTTTCGGGCTCATATGCATAGACCCATGATTCGTCGCCTGTGACGATCTTATAAACATCTTTTGAAGCACCGCGATCGTATTTTTTCAAAATTTCTTTGCACGAAACGACATGAGCCTATTTTCGAGCGATTGTCAGGGATCCAACCAGAACAAACCTTTTTTGCGGCCAGTTGTTCATGCAATATCAAATGTATTCTGGTGAAAGAGATGTCACATGACGATCTTGCATTATTAGTTCACGCACGGCATCAATGTTTTCTGGCACAACGGCCGTTTTTGGACGATATTCACGGGGTTTGTCTTTGAGCGAGCGTTGGCACCGGTTGAATTCGTTAAACCAGTTTTTCACAGTGCTATAGGATGGTGCTTCATCGCCATACAAAGATTTAAGCTCATCGATGCACTCTTGTCGTGATAATCCACGTCGAAAATTGTTAAAAATGATCGCACGAAAATGTTCACGAGTTAATTCAATTTTTTGGCCAAATTGATTTTTTCAAGTCACTTCAAACAACACAAATAATGGTCATACGTCAAAACGTTCTGAGTACGTTTATGCTAAGAAATGTTAAACTTTCCAATGGAAATGTCAGATGGCACCAGACAACACTTAGTGTGGCCTAGGCCAGAAATATACATAGCAACCCTCGTATCTATAGTTTTCTGTAAACAAAATCTTTTTTGTATTCTTGTACAATGATGTAAAGTTATCGCATTAGCGATCTCCTAAGCGAGTTGCCAACAGAACACGGCCAATATCTGATATAAAATTCACTTAATTTTATGTTCTTCCACCATAAATTTATAAAATTAATCGGCTTTGTAGGATTTTAAAAAAAACCCCGGGATCCAGCCATAAAACTTCCGGGAAAGTGAACTCTAATTACTGAACGGAAATTCCTTGCAAAAAATGTTATCGAGCTCCAAAAAAACACGCCCACTGTTAGACCTCTAGCCTGAATAGGTGTCGTGGCTCCGAAGTTGGCCCCTTTATAATGTACTTATATACAATATATCAAATCTTTAAGTTTTCTGTGATCTCTTCGGTATCAGTCAGTGTGAGATGGTATATTCAAAGCGACTGATGCTAATGAAATTGAATGCCAACAGGCAAACTGTCAAATCTTTAAGTTTTCTGTGATCACTTCGGTATCAGTCAGTGTGAGATGGTATATTCAAAGCGACTGATGCTAATGAAACTGAAAGCCAACAGGCAAACTGTCTATATCAACAAATTTAAAATCGTGGGGATACCTTCCCCATATTTATGCCACTATTCAGTTTACGAGCCACATTTACGCTGGTACACTTGCATTCCGCGGCCCAAAACTGTAAATGCTGGGCTTTTGCTTTAAAGAAACAAGTTTCTATCCGGCTCTTGTACATACTAGACGAATGCGGTTCACATACGGACATAATACTGCCATTATGTTGTTTTGGCTTCCTTCCGTTGATGGCCTTGACCATCAAATTCTGTTGATTCACCTAAATATCGTTTAAATTTATTTTATTCACGTTGGATATTCACATAGGATGAGATGGCGGCAGACACTTCGCAATTTGGTTTGTCTGTCTATTCGTATCACTTTTACTTTCTGGCGCGAGTTTTGTTGGACGTCTGTTGTGATACCGGTTTCTTGGTACTCAGTTGGCTTAAGTTGATTAATTTTCAATTCAGCTTTCAATTAATGCTTTAAATGTAGTGCAATACAGCGGATTTAATACGGAAATCTTAAATAATTGTATTCGCGCGGAGGGGACAGAGTGTAATGTGGCTAGAAACAAATTAAATATGAGTCACCATTAAGAGTTGGTAACACGCGGAGGATTCAATAAGTTAAAAAAAGGTATCGCTTGAAGACATATTTAAGTAGGGGATTTGAAAAGTGGTTCTGCTTGTACTCGTATATGGGATATAAATAATCAAATCTAATTAAATGAGTATTTTTTATTTAATCTCCTTTATCGTAGTAGAGATGTCTCACCGAGTTACGGCAAAACCCAGTGCGTATCTCAGTCACCCCTCATCTTAGATCAGTTGTCAAGTTATTCAACCACAGAAAGTCAGCTTTGTGTTTAAAATGTAATCAAAAAAAAAATGGAATTAAAAACAGAATAACTTTAATCGATTTTACTTTATGATATCCTAAGCCAATTAGGCATACAGAAGACTATATTAAACGATATATGGGCTAATGTTCACCAAAGATGTTGCGCGATTTTCGATGGCAACTAGAGCGATCGTTCTTTAAGTCTGGGTGGTTGTAAGTGTTTGCGTATTTCTAGAGTAACACTGAATCGTAAGCAAAAGACAAAGTGACCTTTGGAAGACATTTACCATTGATCATGATCTCGAAAAAGGACTGGAATGGGAAACATTCTTGGCATCTGTAGTTTTTTTCAACATTAGTTGCAACCCCGTAGCCGAACCTCTTCTAAGAAACCCTTTATACGATGACAGGCGTACACACTGGTTAAAAAAATCATTTGGAAATCGTTCCGAACTACAAATATTCTGTTGGTTAAACATTCTTACTGTTGCAATGACCAACATGCCATGGTATTGTTGGTTACATGGTAACTACAATAATATTACGATACTTACAACCAATAAGTCGGTTATACCAACCGAATTCAGTAAAACTATTGGTTGCAAAAACTGGTGGTAACGGCAACCAACCAATTATGAAGTACATGTTGCTTTGGTACCAATAATTGCTGGTGACAACAGATAAATTCTTTTTAGTAACCAAATCCCGTTTAGTACGCTACAACAAAATTTTGGACTTTCTCGGGACAAAGGTGATTATAGTAAATTTCTAAAATGATGGTAGGTCCCAGTTATTTGGTGATAATAGTTAATTTCTAAAATTATGGCCTTGGTAGGTCCCAGGTTTTTTTTGTATGGGTCGAGCATATTTTCATTTTGCAACTCTATACTGTAAAGACGAGGCAAATTTATTATGGAATAATAATCGATAAATCGGTAAACATATTATCAAAATCTATCATTGATTACTGTGACGATGAAAAAGTTACGTAAAATTTTTGGGGGAAACAACGTGCCAACAAAACTCACTATTTATCGTGTAGTGAATGATTTCAAAGAAAGAGGGTCTGTAGCTGATAGGCCCAAGCATGAACCACAACGTACTGCAAGATCGGCTAAAAACATTACTGCTGCTCGAGAAAGTCTTCAAAACAATCCATTAACCTCAATTCGACGCCGTGCTGAATGTAATGAAAAATGAGCTCGCATTTGTGAGGCTAACAGTGGCGGACATTTATCTGATATGGTATTCCATATATAATTGCCGACATTAAATAAAGCATTTATCAATATAAGATCCATACTCTTTCATTTAATCAAAAATTATAAACAAAGTAGTATACCTTCCCGACGGACACCCAGTATATATTTCTTATCACATCTGTAGCCAATACTTCGAGCATTCATTTAAGGTATTTTCCGTCACATTTACTCTAAAATAGCCGGAAAAATTCCACTTTACTTCACTTAAATAATATATAGGGTGATCCATCTAAAGGTATTTTTTCAGAACAAAAAAAACTAAAAATTCTAATCAAATTAATAAGTAATTTGAAAGGATATTTTATGAAATTTATTTTTTGAAAATAATTTTCTTCATATGCTGGCAACTGTATATTGGAAATGAGTGTTCGGTGAGAAACGGGAAGACCCGCTGTTTTCTAACAAAATTTTGTTCAGTGATGTGGCCCATTTCTGGCTCAATGGCAAAGTCAATAAACAAAATTGCCGCATTTGGGCTGAAGAGCAACAATAAGAGGTTCAAGAGGTGCCATTATACCCAGAGAAAACCACGGTTTGGCACGGTTTATAAGCTGGTGGAATCATCGGTGCATATTTTTTCAAAAATGACGATGGCCGGAACGTAACCGTGAATGGTGCTCGCTATCGCGCCATGATATCGATCGATATTTATGCTACCTGAAATTGAAGCCCGTAATCTCGACAACACTTGGTTTCAACAGGACGGTGCCACATGCCATACAGCTGCTCAAACAATGGATCTATTAAGAGGTAATTTCGAAAGCTGATAATTTCACGTGTTGGACAGGTGAGTTGGCCACCTAAATCGAGTGATATCACACCTTTAGACATTTTTTTGGGGTTATGTAAAGTCCAAAGTCTATCCAGACAAACCAGCTACGATTCAGGTTTTGGAAGCCAACATTATGCGTGTAATTAAAGCCATACCGTTCGAAATGTTCGAACGAGTCATCCAAAATTAAACACTCAGAATGGAAACCCTGAGGCGTAGTTGCGTCCAACATTTGAAGGAAATTATATTCAAAAAACAAATGCCATAGTATGTCCTTTCAAATTACCAATAAAGATTCCACACTTGATTTGAATTTTTATATTTTTTTTGTTCTGCAAAAATACATCTATATGGATCACCCTATATAAGCAGTTTTATCTTAAAATGTGTTGACTTTTTAAAACAAAAATTGAATTTTGTAAATTGTGAATACAAACTTTTTTAGATTACAAAGTAAAAACCAAGTTTTACAACACCTGCTGATAATTAAAATAACAGAATCAATATTTTCAAATCGTTAAAGGTAAAAATTAAAAAAAATAAAATTTATTTCGGTCATATAGTCGAATACAGAAAATGGTAAATCAGTTGGTCCAGAAAATGGTAAATCAGTTGGTCCAGTTAACAAATGCTCATGGTAATGACAACCGCTTTTAAGGAGTACTTATAGCCAACAATCTAGAACAATAGCCAATACATCTACAAATTCAGTTCCAAAAGTCACCCTATTAGTTATGCTTACCGATACTCTGTCTCTTCAACCGATACTGGCAGTTCTCATAATTAAAAATTGCGTGAATAGTGCGTGCAGCCACCGAAATTCGGTTGTGGCTACAAATCTAGTCTCTGAGTGCAGAAAAAACAATTGTGGAGATTCCGACACTTTCAGTTCAATTAACTGACATTTGCAGTGTACCAAAAAACATTCGTTTGTATTGATGAAAACTTTATCTTGAACTGTAACCTCAAGCATTCGGTTGTTAAACAAGATCGGGTATGGTAACGAATCTATGTTTAAGGTTCTTCAGGGTTACTAACATTTATTTAAAAACAAAAAAAAAAATGTTATTAAAAACATAAAATTCGCTGCGATGCCACGAAATTAAATGAATATGGCTACTTGTCACTAATGACATAATGATTAACACTTCCACAAAATCATTAATTATTTTAATTAATTCAAAAAAACTAACAAGTGACACAACGAGACCAAAGAAGAGGTTCTTGAAACAAAAAATGCAAAACAAACTTAATGACAACAAAAAAAACCACACATGAAAACGTGATCACTATTTTTGTTCTTCTCAAAAATTACAATTCCATGCAGTCATTTGAAAAGTTTTCAAGAAAAACCCCTGAAAATACCAACCGCATTGAAGTGTTGACGGAATGTTAATTTAAACGAATAAAAAAAGCCCCCGTAGGAGACACTTTTCTCGCCTCCTCAAGATCGACAAACAATTCATGCCAGACCAAGATACGAAAGATTTAATTAATGACAAATATTGTAAATTTAACATTGTCACATACTTTACGATGTGGGGACATGATGATCACGATGGTTCTGACGCTGATGATGTTATACAAATACATATTAATACTAAAGAAAAAGGCGAACAGAACCAGGCGAATTTATCTTTATACTCATGCAGTTTTATGGACCTCAATTCAAGCCAAAACAATATTTTTTATCTTCACCTTTTGTGGGAGCGGGTTTATTTTTTTTTCTTTTATAAGTTTTTTGTAAATTAGTTGTCGAAATATAAAAGATGAAATGAATTTTACCCGTATCTCATTAACATCCATAATCTGCTTTTGTTTGTGTAGCACCGTACATTTATCGACGTGCTCCGACAGTGCGAGAGTATGGGAGACCCACAAAATAAATTCACATTTAATGGAAGGTTACGATGACATCTTTAGAACAGACTGCAAACTAATGACAGCTCCTTTCTTCCGGGTAATGTTGCGAGACAACTTTTGCAAGGCTGACAAATTCAGATAAACAAATACTGCTTTGGTATCGAAACGTTTGTGTTAAATAGCCAGTCTCAAAATTTTAGGTTGGAAGCCTTATAACTTCTCGAGATACAAGACAATATATACTTTAGTATAGATAGTCAGTTAGAACTCTGTTTTTTTTCTACGACTGAATCGTGCTTTCAGCAGACAGACGGCCTTTTACGATGATCACACGATGATAACATTTCACGTTAATCAATAATATTTATATACTTATACATATAAAAAATGGACCTTTTAGAAAAAAGTAAAAAAAAAATTGATTTTGCAAAATAAAAGTGAAAAAGTTTTTTATAATTTTTTTTTTATTTTCTAAAAAAAATAAAATAAATAGCTATCTAAAACACTCTGAACAAGTTTTGCTAGCTAATTAGTTACATGGCTGCGAAAAAAAACATCTGTTAGGCCAAAATGTCAAAATTCGACCCCCATAACCCAGTGAGTCTTTGACCGATCTCGTTCAAAGTTTGTGTTTAAATTTCTATCCAATAGGACTAACCTTGATCTCGATCGAAAGACATTGATTCCAAAAGTTGAGTTACTTGACATGAAATGATTCATATACTTTATAGGGACGCGAATAAGTACTTAGAGATTTTATATACTCGTATACCCTCCATCAAAAAAGCTATTACCCCATCGTAAGATTCTATAATTTTTAAAGAGGCGGCAAATGTCAATTCTGCTTTGACAACTATAAAGGAAACAGTTACAAAATATAGATCGTTACACATTTCAAGAACACGGAATAATTTTCTAATTTCATTAAATCAAGAGAAGCAACGAGGCAAAATTTCTCTTAGTGGATATGTTAGTAAATAACATTAGCCGTGTTCTTTGGACGTAACGAGCTTATAGCCCAGACTGACACGCGACAGCGTTAACTTGCATTAACAGACTTAATGCAAATTAACTCCTGCATTAACTCCTCGCAAACTGCATTAACTATGACGTATATGCATAAAACCAAAGTGAATTTAAACTGCATTTAGATATTACAATCTGGCAACAGTCATGGTTGTCATAGAAACCAATGTTGTCAATATTGGTTTTGAAAATGATAAGAAAAAATGCTTTGGTGTCATGAAAACCAATGTTATCGGCTTAGCAATAGCAACAGCATAGCAACAGCTGATTCGAACATTGATTTCATTTACATTCGAAATGGACAAAACCAACTTGGTTTCATGATACCAAATGAAACCAACATTGGTTTGCGAAAACGACAATTAGCAAAACCGACATGGTTTCTATGACAGCCCTGAGTGTCACAATTTATCAAAAATGAACACAGCTGTAATCAAATCAGCTGTTAAGTTGATGATACATGTGGTTGGAGAATTGGTACAAAAAAACGAATAAAAAAGTACTTTTTAAGCCGGAAAGCTACACCACTCTGTGGTAGGGTATTATTTTATAGTGCTGATGTTTTCAAACGCAAAATACAGAAGACAGACCCGAATCGATTCAGAACCATTATCTGATTTCATTGAGCGAACCCTATTTAAATTGGTCAATATAGGGCCAAACTAAGGCCTACAGCTCAAAATCTGCAGCTGCAAAAGTCACCAAATTTTGTACAGAACGTGACAAGTCACTAATAGACATGTTTGAGGATAGCTCTGCACAGACTTTACAGATTCATGTGCAGTCGGTAGAACTATTGCATGGTACGTTGGTTCATATCGCCCAATGTACCATGCACCCATGCGAAGGTCTCTCCAGATTTGAGGTCCTGCCATTCCACATGCCACATTTAACATTTGATCTTTGTCAAATTTAGTATAATGCAATATGGAAGATCTATAAGTATTACCAATCTTTTTAATATTGGAAAATATCGTTTCATGAAGCCCCCATATATAGGTAAATGCCGAGAGCTTTATATGCGACTTAAACCAAACCTACCGAAGCTCGATCAGATTGGTCAATTTTTTTAAATAACCCAGCCGTCTTTTATTTTAGTTCTTCCTATTTCAGTTCTATTCAAAGAATTTTTTGTTGGTTTAGGCATTTATTCAAGCAATAAGAAATACTAAATACGTAAAAAATAAACTATTCAATTGCGCAAAAATACCCTTTTTGGGGATACAGAGAAAGGTATCAAATGAGTTGTGACTTCCCGAAGTCAAAAAATATCCAAAAGTACCAAAGTATCAACTTTATCATCCCTGGTTGGTAGTGCATTTATTTGTATCGAAGTAAATTGCAAAAAATAAAAGTTGACAAACAGTTGTTTACAATCAAACAGCTGTTTACTAACTGCAGTTACCTTAATCTTACTCGTAATACTGTCTCCTCTCACCATAAAATTTTAAATTGCATTAGTGAATTATTAATGCACATTGACGCATTTAGGCTATTATTTATCTAGTAGTTCTCAATATTGTAATCTGGCAACATTGATCAAAATTGAGAGTATTATGGCAACATTGTTTCACTTTGTATACACCAAAAAGAGTTATTAATCGAACACCGTCAATAAATCAATTAATATACAAACACTTTTGCTTTGTACTCGTGAAAAGGTCTGAAATTTCTTTGAACTTTCAGTTTGAGTTGATTAATTGTATTACTTTTCTCATCTCGTGCTGATGTACCCAATACAAATTCGCCGATTCTTCTTTGATTATTTATTTGTATATATCACAAAAAACATATGTTTTTATAAGCAGGGTGTGTCATGTTAGATTTTTTGTTGGAAAAATAGGTGTGGTAACTCTTACTCGTTTGCTAAGTGACTCGTGGCCAAAACGCTTGCTAAACGAGTAACCTACACACAAATGGTGAAAAGAACTTAATAGGAGGGAACTAAGTACAAGAATTATATTGAGCATCGCTCACTGGGTTGTTTTAATAGGATATTGAGCTTTTTAAGACCGTATTTTTTATCTAAAGTAATGTTAAAACACGCATTCAAAATACAATTCGTCGATCTCATGCTATTTTGATCCAACGATTTGCAATTTTTAAATTTCACAAATTTGTCTATAACTTATTTATTTTCTACAGTTGTTCGTTGAAATATCACATGAAGAAAAAAAAACTTTGTGCAAATTAAGTGGAAACCCTATGAAATTACATCGGTTATGTTAGAAAAATTTTCATTTTTAATTTTCTCTTCCAATTTCAGCAAATGGCGGTTATATCAAAATAACACGAGATCGACGAATTGTTGTTAAGGGAGTACATTCCAGGCAAATGACCCAAACTCGTGGAATGTTTGTAGTGGTTAGAGCTCAATTAGCCAAAATCTTTAGCAATTTCCCCAGTTTTTAAAATCAGATTAGATAAAAAAAGCCTCATCTGTGTGAATAAACAACCGAAAAAATTCACACAGCTCATATATCACGACATGCTGATGATAATGCGTTTTCTTTTAGTTTTACCATAGTAAAATTAAAAATAATCACAATTAAAACGAATAAAGAAAAACAATTCAACACTTCTTATGTTTGGGGTGAATATGAACCCAAAATCAAAACGACGATGTTAAAGGTTGTGGCTTTTATTTTTGGTTGTTTTATTCATTCATGAGCGAGTCAGCGAGCAAACGTGTTTGGATTACCAAATCACAGGCCCATGTAAGCAAAAGTTACAGCAGTTCAAAACAAATAAAGAAAAATGAAGATACTTGCATTAAAACCGTTAAATTGTTTATATAAATAAAACCTTACGGGGAAAAAGACAAATGGACAGACGGATGAATGAACGCCCGGCTGGACGGACGGACTGACTACTCGTACCTATAGAACAGGTTAAGTTTCAAAAGCGTTGAACGAAACACGCGAAGTTAAAATAAAACAAAAGAAATAAACGCAAAACAGGTAACTAGTGTCAAGTATAAGAAAAATTTATAAATACCAAAAAGCAAAAAACAAAAAATAAAATGCTAGCAAAAATAAGCAGAAACACTTTCAATTATGGTCACAAGCAATAAAGCCTTAAAAGCGTCCGTAACCACTCGTACCAACATAAACTGCAGCATAATTCCCCGCTTCGGCACGTAAGTGAGTCATTCAAGACGATTCATGCGTTCTTGTACGTCAATGTGACGAATATAGATAATCACCGTAATTAGTTCTGGCCATTAAGATTTGCTTATATGAAATAATTCGGAATTTTTTTATGAAATGATTCCATTTTGAAAGTTTAGCATTTGTTGCTTGTTCTAAGGAAGAAGATCGATAAAAATAGCGAAACTTCTAAAAAAAAGAGTGGCCTAAACTCTGAGATTTAATCGGTCTTTCGAAAGTTTAACTTAGATTGAGTTTAACTTAAAAGTCAATGATCGAGAGATCATTGACTTTATGTGACGTAGTTTGATGTTACCATAAAACAGTGAATTTAAATGTTTTCGGTAGTTTGGCACGTGCTTGTTTTAAATGGATCAGAATTTTTAAGTATGTAATTTAAAACAACTTCTGAATAACTTTCCAGCAATGATAACTGTTAAATAAGAACCCATTACCATTAACATTTTTCTGAGCAACTCTCCTGCAATACCACTGTCATTAGTAAGCATTTACATGTGCAATTTTAATTGCAGCAATTCTTTACGATTTTCTTTTGAACTTACAACTTGCATTTATACGTGCAATTCATTCTCGTTTGAATTGCAGAAATTCTTGTTTTTTTTATTGTTATTTTACATTTTTTAAAAAACTCCTTTAAAGCAGGCTCGTATAAACCATCAATGGGAAACAAACGATTAAATGGCAACGTCAAATTATTCTAAAACCAACATAACTGCGTATAAAAATAAAAGGAATTGCAAAGCTCCAACATAAAAATAGCAGCAAAATTACGTGAGGAAAATTGCACGAGTAAATGCGGACTTACCATCAGCTTTATCCTGATGACATCTACTTATCATTTGCAATAATTATTTAATAAAACTGTTTACCCTCTGCATTAGTCAGCATACGAGTAATCGTGTTACCCAATGCACTTTTCTAAACAATTTCCCATCAAAACCCTGGTAATTATATATATGCTTACGAAGGTTGCTATTTGTTTTTCGGGTCCCAGAAATACTAGTGTTGCCAGTGCAACTGAAACTTCAGTTTGGAAAGTTGACATTTTCTAGCTTAACTTCTCTCAGAAGGTTTTGTCATTCAATTGTTTACAGCCAATTGTTTCGTTTATATTGTTTTGAAAAATTCAGCTCGGTAAAAAAATGAAATTAACCCGTGAAAATTTTCGTGGGATGATTTTCTTCAATTTTCGGGGTGAATTTAGCAGAAAAGAGGGTTGCACCATTAAAAATAACTACAAATCGCTGGAACCAAGAGTAAAGTCTCGGACATCGTTCACTTCAGGATTAAATTCGTCAAGGTCGTCGAACTTCGGTCGTTTTGCCGGAAACCATCGATTCTGTGCGTGATCGGATAAAGCAAGACCAACACGTGACTTAAGGTGAAATTGAGGCATCTTTGGTCATTTGCATGAGAAGCATCAATATTATATTGTATGTTAATTTGACCGTGTAAAAGATTTGTTCTGTTTGGATCCCACATAATTTGACAAATGCTCAAACAGGCTCATGTCGATTGGAGGAAAGAAGTGTTAAAAAAATATTACCACCGTAGCTCGTAGGCATTGTATTACATCCTTACAGGCGTAGAATCATGGATAAAATGTTCTAAGTGAAGTAATGATAAAAAATGTCAAACCTTGTAACAGAAGTTCCAGTTTGCATCAGACAACGTCCCACTAAACAGACTGTGCGTTCTATAGTGGATAAATGTGAATCCAAATGGTCGCTTTGTATGTTACGGCTCTAAAGAGACGCCGTGCCGCTCGAAGCGACGAAATATCGCAGCCGTAATGAGCCAAATCAGTTCGTTCTCTGGAATTGGGCATCTCTCAAACCAAGAACAAAAGCTAATCATTTCAAACGCCGAAACTTCTCCCATTGGGCTCTGGGAAAGTTTGACGAAAATGAAGCTCATTTCTGGCTGAGTGTTTTTGTCGATAAACAAAATATGTGTTATTGGACAGCACAAATCCACATGTGCTTCAAGAGACAAAATTGCTTCCGCAAAAAATTACTGTGTGGTTTTCAAGCCGGAGGTAAGATTAGGAGGTGTTTGTCGTCAAGCTCAGAGACAATAGCCAACGCGATATTGCAAACGTTCCGATCGAATTGTGCTCAAGGGTGGTGGAAAATCGGGTCCAAAGAATAGATGGCTGTACACGGGCTCGTGGTGGTCATATGAACAAAATCAAATTTCATTCCTAAATTGTAACGTTTGCACTACACCTGGAATAAATTTGAACTCTATATCTTCAATATGCTGTGTTTTATTAATATAGGGTAATCCATCTAGAATATTTTTTCAGAACAAAAAAAAATATAAAAATTCAAATCAAGTGTGTAATCTTTATTAGTAATTTGAAAGGACATTTTATGGTATTTATTGTTTGAATATAATTTCCTTCAAATGTTGGCCGCAACTACGCCTCAGGGTTTCTATTCTGAGGGTCCAATTTTGGATGACTCTTTCGAGCATTTCGACCGGTTGGCTTTAATAACACGCGTAATGTTGGCTTCCAAACCTTGAATCGTAGCTGGTTTGTCAGCATAGGCTTTGGACTTTACGAAACCCCAAAGAAAAATGTCTAAAGGTGTGATATCACTCAATCTAGGCGGCCAACTCACCTGTCCAAAACGTGAAATTAGCTGCTTTTCAAAATGACCTCCTAATAGTTCCATTGTTTGAGCAGCTGTATGGCAAGTGGCACCGTCCTGTTGAAACCAAGTGTCGTCAAGCTGACGGGCTTCAATTGCAGGTAGCATAAAGATCGATATCATGGCGCGATATCGAGCACCATTTACGGTTACGTTACGGCCATCATCATTTTTGAAAAAATATGCACCGATGATTCCACCAGCTAAACCGTGGTTTTCTCTGGGTATAATGACACCTCTTGAACCTCTTCTTGTTGCTCTTTAGCCCAAATGCGGCAATTTTGTTTATTGACTTTGCCGTTGAGCCGGAAATGGGCCTCAACAGCGGATATTCCCGTTTCTCACCGTACGCTCATTTCTATAATACAGTTGCCAACATTTGAAGGTAATTATTTTCAAAAAATAAAAGCCATAACATGTCCTTTCAAATTACCAATAAAGATTCCACACTTGATTTGAATTTTTATACTTTCTTTTGTTCTAAAAAAATACCTCTAGATGGATACCCCTATATATGAAATTGTTATGTCCTTAATAGAAAACCTGTATATCGTTAATTTCATTTTTTCCACAAATTTTCTAATCAACAGTTATAAAGTCAATTAGTTCTGGTATACAAAGAAATTTTAAAAAGTTCTTGTAGAGTTTTATAGTTTTGCCTTAGCAATAACGGAGCGCTACGCAAACACTCCAAGTATAGGGTGGGCGATTTAACATTTTAAATTTGAATTTACTGTGAAAAAAGTTGGTCGACTTCCGCCGCTGATTTTAAAACGTTTCTACTGAGACGTTTTTGTAGGGTGGGTCATTTAAAATTTTAAATTTGAATTGACTGTAAGAAAAAGTACTGACAATTTTTTAAATTTCTAGTTTTTTTTGGAAAGGTTGATCTTTCATTTAATGAAAACCTCATCTGAAAAACCCAATTTTTTAGTACATTTTCGATTGTTTCGGGCCGAATCTCTTCAACGGCAACCCATATGCCCCGAGTTTTCTCATTGGCATAGCCACCGATATTAAAATAAGCTTAAACTGAAAACGCGATTTTTTCGGTCAAAATTCTTCAAATAATTTTCAGCACATAAGGCGAAGCGAAAACGCATCAGATGGTGTTCCATTATTAAATGACAAAGTTCAACCTTACTATCAGTACTTTTTCTTACAGCCAATTCAAATTTAAAATTTTAAATGGCCCACCCTACAAAAACGTCTCAGTAGAAACGTTTTAAAATCAGCGGCGGAAGTCGACCAATTTGCCTATGAATTAAAATTTGGCCCAATAGTCAAGTTTATCAAAAAAAATATACACAATGTAAGAAAAGTGTTTATAATACTCGTAAAACAATAATGTAATATTTTGAATTCGAACAACAACTTCCGTAACGCCGCAACTTTTGGCTATGACTCACTACTTAGGGTAAGCTTGCCCTCTTTGTTAGCGGTGGCTAGTTTAAGTTCTTCTGTAACCAAAAGCATATCGACTCATGTACGTTCAAACCAACATATTTTTTTTACGTCGTGGTACCTGTAAATGTTTACCCGTACGAGTATGTTAAGGTTCATGATTTGTTTTAAACAAAAATAATACGAGAATATAATTTTTTTTTTGAGTTTTGCAGATCCGTGATTATACCTTCTTGTAGTAATGTGTCGGTGTTTGTGCACGTATGTGTGTATACAATTGAAAATCCAAAAAGTTGATGTATTCGTTTTTCGTGTAAAAATTTTGAAAAACAAAAAAACGAATAAAAAAACCCAGCACGGTATTCAGCAATCAAGGTTCACCGCGCTGTACATCAATAATATTAAAAAACAAAGAATCCGGTTAAAACTGCTTTTCGATTGTTTCGTGGTCGATTGTTAATTTTTTTTTAAAGCCAAGTTAACAAAAGGCATCAACACGGCAACAGCAACACCAATTCTTCTATTTCTTCGTCTTCTTTAAAAAACAAAAACACTTTCAACCTCTTTAAGCACTACGTTTTGTTTTTCTTGTTTTTTCTTATTAACATTTGCAAATATCACGGCATTACTTTACACATCTTTTAATTGGCAATTTTGCCTGTTACAACAAACGTATTGTTTTCCTTTGGAGTTTCGTTGTTTTTTTCTCACTTGAAATTTAACTTAATTTCAATTTCCGTTCTGTTTCGTTGTTGCCAACAGTTTCCGTTCCATTCTCTTCCGTATCTCGCAACGCTTTTTTATTTTAATTTCCCTTTTTTCTTTCTTCACAACAGTTTTGAGCGACGATCGCACGTTCACGAGTTCAAATCGTAACTGAGCTCCATTTAGTGGATACCTACCATTATTATACTCGTATCTACACTAACACACACATACACGGACAGTCGTCCGTTTATGCCAGTTCTTGTTGTGGTGTGAATGTCTTGTAGAAATAAGTGTGTGTGTGTGTTTGGGTTTGTAGGAGTATCTGCATCTCGAGAGCCCTCTGGTTAGCCTGTGCATGGACGAGATTCTTCTGTGTGCTTTACTAAAGCGTTAGCCAGTTCCGCTCATTCTTCTTCTTACCTGTCTTAGTCGATGTGGCTAATAAGTTCTATACCTTCTTCGAGTGGTTACAGTCGAGTGCACTGAAATAGCATTAGTGTGTTTGGAAAGGAAAAATACGTTTTGGAATTATAACAGTTTTAATACCTACATCATACTGTGCTGCGGTTTAATATAACTAGGGATCGGAGTTCTTTGCAAATGCATATAAAGGGTTTTCCAATTGGGACATAACAATTTCGTACCTTTATGTCAACGCACTCTCAAACATTTCTAATGATCATTCAATGTCAAAACGTTAGTTGAAGTCAACATTTTTATCATGTTAAAGTTCACTTACGAGCAACGTTTGCACACAGAAAACAGATTTGTTGCCACAACCGAATTTCTTGCCAACCGAATGTTGGTGGTTGCAAGTATTATCCATGTATTTCATCGTTACAGCCAAGTTTTATTGGAAAGACTGCAATTTTCATTAGAGGGGACTGACAGTTTCGGTTGAAGAAAAAAAAGTATCAGTAATCCTAACATATTTCAATGAGTATTGGAACTGAATTTGTACATGTGCTAGTTATTGTTATAAATAGATGGTTATAACTACTTTTTGAAAATAATTAATATTTTACCGCCTTGCAATGGGTCAGCTGATCAGTAAAATAAATACGTCTTAGGGTAGATGTTTTGATAAGCGTTACAGTGATGCCCCAATCTGAAAATAATTAATTAAGGTGTATAGCAATATATATTGCCAAGCTTGGCCGTGGCCGTATCTCGGGAAAAATGGGTCGCCACCAATAAAAACGGTTGTTGTTTCGAATAAGGAGGTGTATCTATGGCGAAAATTCTGATCAAGTCTAAGTAATGTCGCTAAATTACAATTAAGACTGTTTCAATATTCTGGAAAATATTTTGGAAGCATTCACCATCTAACCCAAGAAACTCAAACTGTCTGACCATTTTTTTTTGTTTTTATACATTTTTTTGGATATTAAAATATGTTTCGTGGTAAACAAAGGGTTTGTTGTGACTAGAACCGATAACATATTAAAGGGTTTATTTTTTGATGTAGGTATAACCAAAATTATATTATTACAACAGCCAACTAAACAGGGTTTGGTCACAACAAAGTTCTAATCTGTTGCCACCACCAGTTATTGGTACTCAAGTAACATGAACATCACAATTGGTTGGTTGCCATAACCACCAGTTGTCGCTACCAATAGTTAAACTGAATTTAGTTTGTATAACTGCGTTATTGGCTGTAAATACAGTGTTATGGTTGTAGCAACCATCATATGAAATATCGAACCATGTTACCATCAATACTATGGAATATTGGTTAAATTGGGTGTATCCCGCCATATTTTTTGTAGTTCGATACGATTTCCAACTGATTTTTCTCTGTGTGTGGAAATAATTAAAAATTACTACCGAAATTCTGAGTCGGTGGCCGCAATTTTAAAAGCGCTTACTCCAATTTTCGGCCGTAATAATCGTTCCAACCGGCAAGCTGTGCGTGCTTTAGACGATACATTTGCATCCAAATTTTCACTTTTGAATATTCCGGCTCCAAAGAGACGCCGTACCGCTCGAAGCGACGAAAATATCGCAGCCGTAAGTGTATCCAAATTAGTCGATTCCAAGTCGTTCTCAGGAATTGGGCACTGTGGCGTTTTTTGCGAAAAGATCTTGACCTTTATCCTTATAAGATCAAACTGACTCAAGAACTAAAGCCACTTGATCAATTGCAAGGCCGAAACTTCTCCGATTGTGCTCTGACAAAGTTTCACGAAAATTCAGAATTTCAACGAAAAATCATTTTCAGCGATGAAGTTCATTCGGGCTAAGTGGTTTTGTCAATAAACAATGTATGCCTCATTGGACAGCAACCAACCCAGATGTGATTCAAGAGACACAGTTGCATATTCAAAAAATTGCTGTGTGGTGTGGTTTTCATGCCGTGGGTGTGATTGGGCCGAATTTTTTAGTCGATGAAAACAATCGTCACGTTACCGTCAATGGATAGCGCTATCGTGCCATGTTAGAAAATTATTTTTGGCCAGAATTGGATGAGTTTTGACATCGCCAAAATGTGCATACAATAAGATGGTTCCACTAGCCACACAGCACAATTTACAATCGATTTACTGAAAGGCAAATTCGTGAAAGAATTAGAATTATTAGAAATGGTCCGGTCGAATGGCCACCTCGTTAATGCGCTTTAAAGCCGTTGGATTTCTTGTTATGGGGTCACATCATGTTATTAGTCTATGCCAACAACTTTAGGGGAGCACAGAGACAACATCAAACGCGATATTGCCAACGTTCCGGTTCAAATGTATGCAAGAGTGGTGGAAAATTTAGTCCAAAGAATAGATTGCTGTGCGAACATGGACTCGTGGTGGTCATATCGAATTTCATTCTTAAAATGTAACATTTGCACTACACCTGGAATAAACGTAAACTCTATACTTACTCGTATATCTTTAATAATCATTGTTATGTCCTTAATGGAAAACCCTGTATGTTGTACCCATGTTTATTATACCGAACGATTTATAATCATTATCCATTAATCGATGTTCACCGTCCGTCGCTCCATTTATCGATGAAACCGCTCTTTCTCACACGAAATCTTGAGAGTCAACATCATATCTCTGTGAAACGAAATAAATACACGCCACAGAAAACTGTTTCATTGCAATACTTAACTGAATTTTGATACTACCATGTACTATCTTACTATTTTTACCATATGTGACAGCGCACAGAGAAAGGGACCTAAGGATAAAAAAATCAATTTTCATTTTTTTTTTTTTTTTGATGTGGACAACATCTAAGCATCGAATGAGACCGATCCCATGCCCCAAAAGTGTTCCCTCCCAGAAATCTGCGCGTTTATGAAAGTGAAGTCGACGACTCTAAGCGCAAATAGATAGGGACCTAATCTTTAAAATGGCTCTCCTGAAAAAAACTGGTTTTTAACCTTAGGTCCCTTTCTATTTTGCGCGTCACATATACTATCTTACTATTCAGTTGTAAAAACCAAATTATTCTTTCTGTAATACAGAGTTTTAGTCATACCAACTTAAATTTGAAAAACATTTGGTTATCGCACTAATTAAATTCAGTAGAAGCCTGTTGTATATCCAAACTGGTGACTGAATATGTCGGTTCCTGCAGAAGAAAATTAGAAAATTCTATTGCAACTACAAGGTGGGACAATAGTAATCAATCACTTTTAAAATGGTTTCACATTTCAATTTGGTTTTGACATTTGTAAAGTAAACAAACTCAGAATACAAATCGACAAACCGTGAATCGGTTTACTTCACAAGAATGCGGAATTATTGTTTCTATTTTCTGTCGCATCAATTCGACGTTCGTTTTTTATCGAAAAGTATCATTAAAGCCCATTTACATCTTAGCGATTACGTGAATAAACAAAATGATCGTTTCTGGGGAACCAAAAATCCTTGTATCATCCACAAAAATCCATTACACCCGCTCAAAGTTACTGCGTGGTGTGCTGTTAACGCTATAGAAGTCTTCGGTCCATTTTATTGAGAACCGCGCGGGCCAAACGATGGTCTAGACGGCGCGCGCTACAGAGCTTTGATTACTGAATTGTTTCTTCCTCAGTTGGATAAATATTGACTGAAGAACATGTGGTTCCAATGTTCTCCAGTCGATATTCATTCACAACCGATATTCTAAAGAGCCGCTCAACCCCACCCGATCGCCCAATTTAACCATTCCAGGCGTTTTCTTTTTATGTTTTATGTTTATAGATTTTTAAAGTCGCGGTCTTACGTCAACAAGCCTCAGAGTCTTGAAGCGCTTAAGGAGAATATTCGTCAGAGTGCGAGAACCTATCGCCAGAAGTTCTAGCAAGAGTGATGAAAAAAGCCATAAAACGAGCCTGTATAGTCAAAAATTCTGGCAGCTGCATATTGGTTCATATGTAATAAATTCTACTGAATTAAATAAACAAATTTTACACGCAGAACCAAAGTTTTGCAATTAAAACTAATTACAGAAAATGAACATTGAGCGATTACTTTTGGCCCACCTATTACTAATCGATAACTTAATTTAGGAAGGGCAAAATTTAATTTGTTAACTCCTATTTAATGAAATTTTAACAAATATTTTGTTGTAATACATTAAAGAAATCCATTTTGTATGGACGATCGTCGTAAAATATTAAATTCAACTCAGTTTCTATTAATCAAGTATGATATTACAGATAATATCTTATTATATACGAAGGTTGCTATTTATATTTTGAATCCGGCAATAAAAACACAGTAATTTATCATTGGAAATGGTTTTATTGTTTTTCAAAATATTCTCCTTTAAGATCACAAACCAATTTTCGAAGCACTTTTTCCACTCCGGTTGAGACACATCCTAAACATGATTTTTGAACGCTTCTACAGCTGCTTCGGGCGATAAAAAACGTTGACAACGCATTTTTTCTTGATGCTAGGGAATAAAAAGAAGTCATTGGGTGCCAAATTAGGGCTGTACGGTGGATGTCCCATCAATTCGACATCTTGAGTGCTCAAACAGCTCATCGTTTCAGCTGATGTGTGAGCTCGCATTGTCGTCATGCAAAATGATCCGTCTTCTTTTATTATCATTCCTCATTTCTTCGAACACTGTTGGCAAACAGATGGTTGTATACCACTCAGAATTGACCGTCCTACGTTTCACTAAACGCACTGTGGCTTCATGGCCGAGTGTACCGAAGAAACGCAATCTGCGCAATTTGCTTCGATGTAACTACTTCTTCTACGAACAACTTTTGTTGGATTTGGCTCGTCTTGAAAGACGCATGCGGTCGATTGATGTTTTGTTTCGGGTTCATATGCATAGATCCATGATTCATCACCTGTGACAATGTTATACACTGCCTTTGAGCAGTTATACTTTTTCAACATCTCTTTGCACCAATCCATACGAGCCTTTTTTTGAGCATTCGTCAAATTATGTGGCACCCAACGAGAACAATTTTTTTCACGGCCAAATGAACATGAAATATCTTATTGATGCTTGTTGTACTAATGCCTAAGGATGCCTTAATCTCACGGTATGTCACATGTCGGTCTTGCCTACTCAGTTCACGCACAGCATCGATGGTTTCTGGCAAAGTGACCGAAGTTGAACGTCCTTCACGAAATTCATCCTAGAGCGAACGGCGTACGAGACTGAACTCTTGGTACCAGCGATTAACAGTGGTTTTTGATTGTGCTTCATCGCCAAAAAAACTAAACAAGTTGATTTAAACACACTTGATCAACGCCGAAAATCGTAAAAAAATCATCGCACGAAAATGTTCACGGGATAATTCCATTTTTTGACTGAGATGAATTTTTAAACACACTGTAAACAAAACAATTCGCCCTCAAATGACAAAACGTTTTGAATGAAGTTATGCTAAAAAATGCTAAAGATTCCAATAGAAGTTCCAATTTGCATCTGGGAACACTAGTATTGTCAGGACCCGAAATATATATATAGCAACCCTCGTACAATACAAAGAGTTAAAGTATAATTCTTTTTCTTCTGAAATATGAATACAGTCTTTTAAAATTGACAATTTAATGTATGAACAAAATTATACTGAAGGAAAAATATGAACTTCATTTTTTATAGAAACACCAACGCAATGAAAAAAATAATAAAACCCTTATATAGTAATTTTATGATGAGACCAGGGGCCTATTTTACCAAAAACTTTTCATTTGCAAATTTTCAGAATTCAAATTTGTGAATTCATGAGCCAAAAAGTCCACAGTATACGTTTTAACTATGGTCCGTCGATAAAAACTTATGATTTGTTAAGTATACTCAAAAAGTGTACTTTTTACCGAGGTACCTTTAGTAACTTACAAACAAACTTTTTTCGCCCTGTGCCGATATCGCCCATTTACAATTCCAAACAGGTTTTGACCATAAGTCATCATCGTGCAAAATTTTAGGATCCTAGGTAAACTTGCTTGACCACTATCGTTTTTACAACATTCACACGGTCAGACATGGCGAGATCGTCTTAGAATTTTACTACGGTCAATAATATAAGTGACAGCGCATAGAGAAAGGGGCCTAAGGGTAAAACAATCAATTTTCACTTTTTTTTTTGATGTGGACAACATCTGAGCATCGAATGAGACCGATCCCATGCCCCAAAAGTGTTCCCTCCCAGAGATATGCGCGTTTTATGAAAGTGAAGTCGACGATTCTACACCAAAGATACACGTATTTAAATCTTTAAAATGGCTCTCCAGAACAAAACTGGTTTTTACCCTTAGGTCCCTTTCTATTTTGCGCGTCACATATAAGTATACACTTGACAGGGTTTCCAATTAATATTTCGTGGTGTTTGCCAATTTAGCACACCAACCAATCCTCGGTAGAGGGTATAAAAATGTTTTCCAATGTTTGTCTGTTATCGGCTTTGCACATTATTAACAATAATATTGTAAATATTTAAATATATTATATAATTTATTAAAAAAATCCTGAACAATTCTTTAACAAGTTCAAAATCCAACAATTTTCCTCTAATGTACCGGCTGCTACTTTTCAAATAATAATTTTGCTGTTCATAATGTTGTCAGCACTGGCCTGCGTAATTAACACAAGTATGCCTCCACCGGTATGACTGTTTAATAGAAGTAGGTCGATAATAATGTAGCAATGTGTATAGCTGCCGGTAATGGTGTGTTCTACGAGTTGAATAAATGCACAGCCTGAAAGTATGCTAATACATCATCGTAATGCAGATGAAAGGTCTGAATTACCACTTAAACTCAAAGAGTTTATTGGAATTCTATCTACCGGTAGATGGCGCCGTGTGTTGGGTATGAATAATTAATCACAATAATGTGGTTGTGATGGCCAGGTAGAACATAATTGAATGAGAAATATATCTCTGCCAACAAATTAAAACGTCTTAAGTCAACCTAAGTGTTTGTTTCAAAATAAGTATTTTGTTTTGCACATATTTTTCCAGGGATTCTCTGCAAAACAAATCACAAAAAAATTGATTTTGGCCTCGTGTTTGTTGAATGATTTTAAAGTTTACGACAGTTAATGATGCTAGGTAAAAGAACAAGTGAGCGTTATGGCGATTGGTTTGGATGATTTATGCATTCAATGGTTTCAAAATTACTAAACTCGGACATAGTTAAGATATTTAGGTTCGCGAAGTTGCTGTTTAAAGGTATCCACTTAAAGAAATTGATTTTTTTTATAAAATTTGGCTTGTAGAGCAGCAGGGTCTTGAGCCAGAAAAGAACTTTTAGAAAAATCGACTAATATAGTTCAATTTTAGTCTCGGGATTGGCAATGGTTTTTTTGATACTCACTCTACTAATTTGAGCAAGATCGGAATTTAAATGGGACTTGTAGAAAAGCAGGACCTTAAGTAGGGAGTGTCTTTGGCGTGTTGGCCAGCAGAAAATGTGGCTCACTTTCACCAGAGTTCATAATTGGTCCCAAATGCGAAATTTGAGCACAAGAGGGTCTTCTAGAACTGCAGAACCTCATATCGGGAGGCATCTTTGTGTCAAAAACATATACTGATGGGGTTTCATTCCACCAGGGTAACTCCTTTCGAAAAGTCATCGTACGAACCAGCCGCTCTGAGAACATGAATTAATCCTTCTAAGGAAGACCTTTCAGCAGGCTTCCATTGAGAAGAAACATCAACATGTGAGCTGTATAATTTTTATGGACAAACAAAACCTTTTGGAATGTCTATCTCCGTAAGGCATGAATGCATGTATATTGTACAGGTTGGCTGATGAATATTGCTACATTAAGAAACTCAAATAACTTTTATTTTCAGTGTATGGAATTAATTTTTCTCTTATTCACATTAAATTTTCTTAAATATAGCTTAATTAGTTTAAAAAATAGAATTTAAATGCCTGCTCGTTGATGCATGTGCGGCATCTAACCAAAAAGTTGTTCATTACCGCTTGGAGGGTTGAGACAGGAATAGCCGCAATTGTTTCTCGATTGGATTGCTTTAGTTCATTCAAATTTGTTGGTTTCGCTTTGTAATCTTCCTGTTTGCAATAAGCCCACAAGATAAAGTGTTGTTGTTGTTGTTGTAGCGGCACATAGTACCGGGTTGACAGCCCTTGGCCGAAGAATTGCTCCTTCGGGTCGATCCGGTGCTTAGAACCGGCTGTTGTGGGATCGAAGATAAAGTGTAGTAAGGTCAGGCGACCTGGGGCCAACGGAATGTGGATCTGGATATCAGCTTATTGCGAAATTTTCGTCGCAATTCTGTCATAACAGACCGGCCTATGTGAGGAGTTGCACCATCTTGCTGAAACCACACAGAGTAGAAGAAAATCTCATTCGGCTTAATTCTGGATAGAAAAACTCTCTGAACATGCTCAAGTAACGGTCTCCAGTAACCATAACGGTTTGACCGTTTATTTCGAAGAAGTAGGGCCCCCACAATGCAGCGTGATGTAACTGCACACCAACACTGTGACACGAAGTCGATGCAATTCCGTCTCATGGAGTATCTGTGGGTTGGAAGCTCTCCATATTTCACAATTTTCAAATTGAAATGGGCCACGTCGGACATGAAAAGACAGTTTAACATGTTTCCGTCCTCTTCCACCAGTTGAATCATCTTCTGGCAAAATTCCAAGCGAATCGGGAAGTCTGCTGCTTTCAGTTTGTTGGCCATTTGAAATTTATATGGGAATAAGTCCAAATCTTTGTGCATAATTTACTGCAATGACTGTTTGGTTATACATATTTGAACAGATACGCTTCTTGTCCAAACTCTTGGATTATTTTGTATGGCAGCATCGATTGTTTCCTCCGTCTAAACTGAAGGGTTTCGATGGTAAGGTCTTCTTTTGATTCGACAGTGCAGCGTGATAAAACTGCACACCAGACTGTGACACGAAGTGGAAGGAATTCCGTCTTATGGAGTATCTGTTGGTTGGAAGCACTATATATTCGACAATTTTGTTTGTTTATGTTGCCGTTTAAATCGAATGGGTCTCGTCAGATATGAAAAGACAGTTCAACATGTTTCCGTCCTCTTCCACCAGTTGAATCATCTTCTGGCAAAATTCCAAGCGAATCGGGAAGTCTGCTGCATTCAGTTTGTTGGCCATTTCAATTTTATATGGGAATAAGTCCAAATCTTTGTGCATAATAGACTGCAATGACTGTCTGGTTATACATATTTGAGCAGATACGCTTCTTGTCCAAACTCTTGGATTATTTTGTATGGCAGCATCGATTGTTTCCTCCGTCTAAACTGAAGGGTTTCGATGGTAAGGTCTTCTGTTGACTGTCCCATGCTCGGCAAAATTGTTAACAAGTCTCATGTCTCAAGTCTCGCTATATACTCTCTTTGAACCGAAACTACGGACTCCAGTGCGTGATAGCGGCGGACAATCCAAATTCTTGTTTCCACTTCTCGTGTTTCCAATTCTCGTTCTCTTGTTTTCTTAGTTATCCATTTTTGTTAGATCTAAAAATCAATCAAAATAAAATAAAGAATTAACCAGATTCATTATAAATAAAGGATGGTTAAATTTTAAGGACCACAATAGACCCATTGTTTCGTTAGATGTGTGGCAAGCGGTACCGTTCCAATTCGGGCCATAAAAAGTTCGATATCATCTCACGATAGCGAACACCATTCCCAGTAACTGCCTAACCAGCCTTATTTAATACGGCCCGATGATGCAGCCAGCCCATAAACCGCCCCAAACAGGCACTCTTTGTGAGCCATTGTTTCGTTAGATGTGTGGCAAGTGGCATCGCACCGTCCTTTTGAAACCACATATCGTCCCCATCCATATCTTCCAATTCGGACCTTAAAAAGTTCGTTATCGTCACACGATAGCGAACACCATTCACTGACTGACCGGCCTCATTTTGGAAAAAATACGGCCCGATGATGCCGCCAGCCCATAAACGGCACCAAACAGTCACTCCTTGTGGTTGCCTTGTTTTTTCGACAATCACTCTTGGATTATTATTCGTCCACATGCGGCAATTCTGCTTATTGACAAATCCACTGAGGTGAAAAAGTGTCTTATCACTGAAGATGATTTTCTATGAAAATCGATTTTCATTTTCATAATAAGCCTGAATAACTTTAACACGCTGCACGCTTGTGTATCTTTCCTTGGTTCAAATTGAGTTAGTCTGAAATTGAGAAATATCAAATGAAATGCAGAAAAAAAACTTGACGTTTAGGTGTGGTTCACATTCAACATCGGCCCTTAAAATTTAACCACCCTTTAGAAAAAAGTTATTAAATTTTATTTTGGTAGCGGCTATCATCAGCCTCCCTGTGCCAGAAAAGTAGTCCTATTTTTCCGTTGAAGAATATTTTAAATGTCTGCGCTTCAAAACAATAGAAAAAACAATTCGCATAATATTTTCATTTAATTACATTTAAATGTTTTCTATGAATATTGAGTATTGATACACTCATGTATGGATATGATAAGGATTGTGAATATACGTATATATTAGATTTAATTATTATCATATAACGACTTATAATGTATGTACATATACTAGTAAAGGACTTTAAATACTAATTATCTACACTTTGTTTAATTATGAATATGAACATCACTATCGTATGTAGGGTGACAAAGAGACAAACAAAAGAACTACTAACATATTTCTGAACATCTTTCAGACGTACAGCACAAACATGGCAGAGATGGCGGCAAAGAAGGCTAATAACGTGGACAGATACAAAATGGCACAGGTGGTCTGCATCCACGCCACCAGAGGACCCACACTCAGCGAGACAATCAGTTGGCCTATGAACACCATGCTGCTGATAATGGCAACATCGGTGCCGAGGCCACGACTCTGCTTCAGGGGAACCGTTTCGCCAGCACGCACGCGGAACTGTCACGTAGAAAAAAACAAATTAAATCGAATTTAAGATCTTAATTGAATGTTTATCTGCATTATACTTACACAACTCTTGGCATGATATTTGGCTACCAATATATAGGGCATAGTGAAGATGGTGCCATATAAAATGCCCGCCGAAGTGCTAAAGAAGAGGACACCCCACTTGGTGGGCCATAGGCCGAGTATGAGCATTCCCACGCCATAGAACACAATGCCGCTAATGTAAACGCTTTTTTGACTGAAATTCAAGAGAAGAAAATTAATTCATTTTAGCAAGGGTTACTTCAAAATCCTTCAAAAAAAACCTACCCAAACCATTTCATAAACTTCTCCACCAACACCGAGTATACTGAGCATGACATGGCATATATGGACATGCCCCAGCAGCCAAAGCGAACACCGGCCTCATATAATTTTGCCTTCTCGGAATTTGGAGCAGCCTGTCAAAGGAATAATTTGCAATAAATAATACTCAATAAATAGCATTGCCCATACTCTTACCATTGGATCACCATGAAATACCGCTTCGCCTACAAAATCGGTAAAATACAGGCAATAGGTCAGATGGCACATCCAACAGAGCAGATTGGTCAGGGCCAAGATACGCATGGACTTGGGCATTACAAAAATACTCCTCAAATACTTCTTCAACGATACCGGTTTATCGTCATCGTCTTGATCGATTTCTATGGCCTTTGAGGATAAGCGTACGGGTGGTTGGCTAGCATGTCCATTGGTGAAATGCCCATTCTGACCATCGGCGGGTGTGTGACCATTGGAGGGGCCTTGATAACGTTCAATGGCAGTATATTTTTCCGTTGCTTGTAAATCCATTGTTGAGTTCTGGGCAGAAGGAAGACAAAAGAAATCATGAAAATCTTGAAATATTAAAACTCCATGTCGATTTTTTCGCAACAATTATGTGCATTTTTATACCCTCCATCATAGGACTGAGGATATAATCACAACACATCGAAATACTGATCGGAGCCCCACATATAGTACAGGGCGCCTGATGAAAAAAACAAAAAAATTTAATAACTTTTTTTGCTTTCATTTTTTGAAAGAGAAATTTTGTTTGTCATAGTGGAAAGGAAAATAAAGTCAGCGAAGGAAAGCAAACACATCACCGTCTGGTAGACGCACGTTTCGCCTTTTGTGTGTGCGACTTTTCAATACCATTTATGTGTGCTGCCGACCTGGCCTCTACTCGGGGCCTAAGGTTAAAAACCAGTTTTGTTCAGGAGAGCCATTTTAAAGATTAGGTCCCTTTCTATTTGCGCTTAGAATCGTCGACTTCACTTTCATACAACGCGCATATCTCTGGGAGGGAGCACTTTTTGGGCATGGGATCGGTCTCATTCGATGCTCAGATGTTGTCCACATCAAAAAAAAAAAAGTGAAAAGTTGGTGAAAAGTTTTGTTCAGGAGAGCCATTTTAAAGATAAGGTCCCTTTCTATTTGCGCTTAGAATCGTCGACTTCACTTTCATAAAACGCGCATATCTCTGGGAGGAAACACTTTTGGGGCATGGGATCGGTCTCATTCGGTCTCATTCCACATCAAAAAAAAGAAGAAGAAAATGAAAATTGATTTTTTTTACCCTAAGGTCCCTTTTTCTATGCGCTGTCACATATACAAAGCATGCATTGATTTTGCATGTGAGAAGTATTATTGTCGAAGAGAGAGACACAATGAATCTGGTTAATTTTTTTTTTTTTATTTCGCAGATTGATTTTTATTAGATTTAATAAAAATTGATAACTGGGACACTGAAACAAGAATTTGTATTGTCCGCCCCTATCACGCACTGGAGTCTGTAGTTTCGGTTCAAAGAAAGTATAGGCGCACGTTTGACGGCAATTCTGTCAGCAGATGGACCAAACATGAGACTTGTTAACAACTTTGCCGAGCATGGGACAGTCAACAGAAGATCTTACCATCGAAACCGGACGGAGGAAACAATCGCTGCTGTCATACAAAACGATACAAGAGTTTCGACAAGAGGCTTATCTGCACAAAAGGATATAAGCAGACAGTCATTGTAGTCAATTATTGCAGTCAAAGATTTGGACTAAGTCCCATATAAAATTTAAATTTAAAAAACAAACTGAACGCAGCACACTTCCCGATTCGCTTGGAATTTTGCCAGAAGATGCTTCAAATGGTGGAAGAGGGCCGAAACATGTTCAACTGTCTTTTCATGTCTGACGAGGGCCATTTCGATTTAAACGAAAACATACGAGGGTTGCTATTTATATTTCGGGTCCTGACAATACTAGTGTTCCCAGGTGCAAACTGGAACTTGCATTGGAAGCTTTGACAGTTTTTAGCATAACTTCACTCAGAACGTTTTGTCATTTGAGGTCGAATTGTTTTGTTTACAGTGTGTTGAAAAATTCATCTCAGTCAAAAAATGGAATTATCCCGTGAACGTTTTCATGCCATGATTTTTTACGATTTTCGGCGTGGGTTATCGAGACAAGAGTGTTTAAATCAACTTGTTTCGACTTTTGGCGATGAAGCACCTTAAAAAAACACTGTTAATCGCTGGTACCAAGAGTTCAGTCGTGGACGCCGTTCGCTCCAGGATGAAGGACGTGAAGGACGTCCAACTTCGGTCACTTTGCCAGAAAAAATCGATGCTGTGCTTGAACTGATTAAGCAAGACCGTCATGTGACGTACCGTGAGATTAAGGCATCCTCAATGGGCATAGGTATGACAAGCATTTGCATGTTCATTTGTCCGTGAACAAAAAATTGTTCTTGTTGGATCCCACATAATTTGACGAATGCTCAAAAAAAGTCTCGTATGGATTGGTGCAGAGATCTTGAAAAAGTATAACTGCGGTAGCTAAAAGGCAGTGTTTAACATTGCCACAGATGAAGAATCATGCATTTGAACCCGAAACAAAACACCAATTGACCGTATGGGTCTTTCAAGACGAGCCAAATCCAACAAAACTTGTTCCTGGAAGAAGTACATCGAAGCAAATGATTGCGTTTTTTTTCCATGTTGCCACACTGCCTTTAGTGGAACGTAGAATGGTTAATTCTGAGTGGTATACAACCATCTGCTTGCCAACAGTGTTCGAAGAAATGAGGATAGATAGTAAGAGATGGCGGATCATTTTGCATCACGACAATGCGAGCTCTCACACATCCGCTGAAACGATGAGATATTTGACCACGCAAGATGTCGAATTGAAGGGTCATCCTTCAATTCGACATCCTCTTCTTATTCCCTAGCATCAAGAAAAAAATGCATGGTCAACGATTTTCGTCGCCAGAAGGTGCTGTTGAAGCGTTCAATAACCATGTTGTGGAGGTGTTTCAATCGGAGTGGAAAAAGTGCTTCGACAATTGGTTTGAGCGCATGCAAAAGTGTATAAATCATGCTGGAGAATACTTTGAGAAACAATAAAACCATTTTTGATGATAAATACTCGCTTTTTCATTATAAGCCAGAAATATATATAGCAGCTCTCATAAATGACGGGAACGTTACGACTAGAATAAAAATCTCTAAGCCATGAAAAAACTTCTTTAGAAAATGCATTAGCCGTTGGGAGCCTGTGTTTAACAGTTCTAGTCCCGGTTTGTGAGGAGTATGAATTAAGTGGTACATAGCTCAATAATTTGAGAAAAGTTTTCAATGTAGTCGGATGTTTTGGGAAATAAAGAGAACGAAAAAATTAGTTTACACTGCGAGGGAGAGGTTTAAGCAAAATATAAGCGAGATTTGATACGTGGTTTCATGAGTTGCAGGGCTTTACATCGGAAGGATTATACGTACAGAGGACCTGATTAGTCATGGATCAACATTAGCCAGTTTCTATATTGTTGACTATATATTCAGGATAATAGACTATGACAAATTTGATGAGAATCGTACCTCACTTAACTTAAGGACCATAATTCAAGAGTGGCCTATGTATTGCGACAATGACCTACGTGGACTAATTTCCTTAGCCTGGACCTCACAATATGTAAAGTTTTATTGAGATTGCCTCGTATCTATAAGCTGCACTTTGATAACCGAAATGAATAGATAGAAAGACGGACGGGTATGACTGAGTCTAAGCAGAAAGTGATCTTTAATCTGTCGTTGTTGTACAAATGGTGTTTGTCTCCCCTCATTTTTGGCATTACAAATATATAACACAAAGATACAGGATGCAATAAAACACATCTGCCATAGATGAGCCAAACTTGCATAACATTCGTGCACCGCCCTGGTGTGCTATGCACGACTATGACATAAGAAACCCTGGTTCAAAGCTGGGTAGAACTATCTAACATTTTTTAGAGGTGGGTGGTTTCTCACACTAAATTTGTCATTCCATAGAGACCTTGTCAGCAGCACACATTTAAGGTGCGTTCAAATTTGAATCGGCTGTTAAAAAACACTGATAACTTTTACAAATTTCTGATTTTACTGAAAGTTTGAACTTTGTGATTAAAAATTCAAACACTATCCGATGCGTTTTCGCTTCGACCAATAGGCTAAAGATTGTTTGGCAGGAGATGAAGAGTTTTAGCGAACAATTGTGTATTCAGATAATGCTTATTTTCATCTCGGTGGATATGTCAATAAGCAAAATTGCCGCATATGGCGTGACTATTGAAAGTCAATGCAACCATGACGAGTCACTGTTTGGTGTGGATTTTAGTCTGGCGGCATCATTAGGTCATTTTTCTTTGAAAATGAGCAAGGAACCTCCGTTAACGTCAACAGCAAACTTTACTGCGCAATGCTCAACAATTTTTTCCAAAAATTCACGAGAATGACATGGACAACATTTGTTTTTACAATACGGGGCCGCATGTCACACAGCCTTTTTCGATCCTCTGCACATGCTACACCTATCTGCGATAAACTCAAAGGTAGGAACAAGGTCCTCAAGTCACTTGCCGGCTGTACTTGGGGAACCGACAAAGAAACCTTGTATAGTCGGCGAACGTGAGTACGACGCAGTGGAAGAAAATTCAAGCTTGCCGCCCTCAGAACATCAACAGGGTGTCTTCTTCTGTCTTCTGAGGACCATCTACATGAGGAGAAGAAAGTCTTTACCGTGCGCAGTCACAATTTTCTGCTGTCTAAGCAATACCTGCTAGGGTGTTTTCGCAGCAGTCATCCTAACCACCATCTATTGGACAGGATGCCAGGCAGATCAGGTACGATCTGCATGATCTAAAGAGGGAGGTCCAGCGGTATAAGAGATAACCTTTAGATCATCGAAACTAATAGACAGGTCTGAACAACATTCACGCCGATGAAGTTGCAGCAGCAGTATCCTGCTACCGTGTGAATGTAGTGCTAGAGGAGCATCCCCCGGATATTTCACCTGATGAGAAGGTACTACCATGGCAGACGCGCGTGGTTCTGGCGCAGCTGAGATCTGGATGGTGCAGCCGCCTCAATTGTTACTGGGCTCGAATTGATGCTAACGTTCCGGACATCTGTCCCGCCTGCCATCAGGGACCATATGATGTGCTGCACCTCTTCAATTATCCGGCCAAGTCCACTCAGCTGACCCCCAGGCCTCTGTGGATGCATCCAGTTTAAATGGAGCGTTCCTCCACCTAGATATCGAAGCAGATCCCCCATAGACGAACAAGATTTCAAAATAAATATATTGTTGTTACAACAACAACAAAGCTAACGCAACCATTGATATTTTACGCAGTGTTTTAGAAAATCGAATAGTCCGCCGAAATTGTGATGTAAATTGGCCACCTCGGAGCTGCGATTTGAGCTTTTTTTTTGAGCGATTATTTTCTGTAGGGTGCGATTAAGGATAAATGTTACGCAAAGCGTCCAGAGACAATTGAAGCTTTGAAACAGCACTTTTTTTACAGCCAATTCAAATAAAATATTGTAAATCGCCCAACCTGTATATAGTACCGATGATCTGTCCCACATCAACGGCAAAACTTGCGTCTACTAGACGGTAAAGTGTTTGCTTTAACTTCGCTGGCTCACTTTTCCTTCCCCATATGTCAAACAACAAACCTGATCTAATTACCTTGTGGAGTTATTCCCTATTTCAAAAATAACTTTGAAATATTCTTCGGATCCCCAATATTATTGACTGTCGTACAACTCTAAGACGACCTAGGCATATCCGCGTGTCTGCTAAAAGCACGATTAAGCTAAAGTCCAAATATTTTGCACGAGGAATTTTTTCAGAACAAAAAAAAAAATATAAAAAAATCAAATCAAGTGTGGGATCTTTATTGGAAATTTGAACACGGACATTTTATGGCATTTATTTTTTGAATATAATTTCCTTCAAATGTTGGCCGCAACTACGCCTCAGGGTCCAATTTTGGATGACTCTTTCGTTCTTTTCAACCGGTATGGCTTTAATGACACGCGTAATGTTGGCTTCCAAAACCTGAATCGTAGCTGGTTTGTCAGCATAGACTTTGGACTTCATGTAACTCCAAAGAAAAATGTCTAAAGGTGTGATATCAATGACCTCTCAATATCGAAATGACCTCTCAATAGATCCATTGTTTGAACAGCTGTATGGCAGGTGACACCGTCCTGTTGAAACCAAGTGTCGTCAAGATTACGGGCTTTAATTTCAGGTAGCATAAAGATCGATATCATGGCGCGATAGCGAGCACCATTCACGGCTACGTCCCGGCCATTATCATTTTTGAAAAAAATCCACCAGCTTATAAACCGCACCAACCCGTGGTTTTCTCAGGGTATAATGGCACCTCTTGAACCTCTTATTGTTGCTCTTCAGCCCAAATGCGTCAATTTTGTTTATTGACTTTGCCGTTGAGCCAAAAATGGACCTAATCACTGAACAAAATTTTGGTCGAAAACAGCGGATCTTTCCGCTTCTCACCGAAAGCTCATTTCGATAATACAGTTGTCAATATTTGAAGGTAATTATTTTCGAAAAATAAATGCCATAAAATGTCCTTTCGTTGAACAATAAATATTCCACACTTGATTTGAATTTTAGTATTTTTTTTATTTTGAAAAAATACCTCTAAATGTAAGTTAAGCACATTTAACCTATCCAGAAAAAAAGTTTTCCTTAGCAGTACTAAAGGTATCTTGAAAAAATGTTCATTTTTGTTGAGTATTTGCCTAACAATACTTAAGATTCGGCCTGGCCCAGCTAAATGACGTTTTTTTACTTGTTACCTCTTGTTTCTAACTTACCTCTTGTATATAAAACACATTCGAATTCTTCTTTTGCAATTCCTTTTTAATCGCCTTGGCCGACAATGGTCGAAGCAAATCATCTTTTTCGATCAGCGACAAGGGTATCTCTCGGAAAGTCAGCACCGTTATTAAATAGCAAAAGAAAAAGATAATGGTGACCAAGCCAAAAACAGTGGGTATATTTCCTCCCAGAAACGAACCTATGAAAGAAAAACCATTTGTAAAAATAAGAAAGTCACTGTAAAACTGCCGCCCTTTTTACTTACCAATGTTTGTTGTTTCCCAATCAACACCGCCGATGGCATAGCCAATGGTGCCACCTACACCGGCGAAAAGGGTAAACATCGTAAGAGCCTTGGGCTGATCCTCCGGAACACACATGTCCAGCAAATAGGTGCGGGCAGGTGTTTGGCAAGTGTCCGCATCAAAGTCCAACAGCACCATGCCCAGTATGGTCAAAATGACGGCAAATTTATAATTTGAAGCTGTAGCACCGCCGCCTTCAGGCTCATCTGCTGAAAGAGCAGCCACACTGCCTTCATGGACGGTATAGTTGCCGTTCAAGGGCAGCACAGTATTATTGAAGGTATAGCCCTCATCGCCCAGCAGCACACCCAAATCCTTGCCGTAGGGTACTAAAACCAAACCTATCAAAATGCCCAACGACAAGATGCTGATGATGGGTCTACGGCGTCCAAAATTCAGGCGGCAACGATCGCTCACCGAACCCAGCAGGGGAGAAACAAAAAATCCAATAAGCGGCGATAAGCCCCAGGCCATGGTCATGTGCTTGTGATCGATGCCAATTTGCAGAAGTATGGGCGACACGAAGGACGTCTCCGCCGCATAGGCAAATTCTATGCCCATCGCTATGGCGGACAAGCGAAACATCTCAAAGCGGGTCTTGCGGCGAAATACATGCGAGTAGTCGTGCTTCTGGTCGCGGGCATGAGTTTCCCGCTGCTTCAGCATAAACTTGATCATGGGATTGTTGAGCGATGACAGCTCATCGACACCGGATTCGACGGCCACTCCCACCATTTTGTTGCGCGGCTTGTTCGTTCAAATGTGTAGCGTGCGATGGCAACGCCGTCGTCACAAAGAAGAGATCTGTAATGAGATGCCAAGTTTAAATATTTGTTATTCCGCTTTTTTTATCATTTGTTAAAACATGTGTAAACCATTACAAAGTAAATATTCATTACAATTAAAGCCACATGAACGGGATTTGTCTGGCTACCCCTATAGCTCGCTCTACAATTGAGCCGCTACAAAGAATTTGTGGGGCGGGCGAAAGTTATCCCACCCAAGCAACCACAGAGACGACTGAGTCTTGCGTGTTTGTGGTGATTTTCGATTTCACATGAAACATTTTCGTTCGAGTGGTGTGTAATCAATTTGTAGATTTTTTGTATTTTTGTTTTTAAGTTGCAAAACAATAGTTTAATGTTGTTTGAAAGTTTTCCTTTCCAAAAACCCACATGTGTTTTATTAAATCATTCGGAAAATGTAATAAAACCCAATTAATTACATTGATGATAATTAAATTTATGCACTTTTTGATTATGTGCATGGTAATCATGCCTTAAATTAATTATTATTTCGATTTAAAAACAACGAACCTTCATATTTTTAAAGGTATGGTCTAATCGAGCTTTAATATAAGCCCTCTAAACACTAATTGCTGTTTAATAAAATAAAAATTATAATATTCACGACTTTGTTGTGGCACGTATTCACATTCTGTGTGTGAGTAATTTCCTAGTATTCTATCATAATTAAATGCTTTTCTGAAAAGTGTTTTGACAACAGGGTTTAATCGCAACTAAGTTGTACATTGAGTTAACATAAACAATGTTTAAAGATTTGGAGCTGCTAAATGCAAGCTTGTCGACCACGTATAGATTTTTTGAAACCAGTAAAAAGAGACCATTTAAAGAAGATCACTTTGTGATCCGATTTGAAGAAAAAAAAAGAAATGACATAAAATGTCCTTTCGAATGAACAATTAAGATTCCACACATGATTTGAATACTTTTTATTTTGAAAAAAAAACCTTAAGATTGAACAAGCTATACTTAGCCTGATTAGAGGCTAATGATAAAGGGTGGTTAAATTTTTAAAGGCCGATGTTGAATGTGAACCACACCTAAACGTCATGTTTTTTTCTGCATTTCGTTTAATATTTCTTAATTTCAGGCTAACTCAATTTGAACCATGGAAAAATACACAAGCAAGCAACGCGTTAAAGTTATCCAGGCTTATTGTGAAAATCAATTTTCGAAGAAAATCATCTTCAGTGATAAGGCACATATTCACCTCAGTTAATAAGCAGAATTGCCGCATTTGGGCGAATGATAATCCAAGAATTGTCAAAAAAATGCAACCACAAAGAGCGACAGTTTGGTGCGGTTTATGGGCTGGCGACATCATCGGGCAGTATTTTTTCCAAAATGAGGCCGGTCAGGCAGTTACTGTGAATGGCGTTCTCTATCGTGAGATGATAACGAACTTTTTAAGGCCCGATTTGGAAGATATGGATGTGAACGATTTGTGGTTTCAACAGGACGGTGCCACTTGCCACACAGCTAACGAAACAATGGCTCTTTTGCGCGACAAAATTCAATGGCCGTGTTATCTTACGTCGTGGCGATGTTAATTGGCTGCCAAGATCATGTGATTTGACACCGTTGGACTTCTTTCTTTGAGGTTATTTGAAAGAAAAGGTGTACGTCGATAAGCCAGCAACAATTCAAGAGCTAAAGGATGAGATAGTTCAGCACATTAACGGCATAGAATCTCTAGTATGCCTCAGCGTCATCGACAATTTGGACTATCGGATGGAGGTGTGCTGCTGTCAAGGTCGCGGCAGTCAATCAGTTTTTTCTTTTCTATATTGTATTTACAATCTGTCTTGCGACAATAAGTAAATTGAATGACATTAAACATGATAAAACATGATGAAATCCAAAAAGCTATATACATTTTACAAAGTACATATTTGTAAAACAGACTTAATTTCTATATGGCAGGTCCAGTATGTGATGTCTTTTGAGCCTAGATACCCCATCAGTATCGTCCAGTAGTGAGATTGCTAGCGGGTTCGAGTGGTTGTTTAGTTTTGTCCAGATAGTTTGTAGTAATTCTGTTGATTTCTTCTTTCACAGTAGATATTTGTAGGTCCTTAGGCCTCAGCGTTATCGAAAATTTGGACCATCGGATGGAGGTGTGCCGCCGAGGTCGCGGCAGCAATTTGGCCGATATTTTGTTCCATACATAATTGAACCATACCAATATTATCATACTAAAAAGAAATGACAATAATTTCCTAAATAATTTGTATTTTATTCAAAATCATTATCAGCCCTTAAAATTTAACCACCCTTTAGTTGTCTAGACTAAATACTAAAACGGCACAAAAAATAACATATTTCTAATTGTTTTTAAACATTTAACAGTTGTCGAGACCGTCGAGATGAAAATGCATCTAGTAAGAAAAGCTAATTTTCGAGCAAAAGCGTTGTCTATTTCGAGTTTTTATAAGGCACGAACTAAGCAGCAAACAAGTAAAAAAGACTAAATTCGAGCTTAGGTGCTATAATTCGAGCTTAGGTGCAACGTCGGACTTAATATGTTAATTCTAGCGCAGGAAAGACATAAAAACGCACACCGACCCAGTTTCAACACTATAAAGCACAAATATAAGTACATTGTCAACTTTAGGAGGGCAGGAACTCAAATCTTGTGGTTCTCTGCGTGGGAGCTATTCAAAAACATGGATCAGTATATTCCAATTTCACCATAGATGGATGTTGGTCACTCGTCAAGCTTTGTGCGAAATCGGATGAAATATGTGGTCTATAAAGCAGAAGTTTCTGATATCATGAAAACTATACGAAAATATGGACCGATTCTGACCAATTTTCAAAAGGATTCGCAATTGTGAAAACCTTTTTCATTTCCCTGCGGAATGGAATGATGCACATGTCTTTTATTTTACTAAAAAATTGAACTTAATTGTGTGGATTGTTTAAGATATTTTGTACCTTCCCAAATTGTGAGGTTTGCGTGGGGAAGTTCTACTGTCAAATATTTGAATAACCCAACCGAATAATGACATCTGTGTGAAGAAGAAGACATTTGCGTTGACGACAGGGCTGAGAAAAGGTAAGCGTTTTTTTTTATGAATTAATTGAAGTAATATGGACAAAAGTAATAAGGCTAATATCTTTGAGCGATCAAAATAAGTACGTACGACGTCACAAAATCTCATATTCTCAAGAGGAACTGGTGGAGAAGTTTTCTTCTATCATCACAAACGCAACACTGAACATTTTTATACGGATTTTTAGTTTTTTTTTGCTAAATTAACTCTGTACGTTTGCGACTTCCTAAAAATTATTTACAAATTGTTATCAAAACAAAACAGCTGATTTCGTACGATCGAAATTCTCTCTCCCTGTTACTCATCTCCCCGTTTGTTTATAATAGGAGGATTTTAATTCCGCGAAAAATAAACTCCCCGGGAATAATCTACCGGAGAATATTAAGAATCGGGATGATAATAAAGTAATCAATTAAATGTATCAAACCAAATGACTGGAACAATTTTGCATTATAGAAACGTGGAATAACACTAAGTGTTGCCTGGCGCCATCTGACATTTCCATTGAAAAGTTTGACATTTTTTTTAGCATAAACGTACTCAGAACGTTTTGACGTACGACCATCATTTGTGTTGTTTACAGTGACTTGAAAAAATCAATTTGGCAAAAAAATGGAATTAACTCGTAAAAAAAATTTTATACGGATTTTTAGTTATTTGTTAAATTTGCTCTGTACGTTTGCGACTTCCTAAAAATTATTTACAAATTGTTATCAAAACAAAACAGCTGATTTCGTATGATCGAAATTCTCTCTCCCCGTTTGTTTATAATAGGAGGATTTTAATTCTGCGAAAATTAAACTCCCCGGGAATAGTCTACCGGAGAGTATTTAGAATCGGGCTGATAATAAAGTAATCAATTAAATGTGTCAAACCAAATGACTGGAAAATTTTTGCATTATAGAAACGTGGAATAACACTAAGTGTTGCCTGGCGCCATCTGACATTTCCATTGAAAAGTTTGACATTTTTTTTAGCATAAACGTACTCAGAACGTTTTGACGTACGACCATCATTTGTGTTGTTTACAGTGACTTGAAAAAATCAATTTGGCAAAAAAATGGAATTAACTCGTAAAAAAAATTTTATACGGATTTTTAGTTATTTGTTAAATTTGCTCTGTACGTTTGCGACTTCCTAAAAATTATTTACAAATTGTTATCAAAACAAAACAGCTGATTTCGTATGATCGAAATTCTCTCTCCCCGTTTGTTTATAATAGGAGGATTTTAATTCTGCGAAAATTAAACTCCCCGGGAATAGTCTACCGGAGAGTATTTAGAATCGGGCTGATAATAAAGTAATCAATTAAATGTGTCAAACCAAATGACTGGAAAATTTTTGCATTATAGAAACGTGGAATAACACTAAGTGTTGCCTGGCGCCATCTGACATTTCCATTGAAAAGTTTGACATTTTTTTTAGCATAAACGTACTCAGAACGTTTTGACATACGACCATCATTTGTGTTGTTTACAGTGACTTGAAAAAATCAATTTGGCAAAAAAAATGGAATAAACTCGTAAAAATTTTCGTGCGATCATTTTTAACAACTTTTGACGTGGATTATCACGACAAGAGTGCATCTATGAACTTAAATCTTTGTATGGCGATGAAGCACCATCCTATAGCACTGTGAAAAACTGGTTTAATGAATTCAATCGTGGCAGACACTCGCTCAAAGACGAAGGTCGTCCAAAAACGGCCGTTGTGCCACAGAACATTGATGCCGTGCGTGAACTGATAATGCAAAATCGTCATGTGGCATACCGTGATATAGAGGCATCCTTGGGCATTTCTTCCACCAGCATACATTCGATATTGCATGAACACCTGGCTGTAAAAAAGGTTTGTTCTCGTTGGATCCAGCACAATTTCGCAATCGCTCAAAAAAAGGCTCGTGTCGATTGGTGCAAAAAAAAATTTGAAAAAATGCAATCGTGGTGCTTCAAAAGACTTTTATAAGTTCGTCAGAGGAGACGAATCATGGATCTATGCGTGTGAACCCGAAACAAAAAAGCCATCGACCGTGTGGGTCTTCGAAGTAGAGCCAAATCCAACAAAAGTTTTTTGTGGATGAAGCACTTCGAAGCAAAATGTCGCCTGTTTCTTCGGTCATGTGGCGACTGTTCCGCTTGAGCAACGTAGGGGACGGTCAATTCTGAGTGGTACACCGCAATTTGTTTGCCTGAAGTCTTCGGAGAAATTCGAAAAACGAACAAGAGAAGACGAATCATTGTGCACCATGACAATGCGAGCTTTCTCACATCGGCTCAAACCAGCGCCTTTTTGACCGGCCAAAACGTCGAATTGATGGGTCATCCGCCGTACAGCCCTGACTTCTTGTTATTCCCGCACATCGAGAAAAAAATGCGTGGTCAACGTTTTTCGTCGCCAGAAAATGCAGTTGAAGCGTTCAAAAACCATGTTTTGGAGGTGACTCAATCGGAGTGAAAAAAATGCTTCGACAATTGGTTTGAGCGCATGCAAAAGTGTATAAATCATGCTGAAAAATACTTTGAAAAACAATGAAACCATTTTTGGTGATAAATATTCGCATTTTCATTATTAGGCCAGAAGTATATATAGCAGCCCTATTAGGGTATTTTCTCCCTCTCAAGGTGAAAATATTTCCCACTCTGTGCCGATGTCTAGATTGTCTGAGTAAAAGTGCGGATGCAGCCTCTAAATAAATGAGAACTTATTGTTTTCTTTTTAACTTTGGCTGACAAAAATTGGTCACCTGAATCGGCGCATTAAAAAGACAAAGTTGAAGTAATTTTGAGGCCAATTTGTGTTCAAATATAAAAACTAACTAACTAAACGAGTTGAAAAGGGCATTTCTATAAGGGTATTTTCTTCCTTCGCAAGGGGAAACTTTTTCCACTCTTTTTACAATCCCAATTAAATGACAAGATCGTCTGATTATACTTAGTAGGAACATAAATACTCGTACTGTTACACACGTTTTATGCTGTAAAATAAAAAGTACTGAATTTTTTTGGACCAAATATTTTTTAATATATTTATTGATGTATATTGTATCCAAAAAGAATCTACTTATTCGAAATGTCTGCCTTTTGCCTTTACACACGCCTTAAGTCGCACTGGCCAATCAATAGCTGCAGGAACCTCGTTCTTTGGTAAATTGGCCGAAACTCGAACCAAAGCAGTCTTAAGAATTCCAATGTTGGGGTATCTTTTGTGACCAACCTTGTCCTCTAAAACCGTCTACAATTTGTAATCCAATGGGTTCAAATCTGGACTGCCTGAGGGCCATTCTTCAGAGGAAATGAACGCTGACAAATTTTTTCGAAGCCAGGCCTGGGACGTTTTAGCCTTATGGGCCGGAGCAGAATCCTGCTAGAAAGCCCATGGCTGGTTTTGGAACAGGGAATTGTTAAGAGGCTTCACAACAGCTTCCAAAACGGTTTCTTGGTAAACTTTGGCCGATGTTTTGACTCCTTGTTCTCAGAAATGCCTGAAGATGGATGATGACCCTTTTCCACCCTTGGGATCAGGTCAGATGCTTCCTTAGATGACCGCGCATACACTCTATCATTTTGCTTGTAAAATTTTTCCTGAACGGTAAACAATTCATCGGTAAACAAAATTTTTCTGTGCAAGTTATCAGCGTGCTTCACCAAAAGACGTAGCATTTTTCAATCCAATATTTTTAAAGCTGCGGTCAATAAATGTCCGGTACGTCGTTTGAAAGCCCCAAGTCCCAAGTCTTTTTTATTGATTCGACTCATGGAAGTTTGCGTGATATTCATCTCACGGGCCATGATTTTCTGTTTTCGGAGCGGATTTCTGTGAATTCTTGATTCAACGGCTTGGATGACATGCGGTGTTCGAACAGAGCGTGGGCGGCCCGACTGGTGGCGGTCTTTTACATCTCCAGTCTCCTCAAACAGTTTTATGCATCGGTAGACGAACATGCGGCTAATCCATAGTGGCCGGAGCGTTTTGAAAATATCGCATTTTTTTCATTATCTGACCACTTCATGATGAAAGTTGAAACAATTTTAAAATCCCGTTATAGACTAACGCTATTGAGGTTAGCTTTCAAACCCCATATGACATTAACGGGGTATGTTCAGTTCTACTATTGAAATGGGTGTGTTCAATGTTGTAACAGTATTTATGTCCTACTAAGTAGATCGATTTTGTTTTGATTTTCGAATATGGCGCTTTACGTTACATCCCAAAGTATAGGATAAAACAGACCCAAATATTGTCTTCTCCTGTCCTTAGCATATAGTTTCAAATATGTAGATATTGCAATCAAACATTCACTTGAAAGTAGTTCAATTCAATCAGCTGATTGATTGGCTTTATAAATACATGTGTGCGTGTTTATTCAATATCAATTCAATTCACATGCGAGTTTATAAAAAGAAATCAATAAAAATTGAACATAAGATTTCGCTGCCGTCTTTCGAGAAAAGACAAACAATACACATCAATAATAGAAGAGTTTTGAAATCATTTGAAGTGTCTGGCTATTGTCGGCACGGCGACAATTTGTAGTGAAATGTGAATCTACGAGAGTAAATCCAAATAAAATTAAAAATAGAAATTGTGCCTACAACAAACAATTAAAGCAAATTGTATCTATTTTTTAAGATTCTAGCACCATTTCAAATAAATATTCATGAGAATGTTACACTATCCTACGCAAAACAACATACCTACAATCTTTTTTTTACTACACTTGAATTACAATTCAAGCGAATCGGATATCAAGAAACATTATTGATTTTAAAACAATTCATATCTAGCCGCTACCCTATTAGCTACATATATAAAGATGTTCAAAAAGTTCCGATATTTCTAAAGAAATCGCAAATTTTACTGTTACACGCCATTGGCGATCGAGGGTATCACATTTCGAAGAAGAAGAAGAAGAAGACAATTGTATAAATCGTCTGTGCGAATTTTGTGTAAACTGATAATAAAATTAAAACCAAAACAGCAACAACAACAAAACAGAATAATTTATTAATAATTTTTTGTTTTAATGTACATACAATTGTGTATATGTTTTTAACGCTATTGCATTAAATTATTGAAATGCACTCAGTCGGTACTTGAGAGAAATCATGTGTGAAAAATATACACACTTCGCCATATAGCCTTAGATAGATTTGAATGTTCTTGAATTAGAAAAAAATCTGAAACGGAGAATTTTCTTATCAATCGATGTATACTATAAGTATATAATTCTATTACCATACAAATACTCGTAATTAAATATTTAAATTAATAAATATATTAGAAAATTAAAACTAAAAGGTGCAATTATATTTGCTTGCTTTCTGCTTTAAATGCTGTAGGTAATTTCTAATTAAAAAAATTTTAAATTGCTTATACTCGTAACTTGTGTACTTTATCGAAGGTGGAGGGTTGGTTAACTATAATTTTCATTGCATTTTCAAAACCAGAGAAGTACTTATATATAAGCTATCTTAAAATTCCTAGACGTTTTAGCCATGTCAGTCTGCCCATGTGTCCGTTTTAATCTAGATAGCGGTCAAACGAATCAACCTAGGATCATGAGATTTTACATGACTATGGCCATAAGCTGGAAGTGGGTGAAATCGAACCAGGGGGAAAAGTTTCCCTTTAAGGATTAACAGTAACTGGGAAAAATAGACTTTTTTGGAGTATTATATATTATTGATTAAATCAATCATCATGTAGACAAACAATGGTAAAATTAAGTACTAGTAGTTGGGAGTCACAAAATTCCTCAAAATGGGCAAAGTTGCTGGACGTTTCGTCTTTTATGGTCTCAAAAAGTATGATCTTAAATTAAACGGGCTTTTGCTACGAATCCACATTTGGAATTGCTTTGTAGTTTTGGCTTAGATAAGGGTCGGACGCAATGGGGCCCAAAAACCGGACTTTATGTTCAAAAGAAAGGACTACCGCTGAAAATCGGTACTCAAATCGAAGCATTTTTGTAACGAATCCAAAAATGGATTTATTTTGAAGACTTGGCCAAGATTATGGTCAGATTATTCTTTGTTCCACATTAATAGCGCCTGGTAAAACTGAACTATATCGCTCCTTGATTAAGAATATCCCGCCACACAAATTTGCCTTCTAATTAATTAAAGGTTCAATTGTGCTGAAATTTCATATGTTGCGTTTTAAGCGGCCACTTACTAACTGTCGTGCAACTAGACCTGATCGGCTTATATTTTAGCAGCCCCCCCCCCCCCCCCCCCCCCATAAAAAGGTTCCGCTTTGCAAGTAACATATTTAAAAAGGGTGGTCCAACCATAATGCACGATGTTAATAGTGAGTCACACCTTAACGTCGAGTTTTTTGCTTATCTTTATTTGACTTTTCTCTGGTTTAAGTGTTTGACAATTTCACGAGTGATTGTTGAAAAGTCGATGCATTCACAAAGAGCGACTGTTTGGTGCGTTTTATAGGCTGGCGGCTTCATCGGGCCGTACTTCTTCAAAAATGAGGTCGGCCAAGCAGTTCCCGTAAATGGTGTTCGCTATCGCAAGATGCTTGTAGCCAATTGAGGATATGGACCTGGACAACATGTAGTTCCAACAGAATGGTGCCATTTGACACACAGCTCTCTTGCGCGAGAAATTCAATGGCCGTGTTATCGCAGGTCTAGGTGATGTTAATTGGCCGCCAATTAAAAAGTGTACGTCAATAACCCAAGTATAGAGCTCAAGGATGAGATAATTCGTCACATTAACGACATTAAAAATATGGACCATCGGAAAGAGGCATAGGAGGCTTACGATTGGGACATAACAAATTCGTATCTTTATGTCAACGCACCCTCAAACATTTTTAATGATCTTTCAGTGTCAAAACGTTAGTCGAAGTCAACATTTCATCACGGTAAAGTTCACTTATGAGCAACGTTTGGAAATCATTCAAAATTACTACTCGTACCGAAATTCCGAGTCGGTGGCTCTAGCAGTTTCACGAAAATCTAGAGTTACATCATAAAATCATCTTCGATGAAGCTCATTTCTGGCTGAGTGGTTTTGTCAATAAACAAAATATGCCTTAATGGACAGCAACAAACCCACATGTGCTTTAAGAGACACAATTGCATCCGCAAAAAATTACTGTGTGGTGTGGTTTTCATGCCGGAGGTGTGACTGTGCCGTATTTTTTTGTCGATGAAAACATTCGTCATGTTACCGTCAACGGAGAGCGATTTGGCAAGAATTAGATGAGCTTGACACGCCCATATGTGGTTTCAACGCGACCACTAGCCACACAGCACGCGTCACAATCGATTTACTGAAAGGCAAATTCAGTGAACGTGTTTTCTCAAAAAATGGACCGGCGTTCATGCGATTTAACGCCACTGGATTTCTTTTTATGGGCCACATCGTCATTGGTCCAACAACTTTGACGAGCTTAGAGAAAACATCCAACGCGAAATTGCCAACGTTCGGGTCAAAATGTGTGCAAGAGTGATGAAAAATTGGGTCCAAAGAATAGATCGCTGTATACGCAATCGAATTTCATTCTTAAAATGAAATATTTGCACTACACCTTGAAAAAAGTTGAACCCTGTCTTAAATTTTCTGTGTTTTATAAATATATAAAATTGTTATGTCTTTAATGGAAAACCATAAAAGACATAGACACTTCTATCATAATACAAATTATAAAGATAATTTTATGAAAACTTTTTGTTTTGTTTACAATTAACATCGTTTTAGTTGAACCACCCTTTTGTTTTGCATTTTTGGCACCCTTAAACAAACTGTTCAGTAACCACACTTATATGAAAGACGGCAGTATAATTTGCAAGGCCCCGAGCGCCCTTATTCATTAATTTTCCAAAATTCTCGTGCCATTTGGAACACGATACCATGCTTTTTTTTGTTTCATTTCCGTCACGCCAAATAAACTGCACTTTAGCTAAAACCACTTACATATATACGTTTACTTGGATCTGAAAATGTTTAAATGACCTCAAGCCGAAAAATAATTTTATAAAATAACAACACTAAAGGTCAACTAATCACTTACAACGAATTTCAAAATACTTAGAAGGCTATCATGACTTTTTTGATATACAGATTTTTGTAATTTTTAAATTAGTCATCGGTGGCATATGTTTTTCTTAGGTTACCGTCCTTAAAAACTGGTATAATGCAATGTCTGAGCTGATCACTGGCACATTTCTTTAAAAACTTTTAACTTCTAAGATCTCTAGATCAGGATCAAAATATGTTATTACATACATACGAGTATGTACTTTATATGAAAAACATATCTCTTTTTTAATACCTTTCTGGAAAATGTATTTGTACTAGCATGGACGCTACGAGCTAAATAGAACAAATGTTATTTTCTGATTCTAAACATTTTAGCAATGTGCACTTGTTATCACTTGGTCCAAGGAAAAAGAATCAGTATGTATGTTAGATTAGTTTCAACGCGGCTACGCGTTACATCGGTGTTAAACGACTGAAAGGGTCCGGCTAACTGAGCTCGATGCTCGCTGAATGGATTGATTGCAAAAATTACTTCACACTTTGTATTTTATGTTGCGTTCGTCAAATTATCTAATTATGCTTTCAATAATACTAATTGTTACATAGAGACCACTTTTGTAATTTTTGTACACATTTTAAAGCACACACACACGCAAGAAATGGACAACAAGGGTATTCACTTATAAAACTTGAGGAAAGTTTATAATGTCATGTGAATTTACATTTGGAGAGTGCTATGTTTTTTAGCCCTCAGTGTTGGAAAATATTAAGTTGAAAGTTTAAATTAAATAAACATTGATGAGATATATAAAAAATTCCGACTATCTCAGATTGTAGATGTTTTTGAAAATTTTCAATCCTAGCTTAAATTGTTTAACCTCTATCGTTCTTTCAACAGACACGCTGTGTGGACGGACGACCATGGCTAGAACGTTTCAGAATTTCAAGACAATATATAAAATTGTATTTTATGAAGTCTCTGATCAATATTTCGAGGCGTTGCAAACGCGACAACGAATTATACAAATTAAAGTAATTTATTATACACTCTATCTATCCTCCGATGGAGAATGTAAAAATCTAAGGTGATCTAGGCTACATACCTTTGTCTGTTTGTCTGTACAAACTATAATTCCAAATATTGGAAATTAATGTTTATGCTTTGACAATGTTTAAAAATTCAACCACCGAGGACTAAACGATACATTTTTCTTTTTCAGAAATGATTAAACACTCCCTCCTTCGATAGATTGTTAAAAATGTAGACTACATACAAAATATTGGAAATAATGTTTATGGTTTAACAAGGTTGGTATTAATTTAATTTTTTTTTTTAAAGTATTAAATTAAATTTCCCCCACCGAAAGACTGAACAATATATTATATTTATTTTCAGAACTGATTATACACTCCAGCCTTTGAAATATTTTTAATGGTACTCATACGGTCACATTCAAAATCAATACTTAAGACCAGAGTTATAAGGTTAACTTAGTGACAAATAATGCAAATCCAAGCCACTCCCCTTCTGGTACCTCCCACACAATCGTCACTGTTTTAGTGCATATTAGAAACCGCATAACTTGTCACCCAGTGCGTGAAACTCATATTGCTTTATTTGCCCACCGAGGCCTACCTCAACAAAATATTTTTTTTTTTATTTTCAGAACTGATCGTCTGGATGTTAACCGAAACTATGTTCACAATTTCCCTTGTTACCAGTGTCAATTGTTTGCCGTGAGTACCCCCAATATTGTCGATTTCACTGTTTCTTAATAGCAAAAGAGATTAGAAGACAGTTATCTTGGGCTTATAATCGAGAAGAGCAACAGAATAAGCCAACAAAAACATAATGAAAGATGTACATTGACAAAGGAGCATAAAGCATAAGTAGAGAAAATTAAGGCGCCTCTCGAAAACATATTTGATTTTTGGTGGTGAAGGAGGTAGGAATTAAATATTTTTTACTTTGGAACATGCTAAAACATATTTAAACTGATAAAACTCAAGGATGGTCCAACCAAAATGCACCATGTTAATTGTGAGTTACACTTAAAGGACAAGTTTTTTGCCCAAATTAATTTGACATTTGTTTGTTTCAGTGTTTGACAAATTCAGCCATGGCGAGTTAGACAATTGAGCAATGAAGCCTTTTACGGAAATGGGCGTTTAAAATGCATTTCGTGCTCTTCGTAATTTTTTTGGTCAGCATAATCGACCAAATGTGTCCACAATGGATTCGTTAACAAGCAGAATTGCCGCATTTGGGCAAATCAGAATGCAAGAGCGATTGTTGAAAAACCGATGCATCTACAAAGAGTGACTGTTTGGTGCGGTTTGGTCATCGGCGTCATCGGGCCGAAATTCATTGGAAATGAAGTTGGACAAGCAGTTACCCTTAATGGTGTTTGCCATCGCCAGATGATAATGGATTTCTTGGGGCCAGAAATTGTGGATATAGTAAAGATTTGGTTCCAATAGGATGGTGCCACTTTCCACACAGCCAACGATACAATGGCTCTTTTGCGCGAGAAATTCAATGGCCGTGTTATCTCACATCGTGGCGATGTTAATTGGCCGCCACGATCAAGCGTTTTAGTTGGACTACCCTTCATAAATACCCAAACGGAGTTGAATCAAATTTGTTAATTTATTAACTCTGGCAGACATGACATTCGAACCAGCAGCGTCAATTTAGTTAGATAGAAGATCAAAAATTTTTAAGCGTATCAATCGTAAGAAAATAAGAAAACTTTATAATAAAAAAAAATATTCTCTTATTCCTTTTCCAGAAAAACTAGCTTAGCAGAAAAAGCGTGCAAATCCATCAGCTTTTCCACAGAATTGGCTGGATCTTGGAAAGGTCTGTCAATGGATAAGACAGTCAATAAATAAAATTGCCGCATTAATGCTGATACACAACCCGACCATATTCTCGAAACATAGTTGTATCCATATAAATGTACAGTTTGGTTTAGCTGGAACTATTGTCGGTAGGTATTTTTTTTAAAAGTAAGGTCTGGCTAAATGAACGCTTCAATGGCGAGTGCTACCTTGAAAAAGTACTTAACGCTTCATGAATTTGAAGCTTATTAAGAAATTAGTAGGTTTAATAAGATATGATAAGATTTATTAAGAAATTATATTAAAAACTAATAACATTTTGGACCAGTCACAGGGCGCCTAGATCCTGAACTATCACATTCCCGAAGGCCATATTTTTCGGAGGCCTAAATACATTAGACCCATGAGCAAATGCCTACAATTTAGTCGAATCGAAAAATTAATTATATTAGGATTCATGAAGAAATTATATTATTTTTAGTACACACCCAGTAAAAACTAAGTACGTCTAATTACCATTTGCACTACCAGATAATGACCACTTATTACCCCCTGCATTATTTTAAACCCCAAAATATGTCCTAGCAGATAATTGGATTAATAAGTATTTATCAGTATTTGTGACTAAAGCTGTATGAAAGGCCCTTGATGGTTTTTCCAGTACTTGCGGTGATTTCTCATCGCCAATAATACTTATACTGTATTGAAAAGAAGCTGTGACGACTTTTACTACTTTCGCGTAGCGCCTTTAGCGATTTTAACTTAATTTATTTTTTTTGAATCAATTGTTCTTGAGGTAGTAATTTGTCATTCCATTAAAATAACTTACAAAATTAATGGTGCCCAAAAATATCCGGATTTTTTAAAAATCACTTGCACTTTTTTTTTTAAAAAATCTGTTATACCTATTTGTTGTATTTTTTTAACAATCACTCGAAGCTAAAAGTTTTTATAATGTTTAGACATTTGTTCCGAAGCGATTTTTGATGTTTTTCTATTAATTCTGTAGCTATTTATAGCGTATTTTTTATATTTCACCTGTAGCGACATTGCGCATACAGACGACTTCGTTGTTTCAAAGACAGTTAAGGGGAAAACACTAAAAATGCGTTTAAATGTACACTATAAAATCGATTAATATACCATAAAATAACCATCAAAACATTTAGAAACATGCAGTAATGAAAGAAAATGTGAGGAAAAAAATCAAAAAATATGTACTTAAAATAAAACATAAATGTGAATTTTTTTTGCTCTTAATTGTTAATTTAAATAACAACAACTATTATAGGCTTATTGATTAATTTATGATCAAATTCTTGATTGAAAAAATTTAAAAAAAAATATTTTTTTCAAATTTCCAAAGCCGTAATTTATTTGATCGCAAAAATTGTACAAGTTTTGAATGAAAGTAAGCACTGACTTCTTTTTTCTAATACGAGTATTGAGATAATCTGCAACTTGCAAAATCTTCTGTAATCCAGAATTATTGTAAAGAGCTGTTGCCTGTTACGCCATAAGTTTTAACATCATTAAGTATTTTTATTTCCGTGGCTAGTGGATAAAATTCCTCTTTGTCCTTTAATTGACTCTATTAAAAATCCATAATTCATAATGCAAACGCAAGTTGCGATTTAAAATTCATTTTATTTAAAATTGTTTAAATTTTTGGTATGGGATAACAATTTTATTTTTTTTTTTTTGAAAATATACATCAAATATGTTTTTGAGGTGTGTATTTTGAGTGAAATATGAATTAAAACTTATTATTTAAAAAAAATATGCACAGAATATGAATTTATTAACATTAGCATTTGCATTTTTAACTACATTTTATTGCAAAATGATTGATTTGAAAAGCAATTTAATCAAAGTTACTTTTAGACTGACTACAACAATATGCATTTGCATAGAATTCCAATCCCTACTAATAACTATAATCTGGTATGACCGACTGTGGCGCAAGGGCTTGAGTTTGCATCTACTGACCAAAGTGTTCTATGTTCAAATCACCGCAGACGTTTACTTTTATTTATTTTATTAGTTTATTTAAATTTAATTTGTTTCTCAAAATTAACTCTCACTCTCACACACGGTCTACTTATTCTTGAGCTTACAAATGAGTACTTATTCTTGAACTTCGAGCGGATAAGAATGCCCTATTTAAGGTGTGCCGATTTTTGGGCCCATATGGTCCGGTCTGATTTTCAAATTGGCCCAAATTTGAAATAATGTTACATTCGTTACCCCCGAATGTCTAACGACCTCGTCTTTTATGGGCTATTTTATGCGCCTAAGCCTTAAATGACAAAACAAAAATATGATTCTGAGTTTATTTTGTCTTTCACAGGTGAATCTTTTCTCCTTTTGCGCTATTTGGTCTAATTTTAACACCAACGAATAAGATATAATCGTGGTAATTTAGAAGATTCTCTTTTTTTTGTTTGGTTTGAATCGTGCTTTCAACCGACGCCCAGACCTTTTACGCTATAGGGTCAAATATAAGTATTTCGAAATGTTACAAACGGAATGAAAAACTTATGTACGTAAAGTATACACTCTTTTCTATGGTGAAATATATAATAAATCAGTTTGATCAGCATCCAAATTGTGTGTGGAATCTATCAAAACATCAAACTAACACCGAACAATCCAATGTTTTTTTTTCGCGTTTTTGTCAATTAGTGCCACATTTGTTCGCCGTATTCTAGTGACAAGAGGAAAAGGAGTCAACTAGGTCTTGGGCTGTAAACAAATTAAAATTTCGAGTTTCAACTAAAAGAGTCAAGGCATTTTGACTCTTTAAAACCATTTTGACTCGGGAACGCCGGTAAACATTGTCTCAGCATTTCTAATTTCCTTCCTTTAATCCAAATTAAAAAGATTTTGCTGCTGGCCACACATTTCGTTTCTCAGTATTTATTTCATTGCCACATAAGTGCTAATTACGAAAACTTTCATTCAAAATTGCCCCATTTTCAAAATTCCATAATACAGAGTAAAAATAAATTTGAATCGGCTGTAAAAAAAGTACTGATAATTTTTTCAAATTTCTGGTTTTATTGGAAAGGTTGAACTTTTTCATTTAATAATGGAACACAATATCATTTATATGACAACCACAACTGGCTCGGCAGTACCTCGTCCGATTAACCCAATTTGTTAGTACATTTTCGATTGTTTCATGTCGAATCCCTTCGACTTTATGTTTCAACGCTTCAATTGTCTCAGGATGCTCTAGGTAACATTTATCCTAAATGGCTCCCCTCAGAAAATAATCCTAAGGGCTCAAATCACAGCTCCGAGACGGCAAATTGGCAACAATTTCGGCTGATAGTGCGATGGTTGTGTTGGATGTGTGACATGTGGCCCCGTCTTGCTGAAACAAAATGTCGTCCATGCCGTTTTTTGAATTTTTGGAAACAAAAATTCGTTGAGCCTGGCGCGGTAACGCTCACCGTTGGCGGTAACGGCGGATCCTTGCTCATTTTTGAGGATAAATGGACCAATGATACCGCCAGCATAAAATCCACACCAAACAGTAACTCTTTGTGGATGCATTGGCTTTTAAATAGTCACGTGTGGGTTCTCTGAACCCCATAAGCGGCCATTTTACTTATTGACAACGAGATGAAAATGAGCTTTATCTGAAAACACGGTAAAATTCTTCATCTACTGCTAAACAATCTTCAGCCCACTGGGCGAAGCGAAAACGCATCGGCTGGTGTTCTATTATTAAATGACAAAGTTCGGCCTTTCCAATAATTTCCAAAATTTGTAAAAAAAAATATAAGTACTTTTTTTACAGCCGATTCAAATTTGAAATATTAAATCTCTCACCCTACACCTATCGAAAAAATCGAATTGAACGAATAGATTTCTAAATAGTTTATAAAAAAATAATAATAATATTACCTTACAAATAATCGTATTTTCCACAGCAGCAGTGACAATTGAAATTGCTTGCACTGCTTAAAATCACCAACTTTCCGATTTTTATCACCAACAAAACAATGCCAACGATCTTTATAACTTATGGCAATTTAATATGACTTTAAGTGGGAACAAAAAAATATAAAACGAAACAATTTCGATTATTTTCACTTGAACAAAAAAAAAATACGTAACGTGATAATAAAAAAAAAACAAAATCATTATAGTATTTTAATAAAGCATCTTAAACTCACATCACTAACAAAGACAAATAAATGAAATCTGACCTGTGAGAATACAAAATAGATTGCAAAATCAAAAGCGTAGGTAAATTGAAATCAAATTCAATAACGTTGTGATTATCAATTCATTTATGACCGTTTGTCTTCTCGAAATAACAATGAGTATTCTAGAAGTATTTTTAAATAGTTTTTTATCGTTTGTTTTTCTTTTTCACTATTTCGTTTTAACTATTTTCAAACATTAATTGATTTTATCACAGCTACAAACACTACCATCATCCGATACGTTTCAATTTGAACTGAAACTATGGCGAACAGAAGCTGAATGCGACAATCGCCGCTTCAAATGCGTCAAAAGAAGAGACGTCGTTAAATGCCAACTAGCTGGCTGGCTGGCCAACCAGCCTCTGTCCGCAAGTGTATCTTATTGTTGTAAAATAAATTATTAACAAAAGACGAAAAGCACAATAACTTGATACAATTACAATTTCTTTCTTTTATTCTATCCACTTAAGAAATGATTAATTTCGAATTCAGTTTTTCTTTTTTGTCGGTCGAATCTGTAGATTTGCAATATATAGGGGGGAGGGTATCGGCGCGACGCGCGTTTTGTATCTTCCGCACGCACGCACTTTTTTGTCATAGTGGTGGGTGAATGGTGTTGAATGATTAAATGCGATGCGATATTTCATGTTTTGGTGACTACTCCAAACGCTCGTAGTTGTTACCCGAATAGTTAACCTTTGGATTTTAGTAGGTCAATAAATTAAGCTACTTTTTGACATGTCATCTATTAATTGTCGACTGGTTTTTTTTTAAATTTTTTTATTTAAACATTTTTTCGATTTTTTTCTCTTTAAGTTGACTTTGCATTAATTATGCTGGAAGTTGCACTTAAAACGTAGCTATTGTTTGCTGTAGTTCTCTTCTTCTTCACTCAGTAGCTGTAATCTGCTGCTGAATTTTTGTTTGTTTTTGTTTTCTTTTACTTTGTGTTTTATTTATATTCGTAAAGGCATAAAACAAGTTTTGACTTCTGTTTTGATTAAAAACACAATGACCAAACATAATTTTGCACATATTTTAGAAAATTCGGAAGTTTATTTGAATATCATCTGCTTTGATCCGCCGTAATTCTGGATTAACGGGTTCGATCATAGCCATCATCAGGTCACAACTGACACACAAATTATGCGGCGAAAAGTCTCGATTCCGCTTCTTTCGAAAATGCTTTTTACGGATGCGGATGTACGAGTATGTGTATTGAAACTGCTTTTCAGTGAACCGATATAGTTGAAATCATTGTTATTCAAGAGTTTATTGACCTTTAATTTATGCTCATTTTAAAATTCGCATTTTTATGCCGCCGCCATAAAATGAAACATATATTTTATTTTAAATCTCCAAACTTTATGATAGCTGATCATGAATTTTAAATCAAATTGTACTTAAAAAATTACCCCAACAACTTATCGGGTTAAGAACATTGAAAAAATATTCAGTATAAACCATAGGTTGAGAAGCCGGCGAAAAATCATGGTTTTTATGATTACCGATTTTAAAGTTATGTCACTCTTTCAAAATGAGACACCAGTGAACCTTAGGAACCACAAAAATTACATTTCAATTTCTGCTATGTATATCATAGCGAATGAGTTATTAAAATTGGACTTTCTTGGTATTTTGCTCAAATTAAAAATTTAAAATTAAACTTTTAAAGTGACAATAACTTTTATGTTTTAAGAGATTTAAATTAAGATAAATTTCGGATAATTATGTAACTTATAATCCATTAGTGCTAGAAATTTACATTTATGTTATTTATATTTATTTCGCAAGTTCCAATTTGCCCTTAAATATCGTACTTAATAGAGCGCGTCACAGAAATCATGCACTATTTTATAGCCTTAAATATTTGCCTGGTTCCGCCCGTGTAAACCAGATAAATTATTTTAACACAATATGAATGAATACAAAAGTTTTAACACATTGAACAGGGACAAACAGTCTCGAAAGCTCTTGCATCTACAATGTACTTTAATAGATTACAAGTTTTTAACAAAATGGCAAAATGGCTTTGATTTCGTGGCTGCACACTGTTTTTATCTCGATTTTTTTTCTGTGCACCTCGGCGTATCAGCGGAACTTCAAATATAAAAGCGGTGTTTGAAGTCGGACTCGAACATTTGTTCCGGGTCAGTGAGTACTTTGTTGGGTTTGATTTATAGTTCAAGATGTTGCAAACAGAATGATAAATTGTGTATACACTCTATTCGATAGTATAAGGGTGTGTCAGGGATTGTTGTTTTGGGTCATAATCAAATTTCCGCTTCTAATAATCTAATAAAATCACACATTTTTTGAACAAGAATAATAAAATGAATGAATATGAAATTAAAAAAACAAAAATTAAATTAAATCAGACCAAAACATAGGCACTATAGGGGAAGAAAAGGCCTCGAAATTAAAGAAAAGGAATACTTCTACTTAGGATAACAAAGTATATCGAAAGTTGACTTCCGACTAATCGACTATTTGTGGGTAAAGTCAATTAATCGACTTTTATTTCGACTTTTTCCTATTTAAGATTTTATATTTTTTACATTTTTATACGCTTCACCAAAGGGTGGATACTATACTATGCTTAATAAATTTCCCTTTGTAACCCCACAAAATATTTATTAGGGAAATATTTATTAAGTATATATATTAATGATCTTCGTAAAATTTCAAGACGATCTAACAATGTCCGTCCGTGTGTTTGTTAAAAGCACGATCGCTGTCAAACGAAATAACCTAAGATTCTTAAAGTTTGCATGATGATGGCTACTAGGGCTGCTATATATATTTCAGACCTAATTATGAAAATGCGAATATTTATCATCAAAAATGGTTTTATTGTTTTTCAAAGTATTCTCCAGCATGATTAAACACTTTTGCATGCGCTCAAACCAATTGTCGAAGCACTTTCCACTCCGATTGAGACACCTCCAAAACATGGATTTCGAACGCTTCAACGGCATCTCCTGGCGATGAAAATCGTTGACCACGCATTTTTTTCTTGATGTGCGGGAGTGAAAAAAAGTCATTGGGTGCCAAGTCAGGACTGTACGGCGGATGACCCATCAATTCGACGTTTTGGCCGGTCAAAAAGGCGCTGGTTTGAGCCGATGTGTGAGAGCTTGCATTGTCATGGTGCACAATGATTCGCCTTCTCTTGTTCGTTTTTCGAATTTCTCCGAAGACTTCAGGCAAACAAATTGTGGTGTACCACGCAGAATTGACCTCCTACGTTGCTCAAGCGGAACAAAACATGACCGGTTTTGCCGAAGAAACAGGAGACCATTTGGTTTGAAGTGCTTCTTTCACGAACAACTTTCATTGGATTTGGCTCGACTTCGAAGACCCACACGGTCGATTGCTGTTTTGATTCGGGCTCATACGCATAGATTCATGATTCGTCACCTGTGACGATCTTATACTTAGGCACATAAATACTGTTACAACATTGAACACACCCATTTCAATGGTAGAACTGAACATACTCCGTTAATGTCATATGGTTTTTGAAAGCTAACCTCAATAGTGTTAGTCTGTAACGGGATTTTAACGTTGTTTCAACTTTTATCGTGGAGTGGTCAGACAATGAGAACCGTATCGCTGTAATATCGCTTTTCAAGTGTGAAATGAAAAAAAAAAAATTTTTCAAAACGCTCCGAATCTGCTCCGAAAACAGAAAATCATGGTCCGTGAGATGAATATCAGGCAAAAGTCCATGAGTCGAAGCATTAAAAAAGACTTGGGACTTGTGGCTTTCAAACGACGTAACGGACATTTATTGACTGCAGCTTTAAAAAAGATAGAATTGAGAAATGCAAACGTCTTTTGGTAAAGCACGCTGATAACTTGCACAGAAAAATTTTGTTCACCGATAAAAAAATTTTTATCGTTCAGGAAAAATTTAACAAGCAAAATGATAGTGTATGCGCGGCCATCTAAGGAAGCATCTGAACTGATCCCAAGGGCGGAAAAGGGTCATCACCCAGCCTCTGTCATGGTTTGGTAGGGTGTCTCTTACGATGGGGTCACTAACCTGCATTTCTGCGAACAAGAAGTCAAAACATGGGCCAAAGTATACCAATAAACCGTTTTGGAAGCTGTAGTGCAGCCTCTAAACAATTCCCTGTTCCAAAACCAGCCAGATAAATAATGTTTCCTTTAAATGGACTTAGGGTACCACGTAAAACACAATTTTTTGAGTAGTTGCTTTGCAAATCATAATTTTTTGTGGATTAACAATGGATAAAACGGGTACTATCGGTTGCGCCGTAACTAAGACCTCAAAGAAAGCATAGTTGCTGAACGTTTTTGCTCATTTGGCCCGAAAAAAAACGTTAAGCTGAGTATAAAAATTAATTAAGCTGGCTGCGAAAAGTCGATCGCATCGTCGATTTAAATCTTACACAAAAGCCGATCGCAACATTTTAAATTTTTGCAACAAAAAGTCGATAAGTCATTAATTGATAAACCACTTTAATAACCCTACTCCTGCTTGTAAGGCATTAGATATAAACTGTCATGGAATCCACAGACAGGGCAGACCGAGACTCGGATATTTGCTAGCTAATAGCAAGAAGAAGCGAAAATCCTTGGCATGGAAACTAGAGGAAGAACGCCCTAGATCGAAGTGTGTACAAATCTCTTATTAAACAGGTTGAGGTTTTGAAGCCAGCATAAGCAAGTAAGTAAGTGATCAAAAAAGATACCACCATTCGTCGACTTAAGACGTTATAACTAGTTAACAGCAATTAATTTATTAACTTGTTGCTGTATAAACGATTCAATAAAATACACATTAAAACATTTATAATTTGACAAGTTTGATTTCGATTTTACGCTAATTTCTTTGGTCAACGCTGCTGCGCGTCGCTTATTAAAAGCCGGTAAATAGGAAGCTGGCGAAAACGATATCATTTAATACTAGAGCGTAGCTTTTATTTCGTACAAAGTTGTCATTTCTTGTTAAACTCGATTTTTTTTTCTTTTCTAAAAGTTTAGTTAATAGGAAATAGGTCATAAACCAAAAAAAAGTATTCGTTTAATCTTAACTACTTTTCTAGATAGTTTATTTTTATTAACACGGATGGTGAGCGAGGTTTCTCGTTTCCTTCTTAAAGGTATGTTAAGGGATTTAAAGAAGTGTGGGGACAAGTGTGGCTCAAAATAGGGTCTAGTCCAAGTTGGTCTACCATGATTCCTTTAGCAAACTCGTTTTGTAAGTAACATTAGGTTCCATATACGACAAGAACGGCGGTAGAAAATTTATCCAATTTGTTTAAAGTGATGTTTTAAAATATTAGCGATATTTGCTAGCATCTAATTAACACTTTGTTGTATGAATATGTATAAATACAAGGTCATCTGCTAGATGATCAAAATGGAACATATGCATAAATAACAAAAAAAAATATCGATAGGCCCATCATAAATATGTTTATTTCCATGAATATTTCGGGGGTATTGGAAACAAATATTAAAAATAATCAATTCATATTGAATATACAAGAATTGTGTGACGTCTATTGACTCAATTGTGCTGGAAATGTTTTATTTTACACCATCCTGCACAGAATGGAGAGTATATTAATTTCAGCAGTGCGTTGGAGACATTTCGTATATTAGGATACTATAAGAATGATAAGGAATTGTAGGAATATTCTATGAGAGACGTTCTTCGCTTACTGTTTAATCGAATGTTCCTGAAGGTTCAAGTTCTACCTGGCTATCTGTGATAATTAATGTAGGTTTCTTTAAAATTTAAAAACGATTTTTGAACGGTTTGTATAATCCCAAAATCATATTTCTATATGTTACAAACGAGAATGAGTTAATGCACCCTACTTTCCTAGTGTAGGGTATAGACAACAATGCCAGTTGCTCCAACGACCTTACCAAAAAAGCGCATTGTATTTTAAATTTTCAATTATGGGCATGACGTCTACGTCTATGTTTACTTTAATTGCGAACAAAAATACATTTTAAATATTTATTTTGTTTGCACATTTCAATAAACCATACATCGTTGACATCTTCAGAATGTTCGAAACACAAATTTTCCATTTGATTGTCTATAATTCTAAAGCTGTTTCTTAATTGATCCACCTTGTGCACAACTAATTAAAAAAAATGCAGTCACATTGGCATCACTTATGTATTATATTATTTTAATAGAATATTGGAAGTAAGGCTTACATTGAAGGCTTACCCAGTGCAACATTTACTTGATTAGAAATAAGCTAACATAAACTAACATATTTGCGGACGTTTAGCTAAATTTTTGACCAAAAAAGGGGGAAAAAGGAGAATTTTTAAGATTTTAAGGCAGTAGATACGAGGGCGACCGCAAAAGTACCTGGCCTAACATAAAAGAACCGTTTTTTTTGGAATTATCATTATTTATTTTTCAACATAATCTCCTTCCAACTTAATACACTTCATCAAACGTTTTTCAAGTTTTTTAATTCCATCCGAAAAATAAGATTTTTCAAGACCTTCAAAATATGCCTCAGTTTCAGCAATAATTTTTTTAAATTTGGAAACAAGAAATAATCAGAAGAAGCTAAAGCTGGACTATATGGTGGATGCGGAGCAATTTCAAATCGTAATTCGGCCAGTTTTTGTTGAGTTAAAAATGCAGTGTGTGAAGGAGCATTATCTTGATGAAAAAGAACTTTTTTTTTCTTAATGCAGTCATTTTATCTTCATTTCTTCACTCAACCGATCGAATAATGCACAATAATATTCACTATTTATAGTTTTTCCTTTCTCAAGATAATCAATAAATATTATACCCCTTGCATCCCAAAAATACTACGGCCATTACTTTTCCTGCTGACTTAACAGTTTTCGCCTTCTTGGGACCACTTTTACCAGCTTCTATCCATTGTTTTGACTGCTCTTTGCATTCTAGGATGTAGTGATGGATCCATGTTTCATCAACAGTTATGAATCGGCGCAAGAACTCTATTGGATTACGCTGATAAATCGCTAAAAGCTCCTCGGAATTGGTCCAACGGACGATTTTTTGGGGTAAAGTCAACAAACGCGGCACCCATCTTGCGGATAGCTTTTTCATGTGGAGTTCATCATGTAAAATACTCCAAACTTGTTTTTCGTGTATTTGAACAATATCAACGAGTTCTCTGAGCTTTATTCGTCTATCTTTAGTCTCTTCATTAAATATTTTTCAATAGTAGTAGCAGTTTTCGGTCTTCCAGAGCATTGTTCATCTTCCGTACTTGAACGACCCATTTAAATTGTTGAACCCAGGATTTCACGGTGGAGTATGATGGTGCATTATCACCATGAACAGAATCCAATTCATCTTTGATTAATTGTGGCGTATAACCTTTCATATAAAAGTGTTTAATTACCGCACGAAACTCTGTATTTTTCATTTTTCAAAAATTATAAAACTTGTTTACTTCAATCACCTGTAACAAAGAAAATAATCATTAAATATTTCGGAAATTTTGACAGATGGCTTATAAAAGATTGCTTTTAAAAACAAAAAACAAAAAAGTTGCTGGTAAAACAGAAAATGTGCCAGGCCAGTTAGTTTTACGGTCGCTCTCGTATTTCGTTTAATCAATACTTTTGCACTTCCCCCAATATTTTTTTCAAAAACCGTTCGATTTAACTGTTTATAGTTAGTACTCGCATACCAAACAAATAAGTGTGTTTTATTGGAAGTCGCTTACAAAAAAAAAATAATTTGTAGAAAATTATCGCTTAAAATCTGTAAATGTTATTTTTGAATAACTTTATTCTTAAAAGTTCTAAATATTCTAACAAGGTTTTACGCAAATTGTCTATGTTGTTTACTGTTAACAAAACATGTAAAACTAATTGTGAGTAAAACTAACACAATATAGAAAATTATAAATAACACAACACTTTTTGTCGACAGGATTTTCAAATAAACATTCCCTGAAAAAGTTAGAAAAAAACTAACGATACGTTGGGAAAACAAGGAATAAATTAGTCTTATTTAATTTATGAAGGAAGACTGACCAATCAGCTCAGTCAAAAACAGCATGAAAAAAATAAAAAAATGGTTTGAAGATATCGCGTTAGCGACCTTCTAAGCGAGTTGTCAATCGAACACGACCAATGTTAATGATCTATAGCTGCTAGTTAATACAACAAAGAAATGTTCTAAACCGTCAATATTAAACATATTTCATATATAAAAATTTATTGTAGAACAATATCAATTAGAACTGCTGTGATCCTTTTAAAATCCCAAATTAGTTCCTTATTAAGAAAATAAGTTTAAAGAGTCAATAAGAAATGCCAAGGTCATGTCCAAAATTTCGACATCAAAACTGGTAATAGTTATCCAAAATAAATTGGCTGTAAAATACAATCCAAATCCAATTCATTGTTGAAAATTAAAAATTAACTACAAGTGCTACACAAATATTGAAGTGATGGGAACTTACCGGGTTTTGTAATTGTTGTTGTTGTGGCAAAAAGTAAATCCAAATTACGTTTTAATAAAAAAAAATCAAAATTGTAAATTTGATTAACGTTTGCACTTTGCGATAGAGAACTTTCACAAATTTTAAATTAACAATTTGCCGATAATGTGACGTATTATTTTAATTTCACTTTAAAGATTTAACGCACGCACCGTGAACTGCACCGCACCCTTTTTTTCAAAATTGTAATCTCAAATTGCTGTTGTTTGCTGTCAGCTGTTGATATTGTTGGCGGAACAATGTCAAATGTTTATTGTCGCTTAAAGTTTTTCTTTTGCACAAATTATTGAACATAAAATAGATTTCGAGTTTTACGAATTTCAATTTTAAACTATTATTTGAATACTTGAGGCTTTTCAGTGACTCTTGTGCAGGTGGTGACGATGAATATTTCACTCTCATAACTTTACCCATACAGGTGATAAGCCGTTCACAATACACGTAGGATTAGAATATCGTATCAAAGTCCCTTGCCCACTTAAAGTACAAGAATGTCTCGAAAATATTTTCTTTTGGCGATTGATGGGATTGTATTAAATGTTTCTCGTGCTAAATTTCAGACATGACCGCGTCGATGGCGATATTTTTTGGGGGGTATTCTTAAAATACACAACATTAACGTCACAAATGTTTTTTACACCGAATGTTTTACGCTGATATTCTCGTTATGGTTCAAGAGCTGTCTATGGCCGGTGTGCTATTTAATAGCAAAATGTATTTTTAATTTTTTCGATATATTTGCCGATGGTTCCGAATAGTTTGCCGCCAACTTAAATTGTCGCTTCTTCAATTGTATTTGTCGATGGTGTCTCAATGACTGACTGAACTTTCTGCGGGCAGCTCAGTGGGTTTTTATAGATGATCTGTTTTGTGGCTGTAAGTCAGCGGGAAAATGCGAGAGTACATAACGCTGCACCAAATCAAATCAGAGCTCCCTCCGCATAGACACTCAAAAAGACTCTCTCTTTCTTGTTGATAATGCGGCGAATTCAGTGTGTGGCGTACTTTACACAGCCAGCAGCAGTTTGAGATTATTTCGCTCACATCCGATGATGTTCGGTGTGGAGTAGTTGTGTGCGTGAGCCTGTGTGTAAGGGGTGAGGGTGGTTCTACTAAAAGTGCTTTGTTTGACCAAATGTTGTTGTTATGTCGGTGGGTTGTTGGGTGGCGGTGTTTCTTATCTATTCCAGATTTGAATGCTGCTGCACTTTGTTTGTCTCCAACTCAAATGGATTTTTAAACCTCATAGATAAAACACTGTGGGTTATAAGGGCGCCCAAAGAAAACAAATCTTCTGTAAAGCCTACATCACTGAATGGATTTGTAAATGCTTGGGTTGATAAATGAGTGATATCAACAAAAAAACGTAAATATTTATCCACATTAATTATTTCATCTTTTTTTATAGTCTAGGTCATAGGATGGAGTGTACTTATATAAGTAAGGGGTGTTTTTTTTATTAAGGTATAGAACTTCGAATTGAAATAAAACACAAGAAAATCGTTTTAATGTCCATCAATTTGGCTTTATTGGAAGGATAATTTTATGCCATTAATGTTTAAATATGATTTCGAGCATGTGGCCGCCGCGGCTGGCTCGAATAAAGCCAATTCTACAGGTCCAATTTTCAACCACTTTTTCGAGCATATGGGGCCGTATGTTGGCAATAACGCCACGAATGTTGGCTTCCAAGTCCCCTAACGTGTTTCTGGTTTGTTGGCGTAGACGAGCGACTTCACATATCCCCAAAGAAAATAATCCAATGGTCCATGTTAACCGATCCATGGTTAATCGAATTAATTGCTCTGATGGACGATTATGTCGACCATAAAATGGACGGAGCTTGCGGTGAACTTCGCGAACTGAACCATTACTTTCGAAATAAATTTGCACGATTTGCAAGCGTTGTTCTTTTGTCAACCTGTTCATGATGAAATGGCAAACTAAACTAAATATTAATCACTTGACAGCTGACAAAATGGCCGCCAGTTAAAAAAGTGATGCCAACTTAAAGTTCTATACCCCAATAAAAAACACCCTTTATATACTGGCATCCTAAGAAAGAAAGTCACATCTCCATTTTTTTAGTTTTGATATATTTAGCTTTTTTTGAGTCATTTACAGTTGGGTCTTTTATGTTTAACACAAAACTCAGAAACCCATTCACGGTTCCGAATCTGCCTTATCTCAATTTTGGAGTTTTGGCGCTTGAGACTTTCTTTCTTAGTACGGCAGTATATAAGTCTGTCATTCCGTTCGTAACTTCTCGAATTACATATTACTAGGAACCGGTATTCTATGGATTTCTATGTTGTCGTCAGTCTAAAAGTAACTTTGCGAAAATGCATATGTGACAGCGCATAGAGAAAGGGACCTAAGGGTAAAAAAATCAATTTTCTTTTTTTTCTTCTTTTTTTGATGTGGACAACATCTGAGCATCGAATGAGACAGATCCCATGCCCCAAAAGTGTTCCCTCCCAGAGATATGCGCGTTTTATGAAAGTGATGGTACGCCAAAGAAACACGTATTTAAATCTTTAAAATGGCTCTCCTGAACAACGCAAAGAGCATATCGTTTACATTTCAACGTCAGAATTTCGCCCTCTGAAGCAATGTTTCATTGTTTAGTTGATCGTCATCACCAACATGGCACCGTAAGAGATTTACCTCAAACCGGAAGACCACGTTTAATTCACACTGCGGAAAATATTGAACGAGTACAGCAAAGTCTTAAAGAAACACCAGAAACATCTGCCAGAAGGCATTCTTCTTGGCTAGGAACGTCTCTACGGCGCACTTAAAAAAAAGATTTGGTGGAAGAATAAAAACCTGCAGATCATCGGCAGCATCTTTTTTTGCAGTTAAATTTTAACTGTTGGTCAGAAATGAAACCGACTTTAATAAAAATTTGATTATGAGTGATGAAGCTTATTTTTATTTGAATGGCTTTGAAAATCCAATAGCCATTCATCAATGCCAATTGCACCCCAATAGGTGTACAGTATGGAGTGGGGATCACATCTGCAAAGATCATTGGGCCTTACTTCTTCAAGAATGAAGATGGAAGTGCTGTAACCGTAAATGGAGAGCGGTATCGGTTTATGATAGAACATTTTTTAACGTCCTGCTCTTGAATATAGACCTGGGATGTGGTTTCAGCAGGACGGAGCCACTGCCCGAGACCGAAAAATCTCCAGAAATTCGGAAATTATTTGACCAGCGCGATCGCCAGATTTGTCAGCACCCGACTATTTTCTTTAGAGTTATTTAAAGGAGCGAGTATATGTGAACAAGCCCGAGACAATACTTCAACTCAAGGCCAACATTGTTGCAGAAATTCGATCGCTACAGCCACAATTTTTTAAGATGTTATGGACATAGCTTTAAAACGAGCCCATTATTGCGAAGCTGAATGTCATTTAAGTGACAATATTATTCTTACATGGTGTAAAAAAATTCAAAATTGTAATTTATATAATCTGAGAAAAAAATTACAAATTACACTGAAGGGTTCAACAAAATTGTGACGAAGAAGTTTCATCGTGGCTCTTGCTGTTTGCGCAGTGGCTTGATCTGGCTGGAACCATATGTTAAGATTATTCTCAACTTGCGGATGCAAAAAAGTTTCAATCAAAGTCCAATACAGAGCCCCGTTAAAGGTTTCTGGTTGACCCTCATTTTCAAAAAAAATATGGACCGAAAAATGTATCAATCATAACACTGAATCAAATAATATATCTGGAGGGGTGTAATTTAGGCTGTACTGCTTTTAATTTCCACTAGAATTCTGAGACTGATCTTTGTTCCTCAAAACAGGAGACTAAGTTCCTAATCATGTTGTTACTGGGCCTGTTCTGACATTTAAATGACGACGATAATTTCGTTCACTTAAGATAATAGACTTGCCAGAAGAATAATAAAATTCAGCAATTTTGACCCGTTACTCTACATTATTTGTAGCTATCATATATCTACATTAAAAATTATACAACTTGCAAAAAAGAAAAATAATTATAAACAAATAAGAATATTTTTATCCTTCATTCTTATTGGGGCCACCCTGTATATGGAGGATCCGAGGAATATTCAATACATCTACCTCAACGTTGCAACTGCTGACCAATAAGATCTCGCCAGTCAAGAAGTTGCCTGCTTAATGTTGGCTTTGCGCTTATTAACTGTGCTTCTATTAAGTATACATATTATTCATCGTCGTTAAATTTTAAGGCGATACCACTTTGACCGTCTGTGTGTTGAAAGCACGATAAATTGCAAAAAAAAATGTAGTCTTTTTACTCACCACACCCACTTTTAGTTGAGGATCGATTGGGATTCAAAATAATAAAAGTCCATTTTTCATGCTCCCCACCGTTTTTTCACTTTCAATAAATGTCTCTCCGGATAATGGCTTAAGAACCCAAAGAGTATACGCATCTTGAATTTCTTCGTGATGCCAGTCGTCAACATGACTTTAGAGCGCCGGTAATTCGTAGCAACCTAAAAAATTTAGAGTTATTTTCTATAGCATTTTTACAATTTTTATTCGGTTTTGAAACACTGTACAATGATGCTGTAAATTTCCACACCGTGCTGGCTATTTGCATTCATTATTTATAAATACATATGTGACAGCGCATAGAGAAAGGGACCTAAGGGTTAAAAAAAATCAATTTTCATTTTTTTTTTCTTTTTTTGATGTAAACAGCATCTGAGACTGATCCCATTCCCAAAAGTGTTGCCTCCCAGAGATATGCGCGTTTTATGAAAGTGAAGTCGACGATTCTAAGCGCAAATAGAAAGGGACCTTATCATTAAAATGGATCTCCTGAACAGAACTGGTTGTTAGCCTTAGGTCCCTTTCTATTTTGCGCGTCACATATGTAGTTTTTACTCACCGCACACAGTGTCTTTTAGTGAAAATCGATTGGTATTGAAAATCGGGAAACGGGTAGAATGCTCCCCTACATTTTCTTCGCTTTCAACCAATATCTGTCTAGGAGTGGCTTAAGGGCCCGAAAGGTAGCAGATCATGAATTTCGTCGTGAGTTCAGTCGTCAACAAGGCTTTGGAGCGCGGGCAACCTGAAAAAGTAAAAGTTATTTTCCTTAGCATTTTTAAGATTAATATTCGGTTTTGAAACACTGTACAATGATGCTGTAAATTTCCACAACGGGCTGGCTATTTGCATGCATTGTTTATATATATATGTATGTTTGTACGATGTTTATATAAATATAAGTACACATATAATGTATTTTATGCAGTTCTTTTTATAACTCAAGATTTGAAATTTTGTTTGTCCGTCCGTTGTCTTGTCACTGTTGTCTGATAAGCGCGAAGTGTTTTACATTCTGCCCGATAACAGAAAATAAAAAAATAAATTTAAATAGTTCTCTACGATATGAAAGCAATAACAATAAATTATCAGTATTCAAAACATACATAATTAATATTCTAAAATGTTAATGCGGACAGAGGCATGCAGGTATAGTGCAATAATTGCCATCGATTGAATCAGTATCGGATTTCGCGTGAACTTCAGGTACTGCTTGTGGTGTTCGTTCGCCACAATTTTGTACCTTTGACTAAAGTAAGGAGAGTGGGGTTTTTTGCAAAATTAAAATGTTTACATATATAGGGTGTTCAGATTGCAGTGATCGGTTTACCGATTGTTATATTTTAATTGTAGGAATGTAACGAAAATGGGTTTAGCAAAAGCAAATACTGAAATATATTTTTTGCGAAAGCCAATATTGAAACAAACATTTTTGCGAATGAGGGACTGAATATTCTAAGCACATTTGGTTTTTGCGAAAGCAAAAGCAAATAATAATTTTTGATTTTAATTAATGAAATATAAATTCATTCCGAATGTCTGCGTTTTAAATTTAAAATATGTATTACAGTTAAGTTATAAAACATAAGCCCTGTTATTCACAATAACTCTCTCAAAATAAGTTAAAAGGACAGTTTGAAAACGAAAATTCGATATGAACCTTTCGTAAATATTTATGAACTTGGCTCAAAATATTTATTTTAACGGAAAACATAAATATTTGAAATACAATTCACAGAAATTCAGCTCAGTTCTAAGTTCGTTCATATGAAAAACATTAATTTTATAAAAAGTTACTTCTAAATACGATTTTGCCAAGAATGTTTTATGTGAGATAATAGAAATGAACATCATTTTTTAGGGAAATTAACAGAAGTGCAAATTTTGACAGTGTGCCGGTCACATCTTTACTCGAAAAGGTGATTTGAACATTTTTGAAATATAATTCAGAAAAATTTTAGTTCTGAGGTAATTATAGGGTGATCAATCTACATATATATTTTTTCAAAATAAAAAAAAATACAAAAATTCAAATCAGGTGTGGAATCTTTGTTGTTCATTCAAAGGGACATATCATGCCAATTTAAGATGACTCGTTCTAGCATTTCGACCGGTATGGCGTTAATGAAACGCGTAATGTTGGATTCTAAAACCTGAATCGTAGCTGGGTTTTCTGCATAGACATTGGACTCTACGTAGCCCCAAAGAAAAAAGTCTAAAGGTGTGATATCACACCATCGAGGCGGTAACTCACCGGTCCAAAACGTGAAATTAGCTGATCTTTGAAATGACCTCTCAATAGATCCATTGTTTGAGCAGCTGTATGCCAAGTGGCATCGTCCTGTTAAACCAAATGTCGTCAAGATTACGGGCTTCAATTTCAGGTAACAAAAAATCCGATATAAGGGCGCGATAGCGAGTACCGTTGAAAAAATGTGGACCAATGATTCCACCAGCCCATAAACCGCATCAAACCGTGGTTTTCTCTGGGTATAAAGACGCCTTTAAAACCTCTTCTGGTTGCTCTTCAGCCCAATTGCGGCAATATTGTTTAATGACGTTGCCGTTGAGCCAGAAATGGGCTGAACAAAATTTTGGTCGAAAACAGCGGAAACGAAAACGCTCATTTCCACAATACAGTTGCAGAATTGGGAGACGTTGTTGCTGTGCAAGACTTTCAATTATCAAATGGCAAACAATGCTGAAAAGAAAAAATAAAAAGTTTAACACAACTCACACGTAATCTGTGAACAAACCCTATTGAAGAAATACCTCTAGATTGAGCATCCGTTACAAATTTAAAAAAAGTATGAACCGATGATTCCACCAGCCCATAAACCTCAACAAACCGTGGTTTTCGCGGTGTAATGGCAAATGGCAAACGATGAAATGGCAAACAATACTGAAAAGAAAAAATAAAAAGTTTAACACAATTCACGCGTAATCTGTGAAAGAAAACTCTATTGAAGAAATACCTCCAGATTGACCACCCTATATATACTTTTGAAATACTTAATATTCAAAGTTTAGTAGAGCCCATCATATCTACTAGTGATCGGTCATTTTGGCCATACGGGTCTTTTTTGGGCCCCTACGTTCCACACGCCTGAACGCAAAATTTAAAATATACACACAGAGAACAGATTTGTTGTCACAAGCGAATTTTGTTGCCAACCGAATGATTGAGGTTGCATCCACCTCAAATATTAGTTGATGTTCTGTAATTTTCAGTAATTGCATCTGAAGTATCGGTGGAACATACGAAGTATTCAAACCTCCCGAAAGGAACTTTGAATCTAACATACCAACTACGAGCAGTTTAACGATAAAACTTAAAATGTTCGTCAGAGGCATAAACTGTTGACTTACACACTTGAAGTAATCTAAAACAAGAAAGTGGACAAGATGATGGAAGATTATTACTGAAAAATAATTTGATAAAAAATAAAATTTTCATTAAACAACACGTTTATGGTTATGAAAAAATTTAAGTCATCATCACCAACTATTGGTTACAACAACAAAATACCTTCTACGGGTTTCATTAGTAGTGTATACAATGCGATGATCATATTTATCATCTTGTGCTAAGTCGAATCTATTACGATTAAAAACATTAAGTGATCACAACGGAAATTCTACTTTTGCAACGGAATTTTTGAAGTTCCCACTAATTTTTTCCCTGTGTGTGTACATCGTACTGGAACAAAATTTGATTAACTTTTTATGGCCATAGGACCATGTTTATTAGTAACCGCTTCTTAGCACAACTGGGCCACAAAAAGCGAAACGTAAGTGTCAACTAGCCTTGCCCCGTTCACAAAAAGCAATAAAATGTTGAGCAAATACGTAAATAAACCATTTCTTTCGAGGTTTATTTAGTTCCTTGAGGGGAAACTATAATTTGGTTGCAATAACCATATTTTACGGTTGAGAACATGTAATGGTTGTCGACAATATTGGGAACACATCTTTGCGTGCGGATGCCACCTGCTTCTAAAATCATTAGCGTCATAATATCTGCTCACCCTATAGATATAAAATCCATCACCCGAAAATATATAAATTTGATTAATTGCTTATGTACAGGGTTTTCCAATAAGGAAATAACAATTTTATGCTTATATATTACTAAAACTCAGAATATTTAAGATCTAGAGTTCAAATTTATCCCAGGTGTAGTGCAAATGTTACATTTTAAGAATGAAATCGATTTCGGTCATATGACCACCACGAGCCCGTGTACAGCGATCTATTCTTTGGAACCGATTTTCCACCACTCTTGCACACATTTCGACCGGAACGTTGACAATTTCGCGTTGGATGTTGTCTCTGAGCTCGTCTAAAGTTGTTGGCTTGTTGGCATTGACCAATGACTTGATGTGGCCCCATAAAAAGAAATCCAATGGCGTTATACCGCATAAACGAGGTGGCCATTCGACCGGACCATTTCTAGAGATTACACTTCAACCCAATTTGCCTATCAGTAAATCGATTGTAACGCTTGCTGTGAGGTATGTGGCAACGTCTTGTTGAAACCACATATCGGCGAAGTAAAACTTATCTAATTCTGGCCAAAATTAATTTTCTAACGTGGCACGAAAGCTCTCTCCATTGACGGTAACATCACGATTGTTTTCATCGACGAAAAAATGCGGCCCAATCACACCTCCGGCATGAAAACCACATTTTTTTGCGGATGCAACTGTGTCCCTTGAAGCACGTGTGGGTTTGTTGCCACTCAGCCAGAAATGAGCTTCATCGCTAAATATGATTTTTCTATGAAATTCTGGATTGTCGTGAAACTTTGCGAGAACCACCGACTCAGAATTTCGATAGTAACTTTTAATGATTTCCAAACGTGACCTGTACGACGACGAAATTGTTGACTTCGACTAACGTTTTGACACTGAAAGATCATTTAAAACGTTTGAGAGTGCGTTGACATAAAAAATAGAAATTGTTATGTCCCTATTGGAAAACCCACTACATGAAGCCATTTGAACAGGTGAATTTCCATTAATTGCTTTAAAAGCGATGGAAAGGGGCTACAAAATCTGTGCGGCAACCTCATCCTACCTACCACACACATGAGCATTTGTGGTTAATTGCTAAGTTTGGTTTTTAGTGGAAAAATCTCGGAAATTTTTTGTATATGAATATTTGATTTATGTATATTTATTGTTTTAACATATGTAAATTGCCTCATTACAACGACAGGCGGGAAATATATACTCCTCCTGAATTAATTAAAAGCGTAGTAACTGCCAACACAGGCAATGTCATTGCGAAGGTAAGTCAATTCATAAAATGTTGTCCTATTGAATTTCAATAAATTAGCGATTGAATGCAAATACAATGAGTGGTGACAAATTTGAAATCTTTACATTCCCGGTCGTCGTATCAGTAGATCAGAGACTCACGATGTTACATTTACTTACGAACTAACTTTAGTAGCTATTTACAATTACCATTAGGCCAGAAGCCCATGCGTTCGTTGTTCTTTGATGCTATTAGCTACCCAGAGGGAAATGGTTTTAGTACTGCCTTTTAGAAAGCCTTCTGAGGGAGCTTGAAGGTATGCTTGCTGAATTGTTTTCTCATTTCAAATTAACGCAGGGTTACATTGCACACTCCCTTCTATAAAAAGGCATTTTGGAAGTCCTGCAGCGAATTATTTTCTAAAATGCCTATGAAAAATTAGAAAAAATCTAACTGCAAAACTAATTTGAAACCATTTTTGTTTTATTTATTATTTTGAACTAGAACTCGAACCTACGACATTCTGGTTGCTACTACGTACTGGTCTTAAAAAATAAGATTTTGTATTAAAGGGTTGTCCAACCGTTATGTACGATGTTCATTGTGAGTCACACCTTAACGTCAAGTTCTTTGGCCATCATAAAATGACATTTCTTTGTTTCAGTGTTTGACAAATTAAACCATGTGCGCTAAGATTATTGAAGCCTTTAAAAAAATAGGCGTTTAAATCAAAATGCATTCCGTGCACTTCGTGATTTTGTTGGTCGCATAATCGACCAAATGTGTCAACTACCAGGAGAATTGTGCTCAAATTTCAGCAAACTGGGTCTGTAGGAAATGTGAAAACACCTATGTATGCTCGTCCAGTTTGTTCTGCGGAAAACGTTGATGTTGTTCGCGATAGAGTGGCAGAAAAGCCGTCAACCTCGACTCGTAATAATAGGTATTCGCAATATGATACCACCCTCCTTGTAACCAAAAATTGAGGATATGGACCTAGACGATATGTGGTTCTAACAGAATGGTGCCATTTCCACACAGCCAACGAAACAGTGGCTCTTTTGCGCGAGATATTCAATGGCCGTGTTATCTCACGTCGTGGCGATGTTAATTGTCCGCCACGATCAAGTGATTTGACACCGTTGGACTTTTTTCATTGGGCAGATTTAAAAAAAAGTGTACCTCAATAAGTCAAGAACAATTCAAGAGCTGAATGATGAGATAATTCGGCACACTATTAGCATTAAACCTCCATTATATCTTAATCATTAAAAATATAGGCCATCGACTTTTGTAGTGCGATGCCAAAAAACACAGGCTGCCCAGAAAACATTAAAAGTCCTTATAAAAATTTATTTGGCGACGGTGTCTACTGATATCTAGAAAAACTTTACGCTTTACAACACCGTACCACTCGAAGCGGCAAAATTAAGCGGATATTAAAAAACAACATAAACAACAACTTAATAAGCAGGAGCGGAAAAAAGTACCATATAAAAAGTAAGCTGATTTTTTAGCTCGGCAAATAAAACAAGCCTAATGTGTGCATGATCATATTTCAAGTTCAAGTAAGGCCTAATTTTAGGATGCATAAACGACAGTGTATTGGATCTGAAAAGAGGCGGAGTGCAGTTCACCTAACTTTTCGTTCAACGCATAAAACACCGCAGGTTTGGTGGTTTATGTGTTAAAAGCTGTGCTTCCCATTTTTCCCACTACATGTTCATTTGATTTTTATAGCTCCCATGCTTCGGCACTATATAGAAGCACGGGTACGAGGGCTGCTATATAAATTTTTGGCCTAATAATGAATATGCGAATATTTATCTTCAAAAATGGTTTTATTGTTTTTCAAAGTATTCTCCAGCATGATTTATACGCTTTTGCATGCGCTCAAACCAATTGTCGAAGCACTTTTACCACTCGGGCGGAATAAAAAGAAGTCATTAAGTGCCAAGTCAGGTCTGTACGGCGGATGACCCATCAATTTGAGGTTTTGGCCGGTCAAAAAGGCGCTGTCATGGTGCACAATGATTCGTCTTCTCATGTTGGTTTTTCGAATTTCTCCGAAGACTTCAGGCAAACAAATTGTGGTGTACCACTTAGAATTGACCGTCCTACGTTGCTCAAGCGGAACAGTCGCCACATGACCAGTTTTGCCGAAGAAACAGGGGAAGTGCTTCGAAGTGCTTCTTTCACGAACAACTTTCGTTGGATTTGGCTCGTTTGTTTTGTTTCGGGCTCATACTCATAGATCCATGATTCGTCACCTGTGACGATCTTTTAAACGTGTTTTGAAGCAAATTCAAAATTTCAAAATTCTTCAAAATTTCTTTGCACCAATCGACACGAGCCTTTTTTTGAGATGTTGTCAAATTGTGCGGGATCCAACGAGAACAAACCTTTTTAAGGGCACGTTTTCATGCAATATCAAATGCATGCTGGTGAAAGGAATGCCCAGGGATGTCTCTATCTCACGGTATGTCACATTACGATCTTGCATTATCAGTTCACGCACGGCATCAATGTTCTCTGGCACAACGGCGGTTTTTGCACGACCTACACGACCTTCCTCTTTGAGCGAGCGTCGGCCACGATTGCCATACAAAGATTTAAGTTCATCGATGCACTATTGTCGTGATAATCCACGTCGAAACTTGTGAAAAACGATCGCATAAAAATGTTCACGGGTTAATTCCATTTTTTTGACAAATTGAAATTGAGTCACTATAAACAACACAAATGATGGTCGTACGTCAGAACGTTCTGAGTACGTTTATGCTATAAAATGTCAAACTTTCCAATGGAAATGTCAGATGGCGGCAGGCAACACTTTGTGTTGCCTAAGCCAGAAATATATACAGCAACCCTCGTAGTATGCGTGTATTGTAAAGTGCAAACTTCATTATTCGAAAGCGTAAATTGTTTACCGAGCCCAAAGTAACACCTATTTGCTAACACGTTCCTTAGTTTCACTCCGTTCTTTTGGTTTAATGGACTGACTGCCAGTTCAAAAATTATTTTCAATTCTCGATCCGAAATTTTTCATTGACTATATTAGGTTCTTGATATCAAAAAAGATGCCGGCATTTTAGAATTGTAATGCCTCCCTGACAGGCAATTAAAAAGGCATCAATAGGTGTGCTGACTATTACACTACGGAAAGCAATCAACGATGGAGGACATACAAAATTTTGCCCACCAAAACTTATTTGTCCACTTGATTTGGTCGTTATTGTATATTGTTTGGATGTCAGCTCTATTTATGATTTAAACAATTTCTAATGCCACAGTGCATTTAATTCATTTTGAACATTTATATTTGAGATTAACCATAAAATGCACGAGTATAATTCCTAAAGATTATTATTTATAGTCAATAAAAACTAATCCAAAAGAGTGCACACTAACGAACAGTCGTATTTGCATTCATTGTTCAGATACAAGTGCAAATACGAGTTCATACTTCAAATGATGTCCCACTAAAATTTAAAACAAAAACTTTCCATTCCATTATTTACGTTCATATGAAAAACGATCTATAACGCCTCGGAGATAGCCCCTACATCACTTGTTTGTAATGCGGTTGCTGTGAATGAAACAGTTCTGATTTTTACATTTCTAATTGCCAGCGGCTTTTTCGATTCGCATTTAAGAAAACAATTATTTTGTCATTTTTGTCACGTTCGTTCAAACACCGGCTACACAAAGATCTAATAAATCACCATCAATTAATACGAGTATGTATTTCAAATAATTCACATAAGTTTTTTCATTCATACGATTTCACAGCCAGCAAAAAATGTCGTTGAGCGTCAAGAAACCCTCACCCCTGGGCGGTATGGTCGGTCGTACACACATACGAGTTAAGGTAGCGTTTTACAGAAATGCTGTATGGGCCATGCCGTCGGATGGACGGAAAGATTATTTGCATTAACAAAATATTGATTTATAAGCATAGCTAGTATTTCTGTATGTAAGAGTGTAAATTTATACGTAATACATTGAAATTAGCCAGCATACAGTAGGTGATGAAGAAATTATGCCATTTCGATACCAGCCACTGGTTGAAAAGGTTACCCGCCCCAAGGATATTAATTTTGGTTTGAAGTATGATAGTTCCGCACTTTTTTTGTCACATCAAGCTTGCACTAACACACTCTTGTTGCTATTTAACAGAGCGTTGGTTTTATTTCTGTCTCATCTTAATCATGTAGACCTGACGACCTTATATCTGTTGGCATGGGACCATATTGTTATGTAGTTATGATTCTATAGGGTGCAGATAGCATCTAAAGCATTTTCGCAGGACCACGATGTGCCAGTATGTTTCCTGCAATATCATTGTGTCCAGAAATCCAAGAGTTCAATAGTCCAGTTTAAAAGAGTAATTAGGGACTTCATGCATTTCTTAACCAGTTTGCGTTTCACAAGGTGTAGCTGCACTGCCTGGCGTCTACATAAATTGTGCAGCTAAGTCTCTAGCTAATGTTTACGCCATGAGAAGATTACAACTGTTATCTAATGGATATGTATAATTTTCGTGTCTCGAGGTCATTTATTTAAAAACCCGGCTCCAGTCCTCACATCCACCTGTGACTCATAGGTTTTGAGTAAGATGTCATGAAACAATTCTCCGGTACTTCCAGCCAGAGCATTAAACATTTGGCATTAGTGAAAAGTCAAACATAGACTTTAGGTAACTGTAACAAATACCTATCAATCTAAGTAACCTAAAATACCCAATTTGTGACTGCGACCAAAGCTCTGTCTTGCTGAGTCTCAAGGTCCGTCTTGCCGCCACGGTCTGGTGAAGTCCACAATTGTTTCCAAATACAGGCATACAGGGTGATTCATTCACAACTGGATAAATTTCACCAGCGTATTCCATGGATCATTTCATGAAAATATGTTCATCTACGACCATGCCCGAAAATGCAAGGGGCCAAAATAGCAGCGGTTTGAAATATTCGGCTTAGTGGTCGGAGGGTACAAGGGTAAAATTACTTACCCGACCACTACTTAAAAACTCTAAACCAGTGGTCGAATAGATAGCCTCTTACCTTTCCAAAGTTACTTTCACGAAGCCCTGAGGTCCTACCGTTCCAAAGTTCTGACTATTTGACTGCAATTTTTGTAGTAATTTCAAAAAAAAGATGTAGGGCTATCTTTTAAGAGAAAATAAACAAACAAAAATTCGACCACTGGTTCAGAACTGAGCAATTTTACCCTAGTACCCTTAGATCACCAATCCGAAAAATTTCAAATCACTGACATTTCGCCCAAAAGCATTTTTGGGCATGATCGTAGATGGACTTATTTGTATGAAATTTTTCCAGTCGTGAATTAATCACCCTATATGCATGAATGTCGGTGGCCTGCTTTTTATTAAACTATACTTCCATACATTAGAATTGAGCTTTTGGTTTAAGACATCATCTCTAAATTTTGGTGGTTAAAGTCTTTGAACCTTGAGGCGCCTTATTGCGATGAATTTGGGCAAAAATTGTCGACCAAAGATAATATCGGAAATCGGGGATTTGGGCCAAAATCGCATATTTAGACTAGACCACTATTTCGGTTCAGTGGCTATGTCAACAAGCAAAACTGACATTATTGGAGTGAACCAAAACCACAAGCGTTCGACTTAATCTTTACTGCATTAAGATGCCCCACAAATGTATATTCCTTGGACTCTTAATTGATCTCAATTTAGCTCACAATACAATGTAATAACGTATTGCTGTTGTTCGAAAAGAAGTTAGACAGTTATATCTTTATTTGGTTGCTGCCTGTACTGTACTACTCGAAAAACCTCTCCGATTTTTAGAAGTCTAAATATCAGAAAGTTCCGCAAAGAAGTATGAGCCTCAAAACTGTCTCAGATACAGAGCCGGGCACGAGCTTACAGGTGTTTGAAGCCTTTAAATTCCTGCTGTTCGTTGGTGGTCATTAGCTGATACGCTTAGTTTCGCTGCATGACTGCCTTTTAAGCAGTGTCCCGTGGCTACTAACTCTAAGGACTACTAACATAGAGATATCGACTTTGGAGAAGTATATTAAGGATCTCGAGCGATTTATTAGTATATCGTACCAAGGCCAGATCCGACATGTCCTTTCTAGCCCATATTGCATTAGCTTTTTCGAGAACATCTTAGATAATATTAAGATTTCACATCATGAGTAGTTTACCTGGAATGTTTCTGGACTCCGGTTCCCAAGTTAGATGAATATCGGACTAATTGGCCATCTAGTTAAAAGATGCGTGGCGAATCTCTTTAATGGCAACATCGATTTCATTTTTCCACTGTTTTTGGCTGCTTGATGACTCCCCACAGAAAATAATCCAAAAGATTCAAATCACAGCTCCGAGGCGGCCAATTGACATCATAATTTCGGCTGAAAACAGTGCGTAAAATATCGATGGTTGCGTTGGCTGTGCGACATGGGGTCACGTCTTGTTGAAACCAAACGTCGTCCATGTCATTCTCTTGAATTTTTGGAAACAAAAATTCGTTGAGCATGGCTCGTTTTAAAAGATAAATCGCCCAATGAAGCCGCCAGACCAAAATCCACACCATACAGTGACTCGTTGTGGATGTATTGGGTTCTCTTAACCTCATATGCGGCAATTTTGCTTATTAACATAGCCACCGAGATGAAAATAAGCTTCGGCTGAAAACACGATTTTTTGGGAATATTCTTTATCTCCTGCCAAACAATCTTCAGTCTATTGCGTGAAGCGAAAACGCATCAGATGGTCATGATGCTTCAGTTCTTGGACCATTTGAACTAAGTAAGCCTTTATACCGAGGTCTTTATGCAAAATTCTGCTCAAACAAGTGCGAGAAATGTTTACTTCCTAAGAACGATGATGAGTTGATGTTGATGGGTGCTCTTGTACATTCTCAGCCACAGCAGTAATGTTTTCGATTGGTTTGTCCCATAACGATCCGTTTTCATGAACTCGCTTTACAAACTAAACAGACGGCAGATCTCTTCTCGAAAATTTGTCAAGCACATTTTTTTCAGTTTGAGTTAAAGATTTGTTACTTTGGCTGCAAGTTTTTAATATTTCCCAATTTTGTTCGATCGTATAGCGTCCCATTTCACAAATGTCAATCATAAATCTAAAAATATAAGATAATGTTATTCTAGCTTTTAAGGTCAGAGTTATCGTTAGATAAAATTTTAAATAGCTCATCCCTATAAATAATGTATTAAAATATATCATACAATTCAAGTTCTCTCACCCATTGTTCCTTCTAGTTAAGACCCATCATAGACAAAGGAATAGAATTTACATCTTCAACCAATGGATTCGTTCCGATAGATTTGATTTGTTGTAGGCTGTAGATGCTTTCTGTTTCAAAATTATAACAATTGACTTCGTTGACAAATATTTAGAAGTTCTATTTTGATGTGAGAGTTTTGCCAGGATCAAGTAGCAGGTACTTTTCAGCTACTTTCAATGTAGCTTCAGCTTAATAGTCGTGACCGATACTGTATGCACAGTATCATTTCGTAGTTAACAACAAAACTAACTAAAGTTTTTTGTCTTTCGAGTGTGAAATATTTGTCAGTTATATTAGCATAACTCAGAGCTTTATTTAGCAGCCACTGAAAAATACAGAGTGATTAGAACGGATACGAGACAAGTCCATGTCATTATTTAAGTGTAAAAAGAAACACAAAGGTGCTGCAGTTTTTGGCCAATATCTATCGACACACAATTGAGCCATGCAAATAATTCAGTCAATAAATGGTTTGTATTGTATTGGCAGTTACTGAAATTAGATACTTTTTGCAAGTCATATTTTCCATATTTTTCTGTGAAAATTAAAGATTGTGTTTACGCCAAAGGGGGTGTTTATTCATAAACACATACAAAGGTAGGGGATTTTTTCGAGAAAATTATCTCATATTTAGATAAGATTTAAACTTTTAACCAAAAATAATCCCATATAGTTAAAATGCAGAACTGCCAAATGGTTTGTTATGCTGCAAGACAATCTTATCTGGAGAGTCTTTAAGACAACAAATACGCCTAAAATAAGAAGAAAATAATTTCAAGTTCAAACACATAAAGCGTGTCAGAAGACAGTCAGCCAGTTTATTAACATTATTATTATACTTCTAACACCTTGAAATAGACTTTGTTAATGGGATAAACAAATGCAAAAGTTTATTGTACGTCGATATTTTTGCCGGTCGTCAACAACCAAAGAATTGAGTTGTAAAATTTTAACAAAAACTTTCTTAAGGGAATTGTATTAAATTAAATGTAAAACTTCTGGGTAAGGTTTTCCTATATCCAATATTTCACTCACACACACACATAAATTAATGTGTTAAATTAAACAAAATTGGCATATGAACAATACAAATTTAAATTCAAAAAGCTTATTGTATATTATTAAAAATTAATTGATAAAATAGGAGAAGAGCAAGTAATGCTAACGAAAAATGGCAACCGGCTTAGCCGACATACATATACCCTATAGATGGAGAAAATTATGAAGGAACACATCGCTTCTTTGAAATTTTCTCCATTTGTATAAAAGGTACTAAAGGGGCATGCATACAGGCCTAGGCGATTAAAGTATTACCAACTTCACATTGGCGGTACTGGCAAACCGATAATGCCAGCTACACCAAATGTATACCAATGGCAGCTGTTTATATTATTTACAAGCTACCCCAAGCATTCATATCTTAGTTTTATAGATTAGATGTTATTCAAAATGGAATTCAAGCGTAAAAGTGTGATTGCCTTATATTTGGCCGGAAAATCACAACCAGATTTATTTTTTGTAAGCTGAGCCATCTCAAAGAAAATAATGTATCACTCCATAAATCGTTATAATGATACAGGCAGCATTTCAAAACGCATGAAATGGTTCAAAGTGGTAATTAAATGGTCGAAGAACTGAAAATATTCCAACGAAACATCCGACGCACGTGTTCCACAATCCCACGACTACCCGGTCTATGTAACTGATTGACCCGAAACAACCACTCTATAGCCAGAGTGTTCAATATGTGTTTTCTGTCTGTCCATTTTTTCGTCGTAGTAGCTGTACTTCCCGGAATGCGTACTCCGAATATTACTGGTCGGGGCCAGTATCATACAAAACCCCGGACCGTGGATCTGCATGGTTTGTCAGAACTGTATACACCATCGTGCAACATCTGTAAGGGGTAATCGTGCTATGGAGTGGGTGCACTTTAGAAGCTGTTTAAATCTGGACCATATTAGGGAGTATAGCGCTTGGTTGCCTCTTGATGTATCAACGTTGTCCGCAGTGGGTCTCTGGATTTGGTATCATCGTCACTGTCTACACCTTCGTCGCCGTCGTCATCATCATCCATCTATGGGACCCCCGAAGTCTCCCTCGTAGCAGCATCATCAAATACAGCACCTAACACCACAGACAGCTGGTTCTATGGACCGGATTGACCCGAATAGAAATTCTTCGGCCAAGGGCTATCACCCCGGCGCGCAGTTTCCGCTTCAACAACAGTCAGCTACTCGTGACAGTGCATCAATTTTGAAATTTAATTGCAATGGTCTATGCAACCATATCTGTGAGGTAACAGAATTTATGGGTGGGAGAACCATCAAACTGAAAGCTACCTGCAGCCTGCACAGTTGTTACGGATACAGCGTGCTACGTAAGGATCGTACAAGAAGTGGAGTTGGGGACTTGCTTTCCTGTTACACTATTCTGTGCAGAAAAGATCTGAGCTTGACTCTAAAGACCCATACATGGAATATATTGCGGTAGCATTCAAGTCTGAGACTGTGGGTCTCTAGATTTAGTGTCATCGTCGCAGTATACACCTTCGCCGCCGTAGTTCTCATCATTAACCTACGAGACCGCCCTCAGTCTCTCTCTCCCTCTCTCTCTCTACAGCACCTAACACCACTGATAGCTACTCAATTGTACTCAATTTTGCATTTTGATTGCAATGGTCTATGCGACAACAGTTTTGAGTTGAATAAACATCATGGCCGCTGCGATCCAGGAAACTAAGTTGAAATACACCTGCAGCCTGTACAGTGGTGACGGATATAGCGTGCTTCGTAAGGATCGCAGTAGAAATGGAGGTGGGGAACTTGCTTTCCTGTTACACCATTGCATTTTGAATTACAGACCTATCTTGCCTAAACTTGAATGTAGAGATCCATAGATGGAATTTATGACAGAAGCAGTGAAGTCTGGACTGCTGAGATAGAGCCGTATAACGTACTTATATACATCCCGCCGGTGAACTGTCTCTCCTAGACAACGCTCTACGTTCTGCACAGTGAATGAGAAAGCTCCCACGCATATAATGAGTAATTGCCATAGCTCGCCAACGACGTCACCAGGCAACTAGTCATCTCAGTAGGATCGAACTTCTTTAGCAATAGACCATCCGACATTCTAATCTCTGAACGCCGTACGTACCTTAATGCAATGAAGGCTGGCGGTATTTTGCTTAGCCTAGCCGCCACAGATTTAAACTCTTTCTTATGTGTATATAAGAATGGGTCGATTTACCAATCGATATTGTGCCATCGATTTTTCCATAGCTTTTGGCAAAAAAAAGTTCCACTACGAAATATCCAGAAAATCATTTCAGGGCACCCAAATATCATTTTTTTACTTTCTCTCGGGTTTTTTTTAGCAGGTAATAAAAAAAATATTTTTTAAATATGTATTACCATTCCATGGTTACATACAAATATACATTGTCATATACAATACAACATATGAGCTCCTGAGAATTGAAATACGACTGAGAGAATCGTAGAGCATCATCAGTCGTATTTCTATTTCAAAGCTATCGAAAAATCGGTTACACAATATCGACAAATTTTTGTCCTTTCAAATTGATATTATGAAAACTGTTTTTTGGGTTCAAGCTATCTCGGGGTATTCAAATTTATAAAGAAATCAAACCCGCCGATAATTTAGTATCGGCTTCAAACTTTGATGTGGAATCGACTACAAACAAATAGATTCTTAATGCTGGAAGCCGACCTTCAACTAAAATTCTCATCGATTTGCCAATCACTAGTCTTATATGACGTCGTTAAATTCCCCTTAGATTAGCTTTAAAAATTACCGTTTTTTTGGGCCTGTTGGGTCCATATGACCTACCACAGTCTTCAAAATAAATCTGTAATTGGATGCGAAGTAAACTTATTGCCCACATTTAATAGAGATTACTCGTTTCGACTGTTCAGGCTATTTTTTGGGCACCTAGGGTCCAGAAGATAAGGACTATTTTTGGGTCCCTTCGGTTTATGAGTGTGAACCAAAATTTCCCCACAGTAAGCTAAATTGCCAATTTAATAGCATATTTGTAGTCGTGAGAAAAATGTTTCCTATAAAGGACGGAGGTACAGCCCTAGGTTCATTGGGTCTAACCAAATTTAGGGAAATCTTCGGAATCAATGCATATTTCAATAGGTTAGATCATTTCATTGGATATTTGTAGAAGGCGGATTTTTCGGCCTTTGGGGCCTTTTCCCAAATATAAAATTAAGCCAAATCCTTACAAGATGTATTTACTTAAATTCCCGAAGAAACTGCCATGGTTTTAAGACCACATGTTTAAGATTAAATAGGCAGAGTTTTGAGAGTTATTTAAATTGAAATCATAATTAAAATGAGTGCTCGGCAGTACTTAAATGAAGCAATATGTGTGGAGGCGATATATCTAAATGAGAACCGATTTCCTTAATTTTCTTAGCGTGCGTCGTTTGTCTAAAAAGTACTTCTGCCAAAATTGTATTAAAATCGGACCGCAATTACTACGTAAAGTTTGTTAACAAGCTTTCGATGACGTCGTTAAATCACGAGCTGATTCGTAATTCTGTGTCGGTCGGTACATTTGAAGGTCTAGGTCGAATATTATTTGTGGTGACAAACATTTGGCAGTAAACTAACTTATAATTCCATAAATTTTAATACCTAATAAATAAAGACAAGACACAAAAAAGGTAAGTTTGATTCTTCTGAGTCACCATATCGAATAATCACTAGCATCGAGTACTACAATTTTTTTATTTTAATATAAATTGTTACAAAATTTCACCTGTTTTTGATGGTTTAACAAACATAATGGCTTTAACTAATATAAAGTCATTTGATACAAACAAAACGACAAATTACGTATACCACCGTCTTACGGGGTAGGGTACACACCAAAGACTATGATTAAAATAAGAAGTGCAAGTAGTCTGTTTAAATCTGATAAGACGTTCAAACTCATATTAGTTAAGACGTTCAATCATTGCTTCCAAATAAATTATATTCGACTATTTGTCGTATGCCATTTTTAACGTACGTGCCATATTAGGATAATAGAGACGATACAAATCTGTTTCAATCATAAATTTTATAGTAGACGTTAAACCACATACCATTTGCATTATCAACATAATAATAACAAATAAATAACAAAATGTTTGTATAATTTTTGTGGGATCTAAGTCTTAAAAATACAAATATCGTAAAATTTGTATTATACGATATTTCAACAACGAGCCTAAAAATATGCTATGCATAAAATTGAACAGCTAGCTGTACAACTGAGTTTAGTTACATTTTTCTTAATCAGCATTTCATAAATTCTCCACTATAGAATAGAGTGTATACTCATTTATCATACTATTTGCAACACCTCGAAATATTGAACGGATACGTCCGACGGTATGGGACTGTTTGTTGATCGCTATCGTGATCAAATGATTTAAGCTAAAACTTCGAATAACTGACGATGATGGCGATATACGGCAATATTACTTGTTTACATTTTCCCGTTTAGATTAAAATGGGCCTCATCAGACATAAACAAGCAATTCATCAAGCTGTTGTCATCTTCGGCAATTTCAATAATTTGTTGGCAAAATTCCATTTAATAGGCACAAATCCAGAGGTTTAAACTTGCTTGTAAGTTGGACTTTGTATGGAAACAAGTTAAAGTCATCATGAATTATCTGCTGTAATGAGCGTCTGCTAATGGCAATTTGTGCCGATAAGTTTGAAGTCGAAACGCTTGTATTTGCCTGAATTGACGATGCTACAGCGTCGATGGTGTCTTGAATCCGAACATAGGGATCTGGATGGTACGGTCTTCGTGCGATGCTTTCAGATGCGGCACACATAATGGTCCACCTACTCGTTCCGCAAACTCTCGCCTTTATTCCCTTTGGACGGTAATGCAGGACTGCAGAGCATGGTACTATCAAATCTTCCCAAGCATTCATTTTAATAAATCCAAATACTAACCTACCTAATAAAATAAGGAATAAGCAAATTGCTCACACAGAAAAAAAAGTTATTACGATTTGTTTTTGCAGGACGACACATGTGCCACGCTGTATTTGCTGGAAGTTTTGTCTCCAGTGACCCAAGAAAGGTGCCTTTGGGATTAAGAAATGTTTACTAATAATCACTTACAATTAATTAAATTTCCTTACAATTTGATGTACTTGGTAGGGACATAAATACTGTTACACACGTTTTATGCTGTAAAATAAAAAGTACTGAATGTTTTTGGACCAAATAATTTTTAATATATTTATTGATGTATATTGTATCCAAAAAGAATCTACTTATTCGAAAAGTCCGCCTTTTGCCTTTACACACGCCTTAAGTCGCAAGGGCCCATCGTTAATAGCTGCACGAACCTCGTCCATTGGTAAATTTGCCACAGCTCGAACCAAAGCCGTCTTTAGAGATCCAATGTTGGGGTATCTATTGTGACAAACCTTGTCCTCTAAAACCGTCCACATTTTGTAATCCATTGGGTTCAAATCTGGAATGCCTGAGGGTCATTCTTCAGAGAAAATGAACGCTGGCAAATTGTTTCGAAGCCAGGCCTTGGCGCCTGCTGGAAAGTCCATGGCTAGTTTTGGAACAGGGAATTGTTAAGAGGCTTCACACACAACAGCCTCCAAAACGGTTTCTTGGTAAACTTTGGCCCATGTTTTGACTCCTTGTTCGCAGAAATGCAGGTCAGTGACCTCATCGTAAGAGACACCCTACCAAACCATGACTGAAGCTGGGTGATGACCTTTTTCCACCCTTGAGATCAGTTCAGATGCTTCCTTAGATGACCGCGCATACACTATCATTTTGCTTGTTAAATTTTTCCTGAACGTTAAAAATTTTTTTCATCGGTAAACAAAATTTTTCTATGCAAGTTATCAGCGTGCTTCACCAAAAGACGTTTGCATTTTTCAATCCTATTTATTTTAAAGCTGCAGTCAATAAATGTCCGGTACGTCGTTTGAAAGCCCCAAGTCCCAAGTCTTTTTTAATGATTCGACTCATGGACTTTTGCGTGATATTCATCTTACGGGCCATGATTTTCTGTTTTCGGAGCGGATTTCTGTGAATTCTTGATTTAACGGTTTTGATGACATGCGGTGTTCGAACAGAGCGTGGGAGGCCCAACCGGTGGCGGTCTTTTACATCTCCAGTCTCCTCAAACAGTTTTATGCATCTGTAGACGAACATGCGGCTAATCCCTAGTGGCCGGAGCGTTTTGAAAATATCGTTTTTTTTCATTTCACACTTGAAAAGAGCTATTTTAGAGCGATACGGTTCTCATTATCTGACCACTCCATGATGAAAGTTGAAACAATTTTAAAATCCCGTTACAGACTAGCGCTATTGAGGTTAGCTTTCAAAACCCATATGACATTAACGGGGTATGTTCAGTTCTACTATTGAAATGGATGTGTTCAATGTTGTAACAGTATTTATGTCCCTACTAACAATGCATGTACATATTTGCAATAGCTGCCTAAATTTCGTCTCAAAAGTGTGAAACGTAGAGGAACCTAAAAACAAATCAATCGATCAACGGCTAATATTGACGCATTGATACTTCAATTAAAGGAAATTTCACTTCGATGCAAACTTGAATATTTTGGAGGTTTTGCTGAGGGTGCGTCGAACTCACGAACTGGGCCGATGGGGCCCACAAATCGGCCTTGTGGACAAAAGAAACGGACACTGGTAAATATGACCATATGACTTGGGTACCCAAAGTTAAAGCAAATTTTTCTACGAAACCAAATATGGATTTGTTTTGAAGATTTGCTGAAAAAAGGCCGGACTCATGAACTTAAGGGGCTTAAATAAAAGTGCCAATTCAATATCGAGTTCACGTTGGAGCTTTACAAGGTTTAGTCGGGGGTGCGGTTAAACTGGGATTATTTAAAGCCCATTAAAATACTTTTCAGATAGTCCTATTTATCCCCTATGCCATGATGGATGGTATCGACATGTGTGGGGTTCAAAATGAATGTATGGTGTGTTGCTCTGTGAGCTTTGACCGGAGTCTGTAAGTATACATTTCAGTGAAGGAAGGATGGGGTTGTGGGGAAGTTTCCCTTTAGGATACTAAAGCTTCCTCGGAAAAAGCTCTTTTTTAAGTATTTGCTATCAAATCATAATTTTTGGCGGACGGAGAATGGCTAAAATGAGTTCTGTTATATATAATATTGTAATACACTTAAAAAGGGGAAAGTTGCTGGACGTTTTGGCCCAGCCAAAACGTCCAGTTCAAAACTTGTGATTATTAGTCAATTTGGACATATGGGTAATTTAATTAATGAAAATTTAGCTAGGAATCCAAATATAGATTCGTTTAGAAGTTTTAGCTGAGATAAGGGTAGGACAAATGGGCCGAAAAGAACAAAATATTGGACCATTTTATTGCGCTTAAGTAGCGTAGTAACGATGATGGGTTTATAAGGTTGGGTCCGGCCGAACTTAACCACGTTTTCACTTGTTTTATTTAATTTTATTATTTAACTATTTAAAAAAAATAATTTTTGTTTTTAGTTTAACTAACAGGCCTATTACAGAATTTAATCAGAATTGTTTTATTCTTAACTTGCTATTCCAATCGGGTTTGTTTTACTTTCTTCAGATTTCGGTCGTACTTAGTAATTCTGCAAAGTTTTAACCTTTAAACGCAAAAAATGAACAAGCAAAAATATATTTAACGAAAATAAACTAAATAAAACTGAGCGATTTAAGAATAACATTAATACAAGTGAAGTGGGCGCAACTATGACTGAAATATCTATGATAGTTGAACACAACAAAAGAGTATCTGAAATCCCGCTCCAAATCATCAGCCACATTCTTCACGGCATGGACCACAGTCTATGACAACATCCTGACTACCATCAACTACCCCAAAATCGTAGGGACAGCCTTTTTCGATTCTCTGCACATGCCGCAGCTATCTGCGGTAATTTTAAAAGTAGAAACAACGTCCTCAAGTCACTCGCCCGAAGTACTTGCGAAGTCGACAAAGAAACCTTGTTGAGTCGATCGGTCTGTATTGGCCCACAGCGCCAGTGTAGGCGAACTTGTACGACGCAGTGGACGAAAATTCAGACTTGCCAGAATGCCGCCCTCAGAATATCAACAGGGTATAGCCTTATGTCTTCTGAGGACCATTAATATATATGAGGTAAAAAGGTCCTTACCGTGCGCCGACACAATTTCTTGTTTTCTAAGTAGTAAGCAATGGTGTCTTCGCAATTGTCATCCCAACCACCATCTCAGGGACCGGATGACCCCTCGAAACTAATCAGATGACCTTCATGATCTAGCGAGAGAGATCCAGCGATACAAGAGAACCTTGTACCATCGAAAGTATCAGGCAGGTCTGAATGGCATTTACGCTTATGAGGTCACAGCGGCAATTTTTAGCTATACCGTAATTGTAGTGCCTGGGGAACATACCCCGGAGATTTCACCAGAGGAGAGGACGCTACCTCGCATACGCTCGTGATTCTGGGACAGCTGAGATCTAGATGGTGCACCCGCGTATATCGTATTGGGCGCGCTTGCCATCAGGGACCACAAGAAGTGCTTCACCTCTTCAATTGTCCATCCAAGCCCACTCAGCTGACCCACAGGTCTCTTTGGACGCGTCGGGTTCAAATCGAACGTTTCCTTTACCTGGATGTCGAAGCATAGACAAACTAGACTTAGAATACCACATACAGTGTGATTCATTTATGACTGGACAAATTTCACCAGTGTATTCCTTGGCTCATTTCATGAAAATATGTCCATCTACCACCGTGCCCGAAAGTGCAAGTGGCCGAAATGACAGCGGTTTGAAAATTTTCGGATTGGTGGTCGAAGGGAATTAGGGTAAAAATGCTAAGTTCTGAACCAGTGGTCGGATTTTTATGTTTTTTTCTCTTAAAAGATAGCCCTACCTCTTACCTTTCCAAAATTACCTAAACGAATCCCAGAGGTCCTACCGTAACAGGTTAAGAATTTGTAAAATTTTTGAAATTCGATGCGAGCAAGATTCTATTTTTTTAGTTGTTGATTGTTGAAATACTTTGTTATATGAGCAAATAAAATTTTTATTGAAGTGAAAAATGTTACATTTTTCGCTTGTCTTTTTCTGGAACTATTGAAGTTACAATTATTAAATATTCTTTATATTCTAAAAGAAAATAAATGCTTATAACTCGATTATCGGCTATTTAATGTCAATATTGATATACCCAGTTAAACAACTGTTGCTACGAATTTTAATACGGTTTTGTTTTAAAATTATGGCTGAGATTATGGTCGGACTTATGGAACGAAGGTGCCAAAAAAATGGGTCAATTGCTTCAGTGGTATTGACTCGGCATGGCCGAACTTTCACAATAGGATGATAAATGATAAATGTGCAGGTGCATATTCATTTTAACAGTGGAAAGTATTGAAAACAATTTGAAAATAAACTAATGGTATTTTCTTAACACAATTGTTTGCTGCTTATTTATAAATTTATGTTGTGTTTCCACAAATTAGTAGAATTGCGATTCGCCATTTCAATGACACTTCAAAGAAAATTCTTATCGTTACGACAGGAAATCCAAAAGATTTTTTTGAAACAGTATCGATTACAGTTTTTTATATAAATATTTAGCAAGTCAACAATATTTGTTAAGGGCTTAGATAAGAGTACTTCGGGTTTACAAAGGTATTTTATAAATAGTAGCAGTATTAACCATGAAACCCCTTATGAAAAAGGAGTTATATTTAAAGGTTTAAAGACATAAGTGTAAAGATTTGAAATTTTATCCCGGATACAAGACGGAATATATTCAGATGTTTATATTAACTACATTGTAATTATGTACTCGTAAGTACTAAGTAGTTTAACGGAAAGAGAAAATGTTACATCACTTCCAGACGGCAATTAAAAACACTGGTCCACAAATTCAGGAAAGGTGTAACCCTCTGCGGAATGATTTGATTTATATGATAGCTGTGTTCTTTTCAGGTCACTAAACTAGAATTTGTATGAAAGTTACTCGGTTAGCAAGCGAGAAGGCCTCAAGTCACTAAATAAACGAGTTAGAGTTGCCACACTTATTTTCCAGCAAAACATCAAAGATGACAAACAGTGCTTCATGAAAACATATCTTTTGTTATGTATACAACCAAATAATTAAACAAGAAGAGGTCACATCGTCGAATTCATATTGGGTACATCTGAAGGAGATGGAATAAGTAAAACAATTAATCAACTTTAACTGATAGTTCAAAAAAATTTACAAAGCTAAAGTGTAGCAAAAGTTAGATTAATTATAAGTATTTTTCACTGAATATTTTATTGTAATTTTTAGTTTTTTTAATCTGATTTTGACGAAATCGCCGTTGAATCCTCTTGTGGTTCAATTCTTTTTGGTGTATACAAAGAAGAACAATGTTGCCATATTACACTAAATTTTGTTTAATGTTACCAGATTAACATATTGAAAACTAATTAGTTAACTAAGCTAGTTGACTCAAATGAAAACAACTTTTGAGTAAAAAAAAGAATCAAAATAAATTAAAAAGTATCGGTACTTTTTCCGAGTACCTATGTACCTACCTACCTAAAGCGGTTGAATCTTTTGAAAAAGTCAAAATAATAGTGTTGCATGCAGACGGCGCTTACTTAGACATTTTTGGGCACTTAACCGCCACCTAAGAAAATTGTTGAACTAGCTCAGAGTCTATGAAGACTTCTTATTACAAGATTTTGATGTTAATTAGTGTAATTAGTCCCATATACTTATATGCGTATAAACGACCCGGGTTAAAGGGGGTGTACGATGTTATCTTATATCATAAAAAAACCATCTTATCTATTATACATTTCAGTACTGAGTGATATTTTACGACAATCTGTTTCCATCAATTTTTAAAGGCTGTCAGTATTTCTGGAGACGTTATTCGGTTTGAAGGTTCGGAAATGTAAAAACAGTTTTGGTGCATTATAACTAAGCTGATTTGCAAAATGGATCAAAGAAATGGATTTGATAATCCCGCCTATAGCACGTCTTCAAGCGGTGAAATGGAAAATAATCAGGATTCGGATTTAAATGTTAGTTTGTACAAAAACGAGTATCATACGGAAAAGTGGTGAAGAAATAGTATGTTTTAAGTGCCGATAGAAGAATTTACAACAAGTGATATTTTTTTTTTAATTTGAGATTTTAAATATACGACATAAATTTAAATTTTATAAAACTGTTTCTTAAATTCTCCAAAACCGAGTGCATGAGCGTCGGCTTAAGTATTAAGCGTTCAAATGATGGACATTTAATATTTATATGGTGATTTTTTTGACATTTAAACTAGAACTTGACAAAAAACAAACTGATTCGCTTTTAGGTCGAAAGAGTTTTGTAGTAATTCTTATAGTCATATCTAGATATTAGTCACGTTCAAAGCGGCATACCTAACAAACAAGATACTTAGTTAATCTTTACAACCGTCATTTACAAACCAAATATACTAACTCCATATATCACTTTGGCACAACTAAAAAGGATACCAGCAATTTTTTTAGGACGAATTTATTACTCCCTGCACTAAAGAATGATAAATATTGCACCAGACGACGCAGAATCAGTATCTGATTTTATAGGGCGATCTTCGTCTGTCCCACTGTTGTTTTAGCAGCGTATCAGTGTGGTTTTGTGCGTCTCAGTTTAGCTAATGCCACTCTAGTTTGGTGGGGTAGCCTCTCCTACTCTTGCGATACCTTTTAAGGATGATCTTCTCACACAGCTTTCACTCAGAATTTGATGACGGTTTCTGTGATTGAGTTAAAGTGATAACCGGTCAGACCTGCTCTGGCTCCTAACCTGCCTATCGATGGGGTGCAGTTCGGATTACCCTCCACCCTCCCCAGCAGGTCAATAACATCGTCTCCTCATTAAGGTGGTCTTCCATGCATTGAAGAAGACACCATGTCGCAGTTCTGAGGACGGCGCTCTGCTAGTCTGTTTGTTTCTCCACACGCCACACGGTGGTCTTCCATGCATTAAAGAAGACACCATGTCGCAGTTCTGAGGACGGCGCTCTGCTAGTCTGTTTGTTTCTTAACACGCTCACATTCGGTGTCCACACTGCCGCTGTTTACCGCTTTATGCAAGGTAATGAACGGTCTTTGTCACTGCATCAAGGACTTGGGATCTTGACCCTCGATTCCCCGACTGCCGGTTCTATGCACCGGATCGCCCCGAAGGAGAAATTCCTAGTCCAAGGGCTTGTCACCCTGGCACTATGTGCCGCTACAACAACAACAACAGAATCTTGACCCTTAATTTTGGATTATCGTGGATAGAAGTGGCGTGCGCTAAGGACTTAAAATTCCGCAACATTAAATCCGTCTTGCCTTAATATTGTGGCCTCTAGTTTGCCATCGGTTTCCATCAAATGAAAAAATTAGGGAGAGAGAGCTCGTTTAAAGTAGTTTGCTTGTAGACTAAGGACTTTGTGAAGCCTCAGATTGATACCGCCAGGTCTATCGGCGGCCGATTTTTCGAACGATCGCCGTCTTATATCGCCTTGCGTCGATAGTATATTAGGTAGCGTCATCTTGTTGGAAGTCCTCCTCGAATGATTGCGCTGTGTCATTAACCGCAGCACGCAGCCAATCGTTATGGATGAAGCGAAGAAATTAAGTCCTTGTGGATTCTTATATAGCCTCCATCTTAGATTTCGGTCAAATATGAAAATGTTGTCAAGGCACAAACCACCGGACTCTTTTCTATCAGGGCGTGTTTCATTTTACACCAACATTCTGTGTTCCAAATATCATCGGCACATCGATATTACTTCACGAGATAAAGCCTTTTAAAGTTTATGGCTGTATGGGTGGTGCCACGCCCCTTGTCCCATTTTAGCATAACATAGTTTATAACAATTTCCTAGTCATTGTCTTCATTCTGCTAAAATTTTATAACGATCTGTCAATTACTTTTGACATAAAATCGATTTTTAAAGGGACTTTTTCTCCAGGTTATGTTTTGATCCATTTCAACATTACACGTATGTTCCAAATATCATTGCCCGACCTCTATTAGTTCAAAATATATTGTCTTTATAAGTCAAGCGCTGTGTGGTCGTCTAGTTTTACCATAACAGTCTATAATCATTTTGTAGTCATTGGTAGTATTTTATCCATAAATGCGATTTTATAAAGGTGGCGTGTTCAAGGAAACCGCCCACTTTTCCTCCCGGATGTATTTCCATCCAAGCCAACATCATAATATGATGTTGTTATAAAGATCATTGTCATATCTCAATTAGTCCATGAGATAAAGTCTTAAAGTACAGCGCTGTGTGGGCGGTGCCAAGTTCTCTCGTCCAGTTTTACCATAAAATTAAGTAGTCATTGGTTTCATTCTGTCAAAACTTTATAACGATCAGTCCATTACTTTATCTATAAATGCGCTCACTTTTCCTCCAGGCACCGCTCACTTTTCCTTAAGGCAATATCATCGTCATATCTCTGTTAGTTTATGAGATATTGTGTTTTTTTAAGTTCAGGATTGTTGATTTTTCCAGAGGTTGAGACAGTCCTTGTCAGGAAAAAAAGTTTACCTCTTGACCGATCTGGAACATTTTCGATACCATTTCCACACCGTCGCAGTCCGAACAACACATATTTCTGCAGAATTTCAATGAGACCTGTAGTTTGCTTTCCAAAGAAAGGTGGACATGGCTAGTTCGTTCGTCTAACAATTTTACGACGAATTTGAATAATTATACTTTATGGGGTCTTCAGTCAGTATTTTAAGGTGTGCGAAATGACAAAGTGAATATATCTTATATCTTCTACCCAGACTCTGTAACCCTTTTTTTCTAATTGTTTTACATCATTATCATTTCAGAAAACCTCCGAACTCGATGCAGAAAATTCAGCTGCACCAAAACGTGATAACTGGGGAAATGATATTGAATTCCTGATGTCATGTATTTCCCTTTCCGTTGGTCTGGGCAATGTGTGGCGGTTTCCATTTATTGCCCTCGAAAATGGTGGCGGTGCTTTCTTGATACCCTATATTATAGTACTGCTGTTAGTGGGTAAACCAATCTATTACTTGGAAATGATATTAGGTCAGTTCTCCAGTCGAGGCAGTGTCAAAGTATTTGATTATGCGCCCATAATGAGGGGTAAGGACGAACTATTTTGTGACATATTTAAGGTTCTTTAATGAAATCACCATATCTTGCTCTGTGTCTTCCAAGGTATTGGTTATGGCCAAGTCATTTCCACCTTCTTTATATCCACCTATTATGCATCTTTGATGGCTTTAACCTTGCGCTATCTGGTTGACTCTTTCTATAGCACCCTACCCTGGAGTTATTGTCGCGAGGAGTGGGTTGATTTTTGCATTGACTCGAAGTGGAGGGAAACGGACCAACTGCGAACGGTTCGTGAGACGACTTCCATTGTAAAGAAAACATCGGCGGAATTCTATTTTGTGTAAGGATATGGTGAATTTCAATTTAATGAATATTGATAAAAATGTATTTTCCTACAGTAACATAATCTTACGTGAAAAGAGCAACATTGATGATGGTATAGGGGTGCCCAATTGGACTTTGGTTTTAACCAGGGTTTAAAATGCTAACGCAATTTTAGTCAAAAGTACAGAATTTGTCAATTAGTTTTAGCATAAAAAAGTCAAAACTAATATGCGAACAAATGCTAAAACTAAATTAGTCGTAATATTCAGTTAGCGTTAGCAAAATAAACTAACGCTAACCAAAATATGCATATATTATTAGCAATGGAAGAAGAAGCAACTGCTGATTTTGCTAACGTCTTTGCTAAATTGTGCTAATTTGGTGACTAATTTCGACTTGTGTGTTTGGTTCTGTTTTTGTGTGTAACCGAAAATTGTGTTCGGCTCGAGTACGGTGTTGCCTACCTTTGATAGACAATAAGTTGTGTTTTTAAAAAATCGCATGAAACAATATTGCTGTGCGTTTCTGTAGCTGTTAAAGGTATATACATATATAAAAACAAGTGAAATTAATAGCACAGAAATAATTCGAGGTAGGTACTCGTATATATTTACATATTGTTTATACATATAATATAATGTTATGTACAATGACTAATAAATCACTGCATAATGGAGTCCACATGGTTAGATCCGTTTAACTTCCAACGGGAATGTTATATGTTCCACATTTAACATTGGATTGAGGAGATGCATAACGAACTCTGAAAATGCTGAAATAATAAATATTCGTAGAATAAATAGTATGACTGTTTAACCTAATATTCTCAATATTTTTCAAACATACATATTGAGCGTTTTAATAGAAAAATAGTCCATCATTTCGCGTTTATTTAGGGCATTCGTTCAGAAGTTATTGACACTGTTCGAAAACGGACAAAGAGAGAAAATAGAAACACTACGAAATTTTTGAAGGCTATTTATTTAAAAAATCTTGTATCAGAAATCCCCACTACGGTACCACTATTGGATACTTTGCGTCATGTTCCGTTGACAACACTGAAACCAGCTCAAATGTTTTGCTAACGAAAAATGGTTAGTCAAAATTAGCAAATTTTTAGCAGCACATTAGTCAATTGTGGTTAGCAGAGGTGTGTCATTTTTTTGACTAACGCTAACGCGAGCTAACGTTAGTCGGACATTAGTTTTAGCTCTGGCTTGTGGAAAAGATTGTTAGCATTAGTTTAGCAAAATGATGCTAATGGTTAGCGGACTGGTGCTTTTAAACCCTGGTTTTAACGCTTGCCTTTTCCTGGCTGGTCATTTTTGCCGTCATTGTCAAAGGCATTAAGAGCTCTGGCAAGGCGTCCTATTTCTTCGCCATATTCCCCTATGTCATTATGCTGGTCTTGCTGATACGCTCTCTAACCCTGCCGGGAGCGTTTGAGGGAGTCCTGTTCTTCCTAAAGCCCCAATGGGACAGGCTACTCGATGCCCAGGTTTGGTATGCTGCTGTCACTCAGGTCTTCTTCTCCCTGACCGTGTGTTATGGCATCATTTTGATGTATGCCTCATTCAATCGTTTCCGCAATAACATCAGAAGGTCGGTGGTGATTTGATAGCATCTTCTTGAAACTCTAACTGGCCTCCTTACAGGGATTGCAACATAGTGACGACTTTGGATACTTTTACTTCTTTGCTCTTGGGCATCGTTATTTTTGGCATTTTGGGTAATTTGGCCCATGAATCCAATAACTCCGATATCAAAAGTGTGGTTAAGGGCGGACCCGGTTTGGCCTTTATTTCCTATCCGGATGCTATAGCAAAATTCCAAACAGTTCCACAGGTATGTAGTCGATCTATGTGGAAAGTTTTCCATCTGTAATACGTATAAATTGCTTGTAGGTTTTTTCCGCTTTGTTCTTTTTGATGATGTTCATCCTGGGTGTAGGCACCAATGTGGGTGTCATCTCTAACTCCATTACCGTAGTATGTGATAGCTTTCCTACCATCAAGCGTTGGATTGTCGTCGTTGTAATGGTGGTGCTATGCTTTTGCTTTGGGCTGATGTACGTTACACCCGGTGGTCAGTTCATTTTGAACTATATTGACTTTTATGGTGTGACTTTTGTGGCCATTGTCTTGGGCATATTTGAGTTGATAACAGCTGGATGGATATATGGTAAGTTTTGATTTGAAAAAATAAATTAATATTTTAAAGATCACTACGACAATCTACTGTTCAGAGAAGTATGTACTTCTATCTGGAGACTAAGCAGGGTCGAACTTACTATGCGACTTCTATAGCAGCTGGCACATACTTCCAATTTCACCAGGAAAAGATTTAGGTCGCACATAACGGACTATACTTTGTTTGAGTTACCCTGTTGGACCTCAAGTCGGAATGGCCTTTATAAAATAGTTAAATTACAAACCTTATTCAAAAAACTACCTAAATTTAAATGAGATTGGATGTAATATTTGAATGTTTGAATTTTGGAGCTTGAGGACCTCATATTAATAGGGATCTTTGTATGGGGACTATTTGAAAACATGGACCGAACTTTATCACAGTGGTCGCTCTTAACGGTCTTTACGAAATTTGGTCGGAATCGGACCTATTTAATCCGGTTTCAACAAAGTTAATTACTTTTCACACTGAACATTTTAATACAAGACATATTTTTAACAAAATGCGAAAGTGACATTGATTTTCGTGGCAGCACATTGCTTTTATCCGTGACGACCTTCATCAGAAAGCTTCACAGCAAGTGTCGATAGAAAAACTGAACTCTCACCAAACGTATGAGAACTACTACTTTAAATCTTACTTTTCATGTTTTTCTTCAAACAATTGCCCACGAAAATACAATTTACCTTTACCACTTCTACAGTCTCCACAATTAGGGGTCCTTTTATTAAAAAAAACGAAAATAATGGTTTATGAGAATACGAGGGCTGCTATATATATTTCTAATAATGAAAATGAGAATATTTATCATCAAAAATGGTTTGATTGTTTTTCAAAGTATTCTCCAGCATGATTTATACACTTTTGCATGCGCTCAAACCAATTGTCGAAGCAGTTTTTCCACTCCGATTGAGACACTTCCAAAACATGGTTTTTGAACGCTTCAACAGGATCTTCTGGCGACGAAAATCGTTGACCACGATTTTTTTTCTTGATGTGCGGGACTAAAGAGAAGTCAAAGGCGATGGTTTGAGCCGATGTGTGAGAGCTCTCATTGTCATGGTGCACAATGATTCGTCTTCTCTTGTTCGTTTTTCGAATTTCTCCGAAGACTTCAGGCAAACAAATTGTGGTGTACCACTCAGAACTGACCGTCCTACGTTGCTCAAGCGGAACAATCGCCACATGACCAGTTTTGCCGAAGAAACAGGCGACCACTTGCTTCGAAGTGATTCTTCCAAGAACAACTTTCGTTGGATTTGGCTCGCCTTCGAAGAACCACACGGTCGATTGCTGGTTTCTTTCGGCCTCATACTCATAGAGTCATGATTCGTCACCTGTGACGATCTTATAAACGTCTTTTGAAGCATGAAATGTCGAATGTATGCTGGTGGAAGAAATGCCCAAGGATGCCTCTATCTCACGGTATGTCACATGACGATCTTGCATTTTGTTCACGCAAGGCATCATTGTTCTCTGGCAGAACGGCCGTTTTTGGACGACCTTCGTCTTTGAGCGAGCGTCGGCTACGATTGAATTCATTAAACCAGTTTTTCACAGTGCTATAGGATGGTGCTTCATCGCCATACAAAGATTTAAGTTCATCGATGCACTCTTGTCGTGATAATCCACGTCGTAAGTTGTGAAAAATTATCGCACGAACATTTTCACGAGTTAATTCCATTTTTTTGCAAAATTGATTTTTTCATGTCACTGTAAACAACACAAATGATGGTCGTACGTCAAAACGTTCTGATTAAGTTTATGCTAAAATGTCAAACTTTCCAATAGAAATGTCAGATTGCTTCAGGCAACACTTAGTGTTGCCTAGGCCAGAAATGGGCAACCCTCGTATCTCCTAAACTAAATCGAAAGCCAGCAGCCTCAAATCAAAGTATTTGTCAACTTTAATTTGAGGCGTTGACCAGTGTTATTTTTAACTCACAATTTACGATGCAAAACTTAAGTACGATTGGATTTGAATTGTGGTCTTTCGAGCTGTAGGACCTTAAATTGTGTGGGGCTCTCCGAAAACATGGACCTATATGGACGATCTATGCGAACGTTCGTCAAAAACTGATTTTATATGTTGATTCTATAGATGTAGGGTCTTAAACCGAGAAAGTTCTTTACATTATATCAAATCATGGAACGATATGAAACAATTTCAGTAGGATTCGTCTAAGGACCAAACACAGGTTATTGTTTTCCACTTAAGAACTGATCGACTTTCTTTAATGGCGACGTTTTTTATATTAATTGTCGGCTCCACGAATATCAATCTACCTACACATTTGAACACTTTTACCACACCGATTGAGATAACCGAAGTACGATAAATATTGGTAGTGTAGCGGCTTTCGCACTATAAAACTTAAGCCAAATAAAGGCTAGATTATCCTTCTTATTGAGTGCCAGTTTCCCTCATCCTTAATGAATGCGACTATACTCGTAGGAGATTTATCTAAAGCCTTGTATAAACCTTCTCTACCAAATACATTAATTAGCTGGTCAAATTCTGCTTTAAACAAAAAAAAACGTTCAATGACTACAGATTAAAGGAAGGTTAATTGGTTTTCTCTTTAAGGGTTGTTAAAGAATCAAGTACTTACTAGCCTTTTCTGGCATGTTTTTAATCGATTTTGATTTTATTGAAAGCGTCTTTGGAATCGACAAAGACAATATCTGGCTTAGCTATCTTATTGGTTTCCAATATGATAATCTAGCAACATTGAACATAATTGAGAGCAATATAGAAATATTGATTCTTTTTTTTAATGTGAATTTAACAATAGAAGTTTTCATCGGCTAATTCGTCAGAAGCTGGCAAGAAAAAATTATTAATTGAAATAAAATAATCAATGAAATATAATAAATACATTATTGCTACACTTTCGCTTTGTAAAAATCTGTAAAATTTTATGAACTGGCAGCTTGGGATGATTGATTAGCCGTGTTCTTTTCAGGTAACTAGCTTAGTTACCTAGTTAGTTAGCGATATGGTATTCTGGCAACATTCAACGAGATTTTGTATCAGGTGGCAGCATATGCCCAAAAAAGTTTGTAAAGCAAATTGTGAAAAACCAATTTTGTTACTTCGTATAGTTTCTTGTTTTGTAAACATTTTATTGACAAATTTTGTTTCATTCTGTACCGCATTAAACATTAACTCCGGCCAAGGACAAGTAAGAACCATAATTATCGCTTTGGAAATGACTCATAAATAAGGAGTTGTCAAGAATATGTTCAATTATTATTCACCGCAATTTCACAGTACTTTATTGTTGAAATTTGAGATTTCTTCAGATGAAAAGGCGAACTTTGTAGCGGGCTTAAAAGTATAAATTGTTTAAACAGTGATTATTTGATACAGGTACTGGAGTTATTTATACAAATTGAATGTGACCTTCTTGAAGACATTACTTATATTCTCTTCCAGCTCATCATCTTCAGTTTTATCGCGCTTTTTCTATTTTCTTTCATTCTTTTCATTTTCTCTCTGTATCAAAAACCAAAAACATATGTTTTTGATTTTGTTATACAAGCCGGGTGCGTCATAATATTTTTTTGTTAAAAAAACAAGTCAGGTAACTCTAAATTGTTTCGTTACCGAGTAGCAGCCAACTCACTTGCTTACCGAGTAACTTCCATACAAAAACTTGTTTAGTAATCTGAAAAGACGGCTATTTTTTCACTTATCTCTTCTCATGCAGATGTATCTAATGCGAATTCGCCGATGACACCTCTTCTTGTTTGATTAGTTTTTGTATACACAACAATAAAGCAGGATGTGCCATGTTTAATAGTTTGTTGGGAGAAAACGGTGTGGTAACTTTTACACGTTTGTTAAGCGACTTGAGGCAAACTCGCTTGCTAACCTAGTAACGATCATACAAATGCTGTTAAGAAACCTGAAATGAACACAGCTAATATGTTTGAAATTTCTCAGGGCCTTCCAGCATTCTACGCAATGTATGGAGCTGATGCGTTGCGGATTTGTCAGACTTATAGCTGCGTTGGAACGGGCCAATGATGTTCTTGACGTGAGACTTGAGTCGTTCGCAGAATACGCTCAAGTGGGTCTTGAAATAACTTGCAGTATGCTTATACCAGATAGTTGGACCAAACCGAGGACCTTTTATTTTATAAACGTGAGGCAGAACACTGATACTTCAATCATCCCGCATGATTTGTTTTAAACAAATTGTCCAGTTAAGTGAAAGCTTGCGTATTCCATACAGCCTTAAATAATCCAGCCTATGTACTTCAGCCCCATATCTTTAAGGTTCGCAATTATAGTCTTTACTAATTGAAGACTGGGTAAACATTTTTTCTAGACTGTCATATATGCTTTGCACTGTACTTTGTCTTCAGCCGTAAATTAGTTGGATAAGTGTTCTCTTCATATTCTCAATGCACTTGACATATCCGTCATCAAATTCCCATTACTATCTCTAAAGCAGTTCATACCTTTAATTGGGCTCTCATTCTGATGTTTGACTGTTTTTAATAGATTTTCCGTGTATCATTTCAACTCCTGTATATCTATTTTTTACCACTCACGCAATTCCATTTATCGTTTTTTGTGAGAATATACGCTTATCCTCTTTTCTAACCTAACTTTGCCTTACTAATGCTGCTCTTATAGCTACTCTCTGCAGCTTTGCGTTTTGGGCAGCATTTTTGATTCTGTAGCGTTGTTTACACTCGTCATCAAAACATGAGTTATTCATGATATACTATTTAAAGTTTTATCAAGACCGAAAGTAATACGGGAAGGCTTAAATTGGAATGGATGGTTAAAATTGAATATCGAATTGTTTTGCTATATTTATTGAGGATTAATTGATGAAAAATATCAAAATACCGACACAGTCTGACTGGCGCATCTTAGGAGATGACTTTTTACCAAACTTCACCCAGATTAAGGGAAAAAGACAAAGGCAAAGACTTCCTAAAACACTCTCTAGATGCTACCATTAGAGCGCACAACCGGCTATTTACACTGTTCTGCAAAATTTAAGTTTTGAGCCCTCTTTTAGACAAAACCAACTGATCTTTAGGTAAAATGATCTCCTGAATCCGAATTGAGTGTCCGTTTTGCCCTATCACTATATTTTTCATGTTTACGATAATTCGAAAACTATACGTAATGGGGCAAAGCGGATACTAAATTCGGATTCAGATCATTTTACACAACGATCGGTTGGTTTCGCCCAAAGAAGGATTTTGCTGCAGGACAGGTATTGGTCCTAGGTCATAAGTCGAAACAAATATGCCTCTATTTTTTCTTACCATCAAAATTTTTAAATCCTAACCATATTTATCGATCTCTTTTAGGTGTAAAAAATATCTGTCGCGACATCAAATTTATGCTGAACATCGAAACTTCCATATACTATCGCATCTGTTGGGGCATCGTTACACCGACATTCATGACAGCGATTTTGATTTACATGTTGGTCGACTATAAGCCACTGGAGTACAATGAAGTCCGCTATCCCGATGGTCTATATGGTATAGCATATTCATAGTCTATATAGTTTTAACTTATTTCAAATATCTTTTAATCGTTACTTTCAGCGTTGGGTTGGTGCATTTCTGCCGTTGGTATTGGTCAGCTACTATTCTGGGGTTCATATGCTGTATACCGACGCCCGGAGTTAAGTTTCAGAGAACGTTTTAGAAATGCTTTTAATTCCATGCCCGACTGGGGACCCCTGGATCCAGCCACTCTCAAGGAATACAAATATTTTGTAAAAGAGAAAGACACTAGTTTGGTGCGGAGGGGTTTTTGGGCAAACGTTTATGATAATATTTTTGGTTAATATAAAATACATAGTCTAAGTTTTAATTAAAACATTTTTACTAAGATTTTAATCGTGGGCAATTGTGTAAAGAAAACTTGAAAAAGTAAAATTTACAACAGTAATTCTCATACGTCTTAAAGAGTTCAATTTTCCTTTCAATAATTGCTGCGAAACTTTCTGATGAAGGTCGTCAGGGACTCGAAATCGCGATAAAAGTAGTGTGCAGCCACGAAAATTAATGTCACTTTGCCATTTTGTTAAAAACGTGTCTTCTATTTAAATATGGATGCAAAAGGTCTAGAGTCGGTTATTCCCTATAAGGAATGCAGAAACTTTTTTAAAACTAGCAGGTATTAAAAGTGAGATGACTTTTTATGCAGGGCTTAACATAGATTTTTTTAAAGTTTTTAGTTAATACCGGGTCAATATAATATTATTCCCTCATTATTTTTCTCTTCCAAACAATAATTCATTTTGCGTATTTGTAAAATCTTGTATTGCTTTCTTAACTGCAACACATCTAACCCAAATAATTGATTTTAAGTTCGTTAAAATATGGGAATCTGGGAATGTTATGACTTTAGCGATTGCTATAGGCACAGTGGTATTAACAAAGTATTAATTTTATTAACTACAAAATGTTAATGTAAACTTACTAGCTTGATATAGACAGCGGTACATCGCCTTCATATTCTCAAGCTATAAACTTAAGGGGGTGAAATTATCTATAGTAATTTCATAAAATGTGACTAACTAGTATCATTTACTCAAAAATGTTTAAACGATATTGTCGTTAATGATCATCATAAACAGTAAAATAATTTCAATTTGATTACTCACTGGCATAGAAATCTTTTTGCAATCATATTTTTTATAATGTTAGACGCAATAACGCGTATACGTTATAAACGCCATTTAATTCATTGTAATTTAGTACAAAAACAAGTGCCTCAAACAATTGCGAACTAAAATATGAACCTTTTTTGTCCAGTTCACCTAACTTGAACCACTATCCAAAACTGCCTTATAGATTTGTCAGAAGTAATCTGGGACGAAGATAGTCATGCATCCAAAAGGTACAAGTGAAAAAGGTTTACGATGGTCATGACTGACTATGAGATACCCAACACCACCGTGATATTCAAAAGATTTTTTGTCTCAGTCTGAAGCTTGAGCAAGGTCGGGCTTACTATGTTACTTCTAGAGGGGAGAAGGACATATTTCATGAGTCTATCTGTGTGAAATTTGGTTGGTATTGGATGTAATATGTGGCTTTTTCAACTTAAGGTTCTTTAAGCGGAAAGCATTTTTAGACAAAAGGGGGAAGTACAAATTTTGTGAGGCCATATAAAATACAGACCGGCCCAATTTTACTATGCTCAAATTGGGACGGACTGTGTAGCACCTTACGTTCGGTCCATTTTCGCCAGAGATGCTGTGGGTCGCTTGTAACGCTCTGTGTGAAATTGGGTCGGAATAGGATGTAATATGTGGCTTTTAGAAGTTTAGGTTCTTAAATCGGGAAGGACTTTTGTATGGTGGCGTTTCCCATATATGAACCTACAGGGTGGAGCGCGATAATTTTGTTTTTTGCACTGCAGGCTGTGACGGCACTGTTGGTCGAAGAGAATGTGCGTGGCTTATAGTGGCTGACGGGAGATTTGTATTCTACTGCCTTTTAGTTGCCATCATGCATTTGATACGTCAGGAGAGATCATTTTGTGTTGAAGCGTTTTTTCAAATGCACACTCGATCATTACAGTGCAGCGTGCTTTTCGTTTACGATTTGCTGTTCCACCACGTGGACGTGTTCCTGGACGGCAATCAATTGCAAATTGGGTAATTTCATTGAGAACAGCAGGGAATGTGTCATGTGTACGAAGGGGACCTGAGAGAAGGATCACAACATCACAAAACATCGAGAGAGTCAGAGGAGCAGTACTGCAATCTCCGAAATGCTCTACTCTGAAGAAATCACTTGCCCTTGGCGTTTTCAGACTTTTTCCAGCCGGATCTTGAGGCAATACAATTAGAGGATACATGGTTCTAACAGGATGGGTCCATTGCACACACAGCGAGGGTTACCATAAATTGTTTGAGGCAAATGTTTTCTGGACGGCTTATTTCTTTGAGGAGTGATGGGAACTGGCCGGCCCGCTCACCAGATTTTTTTTCTTTGGGGTTACCTGAAGTCGAAGGTATATATCAACCGTCCCTTGGAAGACCTAATCAACAATATTGAGGCTGAAATTGGCAGAATGAATACCAGTCGACATGCTTGTTAGAGGTCATGAAAACTTCAGAAAACGTATGCAGCAGTGTGTGGATAACAAAGGGTGACATTTGTCAGATACACTTTTTTAAACCATGTAATTTGAAAATTCCCTTACGGTTCAATATAATTAAAATATTAAATAAATTTTTCTAAGGTTCATATATTTTTTATTTCATTCCCAAATAAGCAAATTACTGCGATCCACCCTGTATATAACCCATTTTCACCATTATTAAAAACTGGGCTATCATAACGTACCATTCAACATACAGCATTGGTCTTAACAACAGCGAGAAAAAGATTAATGTTGTATAGTTTGTGATGAGATCAGCACAATGGCTAGAAACAAGTATTACCCGAGTCTATTTTGAATCAATAGGGATGGCTTACCACGACATCGAATTAGTGAAAAATATTCAATTTTTTTCTAGACTGATATCAAAGTTTTTGCAAACAGGTCGTTTTACTACCGTACATTCTAAAAGTCGTCCGCGTAAAACCTCGAGGTACTTTGAAGATTCCCTGATCAAAAGGATAATACAAAAGGATCCTACAGCTTCTTTAAGTCAAGTAAAATACCGTTTGAGCTTGGACCTTAGCGAAAGATCGATCCGTAGAAGAGCGATGGAAGCCGGATTATTCAGCCGGCGGACAGCAACAAAGCCTTTCATATTGGAAAATAACAGGGAAGCTAGGCTTAAGTTTGTCAAAGCCTATCTTGAAAGGAGAGTCTCAAAATGGAATACTATGTTGTTCTCTGTATAAGCAAAATCAGCGTGTATTTTGTGGCTTCTCGAGCAGCAGGACCACAAATTGCGGAGGACCCTTGTGCGGGAGCCATTCGAAAACATGAAAAAAATATGGTCCAATTTTAATCCAGAAGGTGGATGTTAGTCGCAGGTAATGATCCAGTACGAGCGATGGTCGGAATCGGATGTAATATGTGGCTTTTAAATCTGCAGGTTATAAAATCGAAAAAAGGACCTTTGTAGGGGGGCTGGCTATTCGAAAATATTAACTATATGGTCCATTTTCAATACAGTACTGGAAACTCAAAAACCATGCAAAATTTTAAGTGCGAAGTGGTTTACTTTAATGCATCTAAAGCTACAGGACCTCAAAGAAGATATTTTTTATAAGCTATTCAAAAACATGGACCAATATGGTCCTATTTCACCAGAGATGGGTGTTGCTTGCTGTTGTTTTAATTGAGAATTGTCTTGTTCGTCTATATGGAATTCGCTTCGTCATCCAAGAGAAGAAAACGCGCTTTTTGAACTGGATGCCTCCGACGATACCTGGTGGTCAGCTGAGTGGGCTTGGCCGAAAAGAGGTGCAGTACGTTATGTGCTGCCTTATGGAGTGCGCGACAAAAGTCCGGGACGTATCCATCAATTCGCTCCCAATACGAATTTAGGCGGCTGAACTACCCACATCTCAGCAGAACAATCCCACTACAGCCGGTTCTGTGGACCGTATTGACCCAAAGAACAATTCTTCGGTCAAGGGCTGTCACCCCGGGACACAGTTGCCGCTTCAACAACATCTCAGCTGAGCCAGAAGCTCGCGCGTCTACAGAGGTAGCGTATTCTCCTCTAGTTGTTGTTGTTGTAGCGGCATATAGTGCCGTGGTGACAGCCCTCGACCGAATAATTCCTTCTTCGGGTCGATCTGGTGCATAGAAAAGGCTATAGTGGGATCGTCTTTTCCTCGTAAGAAATCTCCTGAGGTTGTTCTCAAAGCACGCTATAGCTGGACACTGTCGCCGCGACTTCGTCGGCGTAAATGTCGTTTAGGCCTGCCCGGTAGTTTCGATGAAGCTCTCTCCCCTCTGCCAATTTTTCAGGCATCGGAATCTAGATGAGTAGCTTACAACTGATCGAGCACTTTAATAATGTTCTCTACTCCCGGGGTATTCAAGTGCTTCAACATCAGAATGCTGATTCCTTCTGGGCGCCTAGGATGTCTGCTCTGTGGATGACATTTCACCATAGGGGTGGTTAATTAATGGCCTGTTAAAAGGAGTGTATTCCTTCGGATCTGTCCTGAACGTGACGACTTTTTGATCATCTTTTCTTCTAAATTTAGAGTGATTTGACCGTTGTCCACAATTTACTAATTCCACGACTGTCGATTCCATGTAACGAAAAGACCCGAGATAAACACACTTCGGCCAGGGGCAGTCACCTCAACAATAGCTGTGATCTCTTTAGGTTACTAAACTAGCATTTGTATGCAAGCTACTCGGTTAGAAAGCGAAAACACACTAACTTTTCAAAAAAACAATCATGAGACACACTGATTTATAAAAAAAAACATAGGTCTCATCGGCGAATTCGTATTGGGTACATCTGCACGAAATGGGATAAGTGGAACTATAAATCAGCTGGAACAGAAAGTTCAAAGAAACAATACTTTAATGTTATTCTTAACTGGCGGAACCCAGCATGCGTTGCTACGCCCAGGAAGAAAACACATGTATTAAATGGCTTTCCAGCTCTCTATAAAACACTTTTGCCACGCTCCCTCCGCCCACAAAGCGAAAATCTAAAATCTGGCTTTATCTTAGAATTCCCCGTCACCGATAGTATATAAGTATATGAATAAATTTTAAGCCTCCTGTTTTTAAAAATTACAGCCGAGTGACCAAATTTTTCAAAATAGAACTTGACAGGAACACCCGGCGAGATAAGCTGAAGTTTCCATAAAAAAAATCATCAATATCGTATCATCAGCTTATAAGTCTATAGGTCCCATACATACTTATACATACAGAATCACATACATCCAATTTTATATATAGACAAATTGATTATATTTTGATTGATTATGTTGTTTTATAAAAATTTATTGTTTAACTGTCAGATTCGTCGATGAACCCTATGTTTGGTGTATACAAAGAAAAACAATGTTGCCATACTACTCTCAATTTTGTTTATTATTGCCAGATTACCATACTGCAAACTAACTAAGATAGTTACCTCGAAAGAACACGTCTATTGTTTCCTTTGCACCCAAATGTAGGCAGCTTATATCGTTGATTTCAACAGTCGGATTTCAATATATTTTAGTCTAGCTTCCGTCTATTAATGTTAATATTTTAGGCTTGTAAAGGTGACAAAAGTAGACCTTAAATTGTTGAAAAGAGAACATAGAATTGTACAAAGTGGGCCAGATTTAGCTTTCTTACACCGGTTTTGGTCCAATCGCCACCAATATAATTTTAATGGGAGATTTTTAAACCGGTTTAACTCGTTTCAAGCGGTCACACGAAATGATATCCGCAAATTGTGTTTTCGCTGCATTTTGTTGATATCACTTTATGAGGCGCCATAAAGATTTTTGTCACTTTAACAAGAAAATATCGCCGAAAGCACAACCGCTCACATACGAGTATGGGGCTATCAACAATGTCCGTATAGATGTAAATATTCTCTTATCAAGATTAAGGAAAATACATATTGAATGCAGAATTATAAATTATTTATATTCATTTTGATCATTGACATTTAAGTGAGAAGATCAGTTTGTTTAAAAGACAACGGAAAGTCTGCGTCCCCTGGTGAAAACGAAATGTGCTTTAAATTATAAATTCTACTAAAGAATTTTATTATTGGAAATTTATAAAAACTAAAACAAAAATGCTAGAGTTTAATGGCATTGAGAATCCCGGCTATAACATATCACCCTCCGACTTCATTGGGGTGGAATACCACATTCCCTCTCCCAGTGGCTATACTGACAAAGATAATGTAAGTGAAAATATAAACGTGTGTTCGACATTGATCCACAAATAAATTCTTGTGCGTTAAAAAGAATGAAGTTAAAATTTCTCCGTAGTGATACTATTTTTCTTGTAGGTCTTGTCGAGTACAATAGAAATTGGTTTGTAAAATTATCTATAATCTGGAAAACCGGTTTTGAATACTTTTGCCCACTTCTATGCCTGTAACTAATTTTGATATCCACCGATTTTTAGTTTCCTAACGGAAGAAAAGACTGTCGTACAATATAAAGATCCTCCTTTAAAGATCCTTCTGCTTTATAACGCTAATCTAACAAAAGAAAACGTTTAAGCAATCATTTTTGAGTTAAATGTCCAAAACTTGAATTTCTGTATTAAGTAGGAGTTTTCTGCATAAACTCCTTTTTAATAAAATCAATAACTATAATAATCAATAACTCGGTTTCAGGTTTTGAAGGTAAAATTCACACACCGATTCTTTTTGTACTTTACAAGGCCTACAAGAAAATGTATCGCTTCCCAAAAATTGTTGACCGTCTCATAGTGTTACTTGCTTAATTAACAAGCAATTAATTAATAAAAATAATACACATGATCTGCAAGGAAAAAAATAAAAAGGGAAATTATTTAAAAATAATGGCCCGACAAGAAACCTCATTCACGGAAAAGAAATAACTAATAAATAAAATAAAATTCACTTTGGTTTTGTAAAATATGCAAAATTTCTTCAACTCTCAGTTCGAGTTGATTAATACTTGTAGTTTCACTTATCCCATCCCGTGCGGATGAACCCAAAACGATGATTTGTTTTTAATAAACATTTAAAAAAAACATATGTTTTGCCGCAAAGATCTCTTCTTGTCTGATTATTTTTTAATAAACATAACAAAAAACATATGTTTTTATAAAGCAGGGTGTGTCATGTTTAATTTTTTGTAGGAAAAATAAGTATGATAATTCTTACTCGTTTCTTTAGTGACTTGGGGCCAACTCGCTTGCTAACAAAGTAACTTCCATACAAATGCTAGTTCAGTAAACTGCAAAAAACTCAGCTTATAACGGATTTTTCAATAGGGGCATAGCAATTTCGTATCTTTATGTCAACGCACCCTGAAACATTTTTAATAATCTTTCAGTGTCAAAACGTTAGCCGAAGTCAACATTTTCATCATGGTAAAATTCACTTAGGAACAACGTTTGGAAATCATTAAAAATTACTACCTAAATTCTGAGTCGATGGTCGCACCTTTAAGAGCGCGTACTCTAGTTTTCGGACGTAATAATCGTCCCACCCGACAGGATGAGCGATGAAGCTTATTTCTGGCTATAAACAAAATATGCGTTTTTGGACAGCAACAAACCCACATGTGCTTCAAGAGACACAATTGCATCCTCAAAAAATTACTATGTGATGTAGTTTCATACCGGATTGTTTTCGTCGATGAAAACAATCATCATGTTACCGTCAATGGAGAGCGCTATCGTGCAATGTTAGAAAATTATTATTTGGCTTAATATCGCCGATATGTGGTTTTAACATGACGGTGCCACTAGCCAGACAGCACGCGTTACAATCGATTTACTGACAGGCAAATTCGGTGAACGAACGCGTTATCTCGAGAAATGGTTCGGTCGAATGGGCAACTCGTTCATGCGATTTAACGCAAATGGAATTCTTTTTATAGGGCCACATCAAGTCATTGGTCCATGCCAACAAGCCAAAAACTCTAGACGAACTCAGAGACAAAATCCAACGCGAAATGGCCAACGTTCCGGACGAAATGTGTGCAAGAGTGGTGGAAAATTGGGTCTAAAGAATAGATCGCTGTGCACGGGCTTGTGGTGGCCACATGACCGGAATCGAATTTCATTCTGTAAATGTAACTGAAATAAATTTGAACTCTTTACCTTAAATATTCTGTATTTTATAAATATAAAAATGTTATGTCCTTAATGGAAAACCTAGTATCTTTATGCTCTCTATACAAAAAAGGTTTACTTTTTCCTAAGTACTTCCTAAAACTAAACTAAAGAAAATCTTGTTTCGTCTGTGTTTATTTTCCCCAGTGTACAGTTCCAAGTAATATATGACTATAAGCCTTGATCGTACAAACTGTTCTGCAGTACTTTTTTTATATGCCCTTCTCAAAAACCTAGCCCTAAGCAAGTCTTTCAGTTGGAAATATCCTGGCTCTTACGAATACTAAATCACCGAAGAGTAAGCCACTGACACTTGACGACAGGAAAATATATCTCTCAAAGGCAATGCAAAGTACTATCTTCAAGGTTTTTACTCTATTTTTCAGATGCCGTTGGATTAGTAAATAATTTTGTCAATACATTTAGAGTGAATTTTAACAAATTTTTTCAAAAAATTTAATTGTATCGATAATTTTACATCGATGCAGATACCCTCGAAGTCTTTTTTTTATCTAGGATCAATATTGCTAACTTAGTAGGTGTGATCACGAAGCTCTGTTTGATAAGTAGTCGTCCAGCTTAACTGACAGTGTCAAAATAGTATCATACTTAAGAAGCTGTCGAGACGGGGAAGCGAGAAAAGAATTGAACTTTTCTTGTGATTGTTACTGGCCTTTTGCCTAAGAAGGTCTTCGCCGTATGCTCTTTTTCTCACCTCTGATATATTTAGCGGATATAATGGTTTGATAGGGTCCAATCAAATAATATACAACTTGGAACGACATTTCCCGTTGCTTAATTAAACGTAGCGTCATACCCCTAACATATGCGTTATACCGCTAACCTCAGTAGCAACAGCATTTCATGGTAGCAGCACCGTTCTTAATGCACCTAACCTTACATACAAAGGGATTTACATTCGATCCCATGCGTGCCCGGGTAGAGGTTGCAACACCCACTCTGCATCTCTCAATATCCAATTATAGAAAAAATAGAAAATCTTTCTCAATTCCGTGAGCTGTGCTCGAAACACTTAAAGACCGGGACATATTATGTGAAACATGTACAGGGCACCTTTTTCGGAACAAGTTTTTTCATAACTAAAGATTATTCACTTGCTCGTAATATTACTGGCATTCACGAAGTAGGGAAAAGTAAACAATATTACAAGAAACTTGAAAAACAACTTGAAAACTGATTAACCGAAACCTACTTGAAGGGCAAAGTAAAAGTTTTGCTGGGTTGCGACACATGTCTAAAAAATTCTCTTCCGCAAATTTCTATCTAATTGCGTCTCTACCTTACAATGGACACTTGAAAATGCACTCTTATCGGTGCAGTAGAAATCCAATCAATTCTAAATTACCGCAGGCATCGTAAAATACCGATTAGTTTCTGAAGGAAATTGCTGAAAAACATTTTATAAAAGCTTAGTTTTACATTGGGAAAAGGCGCGAAAAAGCCGAAGCTCTTAAGGAATTCCCAAGTGTTTTCTATATGGTATCGAGTTCAAGCGTACCGCCGCCGATATTTATGATATTTTTAGAATCAGAGAGGGTCCTCATATTTTTTTGCTGCAGCCCATGTCTCAAAAAGTCTGTCAATATTTGCCATAATGTAATTATTTACTATCTAATTCAACGGAAAGAGAAACTTTTACAACTCTACAAAGGCAGCGGATGCAATAGAATTCGTAGTCCCGTGTGTTTGCCACGTACCATCCGGGTTAAAGGGGTGAATGATGTTATCTCAAGATATCATAGCAAAACACTTTCTTATCTGGCATTCATTTTAGAATTGAGTGATATTGCTTGAACATCGTGTCCATCTGTTCTCAGTCAATTTTGTCTGTTAGTATTTCGGAAGACGTTATTCGGTGCGAAAGTTCGGAAATGTAAAATAAAGTTGTGCGTTTTAGAATAAAAACTACTTTGCAAAATGGATACTCTAAGAAATGGATTTGATAATCCGGTCTATACATCTTCCAGTGGTGATTTGGAAAATCAGCAGGATGGGGATTTAAATGTTAGTGTTGGCAAAAAGGACACTCTTTTTGGAAAATGGTTGAAGAAATGTTGCCTTTAATAGGCGTCGTGTCTTTAATGTCCACAACATCCTGCAAAGGTTGAAGGGAATCTTAGTGCAGAGTGACCAAAGAGGAGCGATAGGAAAAAAACTGAATTAAACAACAACGGTGTTGGATATTAAATTGATTCTGGTTTCATTCAAATCATTTACAACGACGTCCACTGCTTCAATAGCAGTGTAGTCATATGAACGATATTGTGTTTTATTATTAAATGAGAAAGGTCATCATATCTAATAAAACCAGAAATTTTAACAAGTCGTTAGTACTTTCTTTTAAAACCAATTCAAATGAAAATCGCCCACCCAGTATATCTGCATTTTCTATCATTTTTTGTTATTTTGCTACCGGAAACGGCTTTATTAAAATGATTGGTGGATCCGGGAGACCACCTGTTGCTATCTCCATAATTTGTTTTTACATAATTATAATTGTCCTACTATAGGGTGTCCGACGGGAAGGTATACGACATTGTTTTGCCGCCATTTGGGTAAACATTAGTCTCGACCGTTCATATTTGGCAGTCGTGAAGTAGAGACGTGGCAAATTTATCATGGAGAAATAAGCGATAAATCGTTTAACATTTAATCAAAATCAATCATCGATTACTGTGACGATGAGAAAGTAACGTGAAATTTTTGGAAGAAACAACGTGCCAACAAAACGTGATTTCGAAGAGAGTCTGTAGCTGATAGCTGATGGACCACAACGTACTGCAAGATCGGGTCGGTAAACATTACTGCTACTCAAGAAAGTGTTCAAAACAAATCGTCAAGCTCAATTCGACGCCGTGCTGAATGTAATGAAAAATGTGCTCAAAAGGGCTCGCATTTGTGAGGCTAACAGAGGCGGACATATATCTTATATAGTATTTTTCACATAATTACCGACATTAAATTACTTAGTAGGGACATAAATACTGTAACACACGTTTTATGCTGTAAAATAAAAAGTACTGAATGTTTTTGGACCAAATATTGTTTAATATATTTATTGATGTATATTGTATCCGAAAAGAATCTACTTATTCGAAATGTCCGCCTTTTGCCTTTACACACGCCTTAAGTCGCACTGGCCAATCGTCAATAGCTGCACGAACCTCGTCCATTGGAAAATTGGCCACAGCTCGAACCAGAGCAGTCTTAAGATATCCAATGTTGGGGTATCTTTTGTGACAAACCTTGTCCTCTAAAACCGTCCACAATTTGTAATCCAATGGGTTCAAATCTGTACTGCCTGAGGGCCATTCTTCAGAGGAAATGAACGCTGGCACATTGTTTCGAAGCCAGGCCTGGGACGTTTTAGCCTTGTTTAAGCAGAATCCTGCTGGAAAGTCCATGGCTGGTTTTGGAACATGGAATTGTTAAGCATCTTCACAACAGCCTCCAAAACGGTTTTTGGTAAACTTTGGCCGATGTTTTGACTCCTTGTAGTTTGCAGAAATGCATAGTGGTAAGAGACACCCCACCAAACAATGACTGAAGCTGGGTGATGACCCTTTTCCACCCTTGGGATCAGTTCCTTAGATGACCACGCATACACTCTATCTTTTTGCTTGTTAAATTTTTCCTAAACGTTAAAAATTTTTTCATCGGTGAACAAAATTTTTCTGTGCAAGTTATCAGCGTGCTTCACCAAAAGACGTTTGCATTTTTCAATCCTATTTTTTTAAAGCTTCAGTCAATAAATGTCCGGTACGTCGTTTGAAAGCCCCAAGTCCCAAGTCTTTTTTAATGATTCGACTCATGGACTTTTGCATGGTATTCAAGATTTTCTGTTTTCGGAGCGGATTTCTGTGAATTCTTGATTTAACGGCTTTGATGACATGCGGTGTTCGAACAGAGCGTGGGCGGCCCGAGCGGTGGCGGTCTCCGGCTAATCCCCAGTGGCCGGAGCGTTTTGAAAATATCGCTTTTTTCATTTCACACTTGAAAAGTGCTATTACAGCGAAACGGTTCTCATTATCTGACCACTCCATGATGAAAGTTGAAGCAATTTTAAAATCCAGGGGGTATGTTCAGTTCTGCTATTGAAATGGGTGTGTTCAATTTTGTAACAGTATTTATGTCCCTACTAACCCAATAAACATTGACGTAAACTAGTTTATTAACAATTGTTTTCCAAACACTATTTCCAAACTAGTTTACGAAAATTAAAATTCACAAATTTATTGTAATGTATTTATAATAGATTTGTAAAAGATGTACTAAAATAGACATTTACAATACTTTCGTAAGTATACTGGCCTGCTTGAATTACAATCGTCGCCACATCCGTATTTACAATCGTATTTACATCCAATTTTGAAACAAACAAATATACACATTTACAACAAACATTCCACATGATTTATTAAATATTGTTTTTTCAAATTGATTTCCAATTGTTTTCCAAGCATGGGTACAATTGTAGAATAAGGGACCCTTTTTGTTTATCCGATAATTGGAAATCAACATGTTACAATGATTACCATAAAGAATTTCCAAGCTTACGTTTACTAATGTAAGTTTATAATCAATTTATAGTAAGTTTATAATGTTTATTGGGAAGTATATCAGCCTTTTTTCTAACATTTTTTATTATTTTGCAACCGGAGGCATATAATAAGGAAGCGGCTATATTGAAATGATTGGAGGATCCGGGGACGACCTGTTATGACCATAACTTAGTTTTACATAATTATTATCGTCCTACTATTTTTTAAAATTGAAGTAAGAAAACTTCAATGCTGGTTTTCGGGAGATATTTTTTTTTATTCATGAAGCCAAACGTAGCTCATTTAAATCCAATTATCGTTATCCATTTTCGATTATGAAAGGGGTTCTGCTCAAAAGGAACCAGTTAGGTGCAGCTTAGCCTTAATTTATATTAAAGACTAAGTTGGTTGTCTTTGATGCAATATTTAGTTTTCAAATCCTTGCGTAAATATTCAATTTGTTACAACTTACCCCTTAACTACCACCGATAATTCGTCTAACCTCGCTCTTCGCTTGCTGGGCGTATCCTTACGCATCGGCATTAGGGTTTCCGTCTATGGTGTTCATTACAACTTTGAATTTTATCCACAACCCGAAAAGGGTTCTGTTTGACAATTGTAATAACCCGGGCAAAGCGTACATCTAGAGGGCAGTTCTCAGTCACTTGGCTTTGGAACGGTGGAGCGATTACCGTTATTGGGATTCATTTTGGAATTGATTCCACAAACTAAAATTTTGTTGCTTGAAGGGTAGGATTCAGCGGATAATGCGAATACCCAGCGTCACCGTTCCTGGTCTGGATCGCAATGTTTTTTAGAACAATTTTAGTCCTTTTCATCAAGGTCCTTACAGCAAATTGCTATCGCCGGTTATATCTGTGGGAATATAACAATTTTAGACAGCAAACCATATCAAATTCAATTGTTAATTATTGCTACTTAACGCTTAACCGCTCTACTTTACCATCATGCCATTAGCTGTGGATGGATGGATCCACCGTAGTTCATGTCAATATTTCCGAAAAAGAATATGCAGCAAATGAAAATCGAAGTTTGAAAAGATTTGACGTACGTAACTATATGTAATACAATGTGGGCAACAGGCAAACCAAAGAAATATGTGATTTCAAATATTTTCTTTTAAATTGTATGGTTGAAATGTTCTCGAATTTCTCCACAGCGTTGGACAATGACGTATGAACGATGACTGTTAAGAACGGCATGCCCATTGATTTGGCAGAGCTGTATTAACATGTGTCTTTATCTTGCGATCCTAATTGTGAAGATTGTCTGTAACTACGTTTACATCATAGCGGGTTTTTGCAAAAAGGATGCAAAAAGGAGAAGCTCTACACAATTTGATGCCAATTGAAAAAAGTTTTCGCTCTTTCAGCCAAGATAAGAAGAACACAAACAAAACACCATACATTTTTGCAAACTTTTTCATTTACGCGTACAGTTTTAATTGCAGCAATTCTCTACGAATTCCTTATGACCTTGTCACTAGCATTTACAGGTGCACGAAGTCTGCGTTTGAATTTATGAAATTCTTGTTTTAATTTTACTGTTTTTGACATTTTTCCAAATTTTTTTATTTACACGTACAATTTTAATTGCAGCAATACTGTACGATTCTTTTTTTTTCATTTACACGTACAATTTTCATTGCAGCAATTCTCTACGTTTGAATTTATGAAGTTGTTGTTTTTAATATTGCCGTTTCTCCAAACTTTTTCAAAACTTCCAAACTTTTTTATTTACACGTACAATTTCAATTGCAGCAATTCTTTACGATTCTCTTTGGAACTTGTTACTGGCACTTACAGGTGCAATTCGTCCGCGTTTGAATATATGAAATTATTGTTTGTAATATTGCTGTTTTTGACATTTTTCCAAAATTATTCATTTCACGTACAATTTTAATCGCAGCAATTCTTTACGATTCTCGTTTGAACTTGTCACATGCATCCACAGGTGCAATTCGTCCGCGTTTGAATTTTTGAAATTCTTGTTTTTAATATTGCTCTTTATGACATTTTATTTCTTTGTTGACATACATATAATTCGAAGCCCTTTGGGGACCTATTAAAGCTAAATTATCATATCAAAAATAATTGTTATTTTTAAAAATTTAATTGGAAGTAACTTTTATGTTTGTCAATTTAATTTCCCCATGTGGCAAATAACAACAATAATTCACGCTTTAGAAATTAATAACAACATAACAGAAAAACAAAAACCCCAATAATGTTTAATAAAGATTTTGTTGTTTAAGTCAATTATTGATGATAAAAACTTAAATTCCATAGTACAAAAACACGGATTGTCTAATTATTGTTTTTTTGTTGACTTAGTCAATCGATTTATCCACGTTTGTAGTAAAAATCTTCCATCATCTCTTTCACTTTTTCCTCGGAATGGCCCAGCCTATGTTGTTAAGTACTTAAGGCAAATAGTTTTTTGCCTCTGATGAAAATTTGTTCTAAGAACAAGTGCTGCTTGTGAATCTTCCATCATCTATTTCACTTTTCCCTCGGCATGGACCAGCCTATGTTGTAGAGTACTTTAAGTTTATAAAAAAAAGTTTTTTGCCTCTGATGAAAATTTTAAATTTTTTCTTAGAACAAATGCAGCTGGTGGATTGTTAGATCTAAAAATACTTTTGTGGAGGTTCGAATTCTTTACATGTTTTATTGATACTTCAGTTCCAATTACTGAAAATTACAGAGCACCAACTAACATTCGTTTGTAGTGATGCAATACTTGACATGTATTCGGTTAAAAAAAAAATCGGTTGCGGCAACGAATCTGTTCTCTGCGTGTGTTAAAACAATCTATCATATCTTAGCGTCATTTATAGTGGTGCAAAAAGGTTTTCTCTACCATTGGCAACCTCAAGTTCGCGATAAGCTTTGATTTAAAAACCTAATTAGTTGATACCCTCATATTAAGAAATTTGTTCTGAACATTTTAAATTAAACAAAACAGCAATCGACCGTGTGGGTCTTAAAAGACGAGCCAAATCCAACAAAAGTTGTTCGTGGATGAAGCACTTCGAACCAAATGGTCGCCTGTTTTTTCGGCAAAACTGGTCATTTGGCGACTGTTACGCTTGAGCAACGTAGGAGATCAATTCTGAGTGGTATGCCACAATTTGTTTGCCTAAAGTCTTCGAAAAACGAACAAGAGAATACGAATCATTGTGCACCATGACAATGCGAGCTCTCACACATCGGCTCAAACCAGCGCCTTTTGACTGACCAAAACATCGAATTGATGGGTCATCCGCCGTACAGCCCTGACTTGGCACCCAATGACTTCTTTTTATTCCCGCACATCAAGAAAAAAATGCGTGGTCAACGATTTTCGTCGACAGAAGATGCTGTTGGAGCGTTCAAAAGCCATGTTTAGGAGGTGTCTCAATCGGGGTGGAAAAAGTGCTTCGACAATTCGTTTGAGCGCATGCAAAAGTGTATAAGTCATGCTGGAGAATACTTTGAAGAACAATAAAACCATTTTTGTTGATATATATTCGCATTTTTATTATTCGGCCAAAAAAATATATATAGCAGCCCTCGTACTTTTTTCAAATTCTCGCTAGAGTGTCACAAATGGCCTAATGGCCTAGACATACTTAATTCCTTCAATAACCCGTTAAGAACCAGCCAGAACTGGGCACAAAATTCTTATACTCACTGACCACGTCCTATCGTTTCATGCCGACTCCGCACGGCTCATTTATTTAATAGGGCAACTTTTATATGAATTTATCTCTTACTCGTAAAGTCACCGGTATTTTTAAAGAAACCCCGCCCATTAAAAAATGTTTGAAAGAATTGAGTCTGGTATTATCCATGAAGATATAACTTTGCACCAACGCTGCGCTCTTATAACAGACTAAAAAAACATTGCCACTTTTTTTAAAGGAATACCCTTTTTGTGAAACTCTTTGAAATTTTCAGTGGCAACACTGACGTCAGAGGGTTGTCCAAATTCTGATTTGAAGTTTTTAATTTATTTTCATACCGTTCTTATTTGGTCACTCTCTACAAAATTAATCGTTTCGTTTCAGAAGGCCTCCGAAGTCGATGCAGAAAATCCAGCTACACCGAAACGTGATAATTGGGGCAATGATATTGAATTCCTAATGTCATGTATTGCCCTTTCCGTGGGTCTGGGAAATGTGTGGCGCTTTCCGTTTATTGCTCTGGAAAATGGCGGCGGCGCCTTTTTGATACCCTATATTATAGTACTGCTGTTAGTGGGTAAGCCCCTCTATTATCTGGAAATGATATTGGGTCAGTTCTCCAGCCGAGGCAGTGTTAACGTCTTCGACTATGTGCCGATAATGAGAGGTAAGGAAGTTTCATTTTGGGGAATATTAAAGCGTCTTTAATATGCCTTAAATTTTTGTTGTTCTGCCTCTTTTAAGGCATTGGTTATTGTCAAGTCTTTGCGGCATTTTTCATAGCCACCTACTATTCATCACTGATGGCCATAACCCTGCGCTACTTTGTGGACTCTTTCTATGGCACCCTACCCTGGAGTTATTGTCGTGAGGAGTGGGGTGATTTGTGCATTGATTCCAAGTTGAAGAATGCAGACACACTGCGTTTGGTACGCGAGGAGAGTTCCGGTGTGAGGAAAACATCGGCGGAATACTATTTTATGTAAGGTTCAGACATAACCTCCAGCTTTTATAATTGAATACTGATAAAACCCTTTTCCTGCAGAAACATAGTTTTGCGTGAAAAGAGCAACATTGATGATGGCATCGGGCTGCCCAATTGGAGTTTGGTGCTTACACTGGCTTTTGCCTGGCTAGTCATTGCTGCCGTTATTATAAAAGGCATAAAGAGCTCCGGCAAGGCTTCTTATTTTCTGGCCATATTTCCCTATGTCATCATGTTGGTCTTGCTGATACGCTCTCTAACCCTGCCGGGAGCCTTTGATGGAGTCCTATTCTTCCTAAAGCCTCAATGGGACAAAATACTCGATGCTCAGGTTTGGTATGCTGCCGTCACTCAGGTCTTCTTCTCCTTGACTGTGTGTTATGGCATCATTGTGATGTATGCCTCTTTCAATCGTTTCCATCATAACATAAACAGGTTAGTTGGTATTCCAGAAAATCATTTGCAGATTCTAATGTTAAATGTCTGAATCCTTTGCAGAGATTGCACCATAGTGACGACATTGGATACCTTTACGTCTTTGCTCTCGGGCATCATTATATTTGGCATCCTCGGTAATTTGGCCTATGAATCAACGAACTCGGATATCAAGAGTGTGGTGAAGGGGGGACCCGGTTTGGCTTTCATTTCCTATCCGGATGCAATAGCTAAGTTCCAGGCTGTGCCTCAGGTATGTTAAAAGTCTATATTAATATGTTCCACTACTTAACACCTGATTTCTAGGTATTTTCCGCCTTGTTCTTTTTAATGATGTTTATCCTGGGCGTGGGCAGTAATGTAGGCGTTATATCTAGCGTCATAACCGTAATATGCGATCGTTTTCCTAACATAAAGCGTTGGATTGTCGTTCTTGTCATGGTGGTGATTTGCTATTGCTTTGGTCTGATGTACGTTACACCCGGCGGTCAGTTCATTTTGAACTTTATTGACTTTTACGGTGTGACTTTTGTGGCCATTGTCTCGGGTATATTTGAATTGCTAACGGCAGGCTGGATATATGGTAAGTTTTTCGGGAACCAGTTAATAATAATTATAGTTTGGTCCCCCCTTTTGTAAATATTTAAGTGGGTAAGGTTAATTTGGCAACCGCCATACGACCCATACATCTCTAAAGATTAGTCGTAGGTCTTGTTGGCAACTTGTTGCAGGATTTCATTCTTAGAGTCCCCCATTGCCTAAATAAATGTAAGGATTCTATCAAAGAATATATATTGTGATTTAAATGAATGTAATGATTTTTATTCGTTGATCATATCCACATTTCCTTTAGAAGAAATAGGACATGACAGTAATTGTTTAAAAACCAATGAGTGTCCGAAATAAGTTAACAAAATTCGGAAAGTGACGGAGATGGTGCTCTGGCACCTCCTTATTATCGGTGCAATTACAACAAAATCCTGCATTTAATAGTCGCTGACTCTGAGCGTGTCTAGACAACGGCCAGTGAACCGTAATTATCACAATGAGGTTCCTCTAAACGAGGCATGAACGATTAATCACTGTCGGCGTTCTCTGCTCATTTGTACCAGACCATTTCTTTGTGGTATTTGGGCACATGGGAGTTTCCTATCACCCTTTGAAACTTAAGTGAGATATGCCAACTGCTGACAATGTGTCTAAGACCAGTAACCCGTAATAGGGCAACCATCGATTGTCTCGCTACGTCCTTCTGAAAAACTCGCGACTCTTTAAAAATTCTTGAGGTGGTATACTAATTTTTCATGGATTTAATGTTCGCTTCACTTAAAGTAACAACTAAAAACGTCGTTAATTTTGGTCTGGCCGAACCTTATATACCCTCCACCGTCTACACGCTACTAAAGCGTAAAAAAATGGTTCCATATTTTGGCCCTTTCGGCTCTAATCTCTTCCAAAACTTCAAAATTACTCTATATGTGACGCGCAAAATTGAAAGGGACCTAAGGTTAAAAACCAGTTTTGTTCAGGAGAGCTATTTTAAAGATTAGGTCCCTTTCTATTTGCGCTTAGAATCGTCGACTTCACTTTCATAAAACGCTCATATCTCTGGGAGGGAACACTTTTGGGGCATGGGATCGGTCTCATTCGATGCTCAGATGTTGTCCACATCACCCTTAGGTCCTTTCCTCTATGCGCTATCACATATTTGAATGAGTAGCAAAATTTGCTTTAATAAGAGTTTCCATGTGTCCAAATTGAATAATTATCGCCCGTTTTGAATTTCGCTACTGAAGTGCAAAATAATGGTACGTTTTTTGAGCCCTTTTTGGTCCATGCGTTCATTTCTAATCCCACCCAAAACTTCAAAATTGTGCTATATTAAAATAAGTAGCATAATATGCTTTAATTTAAGTACCCATTTGTCCATATTGACTACTAATCGCTCTATCGAATTTCCTTAAGATCTGATGAAGTTTGCCGCTGTTAGGTCAGTCCGACTTAAAATCTGGAGGAACATTTGTATGGGGGATATATAAAGATTCGGATCGATCTGTTCTATTTTCAGCTGGGGGTTTCCTGTATGCAAGACAAAGCCACGAAGCATTTTGCTATGAAATCTGATGAAATTTACCGCTATTAGGTCGGTTAGACCACAAATCGGGACGAACCCCCAAAACTATATCAGAACTGGGACGATTTTTCAATATTCAATATTTACCGTCATTAGCCGAAAACAAAATACTCTGAAAAGTTTTATCGATATTTGTGACCTATGCTTTGATTATAAAAACAGATGTACAGACGGTTAGACGGACAATTATAAATCGGAAACAAGAAAAAACATCATTAAGTTCGGCCAGGCCGAACCACATATACCCTTAAAGCAAAAAGAAAAAAGGTCCATTTTTTGGGCCCATTCGGCACATGAGTCCGTCCCTAATATCAGCCAAAACATAAACTCTATATGTTTTTTGATGAGGACAACATCTGAGCATCGAATGAGACCGATCCCATGCTCCAAAAGTGTTTCCTCCCAGAGATATGCGGGTTTTATGAAAGTGATGGTACACCAAAGATACACGTATTTAAATCTTTAAAATGGCTCTCCTGAGCAAAACTGTTTTTTTACCCTTAGGCCCCTTTCTATTTTGCGGGTCACATAGTTGTATTCGTAGCAAAATTTGCTTCAATTTGAGTTGAGCGGTTCATATGGAATATGAATCGCCCCTTTTGACCATGCGAGACGTTTTTTGGGACACATGAGCCAAAACATCCAACATATGTGACAGCGCATAGAGAAAGGGACCTAAGGGTAAAAAAAAATCAATATTATTTTTTTCTTTATTTGATGTGGACAACATCTGAGCATCGAATGAGACCGATCCCATGCCCCAAAAGTGTTCCCTCCCAGAGATATGCGCGTTTTATGAAAGTGAAGTCGACGATTCTAAGCGCAAATAGAAAGGGGCCTAATCTTTAAAATGGCTCTCCTGAACAAAACTGGTTTTTAATCTTAGGTCCCTTTCTATTTTGCGCGTCACATACATATATGCTTTTGTTTGAGGTATTAGTGGATCGCAACTAAAAACCATTTTAACAATTATGACTTAAGAAGCAATTACTGAAAAAGGGTTGTTTTTACCGAGGTACCTTTAGCCCCTTACATGGAAACGTTTTTCTGCCCCTGGGCCGTTTTCGCCCATTAACAGTACCAAACATGCAAAATTTCAGGACCTCTATCGTGTTTTTAACAGACACACTGACGGGCGGACTAGAACGTCTTAGTATATTACGAAGATCATTGATATACACCTAATCCTGGTTTTACACGGTCTTTTTTTTACACGATTTTGAAATAACACGGTCGACAGAAATAAACATATCCTATTATTACACGTTTTTTTAAATAACACGAAAAGACTTTCCTGTTTTTAGACGAATTTTTTTTAAATTAAGCTGTGATTTTGATTATATGTGCACACACACTCCATTTAAATATAATTTTTCCCTAAATTTATTAAATATGACAGCACTTCATTGCAAATTTTATTGAATTAAAGCGATAGTAAGAGAATTTACAACTTTCATTATTCTTTTACAACTTTCATTATACTTTTTACAACTTTCATTGTTCTTTTTACTGAGTGGACTAGAACGTCTTAGAATATTACGAAGTTCATTAATATACACCTAATCCTGGTTTACAGGTCTTTTTTACACAATTTTGAAATAACACGGTCGACAGAAATAAACATATCCTATTATTACACGTTTTTTTAAATAACACGAAAAGACTTTCCTGTTTTTAGACGAATTTTTTTTAAATTAAGCTGTGATTTTGATTATATGTGCACACACACTCCATTTAAATATAATTTTTCCCTAAATTTATTAAATATGACAGCACTTCATTGCAAATTTTATTGAATTAAAGCGATAGTAAGAGAATTTACAACTTTCATTATTCTTTTACAACTTTCATTATACTTTTTACAACTTTCATTGTTCTTTTTACTGAGTGGACTAGAACGTCTTAGAATATTACGAAGTTCATTAATATACACCTAATCCTGGTTTACAGGTCTTTTTTACACAATTTTGAAATAACACGGTCGACAGAAATAAACATATCCTATTATTACACGTTTCTTTAAATAACACGAAAAGTCTCCTGTTTTTACATGCTTTTAGACGGAATTTTTTTCTCTTAAATAAAGCTGTTAAGTGAAAGTTAAATTTATTTGAGTCTTTAAAAATCATTAGCAAAGTATAATATAAACAATAATAGGCGAAAAATTAAAATTAACCGGCGCAAGACCTCTTGTTTTTATATTTAAATAGAAGACAAGTTTTTATCAAAATGGCAAAGTGTTATTGATTTTCGTGGCTGCACACTACTTTTATCATGATTTCGGGTCCGTGACAACCCTCTTCAGAAAGCCTTGCTACAATTCTGAATGTGAAGAAAATATTACTAATTTAAATAAGAGGAATTTCCATTATTATTATTCACTGATATATAAGGGGAACAGTGCTTGCTCCCGGCACTTACATTTTAAATTAAGCTGTGATTTTGATTAAATGTGCACCCACATTCCATTAAAATATAATTTTCCTTAAATTTATTAAATATGGCAGCACTTCATTGTAAATTTTACCGAAATATAGCGATAGCAATGGAATTTACAACTTTCATTATTCTTTTTACAACTTTTTATTTTCTACTGAGTTTTAAACTTGTATGGTGAAAGTGCAGCATTGCAAAGTGCTAATATGCAAAGATTTCCAGTTCATTGGATGCTAAATAAAAAGGCGTGGGTTACTTCATCAGTTTTTAGTGAATGGTTCCACAATTGTTTTGTTCCAGAAGTACAACATTATATGAATTAAAAATACATGCCATTTAAATTCTTTTGTTGATAGCTAATGCCCCAGGTTACGCAAATTTGGAGCATCCTAATGTAATTTTTCCCCTTCTTATACTACTGTCCTAATTCAGTGTGGATAGAAATAATTACTTTGACACAAACAGTTGGTGAAGGGTTTGATAATTTCACCATTGATGAAATAAACAATATAACTGTTGACAGCGTTCTTAAAGAAGATGAGTTATTAGAGGTTGCACTGGATGATGTTGACCCTAATAGTAGCACTGATTATGGCAAATTTCATCTTCAATAACCACCAACTCAATCCTTTATGGCCTTCACATAATCAAAAGAGCTGTAAAATTTCAATCAGACCTACAATCTTTTATGACTCGGTACACGGAGCTGTACAAAGAAGTCTCCAAAGTAGGATCACAACGTAATACAACGGAATTTGCTATTAAATAAAATTAGCCTTGTCTGAAACAAATTTTGATACGCACGTACCAATGAACGCAGTTGAAGAAGAAGACGTAGTAGTTAACAATTCTAATGACAAAACATATATTGCTCAAGAAAAAAATGCAGCAGAAAAGATGCACTCTTACCTTCAGAAACAACAACCGAATATAAATTATCTGAATACATTTTGATGTTTCTATGCCGTTTTTATGTTCCTTGAATATGAAAGTTTTTTGTTTTTAAATTGGATTCTTTTTTTAACAACTTAAAAATGATTTCAGTTGTATGTTTCTTGATGATGTGATTGTTTATATATGTGACGCGCAAAATCATTGGTGTACCATCACTTTCATAAAACGCGTATATCTCTTGGAGGAAACACTTTTGGGATCGGTCTCATTCGATGCTCAGATGTTGTCCACATCAAAAAAAAGCGAAAATTGATTTTTTTACCCTTAGGTCCCTTGCGCTGTCACATATACGTTGTGCGAGCATTTAAAAATATGTAAAGTTTTCGCTTTTAAGTTTGGTTTTTGATTCTTTAAAATTAAAAAACAATTACGTATGTAACATTCAATGGACATAGTATACTGAATAAAACAATTTGTGTTTATTTTATCGAATTATATAGGGTGATCTATCTAGAGGTATTTTTTCAGGACAAAAAAAAGAAATTATATTCAAAAAATAAAAGCCATAGATGCCCTTTCAAATTACCAATAAAGATTCTACACTTTATTTGAATTTTCTGAAAAAATACCTCTACGAGGGCGACCGCAAAACTAACTGGTCTGGCACATTTTCTGTTTTACTAGCAACATTTTTTTGTTTTGTTTTTTAAAAGCAATTTTTTATAAGCCATCTGTCAAAATTTCCGAAATATTTAATGATTATTTTCTTTGTTACAGGTGATTGAAGTAAACAAGTTTTATAATTTTTGAAAAATGGAAAATAAAGAGTTTCGTGCGGTAATTAAACACTTTTATATGAAAGGTTATACGCCACAATTAATCAAAGATGAATTGGATTCTGTTCATGGTGATAATGCACCATCATACTCCACCGTGAAATCCTGGGTTCAACAATTTAAAATGGTTCGTTCAAGTACGGAAGATGAACAACGCTCTGGAAGACCGAAAACTGGTACTACTATTGAAAACATTAGAAAAATATTTAATGAAGTGACTAAAGATAGACGAATAAAGCTCAGAGAACTTGCTGATATTGTTAAAATACACGAAAACAAGTTTGGAGTATTTTACATGATGAACTCCACATGAAAAAGCTATCCGCAAGATATGTGCCGCGTTTGTTGACTTTGCCCCAAAAAATCGTCCGTTGGACCATTTCCGAGGAGCTTTTAGCGATTTATCAGCGTAATCCAATAGAGTTCTTGCGCCGATTCATAACTGTTGATGAAACATGGATCCATCACTACATCCCAGAATGCAAAGAACAACCAAAACAATTGATAGAAGCTGGTAAAAGTGGAGGCGAAAACTGTTAAGTCAGCAGGAAAAGTAATGGCCACAGTATTTTGGGATGCAAGGGGTATAATATTTATTGATTATCTTGAGAAAGGAAAAACTATAAATAGTGAATATTATTGTGCATTATTGGATCGGTTGAGTAAAGAAATCAAGATAAAACGACCGCATTTAGAAAAAAAAGTTCTTTTTTATCAAGATAATGCTCCTTCACACACTGCATTTTTAACTCTACAAAAACTGGCCGAATTATGATTTGAAATTGCTCCGCATCCACCATATAGTCCAGATTTAGCTCCTTCTGATTATTTCTTGTTTCCAAATTTAAAAAAATTTCTCGGTGGCAAAAAATTTTCGTCCAATAGCGAGGTTATTGCTGAAACTGAGGCATATTTTGAAGGTCTTGAAAAATCTTATTTTTCGGATGGAATTAAAAAACTTGAAAAACGTTTGATGAAGTGTATTGAGTTGGAAGGAGATAAATAATAATAATTCCAAAAAACGGTTCATTTTATGTTAGGCCAGTTACTTTTGCGGTCGCCCTCGTAGATGGATCGCCCTATATATGCACTAATTTATGTAGGCTATTTGAGGTTGTTGAACCAATCTAATATTTTTCCATTACGGTGTGCCTTTTTTTACTCGTCATTTTCTGGAAAGCATCTACCGTGTAAAATCAGGATTAGGTGTATACTTTACTTTATTGTCTACTTTATAGAGTAGGGATTGACAGCGAAAATAGTTTATGGATTCACTTCGGGTTTTGTTATATATAAGTATGTACCTTCTAGTAGTCTGCCGTAGCTGGCGTGCCGAGATTAACAGCCACTATACTTATATAAGTAGGTAATTGGGACCACAGTATTGCTTACTGAGAGGTTTTCATAATGATAGTGTATTTTTGGTATTTCTTTCGTTTTCTGACTTTAGTAGATTGTTTTTTCCCAACCCTCATTGAGAACGCCTTCTCCTAGACAGCTATTAACCTATTCGACAGTATTTCAGATCGTGTATTGGATTTCTCTTTGACTTCCTTAGTTGATGCTAGGACCGGGCGTATTTTACAAAAACACACCCACAACGAATTTTTAAAAGTAATTCAAAACGAAAACCTTGTAATTTTCCCTTTTAGGCGTCAAAAATATCTGCCGCGACATCAAATTCATGCTCAAGATCGAGACCTCCATATATTATCGCATATGTTGGAGCATCGTTACGCCAGCGTTCATGACAGCTATCTTGGTTTACATGTTGGTCGACTACAAACCACTCGAGTACAATGGAGTCCGCTATCCCGAGGGTCTCTATGGTATACTATTTTCTAAGCTCTTATATATTTTATCTCTTGGATTTCTTATATATCTACCTATTATTTTAGCTCTCGGTTGGTGTATTTCGGCTGTTGCTATTGGCCAAATTATAATCTGGTCTTCGTATGCTGCGTACCGAGGTGCCGAGTCAAGTTTCAGCGAACGTTTTCGAAATGCTTTTAAGTCCAAGTTCGATTGGGGACCTCTAGATCCGGCCACACTAAAGGAATATAAACAATTTGTTAAAGATACTGACACTAGTTCGATACGGAGGGGCTTTTGGGCAAAGATTTATGATAATATTTTTAATTAAAAATAGAAAAAATAGATTTTTTTAGATTCGAATAGTGTAATAAATTAATATGTTTCCTATTTCTTGTGTTTTATAGCGACTTGGAATTAAAAACGGGAGTATGGGTGTGGTGTCACTAACCCCAATGCAACGTGCTTCGATTCATCTGTCCGTCTTTTCAGGCATTTGTACCGCCAGAAACTTTCTTTGTACTTCATCTGTCCGGCTTTTACATACCCACGCTATCCAAACGGGAGGTATCGGTAGTGAAATAGCATATACGGGCTAACACAGGTCTTTTACTTGGAATCACCATGGTGCAAGTGGACATGCCGTTCCGTTCGTTCGGCGTCGGAGAACGGCAGGCATGTATAAAGGCCTACAAAACCATCCAGCATAGACCCAAACGAGTGACCAGGTAAGAATGATAAAAAAAACAAATTAAAATAAAACAACAACGGCATAAAATATCCAAATGATTCTGGCCTTATTTAGAAACTACATATTTGCCATTATCTAGAGAATAAAAACTTGTTCAAATGGCCTTCTGTGCTTTGCTGGCAGAGCTTTAAGCGTTCAGGTCAATATGTGTGACATTATTAAGATAATAGGACTTTAAATAATAACCCCGATCTCGTCTAAATTGGACTCTACGTAGCCCCAAGAGGTCATGTCGCATGATCACCGCGGCAAATTAGTAAACGTTTTTGTAAGAGAAACATTCGCCAATTTGTAGCATAGGATATACCCTGTATTCACCTTTTTATTTCATTAGCAACACCTTAAAATACTGATCGGAGACCCTATAAAGTGAATATATTCTGAATTGTCTTAGAATTCTTAGATGATCTAGCCCTGTCCGTCTGTGAAAAGCAAAATGCAGCTCGCACTATTAAAGCTAGGTGGCTGATTTTTTTGAAACAGGCCAATTTTGCAGATATATGTGTTGATGTACTGAAACGGTTTGTAATTGGGCCAAATCAGACAAGCTGTAACAATTATCCCCTCGCAAGGACTGGGTCAACCGCTAGAATAATCAACATTTCTGAAATTAAATACACAATATCTCAGGAAGAAATAGAGATATGACGATGATATTTGGAACATATGATGTTGGCATAGAACGAAACACATCCCAGAGGAAAAGCGAGTAGAGACCCGCTCCCTTAAATAAATGCATTTATGGCCAAAGTTATGGACCGATCGTTACAACATTTTATCAAAATAAAATCAATGACTAGGCAATTACCAAAGACTATGTTGTGGTAAAATTGTACAAGGGGCGTGGCACCGCCCACACAACCCCGACTTAAATAGGCAATATATCGTGAAATATTAGAGATATGACAATTATATTTGGAACACATGATTAGATAAGATAGCTTTTATACCTATTTGACAGTATCTCAGCTCGTGTATTGGCTATCTTAGTTAATTTTAGGACTATGCGTATTTTACAAGGACACCCACAACGAATATTTAAAAGTAATTGAAACCGAAAAAGTTGTAATTTTGTTTTTGGCACGTAGCGAAACATATTCTGGGAAGAAAGTGGGCGGTGCCACGCCCCCTATAAAAATCGCATTTATGGTCAAAGTAATTGACTGCTCGTTTTATAATTTTAACAAAATGAAATCAATGATAATAATTAATTAATAATTATTGTGTTTGATTTGGATTAAAGAGCGTGTCACAACCTATTCAACTCTGTACTTAGAAAGGCTATATCTCGTGAGCTTATACCGGTATGACTAAAGTATAATTTGTATGTAAAGGGTGTCCTAAGAAGAGCGCAATTTTTAAATTTTAAATAAAACACAGATATTTAAGAAAAAATCGTGAAACTTTATTATATCGTAAAGTAGACAGAATGAGGTTATGTATGGAACAATATATCGTGCAGATGGCCGCCGCGGCTTTGCTGACATGCACGCGATCTTTTAATGAAATTTTCAATGACCGTTTTGCATGAATGCTGCGGTATTTCAATAATGCAGCGTCCAATTTCGTCTTTTAAGGCTTGAGTCGTCGTCGGCTTATTCGCGTAAACCATCGACTTCAAAAAACCCCAAAGAAAAAAATATAATGGTGTTAAATCGCACGATCTAGACGGCCAATTCTGATCTCCAAAACGCGAAATAACACGACCGGGAAATGACTGATGCAGCAATTGAATTGTTTCTCTGGCTGCATGACATGTGGCGCCGTCTTGTTGGAACCACATGCCCTCCACATTCATTTCTTCAATTCTAGGCAAGAAAAAACTGGTTATCATTTCACGATACCAAACACCATTGACTGTTTGCGCTTGACCTGCCTCATTTTCATAAAAAAGGTCCAATGATTCCTCCAGCCCAAAAACCACACCACACAGTGACACGTTGAGGATGCATTTGCTTCTCGTGAATCACTCGTGGATTTTCCGCACCCCAAATGCGACAATTCTGCCTATTGACGAAGCCATCAAGATGAAAATGGGCCTCGTCACTGAAGATGATTTTATCGGCAAAATCAGCATTTTCATGTTGTCTCTCCAATACCTAATTAACGAACTCCCTTTCGTGTAGCGCTCCATTTTTACTAACCTCGTACCTTCTACTAACAAACAATAACAAATGTTCGAATGTTGCCAGATTTAAAAATTGCGTTCTTCTTAGGACACCCTTTACATATGATGTTGGTATGTAAAAAAGTACATCCCGATAGAAATAAGCCGTTGCTACGCCCTCTTGACAACATTTTACAATTTCACCGTCATCTATGATGAAAGCTTCGGCCCGGCCGAACTTAAGTTGTCTACTTGTTACTTTTTTGTATCCCCACCACACCGTGGTGAAGGGGTATTATAAGTTTGTACAGAGGATTGATGTTTGTAAAGCCCATAAATTAGAAAATAAAAATTATACCGGTCGACATAGAATTATTTTCTAAGACTTTTTAGACATGTCCGTCTGTCTATCTGTTCTTGTCTTTAAAGTGTAGGTCGCAAATAAAACACGATCTTAAAGAAACTTTGCAAATTATTTTGTTTTCCGCTTATAACGTTTGATATTGAACTGGAAGAAATCTGTCTAAGTTCGCATAAGAGAGTCGAAAAGCGAAAACCAACATACGGTTTTTATGTCCAAACCCGACAGTCGTTTTTTCAAAAATAACTAAAACTTGACATGTCGGCTTAACCGGTTTTTTTGCTGTCCGGTTTTTCGGTTTTGGGTTTTTTGGTTGTTGTATATAAAAGCAAAGAAAATGCATAATATTCAAGACATACGTAAATACCACACATACTTAAGCGAGACACACCTTTAAGTACACCGCTCTACTCAGAATCGATTTTACGATTACCGATATCCGTCTGCTGTCTCTCTAAAGCTTGTTTTCAAAGTACATGTCTCAATTGTGGTCCGATCTTTATCAAAGTTACGAAAGTATGTTTTTTGGATAAAGGCTGTTGACTTTTATGATTTAAATTTAGATATAGCTCTCACATATATGTTCAACCGATTTTATGTCTTTGGCACTAGAAGCTACATAGTACATCCTATATTGATAAAACTGGGTATAGTTCTTTCAATCGTTTAGTAATCAGCTAAGATAAAAATGGGTCATACCGGTCCACCTTTTGATATAGCCCCAATGCAATAATCTCTCCCGCTGTAGAACATCCATTCTATAAGTAATACCGATTTCAATCAAATTTGGTATGGAATATTTCGATTGCCAAACAACTAGTTTTGGACCGATTTGAATCATAGGCATATTTTTTGATATGCCATATGTCCATATACATGGACAAATGGCTTTGAAATAACTAGAAAAGTTATATATAAAAATAAAATTATTTTTGCAGTTTGGCTATGGCTAAATCTAGCTGACGGTTTCTATGTCCCTATGAAAACCTGAACAATTTAATCATGGACATTTGGGTACGAAAAACAAAAATTCAAGTATGACCTTATTTTTAAAATCTGCCCAGTAAACCAAATTTGCCGACAATGTCTGATATCAGACAATTCTGAACAATATCTGAACTCTATCGAGAATTCTAACCGAGATCATTACAAATTCTGTTCGATTTGTCTGAGTATTTTTTATTTATTATGTTAAGAAATATCTGAACGAATTCGGCCCGTAAGACTTGTCTGTGGGATTTTTATTTATTTTTTGTTCAGACTTCTCTTATCGAACTCGCAACGAATTCTGAACTATTTATCTGAGGTAGTCTATTCGCTTAAAATTTTTGTTATTTGCTTCAAATTTTACAGTTGCTGTTCTTGTGTTCAGACATGTTGGAACTAAATCTGAACGAATTCTTAACTGTTTGTCTGAGGTATTTTTATATTTCAAATTCAAACTCTGAACGTTTGGTTAGCTAAGCTGGGATTTTTATTGTGTTCGGAGGAAAACTACTGCCGACAGTTCTCGTTAAATACAAAACTGGCTGCCCTTAAGTGTATAGCCACTAAACATAGTTACAGCACAATTATTGCTTGCGAAACTGCAGACACCCCTGCTTGTAACTAAAAGTCTTTCCGAACGCTTTTTGAAAATGTTTTACAACTTTTTTTTTGTAGAACAAAAATATTTTCTTCTTTTTGATTGTTTACATACAGAATTTACCAACATAAGCTCAGAATTCGTTCAAAATTCGGTTCGAAATGTCGGTAAAAATATCAGAATTTAATAAGACTTAATGTCAGAATTCTGACCGAAGTCGTTCAGAATTCGATACGAGAAATCGAAATTTCCTTTCGAATTTCCCAAGACTACAGTTCAGATTTCGGTCAGAAATCGGTTTGAAATGTCGGCAAAAACATCAGAATTCCCTCAGAGAAGTAGTTCAGAATTCGTGTCAACCTCATATGATTTTTGTTACGAACTCGCTAAGAATTGTGATCCGAAATTGGAACATTTTGCCGATTGTCGTACAGAACTCTGACCGAATTTTGAAGGTTTGGTTTGCTGGGTGGATAAATTTAGAACTGGTTCTTATTACTTTACTGCTGATTCGGAAAATAGTCTCCATTCTTGGAAAAGGCTTAAACCAGAATGTCGTTTAATGTCGGTTTTTTTACTTTTAAATAATGCCGCCAATCGGTTTTTTGAAAACACTGTATTGAAAAAATTCCGAAAGCCGGTTTTTAGAAAATAGCAAGTTTTTGTTTGACACACTAGTTCGAATATAGCCCCCATACAAATGTACCTCCCGATTTGGGTTCCAACCAACCTAACAGTGGCAAATTGCATCAGGTTTTAATGCAATATAGGTTTGTGTCCCAAGTGCTCAAGTGTCCCCAAGTGTCCATGATTAAATTGGTCAGATTTTCATTGGGCATAGGAACCGTCACCCAAATTTAGCCATAGACAAACTGCAAAATTAATTGCACACAGGAATAACATTACGGAAAATCCACAAGATTCGGGGTCCAACCGACATAAGATCGAAAAATGTCATCAGATTCCAATAATAAATATTTGATGTGCGGCTTAACCCGCATAATAGACAAAAGTGATTAAACAAAAAAAAACTAAAAACAGATTTAACAAAATCGGTCAAGGGTTTTATAAATCATTGTTACCTCCCTATTGGAATATACCCGATCATAAAACGGAAAGTTTTAATAGATTTTGATGTAGTTTTGTGTTTTTTGTGAACGTTTTGTGCTAAGTAGGCGATATTATTAGATTTTTTTTAATTGTTTATTTATTAATAAATGGGATATATAACTAAAATAAACTCTAGTTCATAGTATTTACAAATATACAACGTCCATTGGACAATCAAGTATTATTACAGATACGAGGGCTGCTATATATATTTCTTGCCTATTAATGGAAATTCGAATATTTATTATAAAAAATGGTTTTATAATTTTTCAAAGTACTCTCAAAGCGCTCAAACCAATTGTCGAAGCCCTTTTTCCACTCCGATTAAGACACCTCCAAAACATGGTATTTGAACGATTCAACAGCATCTTCTGGCGACGAAAATCAAGCGGAACAGTCGCCACATGACCAGTTCTGCCGAAGAAACAGGCGACCATTTACTGCCAAGTGTTTCTTCCACGAACTTTCGTTGGATTTGGCTCCTCTTCGAAGACCCACACTGCCGGTTGCTGTTTTGTTTCCGGCTCATACGCATAGATCCATGATTCGTCACCTGTGACGATCTTATAAACGTCTTTTGAAGCGCCGCGATCGCATTTTCTCAAAATTTCTGTGCTCCAATCGGCACAAGCCTTTTTTTGAGCGAATGCCAAATTGTGCGGGATCCAGCGAGACCAAACCTTTTTTATGGCCAGGTGTTCATGCAATATCGAATGTATGCTGGTGGAAGGAATGCCTAAGGATGCCTCTATCTCACGGTATGTCACATGACGATCTTGCATTATCAGTTGACGCACGGCATCAATGTTCTCTGGCACAACGGCCGTTTTTGGACGACCTTCACGACCTTCGTTTTTGAGCGAGCGTCGGCCACGATTGAATTCATTAAACCAGTTTTTCACAGTGCTATAGGATGGTGCTTCATCGCCATACAAGATTTAAGTTCAACGATGCACTCTTGTCGTGATAATCCACGCCGAAAGTTGTAAAAAATGATCGCACGAAAATGTTCACGAGTTAATTCCAGTTTTTTGCCAAATTGATTTTTTCAAGCCACTGTAAAAATCACCAACGATGGTCGTACGTCAAAACATTCTGAGTACTTTTATGCTAAAAATGTCAAATTTTCCATTGGAAATGTCAGATGGCGCCAGGCAACACTTAGTGTTGCCTAGGCCAGATATATATATAACAACCCTCTTACATAAATGGTTTGTATTTACAAGTTTTAATTCATAACTATTTAGTGAGAACACTTTAGATAGCATTTTGACAATATTTTGTAATGAAAAACATTTTTACAAAAAACATTACTTTTGGAATTGAATAAAGTTAACATTGTTGTCTAAGAATTGAAAAAGAATATTTAGGCAGCAGGTCATTTACTAAAGCTAAGGGTGGGGTGGGGTGGGGTTATCTTGAAGTCGGACTCTCCCAACTTAAGACTTTCCTTACTAGTCCTAAATGCTAAATTTCGTTCTAACACATTCTCTTAGTTCTGATATTCATTTCTGTTCATCGTATTCCGATCCGACAGCAAAACATTTTATATAATGTTACATAAAGGCAAACGCTCTATAAAATCTATAGAAAAGAAATAGACTGTTAAGAATTTTAGCTTTGTTCAAGCTATTAGACTAGAGCTGTCAAGACAGGAGTAATTGAGTTTAACGCCAAAGGGAATTCTTAACGCCAACGCCACTTAAATGATGTCATAGTTAGTAGATAATTTGGGAAAGTACTGATAGTTATCAACTAAATAGGAGCACCAGCTCTTACTAATTACATTAATAGCTTTGTCGGCTTTCGAACATAATAATTCAAAATCAATCACAAGTACTTACTACCCCACCCCTCGAGTGCCGTCACTTATCGCAATAATTAAATTGTAAAAGCCCTATTAAATTGTTTGGCCTATAGTTTCAGTACGACGAGTATCGATTTGAAGTGTTCGTAGAATTGTTTACTTCCTTTTCTAATCGTAATTTTTTTGCTAGAACCAAAAACACAAACTGATAAAAGACAATAATGATACCACGAGCAGACATACATTCGTCAATTTATGAAATTGTATTTTTAGTTTTCTTACAGTAGACGATGGTAATTAGTAAAAATTTAGGGAACCTTTTTTGATTATACTCTGACATGGCAAAAACAATAGCATTGTTACTATTAACAATATCATTAAACTCTAACAATGTCGATTTATTATGGGCTAAGAACTTTTCTGGGAATCCGTAACATGGCATATGTAAGTTTATGTTGGACAACTGCTACAATATAATCTGCTCGTATAGCAACAGTATTTTGTAATCGTCGCAGACAGGTTATAAGATTACTTTAAACGAATGGTTTATTGAACTAATGGTTTTAAATTTGCAAAAAAATCAAAAATGATATAATGCAATAAATTCAAAACTCTCGCTTCTTACTTTCAAACCCCCACACCATACTGCAGTATAGGGCACGAGGGTTGCTATTTATATTTCGGGTCCGGCAATAAAAACACAATAATTTATCATTGGAAATGGTTTTATTGTTTTTCAAAATATTCTCCTTTAAGATCAATACACTTTTGCATGCGCACAAACCAATTTTCGAAGCACTTTTTCCACTCCGATTGAGATACCTCCAAAACATGATTTTTGACGCCTAAACAGCTGCTTCGGGCGATGATAAACGTTAACCACGCATTTTTTCTTGATGCTAGGGAATAAGAAGAAGAAGTAATTGGGTGCCAAATCAGGGATTTACGGAGGATGGCCCATCAATTCGACATCTTGAGTGGTCAAATAGCTCATCGTTTCAGCTGATGTGTGAGAACTCGCATTGTCCTGATGCAAAATGATCCGTCTTTCTCTTATTATCTTTCCTCATTTCTTCAAACACTGTTGGCAAACAGATGGTTGTATACCACTCAGAAGGCACTGGCAACATGGCCGGTTATGCCGAAAAAAAACAATCATTTTCTTTGACGTAAATCTTCCACCAACATCTTTTGTTGGATTTGGCTCGTCTTGAAAGACCCATACGGTCGATTGCTGTTTTGTTTCGGGTTCATATGCATAGATCCATGATTCGTCACCTGTGACAGTGTTATACACTGCCTTTGAGCTACCGCAGTTATACTTTTAAAACATCTCTTTGCACCAATCCATACGAGACTTTTTTGAGCTATGAAAAACGCATTATGTGGGATCCAACGATAACCGATTTTTTTACGGCGAAACGAACATGCAATATCTTATTGAAGCTTGTCACACTAATGCCCAAGAATGCCTCAATCTCACGGTATGTCACATGTCGGTCTTGCTTTATCAGTTCACGCACAGCATCGATGGTTTCTGGCCAAGTGACCGAAGTTGGACGTCCTTCACGAAATTCATCATGGAGCGAACGGCGTCCGAGACTGTAATCTTGGTACCAGCGATTAACAGTGGTTTTTGATGGTGCTTTATCGCCAAAAGTCGAAACAAGTTGATTTAAAAACTCTTGTCTCTATAACCCACGGCGAAAATGGTAACAAATCATCGCATGAAAATGTTCACGGGATATTAACAATTTTTGACTGAGATGAATTTTTCAACACACTAAACAAACAATTTGCCCTCAAATGATAAAATGTTCTGAGTTAAGTTATGCTAAAAAAATGTCAAAGTTTTCAATGGAAGTTCCAGTTTATATCTAGGAACACTAGTATTGTCAGGACCCGGAATACAAATAGCAACCCTCGTATTATAACTAGGCTTCGGAATTCTATCAAATTCATTTTGCTTGTGGTTAGTCTAAGAGAACTTAACTTATTACAAATATTCGGAAAAATATGCTGAAACAGCAACGATTTCCAGAACAAATTATCTCAAGAAAATTCTGAAGTCAACTTGCCACCTAGATCGCATGGAAACATGCTATAACGCCGTGCGATTTCTTTCTTTTGGGGGATATTCAAATCTTTGGCTTATGCCAATAAACCGAAAAACATTTTCTGAGCTCAAATCCGAGATCCAATGCATCTTCGTTTAGTTACAGCCACATTTCTGTAAAAAAATGATGGAAATTTTTTATGAAAAGAGGAATGGCCATGGAGCCCATTTGACGGATATTGTTTTACATGCCTAATCGGAACATGGCTTCTTTACAATCCAAAATTATTTTTAAATAAAAAAAAACATTTTTAAGAAATCACCCTCTATTTAATGAGGTTTTCGACCAAGACGTCAAGGTATTGCAAACGGAATTACGAAGTAAATATACCCTCTATCCTATGATGGAGGGAGAGATTCAATATTTCACAAAATTTTGCATAGCAAATTTCACTACGAATCGAAATACTGATTTATGTTGTTTCTCAAATCAAAGAAAATTTCGTAACGAATTCAAATATAAATTTATTTTGAAAATTTGTGTGAGACTTTGGTTGAAATCATGGACCCTAGGGGACACGGTTAAATACTTCTATAGCAAAGTCGCGGTGGAGTGTACGAGTACGTATAAAAGGTTCTGCCTGATTGAACTTAACGACGTTTGTACTTGTTTTTATATTATTCTTTTATTTTATTGAGGTATGCAAAACTTAGATGCGTAATAATACTCTCTCCTTTTTGGAGCATGCAAATCTGTTAGTTGCCGCAAAAGGTTTTTCCGACAACCACTAACTTAAACTCTGTTTCATTAGTATATCCGAATATTTAGTTGTATTTACCATTGTATTATCGTGGTTATTATTTTCTGTTAATAGAAAGGTTGACTCTCTGGGGAAGCTTAATTCAACTAATCGGCAGCGCTAGATTTCATTCCTTAGGGTTTGAGAGAATCACAAAGAGTGTATTTTTCTTCCTCAGCCAAATCATTTGACGAATTGGCAACCGTTGCACTTGGACAACTAAATACAAAAATTCACATCAAGTGTGGAATCGTAATTGTTCATACGAAAGGACATTTTATGCAATTTATTTTTTGAATATAATTTCTTTCACATGTTGGCCGCAACTACGCCTCAGGGTGGCCATACTGAGGGTCCAAAACCTGAATCGTAGCTAGCTTGGCTGCATAGACTTTGGACTTTACGTAGCCCAAAGAAAAAAATCTAAATGTGTGATATCACACGATCTAGGCGGCCACCTCATCGCTCCAAAACGTGAAATTTGCTGCTCTTCAAAATTACCTCTTAATAGATCCATTGTTTGAACAGCTGTATTGCAATTGGCACCGTCCTGTTTAAACCAAATATCATTCAGATTACGGGCTTCAATTACAGGTAGCAAAACGTCTGATATCATGGCGCGATAGCGATCACCATTTAGGGTTACGTTCCGGCATTTTTGAAAAAATATGGACCGCTGATTCCACCAGCCACAACAAACCGCAACAAAACGTGGTTTTCGCGGTCTAAGTATTTCCATGATAAAAGGGCAAACAATACTGAAAAATAAAGTTTAACACAACTCTGAAAAAACACAACTGAAAAAAATACCTCTTGATTGATAACCCGTAACAACGATTCGGTTGCAAAAGTGGAATTTCGGTTGCAATCACCAAATGTTAAAAGTCGTAATGGATATTGGGTTCGAAGAACCAGAATGAAACACGAAAAAGGTATTTCGTTCTACAAACATTTTGTTGTTGTTACCAATTATTAGTGATGACCATAACCAAAAACGGGTTGTTTAATGGAATTTTCTTAAAAATAAAATAATTCGATTATTACTGATTATAAGCCAATCGATTAACCCCAGTTTTACTATTAAAAATCATCCAAAATCTTTCCACTTTTTCCCTGCCTACAAGTACTTCAATTTTGTAAGCAAACAGTTTATGCCTCTGACTAAAATTAAATTTTTTTTGGTTCAAAAAATCTTGCCTATGAATTTTTAGAACCAAAACTCTTTGCTGAAGGTTTGATTACTTAGTTTGTTGCACTGATACTACAGTTCCAATAACTGATTACGAGTGTTGCTATTTAAATTTCGGGTCCTGACAATACTAGTGTTCCCAGATGCAAACTAAAACTTCTATTGGAAACTTTCACTCAGAACGTTTTGTCATTTGAGGGCGAATTGTTTTGTTTACAGTGTGGTGAAAAATTCATCTCAGTCTAAAAATGGAATTATCCCGTGAATATTTTCGTGCGATGATTTTTTACGATTTTCGGCGTGGGTTATCGAGACAAGAGTGTTTAAACCAACTTGTTTCGACTTTTGGCGATGAAACGCCATCAAAAACCACTGTTAATCGCTGGTACTAAGAGTTCATTCTCAGACTCCGTTCGCTCCAGGATGAATTTCATGAAGGACGTCCAACTTGGGTCACTCTGCCAAAAACCATCGATGCTGTGCGTGAACTGATTAAGCAAGACCGACATGTGACATACGGTGAGATTGAGGCATCCTTGGGCATTAGTATGACAAGCATCAATAAGATATTGCATGTTCATTTGGCTGTGAAAAAAATTGTTCTCGTTGGATGCCATATAATTTGACGAATGCTCAAAAAAGTCTCGTATGGATTGGTGCAAAGAGATGTTATAAAAGTATAACTGCGGTAGCTCAAAAGCAGTGAATAACATTGTCACAGGTGACGAAACATGGATCTATACATATGAACCCGAAACAAAACAGCAAACGACGGTATGGGTCTTTCAAGACGAGCCAAATCCAACAAAAGTTGTTCGTGGAAGTAGTACATAGAAGCAAATGATTGCGTTTTTTTTGGTATAACCGGCCATCCACCTTGTAGCCCTGATTTGGCATCCAATGACTTCTTCTTATTCCCTAGCATCAAGAAAAAAATGCGTGGTCAACGTTTTTCATCGCCCGAAGCAGCTGTTGAAGCGTTCTAAAATCATGTTTTGGAGGTGTCTCAATCGGAGTGGAAAAAGTGCTTCGAAAATTGGTTTGTGGACATGCAAAAGTGAATTGATCTTAAAGGAGAATATTTTGGAAAACAATAAAACCATTTCCAATAATAAATTTATGTATTTTTATTGCCGGACCCGAAATTTAAATAGCAACCCTCGTATTACAGAGCACCAACTAACATTCGAATGTACTGATGGAATACTCGAGGTGCATGTAAACGCCATCATTCGGTTGAAGAAAAAAATCGGTTGTGGCAACGAATCTGTTCTCTGTGTGTAGACTGGCCTTCGAGTTTTTTCGATTACCAATACGCTTGATGGGGAAAAAACTCTGAAAAGGCCAATTTTCTACACTAAAATTAAAGAAATTCAAATTAATTTTAGAAAATACAAATTGAAACTGAAAAATGCAAATTGAAATCGAGTATCAATAAAGTAAATTTAAAAACGAGAATTGAAGTTAACCTCACAGAAACGTTTGATTGGTTCTAATAGAAATAGAGTGTCACCCACCTTGTTTGATGTAAGCCTTCGCTTCACATCAACATGACTACCGTTCAACAGCTGTTTCCGATTGAGAGGGAAGAGTAACAACCTTGGCCTACTTTGCGACATTCGACTAACAACAACCCGTCGTAGTACTTATATTTGTGGGTACACTATCTTTCAGGTTTTTTTTCAGCTTTCGACGAACCGGTATAAGCTTGACGGTTTTCTTCGTTTATGCAACGAATGTTTTTTTTCGTTCAATACAAATACCTGCTGAGTTGTCTACACATCTGAAAGTATCAAAATAAAGAGTTTGTTTAAGTGTTTATTACAATTAGTGCGCAAAACGCTTGCAAACTAGTGTAATTGATACTAAGTATGTTTTACTTTTTGATAATTAGTAATTAGCAGTACTTAATCTTTATTTAATTTATTCGCTAATTGCAATTCGTTTAGAAATTCTCAGAGTTATCGGTCGCAATTAAACCATAAAAGAATATCGCACAAAGAACTTGAATGGTTTAGATAGCGATTTCTATTTCAGCACACACGCCAACTGCACCACAAACATTAACATTTCTTCAACCTTCAAGCGGCAAATATTTAAATGTTTCAAAGGTGAGGAATCATCGGCTATATGATATTATATGGTGTTTATTTTTAGGCAGCCCCTAAAACAATCTCAATGCATTTATCTGAAAAACATGATAACCGTAGGGACCGTAGGGATTTTCCGAAAGATTTTTGAACACACCCATTTCAATAGTACAACTGAACTTACCCCGTTAATGTCATCTGGGTTTTGAAAGCTAACCTCAATAGCGTTAGTCTGTAACGGGATTTTAAAATTGTTTCAACATTCATCGCTGTAATAGCGCTTATCAAGTGTGCAATGAAAAAAGCGATATTTTCTAAACGCTCCGGCCACTAGGGATTAGCCGCATGTTCGTCTACCGATACATAAAACTGTTTGAGGAAACTGGAGATGTTAAAGTCCGCCACCGGTCGGGCCGCCCACGCTCTGTTCGAACACCGCATGTCATCAAAGCCTTTAAATCAAGAATTCACAGAAGTCCGCTCCGAAAACTGAAAATCATGGCCCGTGAGATGAATATCACACAAAAGTCCATGAGTCGAATCATTAAAAATACGTGGGACTTGGGGCTTTCGAACGACGTACCGGTCATTTATTGACTGCAGCTTTAAAAAAAAAGGATTGAAAAATGCAAACGTCTTTTGGTGAAGCACGCTGATAACTTGCACAGAAAAATTTTGTTCACGGATGAAAAAATTTTTACCGTTCAGGAAAAATTTAACAAGCAAAATGATAGAGTCTATGCGCGGTCATCTAAGGAAGCATCTGAACTGATCCCAAGGGTGGAAAAGGGTCATCCCCCAGCTTCAGTCATGGTTTGGTGGGTTGTCTCTTACGATGGGGTCACTGACCTGCATTTCTGCGAACAAGGTGTCAAAACATCGGCCAAAGTTTACCAAGAAAGCCTTTTGGAAGCTGTTGTGTAGCCTCTTAACAATTCTTTGTTCCAAAACCAGCCATGGACTTTCCAGCAGGATTCTGCGCCGACATTTCGAATAAGTAGATTCTTTTTGGATACAATATACATCAATAAATATATTAAAAAATATTTTGTCCAAAAACAATCAGTACTTGTTATTTTACAGCATAAAACGTGTGTAACAGTATTTATGTCCCTACTAAGTATACACTTTTGCATGCGCTCAAACCAATTGTCGAAGCACTTTTTCCACTCCGATTGAGACACCTCCAAGACATGGTTTTTGAACGCTTCAACAGCATCTTCTGGCGACGAAAATCGTTGACCATGCATTTTTTTTTGATGTGCGGGAATAAAAAGAAGTCATTGGGTTCCAAGTCAGGGCTGCATGTTGAATGAACTATCAATTCGACGTTTTAAGCGGTCAAAAAGGCGCTGGTTTGAGCCGATGTGTGAGAGCTCGCATTGTCATGGTGCAAAATGATTCGTCTTCTCTTGTTCGTTTTTCGATTTCTCTGAAGACTTAAAAAAAACCAATTGAGGTGTACCATTCAGAATTGATCGTCCTACGTTGCTCAAGCGGAACAGTCGCCACATGAACAGTTTTGCAGAAGAAACAGGCGACCATTTGCTTCCAAGTGTTTCTTCCACGTACAACTTTCGTTTAATTTGGCTCGTCTTCGAAGACCCACACGGTCGATTGTTGTTTTGTTTCGGGCTCATACGCATAGATCCATGATTCGTCACCTGTGACAATCTTATAAAAGTCTTTTGAAGCACCGCGTTCGAATTTTTTCAAAATTTCTTTGCACAAATCGACACGAGCCTTTTTTTGAGCGGTTGTCAAATTGTGCGGGATCAAAGGAGAACAAACCTTTTTTACGGCCAAAAGTTCATGCGATATCGTATGCTGGTAAAGGAAATGCCTAAGGATGCCTCAATCTCACGGTATGTCACTTGACGATCTTGCATTATCAGCAGACGCACGGCATCAATGTTCTCTGGCACAACGGCCGTTTTCGGACGACCTTCACGACCTTTGTCTTTGAGCGACCGTCGGCCACGATTAAATTCATTAAACCAGTTTTTCACAGTGCTATAGGATGGTGCTTCATCGCCATACAAAGATTTAAGTTCATCGATGCACTCTTGTCCTGTTAATCCACGTGGAATGTTGTGAAAAATGATCGCACGAAAATGTTCACGAGTTAATTCCATTTTTTTGCCAAATTGATTTCTTCAACACAAATGATGGTCGTACGTCAAAACGTTCAGAGTACGTATATGCTAAAAAATGTCAAACTTTCCAATGGAAATGTCAGATGGCGCCAGGCAACTCTTAGTGAATATATATATATATATATATATATATATATATATATATATATATATATATATATATATATATATATATATATATATATATATATATATATATATATATATTAGGGTGTCCCAAGCTATAAGGGCGAATTTTTTTTTTCGAATTAAGAAACGCATACCCTCTCTTTTTTTTTCTATTTGACCCTAATAAGAGAAATAACAAATATTGTGGCGATCGCATAACGATAACCCGTGCCGACTTGACGTCGAACATTTGACATAAATGTCAGTATAGCAGCTATTAAAGGATTTTAGGACCTAGCATACATTTAGTAAATAACATACATTTAATAAGTATTTATCATTAAAAGGAAATTATTTATTAAATTTTCTTTTCAAAGTTTGCTTTTTACAGTCAGGATATATCAGTCGATGTTCCTGTACACAACGCAACAAAAATTGTTTTTGTTCCTCTTCAACGGTAACTAAGCCATGAAAGTCTGTCATTAACTTAACTGCCCTTTCAGCAGTATCGTTAACTGCTCTCAGTGTATCCACCTTCTTTTTAGCATCTTGAAATGAAGCATTATTTGACCATGTAGTAGGACACTCGGAGAGAAATTGGTCATCAATTTTGAGTCGATTGAACAAAGCCTTACTTTTGTTTGAAACAAAGTCATCGATGTTTTTCTCTGAAAATATAAAGAGAAAACAGTTGTCATATATAGTAATATAAAATAAAGCAGAACTAATATTTTTATTTGTCAGGCTTACCGTAAAGTGGACCAAGAAGTTCCTCCTTCGAAGGGATGTAGCGTTTACCACGAGGTGATGGATTGTCTATAGCTAAGTTTGCAACCATTTTTACTTTCGTTTCTTGATCCACATCATCATCGAATAGAGACAAGATTGACACTTCATCAGTCAAATACCATAAATGCCGGCAGAAATTTTGTAAAGCTGCTTTTGAGATGCTTTTGTCGATTGTTTCGTAAGCCTTCATGTTCTTTAAAAAGTTCAAATCCTGGTAAGGTGCTTTTACTGCTAAAATACATTGAAGCCAGGGTTTGACGTAGGATGTCACAATGAATAGGCAGACGTCCAACAGACCAGCCTTATCCTTGTTTGAAATTTGCAATTGGGAGCTAAGTAATGAAATTTTTAAAGAATATATTGTTCTCGCCATCCATCGAGCCTGGTGCATGGCGCCAGGAGGTCGTATCTTGAATTTTTTCTCTCTGTCTCCACCAAGAAATATTATCGAAAGTTCTATTAATTCTCGATAGTCATCTCTAATAATATCTTTTGTCAATTCATTTCGGTAAAATTCTACTAATTTGTCAATATCTGTAGCATTTAGACATAATAGCTTTTTTGTGCAGCTCTGTATTCTATTGGGATCGACATTTTTCCAATTTTCCCGGAACTTTTTGAACAACGGAATGTCAGGATCTGTAGTTACTTCGCTGATTTTTGCCTTGAATACCGCTTTTAAAACCAATTCGTAGACGTGATGTCGGCAAGCAAAAATCAGCATTTCTCTATCAAGTTTCTGTTCAAGAAGGACACAGGCACCATTCATACGACCTGTATTTGAAGCAGTAGTATCACAACAGAAAATTTGCACTTTATCTTCAAGATTCCAATCAACAAGAGCGTTCCAAACTGCTTGTGCTTGCTCACGTCCTGTAGAGTCGTCCAATTTTGGTACACCGATAAGTTGTTCTTTATTATCATAAGAAACAACTATAGGTAGACGTTCCTCTTTAGATTTGCGAACATCTAAAGCCGGCAAGAGTTTGCCATCCCAGTGCACAGTTACAATATCAGGTACTTCGTTTTGAAAATCGACCTTTATAGCTTCTGCTCGCTCTTTTCGCTTTTCCGTTCGAATTCTTTGAATGGACGATTTACTTATGGAAAATTCGTCTGTGTTATGCCCAAGTGCCTCAATTGTTGCTTCAATAATGAAAACAGAATTTCTCATACTTATCTGGCACCTATCTAATGCTGCCACTAATTTGGGTGTGATGAAATTTGTCCTCACAGGAATTTTATTAAAATTTGGCTGTGTGCTCTCGATTGGAATGGGCAATTTTTCTGGAAAATCCATCATTTCAGAATCAGAAGAAAAACTTTCTTGGAGTGGTTCATAAGATGATGTCGAAGGAGTTATGGATGAAAAGTATTTAGAACGCCGCCTTTCTTCCTCAATGCTTCTAAGATGTACCTTTTTTTCTTTTTCCGCCAGTGTTTTGTCCACGCCACCTAAGTGACCAGGTCGACCTGGCTCTCTTTGTCGTTGTAAGAACATTATGTCTTCATTTATCTTTATTAGTTGTAAGGCATCACCATGTGCAATGTCAAACAAATTATCTAAGTTTGTAACAAACTCTTGACGACGTTGTTCAAACACATGTTGTGTTTTGTTTGCATTTTTTTGCAACTCCCTCCAACCTTGGTATAAGGTGACTAGCTTTTTAACACAATTGGGAAAAGACTTCGTCGGAATACGTGCTTTTTCCCAAAAAATAATGCACTCACGGATAGTAAGATTTGCACTTTCATTGACTTGTAACTTCACTTCACGAATATTATAAAACAGAACTGCCAGTACTTGACCATTAGAGGGAAGTTTTGATCCGGTAATTTGATGTTTAACGTTCCCTATTAAAAATATTCCCTTTGTTGCGCTGCGTAACTCCACTGACATGTTGATTGAACGAAACTATGTATTTATTAACAAAACAAACCGACAATAACAAAACATACACGTGTTACCTCCCGCGTGTCTTTGTATGCAATCACTGATATGTTTCGTTGTAAGTCGGCATGCGTTATCGTGGTTCTAATTGCATCAAACTTTTTTTACAAATGTTTTGACACCATTCTAACAAAATTAGGAGGTATGCGTTGAAAAAAAATAACTTTTAATTTTTTGGGACACCCTAATATATATATATATATATATATATATATATATATATATATATATATATATATATATATATATATATATATATATATATATATATATATATATATATATATATATATATATATATATATATATATATATATATATATATATATATATATATATATATATATATATATATATATATATATATATATATATATATATATATATATATATATATATATATATATATATATATATATATATATATATATATATATATATATATATATATATATATATATATATATATATATATATATATATATATATATATATATATATATATATATATATATATATATATATATATATATATATATATATATATATATATATATATATATATATATATATATATATATATATATATATATATATATATATACAAATATATATAGCAACCCTCGTATATTCCTTTATCGCAGAAGTATATAAGAAAGGTCTTCAAACGCAATTTCGACTAACATGGGAAACCCTGCCCTAATCTTCTAACACAACGATATGGCGACGTATGCCGGCACTTATGCTGTCATAAAATCATCAGGCGTTAGACAGTGCTGTGAAACCGTTCACACTTCACATACAAATAGACACTGTGCAAATAGCGTTGATGTGTTTATGGCGTTGATATGGAGTTGCTTTATGAAATAGGATTGCATTCGCATGATTCTTAGGGGTATTCGCAAACTACACACAGACAATAGATTCGTTGCCACAACAGAAATTGTTTGCCAACCGAATGAATGAGTTTACACGCACCTCGAGTATTCCAGCAGTACAGCCGAATGTTAGTTGGTGCTCTGTAATTTTTAGTTATTGAAACTGTAGTATCGGTGCAACAAATCAAGTATCCGAATAAACCAAAAATATATGTTTAGCTCGTTTGTTTATTTTGGTAATTTGCTTTAACACATTGAACAGCAATTGTTTAAAGAAAAACTGATCTCTTTAAGACCAGGTTCTCACCATAGGTATGAGAACTACTGTTATAAATTTCACTTTTAAAGTTTTCTTCCAACAATTGGGAACAAATTTGGTTAATCGATTGGCTTATAGTCAGTAACAAACGAAATATTTTATTTTTAAAAAAAATACTACGTAATAATTGCTTAAAGCCACAAAATTTAGCAAAAAAAAATCGAAATCATTGTCGTTTCAACCGATTTCCAACTATTTTTTTTCTCTGTGTGTTGCAATCTCCTGCTCCTTTTTTCAGCGAAAACATTTTTAGATTTTTTAGAATAACTCTCTGTTTGGCTCATATGCCACAGTGATGGGATGGTGAGTGTGCACGACTGTCACATAAGAAAGCCCGGGTTCAAATCCAGGTTTGCCATAATTTAACGGTGAGTGGCGTAGAGATTTTTGGACACAACGTACGAGGGCGGTTCGGAAACTTTTAGCCTAGCACAAAAAGCGCGGTATAAACAGAAAAAAGTTAAGTGTTTTGGAAACTTCCATCTCTGCTATGAACACATGTTAAATTTTGTTTCGATCTGGCAACTCCTTCATATAGAAACAGGTGTTCACAAAAGACGCATCCGCGATTTTTTTACAATGGAAAAATTAGAAATGCGTGGTGTCATTAAATATTTACATAAAAAAGGTTTATCGGAACAAGAAATTCATAATGATATGGGGAATGTGTTAGGTGAAAGTTCTCCTTCATATGCAACAGTAAAAAATTGGGTTGCTGAATTTAAACGTGGTCGTACAAGCATTGAAGATGAACCACGTAGTGGACGTCCAAAAACAGCAACAACAACAGAAATTGTAGTCAAAGTGCATGATATGGTATTAAATGATCGACGAATAAAAGTGCGTGAAATAGCTAATATCATGTGCATCTCAAATGATCGAGTCCATTTAATTTTGCATGAAGAACTACAGATGAAAAAGCATTCTGCAAGATGGGTGCCGGACTTGTTAACAGTCGACCAAAAACGCATAAGAATGAACATTTCTCAAGCTTGTTTGGATCGTTTTCAGCGAAATAAAATGGATTTTAAGCCTCGTTTCATAACTGTTGATGAGATATGGATCCACCACTATACTCCAGAGACAAAAAAACAATCCGAACAATGGACTGAAGCTGGAGGAAGTGCCCCAAAGAAGGCAAAAACAATTCAATCGGCTGGTAAGGTTATGGCAACGGTTTTTTGGGACTTCAAAGGTATTTTATTGATTGACTATCTGCAAAGGGGTAAACAATAAATTCAGAGTACTATTGCAACCTTTTAGGTCAATTAAATGTACAAATTCGAGAAAAGCGTCCTGGCTTACAGCAGAAAAAAATAATTTTTCATCAAGACAACGCACCAGCGCACAAGAGTGTTTTAACAATGGCTAAAATCAACGAATTAAAGTACGAGTTGCTTGACCACCACCTTATTCTCCTGATTTAGCTCCCAGTGACTTTTACCTGTTCCCTCAAATGAAGATGCAGTTACAGTTGTAAACCACTATTTTGAAGACCTTGAGGAAAACTATTTAATCATGGGATAGAATTGCTAGATAAGCGTTGGACTAAGTGTATTGAAGTTTCAGGAGATTATATTGAAAAATAAATATATTTTTGATAAACTAACTATTCTCTTTCATTGATAGCCTAAGAACTTTCCGAACCGCCCTCGTAGCGTTTTGATTGATTTTAAGGTGGCAAAATCCAATACATTCTCCTTCATTTCAAGTGTATACAGACCTACGAGGTTTGCTTAGGTTAGGTTAAGTTTTCCTACCTCTTAGTGTCATAAACAAAGAAAATAAAGTCAGCCTCTAAAAAAAAGAAAAACTATATTAAGTAACATATCCTACTTTGAGCCTTGCAAGTAGCTGAAAAATTCGTAGGTTTGAACATTTTTATTTAAAAAGTATGCTATTTCTACACACAAAAAATTAGTTGGAAATCGGTCCGAACTTCAATTATTCGGTTGTATAAACATTCTTTCTGTTGCCATCACCAACATTCCATGGTATTGATGGTGAGATGGTTCGGGCTACCGTACAGCAATCGCTTTTACAGCCAATAAGTCGGTTTTACAGCCAATTACCAAGCGAATTTAGTTAAACTATTGATTGCCACAACTGGTGGTTATGACAACAAACCAATTTTGAAGTAAATGTTAGATTGGTACCAATAATTGGTAGTGGCAACAGATAAATATTTTGTCGTAATCAAACTTCGTTTAGTTTGCTGTTGTAACATACTACTCGATGCAACAAAATTCCGGACCGAAGGACTTAGGTGATTATAGTACTTATATTTGCGGCTACTTAAGTTTATGTGACACAAAATATCTCAAATGAATGCTTGAAGTCTTGGCTACATGCGATAAAAAATATATACTTGCATATCGATCATTATTGTAGTTTATTATTTTTTTAAAATGCAGGACGAAAAGGGCCAGTTTATTTTGAAATTATTCTGATTTTTTTAGACGATCTAGTATACTTAAATAATAACCGTAGCAATTTAGCAGAACATTTTAACCCAATAACGACCATTTTTAGGAACATTTATACAGTTTCATTAAAAAAAGGAAACGTCCAACTGAAATTAATAGGACAACATTTTTTTATATTTTCGGAACGAGGACAAAAAGTACACTCTAATTTTAGATATAGGATAATAAAATGTTCTATGAAAATAAACTCTACGAGTATATGCATTTACTTATATTTAGATTTAAAATACCACTTTTCTTCACTTAAATGATATATCATAATCAGATTTATCTTGAAATTTTTGACAATTTAAAACCAAAAAAGATTTTTTTAACCACTTTATTAATTTTGTTCATAGAATTGTTCCACTTGCATAAGTACATATAATCTTTATTTTATTCGAAAGAAAAGCCAAGTTTTAAAAAAACCTGCTCATAATTCAAGTAGCAGAATAAATATTTTATATAATAAAATAAACCGTTTAATATTAAAATTAAATAAAAAACTAATTCAGTTCTAATTATCACCCTAATTAGTTAGGGTTACCGATACTTTGTCTCTTCAACCGATACTGTGAGTTCCCACTACTGAAACTACACAATCAACATTCGATTGTAGCGATGGAATACAAAGGTAGTACTTGCAACCACCAACATGAAACTGAAAAGCATGTTCGCATTAAATTGTACATGGTATTGCTGTTTACGTGGTTCGACTCACCATAAGATGGTAGCTACGCTCATATTACGATAAACACAGCCAACCCAATGACCGAATGTATAATAAGTCGGTAAAAGGAACAAAATAGGATCATATGAATAATGAAGTTATATCTATAAGTATTTGAATTTCTGTTTCCGAATAAATGATGTTATCAGGATTTGACTTAATCTTTATTTTATTCGAAAGAAAAGCTAAGTTTTAAAAAAACCTGCTCATAATTCAAGTAGCAGAATAAATATTTTATATAATAAAATAAACCGTTTAATATTAAAATTAAATAAAAAACTAATTCAGTTCTAATTATCACCCTAATTAGTTAGGGTTACCGATACTTTGTCTCTTCAACCTATACTGTGAGTTCCCACTACTGAAACTACACAATCAACATTCGATTGTAGCGATGGAATACAAAGGTAGTACTTGCAACCACCAACATGAAACTGAAAAGCATGTTCGCATTAAATTGTACATGGTATTGCTGTTTACGTGGTTCGACTCACCATAAGATGGTAGCTACGCTCATATTACGATAAACACAGCCAACCCAATGACCGAATGTATAATAAGTCGGTAAATGGAACAAAATAGGATCATATGAATAATGAAGTTATATCTATAAGTATTTGAATTTCTGTTTCCGAATAAATGATGTTATCAGGATTTGACTTAGGCACTTAAAAGTTCAAATAAATAAATTTGTCAAAACAAGATACAAATTGTATTGTTGAATTTCGGGACACACTTATTTCCTTTTTGGGTCCGTTTGGCAATCAGAGGAATATACTTATATATAATAATTTCCTTTTCGACGCTATAATTTTCAGAGAAACCTTGAAATTCCGCCGTAATGAATTATTATTATTTTTATATTTTATGTTTATAATTATAGTCTTTTTGTCTTTCTTGTTTCTAAGATGCACCCGTAGAGCGACACAATTTGTTGGTTTTACTAATTGTTGGTCGCATAGAACAATTCTATACAAAAAATTTAGCCGCAACAGGCGGTTATGGTAACCAATAATTCAAACTTCATTCGGTTAATGTGAATCAATAGTAAATAGTCTGTGCCATAATATTGGCATAACATTTATCTAACTAAACTAACTAACTAAATTTCCATCAGGATTATAAACATTTGGTGATTGAAACTGAAAATCTTCCAGTCTAAAAGAAATTTTGTAGTTCCGACCGAACTCCAGTTGAATTTTTTCTGTGTATATCACGAATAGCACTTGCAGGGAAGACCAAGACTCTGGTTGAGAGATCAAGTAAAAAAGGTGGAGAAAATTCTTGTACACAGAGAAAAGTTAGTTAGAGATCGGTTGGGAACAACAAAAATTCCTTTGCAAATGAGGAATTTCTGTTGCCGTCACCTAATGATTTCAATCGGTTTGACATACCAATAGATTATGAATATGACAAAAGTATTGTGCACACAAACAATAGATCGGTCATACAAATGAATTGCGGAATAATATTTAGTTCAACTGGTAATTGTGGCAACAAAATATTTAGTTTTATTTCCCACTATACCAATTTAATGCAGAAAATCGTTCCACTAGTGCATATGTGACGCGCAAAATAGAAAGGGACCCAAGGGTAAAACCAGTTTTGTTCAGGAGAGCCATTTTATAGATTTAAATACGTGTATCTTTGGTGTACCATCACTTTCATAAAACGCGCATATCTCTGGGAGGGAACACTTTTTGGGGCATGGGATCGGTCTCATTCAATGCTCCGATGTTGTCCACATCAAAAAAAAAAGTGAAAATTGATTTTTTTTACCCTTAGGTCCCTTTCTCTATGCGCTGTCACATATAAAGTTAATTAGATTTGAAAATAAAAACCAAGTTTTCAATAGACTGCTCATAAATTAAAATTAGGAGTTAATATTTTAGAATCTTTAAAAATAAAAAAAAAAAATAAAACTTTTATTTTGTCCGCCAGAAAACCGAAAACAGTTGGTCCAGTTAACGAATGTTCGTGGTTATGACAACCGAAGTTAAAGAATGCTTGAAACCAAAAATCTATAACAACAACCAATACATACACAAATTCAGTTCTAATAATCATCATAATCTTTTAGGGTTACAGATACTTTTTTTCTTCAACCGAAAGTGTCAATTCCCTCTACTAAAATCGGTGTGTACCCAATTAGCATTCGGTTGAAGCGATGGAATAAATGGATTGTACGTGCAACCACCAATATTCGGTTGGAAAAAATTCGGTTGTGGTAACAAATCTATTATCTGAGTGTATGTTTAGATTTTTTCACAAAACAAAATATTAGACAGATCCTGCAAATTGTAATTCCCTGACGCAATGAGAATTAAAAATAAATTGTAACCTGACTTTCAAGTGGCCAACCTAGGTTTAAATGCAATTTGTCGTACTTTCCAAGTTCTTAATCCAGACGATTGTCTCGCATAATGACCATTCAGAAACTCAGTCATCCGCTAATTTTTAAAAAATATTCGTACAACCAAAGACAAACAATTTGTTCATTAATCAAAACCTAAACTTAAAAAACATCACAATGTTCGCATATCACAATTATTTTGTAGATTTGAATTTTTATTATTGCGGTATTTGGTACCTACATTATTTGAATTTGTTAAGTTCAAAACAAAATATTGCTCAATCGCCGAATTATCCCATAGATACGACGATACGACACTCGTACCTTCTGCTGCAGCAGCAAAAACTAACGGCAGAGAGGAGCTATATGACGACTTCGACGACGACGGCGATGATGATGATGACGACGACGACGAGTACCTCAACTGGAATTCGGTTGTTGGGGTTACAATGCCGTGATACCAAAACTCAGCGACCAGTTCGCGCTTTAACGTTAAACTCGTCAGACGGTTTTTAAGTTGGTAGCGGTTAAAACCCATTAAAATAAAATTGAAACTGGAACGTTATAATTTCGTTTTTAGTATAACCAAAAGTATCGAAATAAATGCTCATTATTCCGAGTTTAAATCAGAATTGTTCTTTGTTTAGTGAAACGAACCAAATACAAAAACAAGCAAAAACAACCAGCAATCAGTTGTAGTCGAAAACTTGTGCAAGTGTTAATCGTGCATAAAACACAGCGTTTTTGAAAACGCTCAGTGCTTTCGAACAGGTAATAGTGAGTGACATTTAAAACGGAAGTGCATCATTGGAATTGTTTTTCTGCAATTAAAAACAATAGAATTCTTCAAAATAAAACGTTTCGTCACAGTTGTCTACTGCCGGTTTTTATCGCAAAATAAAGAGGATATCAATTTGGCTTTTTAGCTTTGTAAGAAAAGTGTTACGTTTTTATGGCGCAACGAAGTTTGACGTGAACGAATCTTAGCCATGGAGCTAAAGTGTCCAAAAACACCGAGGTTTTCAATAAACCGGGATTTCGTTTATATTTCCAAAAAGTTTTTTTTTTTAAAAACCGACTGTCGGGTAATATTTTCGCAATCATTTCGAGATTATAAAGGGTGGGCAATTTAAAATTGAATCGGCTGAAAAAAACGAGTACTTTTGTGCAATATTAGATTTTGATTTGATGGGACGTTTGGTTATTGTTACTCCTATTTCCTGAAGATGTTATCCGAAGGATAGCAAAATATCGAAACAAATAAATAAAAAAACTGACCTTTAGCTTAAATAAAAAATAACGAGTACTGATAATTTTCTCAAATGGAACACAATATCATTCATGTGACAACCACAACTGGCTCGGCAGTACCTCATTCGACCAGCCCAATTTTTTAGTACATTTTCGATTGTTTCGGGTCGAATCTCTTCAGTTTCAACTTCGATTTCATGTTTCAACGCTTCAATTGTCTCTGGATGATTTGCGTAAAAGTTATCCTTAATGGCTTCCAATGAAAATAATCCAAAGGGCTCAAATCAAATATAGCTTCCTTCAAGGTGTCCATTCCGAGGGTCTAATTTTGTATGACTGGTTTGAGCATTTCGTCCGGTATGGCGTTAATGACACACACCGTGGTTTTCGAGGTGTTAGTCTTTTCATGATAAAATGGCCAACAATACTGAAAAGAAAAAAAATAAAGTTTAACACAACTCACGCGTAGTCTGTGAAAAAACCTATTGCAAAAAATACCTCTAGACTAATCACCCATTATAAATTAGAAAAAATATGGACCGATAGTTCCACCAGCTTATAAACAGCACCAAACCGCTGTTTTCGCGGTGTTAGTCTTTCCATGATTAATTGGCAAACAATACTGAAAAGAAAAAATAAAGTTAAACACAACTCACGCGTAAACTGCGAAAAAAACTCTATTGAAAAAAATACCTCTAGATTGATCACCTTATGTATTACACATTCTTTTTTTGAATGTGCAGAAAACCCAATTGAAAACAGATTTTTGGATCCCTTGAACGGGCTCTAAATTTATTCAGATTTTAAAAATTAGCTCATATTTTAATTTGCGTGAGAATTTCATTGTTTTTGGTATCTACGAGGGCGGTTGGGAAACTTCTTAGCCTAGCACAAAAGGCGCGGTATAAACAGAAAAAAGTTAAGTGTTTTGGAAACTTCCATCTCTGCTATGAACACATGTTAAATTTTCGATCTGGCAACTCCTTCATATAGAAACGGGTGTTTACAAAAGACGCATCCGCGATTTTTTTTACAACGGAAAAATTAGAAATGCGTGGTGTCATTAAATACTCCACTATACTCCAGAGACAAAAGAACAATCCAAACAATGGACTGAAGCTGGCGGAAGTGCCCCAAAGAAGGCAAAAACAATTCAATCGGCTGGTAAGGTTATGGCAACGGTTTTTTGGGACTTCAAAGGTATTTTATTGATTGACTATCTGCAAAAGGGTAAAACAATAAATTCAGAGTACTATTGCAAACTTTTAGATCAATTTAATGTACAAATTCGAGAAAAACGTCCTGGCTTACAACACAAAAAAATAATTTTTCATCAAGACAACGCACCAGCGCACAAGAGTGTTTTAACAATGGCTAAAATCAACGAATTAAAGTACGAGTTGCTTGACCACCCACCTTATTCTCCTGATTTAGCTCCCAGTGACTTTTACCTGTTCCCAAATCTAAAAAAATCCTTGCTGGCAAGCGTTTTACCTCAAATGAAGATGCAGTTACAGTTGCAAACCACTATTTTGAAGACCTTGAGGAAAACTATTTTAATCAAGGGATAGAATTGCTAGATAAGCGTTGGACTAAGTGTATTGAAGTTTCAGGAGATTATGTTGAAAAATTAAAAAAATATTTTTGAAAAACTAACTATTCTCTTTCATTGATAGGCTAAGAACTTTCCGAACCGCCCTCGTAGATGTCCATGTTAAAATAGGTCAGATTTCGGACATAGGGTTATCCATCCAAATTAAGCCAAACTGCAAAAGTGGCTTCGTGAGAAAATGTTAAAGTTATTTTAAAGTCATATGTCCATTTATATTGAAAGCCATTATCGGACCCCAGACTATATTAACAAATTACTATGAAAAAGTATGATCCAAATCGGCTTAACCCTCTAGTGCATAGCCCCGCCTTTAGACGGGGTCTAGAAAAAAATCGATTTGATAAATATTTTTTTAAATTCTAAAATTCGACTTTTCTTAAAGTGTAGTGAAAGCTTCAAGCCGCGTTTCTGTTTTTTCAGATTGGCAACACTCCTTCTAGCTTTCGAGTAATGTCAATTTAAAGTGACAGATGACTACTTTCGCGTGGTTTTTATTATTTTTGCAAACTGACAACTTTTTGCAAATATAAAAAGTATACATTTTTGTGTCGATTTCATTTAAAAAAAATACCAACTTTTAAGAAATTTTACGTTCTTTCTGTGAGTAATTGTATTTTGATAAAAAAAAATTTTCACAGGTGAGTAAATTGAAAGATATTCAACTCCGCCTTCAGGCGGGCTCATGCATTGCGCTGTTCACTTGTTCAGCCACCATCTTTCAACCAGTTTCAAATTTATTGTGTTATTATTAAAATTATCGGACTGATTCTCATTGTACCAGCATTGGACGTGTTCCGTAAAAGTAAAACACATTGACCGAGGATGAAATTAGCGAATTCTTTGAACAAACACTATCCGATAATTATACTTCTGGCGATGAATGCGACTTTGATAGTGACGATGATGATAGGGATCCTAGTTACGTATTCCCTGAAGATGATTCTTTTATTGAAGGTAATGCTCTTGAATCCAATTTAAATTTGACGGATTATGAGCAAGCTACCACGGTTAGTGCACCTGATACTTGTTCTTCATCTGCTGCTGATGCTGCTAACCCTAGTGGATCTGCTTCGTCGACAATCACACGTCCCAGACAACGAACATTAGAAGTACTAGAAGCAACCGGTGGGTTACCAACTGCAAGTGACATTAGAAATGATATGACTGCGTTAAAAGCAATAATTTGGAAGAAGAAACATCTTCAGCTGCATGCAACCGAATTGGTTTTTCAAGGTCCGGAGGATATACCGGATTATTTGAAAAGTTTGAAAACACCCTACGATTATTTTGAATATTGATGAGCAAATGTGCGCCACAAAGATGAAAGGAAATCCTATTAGACAATATATGCCTGCAAAACCTCACAAGTGGGGAGTGAAGCTGTTTGTACTTTGTGATTCTTCAGGGTATTCCTATGCTTTTGAAATCTATTGTGACGCTGGCGATAATAAAATTTTGCCAAATGCTCCTGACCTTGGTGCTGCATCCAATGTCGTAGTAAGACTGTCACAAAACATTCCTAACAATATCAATCACATACTTTACTTCGACAATTTTTATACTTCAATGGGACTGTTATTATACCTGAGAAGCCGTGGAATTCACAGTTTAGGTACAGTAAGAGCAAATCGGGTACCAAACATAAAACTTCCAACCGATACTGAGTTACAGTCTAAAAAATTCGAACGTGGGTACGATGAGGAGTACGTTGGAACAGTTTGCGGAGTAGATGTAAGCAGCGTTTTGTGGTATGACACAAGAGCAGTTCGACTACTATCCACTTACGTTGGAACAAAACAAATTGTTGGTAAGCAAAATCCTTACTCTTCAAAAGTGAATCGTTGGGATCGTAAAACAAAGCAAAATATAGAGGTGAATTGTCCAACAATTATAAAAGAATACAACAAGCATATGGGTGGTGTGGATAATGTTGACGGACTAATTGGTCGATACCACATAAAAATGAAGAGTAACAAGTGGACTATTCGAATATTTTATCATATTTTGGACGTAGCTATGGTAAACGCATATTGTCTTTATAATAGACTAAATAAGGACGTCGTCAACTGTTCACTACCTGACTTCAGAACAGAAGTGGCAAAAACACTGTGTTTGATTCATACGGTGCAACCTGGCAAACGTGGTCGTCCATCATCTTTAACTCCCCCTACAACGGCTAAAAAGACGTATTTGCCAGTGCATAATATGAAATACGATCAAATAGGCCATTGGTGCGATTTTTTGGACCGCCCCGGCAAAAAAAACATGCAAGTATCCAGGATGTAAATCGGAAACTCAAGCATTTTGCGTTAAATGTAAGATTAATTTATGTAATTCAACAACAAATAAATGTTTTTACAAGTTCCATAATAAAGAATGAATAAAAATTTACAACTTATGTAGATAAAATTATTTTGTTTTACATTTGAATAAAAATTTAGCTGTATAAATTTTAAGACGTTAATGCATAGGCCCGCCTCAAGGCGGATTTAATATTTTTACCTGTAAAAGGTGAACGAGGCATCCAATCAAAAAAACAACCTCAGATTCGTGATCAGCGACCTTAAATTAGTCTAATAAAAAATTAGGGGTCAAAACAAAAATTCATGCATTAGAGGGTTAAGATTGGTTGTTTGTTCATCGTAATATAATATACCGAATTTGTATGTTATACCGGCAGGGATCTTTGTACTTGCTCAGGAGCAATAAACGAACCAACAAAGCTAGACATACACATCCCGCTCGTCGAACTGATAAATGTGCTCAGGGTCAAGGTGGAACTCAATTCACAAATGCAGAATAACCCGGACGCTCTGGCCGAAAAAAGACCGGTAAAGGTCTTGTTCTTTGCTAAGATTAGGAAACCGATCGATGTCAATCCGATGGGACTTTGGCGGCGTATATGGGCATCCCGCGACGAGGGTTTTGTGAAAGTGGTGGCTTTTGTGGTCTCCGAAGAAGACTTGCCTACCTAGGCAGTAGATACTTTGTTGACCTAGCCGAAATAGCGGCACTAAAAATTTTGACTGATTCCAAACATTTTCTAATTAACCGTTATACAGGGTGGAGCGCGGTAATTTGCTTATTTGGGAATGAAATAAAAAAAATTGAACCTTAGAAAAAATTATTTTATATTTTAATTATATTGAGCAGTAAGGGAACAGTAGAGGGTTTAAAATAGTGTATCTGGCAATGCCGATCTTCGCTATCCACACAGCGCTGCATACGTTTTCTGAAGTTTTCATGAACTCTAACTGGTATTCTGCCAATTTCAGCCTCAATATTATTAATTAGGTCTTCCAAGGTGTTGGGACGGCATGGGGATAAGTCTGGAGAGCGTGCGGCCAGTTCACATCACCTCTTCATGGTAATCCTCGCTGTGTATGCAGTGCCACCATCCTGTTGGAACTTTGTGACAATACAAAATATGTGACAGCGCATAGAGAAAGGGACCTAAGGGTAAAAAAATCAATTTTCATTTTTTTCTTTTTTTGATCTGGACAACATCTGAGCATCGAATGAGACCGATCCTATGCCCCAAAAGTGTTCCCTCCCAGAAATATGCGCATTTTATAAAAGTGAAGTCGACAATTCTAAGCGCAAATAGAAAGGGACCTAATCTTTAAAATGGCTCTCCTGAACAAAACTGATTTTTAACCTTAGGTCCCTTTCTATTTTGCGAGTCAAATATTTGTTGGTATCATCACCAATAATTGGTTGCTACAATTAATTTTCAGCAAAACTTTTTGCTCGGGCTGATTCCGAACGAATCAAAGCTGTTGATAAACCGTAATGGATAAGAAACTTGGATAACTGCTACACATCCCTTTGGCCTATAACTCTTCAGTCTGATTTTTCGGTCCATATGCGTAAGCCCGTCCTCGAAGGATTAAATTCCATTGTGACATGTTTAAAGGCGGGTACATGAGCCTGAGTTCCACATTTCGCTAAATGTTGTAAATATATGTATATTTAAACTTATAAGGAATCTGATATATACTCGTATATATTTGCAGAGGTCCTGTGTTTCAAGGGACCGGACTCCAATTTAATGGGAGGGCACATTCGAACATGACTATCCATACGTAAATGTTTCAAGGATGCATGATTTTTTATCGCTAGGGTTTTCTAGGATATTAATATATGTGACGCGCAAAATAGAAAGGGACCTAAGGGTAAAAACCAGTTTTGTTCAGAAGAGCCATTTTAAAGATTTAAATACGTGTATCTTTGGTGTACCATCACTTTCATAAAACGCGCATAGCTCTGGGAGGGAACACTTTTGGGACATGGGATCGATCTCATTCGATGCTCAGATGTTGTCCACATCAAAAAAAAGTGAAAATTGATTTTTTACCCTTAGGTCCCTTTCTCTATGCGCTGTCACATGTTTGTTTGCTTTTGGGTAATAAAATATTTCAAGAAGGCGGATTTTGGACTTATGATATATACTCTTACGACCACAATTCAAACTGAAATTTATTATTCTATTTGTATACCCTTCATTAAGGTTCGCGGGTGTGTGATGGTTAGTGTACACTTCCGTACGTCCATTTAAAGCTTATAATCGAACGACTATATCGCAATTGTAGTCCGATCGTCATGAAATTTGCCCAAAGGTTGTTTGGTCCAAGAACGAATGATATTGAAATTAAAAAAATCTTTCAGATTTCGATGTAGCTCCCACACACAGGTTCATCGGATTTTAATGTTTTTAGCTCTAGAAGCCGCATATTACACACAATCTTTATCAAATTTAGCACAAATTCGTCGTTTTTTGGACCCAGTAAGGACGTTATTGAAATTGAGGAAAATTGGTTCAGATTTCGACAAAGCTCGCACACATATGTTCATCCGGTTTTATCTTTGTTTACCCTCCACCGAAGAGTGGATGGTATACATAATTCGTCATTACGTTTGCAACACCACGAAATATTAATCGGAAACCCTATAAAGTATATATATTATTGAACGTAAAATACTAAGACGATCTAGCCAAGTCCGTGAGTCTGTTGAAAGCACTATAGCGGTAAAACGTAGGGTTTAATTTTCGATTAGTCGCCTAATCGGCTTTTTGCTGCCAAAACTGAAAATGTCGTGATCGACTTTTGTACCCGATTTTAATCGACTTTTGCGTTCAAGTTTTTGCAATAATTAACTGGGTTCTTTTAATAAATTAAAATTTGTTTTTGGATTTTTAAATGGCAAATGTTATTCTTTTCAAAATATATAATTTAATTTATTATTTGTGTCATACATATAAATTGTAGTCACTATGTATAGAGAACTCTTTTGAAAAACACGTGAAGACGAAAGTATCTAATTATCCGAATATCGGATTAACGAGGTCTTACTGTACCTTTAAAATGGCATATTTGCTGGACTTTTTAGCTCATTTGACCCAAAATAAGTCCATGGATACTCAAATTAGAGCAAAATCCAAATAAAAAGCAAGTTTGGATTTGGAATGGGCCGAAAGGGCCCAAAAAGCGAACCGTTTGCGCTTTAGAAGCGTAGGAGCGGTGTAAGGTTTTTAAGCTTTGGCCGAAGCCATTTTTATGGTTAATACTCGTACTATCTATCCGAAGCCATTTCTGTAGTTAATTCTAAAATTATGCGTTTTAAGTCGCCGTGGGATAGGACCATTAATATTTTTAAATTACGCCAATAGTTTTACGCGTATCAGCGTATGACATTCATTTCAAGTTATATTCAGGACTGAGGGCAATAACTTGATGACATTATAAGACTCGTCTTTCTTACGTTTTTAATTTGTTAACTATATTAATGTTGGCAGACATGAGACACAATGCAAATGCATTTTATTATTGTTATCTATTAAGGTTAACAACAGTCTTTAAACAAAACAAAAAAGTAAATTTACTTACAAAAACCCCGCCAAGTCATCGGCCAACACCGTCTCTGTCTGGGCACAGTCATCATCATTCATATTTTATCAAGGCAGATTTTGAGATTCTTTTACTTTTAGCTTGTTTTTGTGATGGGTGTTATTAACACGGAGGAATGTTAATAAAAACGCCGGAGGTAACGCAAAAATACAAAACGTAAATTAAAAAAGATCCCATTAAGATGAATCGACGCATATGTATGTCGATTTATTTACAAACGTCAGAATAAATTTCAAAACTTTTGTTTAACCCTTCTGCACAAATTCACATTCTACCCCTCATAAACAATTTGTGGGTCAATTTGACCCAATAGGAAAAACATATCAGTATAATGGTAAACTCAACATTTTTTTAAGATATAAGGTACATACAAATCAAAAGTTATTTCATACAAGATCGTTTTATTCTTTTATTTTAATAAAAATATATCATTTCTGGCAATTTAGACACAAATAAGATGTAACAGCATGCTGTTTGCAAATAAAAATTTTGCATTTATCGCAACTAAGTGAATGCTTGTTAGAGTTTTTTGTATGTGGACAAAAAAAACATCTTTGCCTTTTACCCAAGAAGCATGAGGGAGAACGTTGAGGTTGAATATCTTTGGATGTACTGGGAGTGTCTGCTATTACTGCTTCCTGTATCTTTTCCACGACTCTTTTCGCAGAAGGACCATACGGCATTCACCCTGATTATGTGGTCCAGTCGTACCACTTTTTGCGGAAAAGCATTCATTATTTTCTTGCGTCTGGGATGATCGGGTATCTCTATGTAGACTGTCAATACTCTCTAACGAGTCTGTCGATAAATCCGACGCATTGATTTCAGGCTGGGCACATTCAAAATGTTCATCTTCATCAGAGGCATCATCAAAAGACTCATCATTTTCATTTAGAATTTCTGCAATTCTTTGGCGGGATAGAATCTATAAACATAAATACGAATACAAATGCTAACTTACAAAAAACAGCAAGCGGATAACAAAATAGAATTATTACCTGGCTTTGTCTCCGCATTTTACTTTCGAATTTTCCAAAAAAAATAAAAACAACACAGGATGATTATTTCTAGTAATTCAATTTTGTTTTCAATTTGACAATGACAGAATGTTCATTAGCTTCTATTTTTTTGCGATTTTGTTCACAAGTCAATGAAATAAGAAAAAACACAACAAAGTACGGAGTAGCTTTTGTTATTTATGCATATTTTTGCATATATTACCTTGGTGGTCAAATTGACCCACAAATTGTATAAGCGTACGTAAAATGTTTAAAATTTAATAAAAAAAAATTAGACTTTCCTTATAAAATGTTTTAACGTTAATTCCTTCATAAGACCCTGACTGAGGATATGAAAAAGTTTCATAAGCATGTAGGTATCCTATGACATGATTGTAGCCGTTTGCTCTTTAAATTTGGGTCATTTTGACCCAATTTGTGCAGAAGGGTTAAACATTAAAATATGAGCGAAACGTGGTTATTGTGCGATTCCAGTAGTGTCGAGTTCTTTTTCAGACATGTTCCGAATGGAGGCTATACAAAACACATAAGCTGGAGTGTTTCAGAATTAAGACCATCTTGTGACTCGCGAATTTTGTCTTCTTCGCATCTTTGAACCAACCACGCAGAAATGCGATTTTCTGTTTTCTTACACTCTTTTAAACCAAGAATATAATTTATTAGACTTTATCTTTCGACTCAATAAATGATGGAGTAGGTAAGTTCAAATGACCGTGTTGTTAAACAAAGAAGTGAGCGAGCAAATTTCAAGCGGTTCAGCCGACTTACATTTACCCTGACCCATAGACGGTTTATTTCTAAAGCATCGCTGGGACATTGCACGAGATAATTTAGAAGTATGCCAACTCATTTCGTTTCGATAATGTTTTGTCGGCTGTAAAATTTCTGGTTTTATTAAAAAGAATTAACTTTGTCGTTTAATAATGTAAAACAATATCATTTATATGACCACCACAGTACCTGATCCGATCAACCCAGGCCCAGTACATTCTATTTAATTCTAAAGGGAAATGCATTCCAGGTACATTAGGGACTGGGAGCATGGCACCGCCCATACAGCACTGACTATATCTCAGGAACTTTTAAAATCGGTCGAAGATACGAGGGATCAATAATTACGTGACTTTTCCAATTCCCTCGCAGTTATATGGCATGCAACACTGCTCCCCTCAAGTACCATCTGTTATAAGACTACTGTCAAATTTTGCGAGAGTTCCGTCATTTAGTTTGTATTTAACAGCTGTTCAAAACATGCAACCTCGTGGTTTTGTTAAAAATGGAAAAAAGTACATTTCGAGTGCTCATTAAACATAAATTTTTGCGGAAAACCCGTCAATAAAACCAAGGAAAAGCTTGAAAAATACTATGGGGACTCTGCACCATCGATTTCAATGGTAAAATGACTTTCGTTGTGGTCGCACGCTTAACGATGACGCTCACCTCAAAATGGTCAATTGAGGTCAATACACCCGAAAATGTAAAAAAAAAATTCATGGTATTTGCTGATCGAAGAGTAAAAGTGCGTGAGTTTGTTGATGCCATATGCATTTCATATGGCAGCGTGGTTTCGATTTTACATGATCAGCAAGAAAGCTGTCTGAAAGCGTGTCGCGATTAACATTTCATCAGAATAATTCACAGGTGCACAAGTGTGCAGTCTCAATGGAAAAATTACATGAATAGGGTTACGAATTGGTACCTTATCCGCTATATTCTCCGTGTTTAGCCCCCATCGACTATTTTCTATTTTCAAACCTAATGAAATGGTTCGGTGGAAAGAGATTCAGCCAAAACGACAAAATTATTCATCAAACAAATGCCTACTTTATGGACTTCGAAATTTTTTGGAAGGTTTACAAATGTTGGAGAAACATTGGACTAAGTGTATTGAGCTAAAAGGATATTTTGTTAAAAAATAATTTTTTTTTGCGAAAAAAAGATTTTATTACAAAATCACGGAATTATGGATCTGAAAAATCGTCTTAATGTACAAAATAATAGAAGCGAACACTTAGTTCGGCTACGTCGAAACCTTAATACCTTCCATTATGGACTACGGTTCCATATGAATATGTTGTCAAGGGTGCGTGGCACCGGCCTCTTTTCTGTCATGGCGGGTTTCTTTCTATACCAAACATATCGATATTAGTTCAAGAGATATAGCCTTTTAAGGTACAGCGGTGCCACGCCCCTTTGTTCAATTTTACTATTACATTGTCTATACTACTTAGTAGGGACATAAATACTGTTACAACATTTAACACACCCATTTCAATAGTAGAACTGAACATACCCCGTTAGTGTCATATGGGTATGAAAGCTAACCTCAATAGCGTTAGTCTGTAACGGGACTTTAAAATTGTTTCAACATTCATCATGGATAATGAGAACCGTATCGCTGTAATAGCGCTTTTTAAGTGTGAAATGAAAAAAATCGATATTTTCAAAACGCTCCGTCCACCGCATGTTCGTCTACCGATGCATAAAACTGTTTGAGGAGACTGGAGATGCTGCATCTTACCAAAAAGTGGTTCGATGCTGCTTGAAGAGTGGAGTCAGGAATAGCAGCAATTGTCCTAGTTATCCATTTTTGTTAAATCTTAAAATCAATCTGCAAAATAAAAAAAGTTAACCAGATTCATTAAATAGAAAAAAGTTATTAATTTTTTTTTTGGTAGCGGATTTCATCAGCCACCCTGTAACAATTAGTTCACAAAAGTTCAATGTTCCATGGTCGGTGCCACGCCCTAATGCTGATTTTTAAATAAATATTGTCCTATATAAATACAGGTTCATTAATTTTATTCTGTTGAAGTGTAATAACAATCGGTCCAATATTTTGGCCAATAAAGAATTTCTTCAAGGGAACGTGGCACCAAAATGACAAAGCGATTTTAGGCTGTTATACTTATGCTAAGGGTGTTATACTTATTATTTATTATTACTTATACTTATACTTATTTAGGGTGTTATACTTATGCTTATATAAGTACAAGTAATGCTATACGTCCAATTAAAAATAAAGTTATTGTTATCAATAAAAAGTTCCTAGTATTCTAATTTGGTAAAGCTTATCTAGCTCTAAAATCTTAATAATCATTCATTACTGAGTCGACAGTATTGCGTTAAAAGGAATTTATAAAATTAAACAAAAAATAATTCCAAGAGTGCTTAGATGATACGAGTTGTTGCATCAACTCAGTAAAAACCAGATTCATTTTCAACAATGGAAGTTCACACGGTGACACACATTGTGCGGTTAGTCACACACGCGCCGCAACGTTCCGTTCCTTATCTATTCTATGAGCAGCAATGGGAGGTGGTAACCAACCCGTCATTTAACAGCAACATATTTATACCTTTTACGGTGGAACAGCAGCGTTGCAAGGAGTGCGATGTTGGCTACATAGACCAAAAACCGAAGTCGAATATTGTGGGAAATAAAATCATTTAATTCCCAGTTTCGACGTTCAAAAAATCATGTTTCCTCAAAATTCTTTCGGAGATCCCATGAAGTATATTAGGTATACTTTTAATTGTCTTAAAATTCTAAGATGATCTAGCCATGTCCGCTTGACCCTCTATATGTCTTTGAAAAGCCAACTACTAATCGCGATATTAATGATGTTGGACTGAAATTGTTGGTATTGAAAATATGCCATATCGGTCAAAAGGTAAAAATTGTTCTCTCACAAGAACTGGGCCGACCTCTGTATAATATAAACAACCCTGAACTTTAAAACACAGCATCTCATGAGCTATAAGTGATATGATGAATAATTATTAGAGATATAAACTACTGGACTAATCGTTCTAAATTTGTAACAGAAGAAAATCAATGACTAGGAAATTATTATAGGCCATGTTATGGTAAAATTGGACAAAGGGGCGTGGCAGAGAAAAAATATGGTTACTATATGGTCACGGCAATAATAATATGTTAGCCGCAATAAAAATGTTCGTCGCAACCATAGTATTGTTTTCTGAATTTTATTTTGACAATAGTATGATTGTCGCAATATTAATATTGCTGAAATGTAACAATAGTATTATTACCAAATTTAACAATTTGTAGCAACAATATAAATATAGTTGATGCGACAATAGTATTGTTTTATGGTTTATTTTGTTAACAATAATATGATTACGGTAATTATACTGTATGATGGTAATTTTTTTCGTTTGAATATGCTTTTTAGAACAATGTTATTGTTACGGATCGAATGCAATAATAGTATTTTTGATAAGAAATTAAATTTTTCAACCAAACTGCTTTGGCTTTGTTAAACTGAAATAAATTTAATAAAAACGCTTACGTTTTTTAAACTGTTTTTTTTTACTGTTAAATAAAGCACTCCTATTATTTTAAATTTAATGTATTTTTAAAAAAATTTACAATTTAATTCTATTGTTGAAACTTAACGCAATTGTGAAGATCATAATACGGCTATATGTAAAACATACTATGGTTGTGAGGATCATAATATGGTAGTTGGTATCATAGTATGGTTAAGTCTTAATCATACTATGGTTGTGGGGATCATAGTATGGTTATGTGTGAATCATACTATTGTTGTGAGGATCATAGTATGGTTGTGAAAATCATAGTATGGTTGTATTTGAATCATACTATTGTTATGAGGATCATAATATTGTTACGGCACAACCATATACCCAACAATAGTATGATCTTCTTCGAATATTGTCACCACAACCATACTTTTTTTCTGCGTGTAAATTAAATCAATGACTATGACTATGGAAAATATTTATCATCAAAAATGGTTTTATTGTTTTTCAAAGTACTCTCCAGCATGATTTATACACTTTTGCATGCGCTCAAAACAATTGTCGAAGCAGTTTTTCCACTCCGCTTGAGACACCTCCAAAACATCGAAAGCTTCAACAGCATCTTCTGGCGACGAAAATCGTTGACAACGCATTTTTTTATTGATGTGCGGGAATAAAGAAGTAATTTGGTGCCAAGTCAAGGCTGTACGGCGGATGACCCATCAATTCGACGTTTTGGTCAAAAAGTCGCTGGTTTGAGCCGATGTGTGAGAGCTAGCATTGTCATGGTGCACAATGATTCGTCTTCTCTTGTGCGTTTTTCGATTTTCACCAATGACTTTAGGCAAGCAAATTGTGGTGTACCACATGACAAGTTTTGCCCAAGAAACAGGTGACCATTTGCTTCGAAGTGCTTCTTCCACGAACAACATATGTTGGATTTGGCTCGTCTTTGAAGACCCATTGCGGTTGATGTTTTGTTTCGGGCTCATACGCATAGATTTATGATTCGTCACCTGTGACGATCTTATGGACGTCTTTTGAAGCACCGCGATCGTATTTTTTCAAAATTTCTTTGCACCAAACGACACAAGCCTTTTTTTTGAGCGATTGTCAAATTGTGCGGGATCCAACGAAAACAAACAAACCTTTTTTACGGCCAGGTGTTCATGCAATATCGAATGTATGCTGGAGGAAGAAATGCTTAAAAGGATGCCTCTATTTTACGGTATATCACATAGCAATCTTGCATTATCAGTTCATGCACGGCATCGATGTTCTCTGGCCTTTACGACCTTTGTCTTTGACCGAGCGTCGGCCACGATTGAGTTCATTAAACCAGTTTTAAGATAAGACGTTGAAATTTGGAACATGCGTTATTGGCATGGATCGAAACACATCCTGGGTAAGCATTGCCACGGCCCGTTTCAAAGAATTACAGTTATGGCCAAAGTAATGGACTTATCGCTTTAAAACTTCAACTGAATGCTTTTCCCTGCCCAAACAACACTGAACACCTGCCCATACAACACTGAAAAGCTATATCTCGTGAAGTAATACCGATATGGCGATACAGTTACTATACTTGATGTTGGTTTAGAAATAAACACAGCCGATGCCACTGCCCATTGCCAAAATTTTCATACTGGGTCAGAATCAATGATGGAAGGAATAGAAGCTTCTCCTTCGGCCAGGTCCAAATAGGTATTTTGAAGTCGTCTTTCACCCGGACAAAACTTGTCTAACAAGAGGTATGTATATAAATTGTTCGCTGATAGAAGTCCTAATTTGAGAAACAACAAGAACTGAGATCATATAGCTTGCGAGACCATTGACCTGGGACCATTGGACCATGGATTAAGATTTCCAATTTAAGATTTCAAATCGTAAAGTTAATGTCATATTTAGATTTGAGTGGAATTTTTTTTATAATATTTGGTACCCATATGAGTAAAGCCGATCTTTTAGGAGACTCGCAGATCCGGACCCGAAATTTAATAAATCTTAAAAGTGAGTGTATTATTGAGAAATTCACTGTTTCTGAGTTCTTATTCGTACATGTTCGAAAGTGGAAAAAGTGGAAAGTTATAAAAAGTCGTGAATTTGTTGTCCCTAAAAGGGGGACATTTTACACTTTTGCCAGTTATGTTGTAAGTAATAAGACTCCAGCTCATTTTAAGTTTGAACTGAATCAATGCTGGCTGAAATGGCTTAATCGCCTTAAAGCTTTACGACGACCAATACAATATATTGTTCATAGTATTTTAAGAATTTACAAAATGGAATGGCAAACTTACATAAACCCTTCGTCCTATGCAAAACCTTCATCCCTTTATGTTGCATTTATAATTCCCTTAACTCGCTCACGGATTAAAGTTTGAAAAAAAATAATTTCCCCACTTGCCAGTAAAAAATCCACCTAATACTCCAATGACATTCATTTGTTAGCTTTTTGTTAAAACTGCACGCCAAATTTAGTTCGATACAAAAAACTAAAAACTATGACAAAACAATTAATTTGTTTTAATAATCTAAATTGGAGCGAAATTGATTAGATCTACCTACTACTACCTGTGGAAAAATGACACAGCTAAAATAATTTTTATGGAAGAGAATCAAGTTAACAAAAAAAGTCAAAAACATTTTGATACCACCCTCCATGTAGGATACAAAGCATGCTAAAGTTTTTATTCCGTTTGTAACACTTTGAAATATTGATTGGAGACCCTATAAGAGTTTATAATATTAGGCGTGTTCTATTGGTACTCAATTAATAAACATGTAAGTGGTCGCTAAGGCGATAACTTAAACACTTTACGAGAATTTGTTTTTTAATTTTTTTGGCTTTATGCATCATAAACCGTTTGATTTGAAAATTTGTAATTTGTAGAAAAAAAATAAAAATATATTCAAGAAATGCTATAAGCGTGTAATAACTAAGCTCGCTTAAACTCGCTAAAGGTTCTTCTTCGAGAACATTATTTCGGTCTGTGCCAATCGATTTTAAACTTTGCATGTATTTATATTTTTCCAACACTGCCTATGGGATTTTAAATGTGTCATATTGCCACACCTTTTCTGGTACCTAGCACACAGATGTATTATTACGCCTACTCTTGGTATATTGAAATATCTTTAATCCTATTCTAACACAAAATCAATACTCAAGACCACATTTATAATAATAACTTGGTGACTACTAATTGGTTTCCTGGCCACTCCTCTTTTAGTATCTCCCACAAAAATGAAATTCTTTCAGTGCAATTAAAGCTAATTTCAGTGCGTAAAATTCGCTTAAATTGTGAACTTCATTATAAATTTTTAAATGTTTTTTTCAAGTGTACGAAATGAATGGCAGGCCCCCTGGTACCTCCAATGCAATTGCACTATTCTGTGCAATTTAACATCTTTAAGAAG